>OX637521.1:16130357-17356428 GCA_951799955.1 Apamea anceps | reverse complement strand
TAGTTTTGTTTGGATATTATGTTTTTATTTTAATAGTTTTTTTTTATTAAAAAATAATTATTGCAAACTGAATTGGTTATAATGTAGGTAAGATGATAATGTTATTTTTCTATATAGTTTATAGTAAACGTGGACGTGAAACGTGGCCTAATTCTTGTTTCGTGTTTTCCTATGGCTTGCATCATAGGAAAACACGAAACAAGAATTAGGCCATATTTACGGGTAATCAACAAAAACAGTTGGTAATATATTCATGGTACAATTATTCAGATACGTGAATCGTACTTATAATATCGTCAAAAATTTTGTGCTCACGTTACAGCAGAAACTGCGTAAATAACTCGAAGTATATATGAGTCAGAGAGCACAGAGTCAAAATAACAGAAAAAATTATGAACTTTTACGCAAATATATTATATATAATTCTACACTTGTTTAAAACTTAGCGGAGCACTTGCGTAATACACTATCAGTAGCAACGGCTTTCATTTTGACAGTTCAACAACATACGTTGCGTTATTTACGTTGTCGAGCAGAATTTTGTTTCGAACATATGAAGCAATGGATTAGTAATATCCTTCAAAATGATTCAGATTGATAGTGTATTACGCAGTTAGGGAGCAAGTGCCCCTCGTCTGTTAGGCAGACTTAATTACGTTTTGTGTATACGTGTATCGGCTCCGAAAGTCATAAAAGGTATGATGCACTGATTCAAGATCTTAGTCTTTAGGTTCTGTGGAATACGCAACGAGAAGACTCGATGAAGCTTCCCAAACGCTGCCCAGCCCAGCCTCCTTCTCAAAGTTGTTCTTACCAAAATGCAGAGTTTGCCCGGGGTAAACTAATTCTCGAATAACCTTGAGAGCACCGCCCTTATCAGCAATCGGTCCCGAACTCCCGGGAGTCACGTCAGTAACGAACACGTAACCCTGGGGTGACGTGTTCGTTGAACATAACCTGGGTTTGGTCCAAGTTCATTCGGAGACCAATGCGTATAGAAGAATCCACTAGGCCATACAGCATTTGCTGCAAGTCACGCAGCGATTCAGCCAGTATGACAATATCATCTGCAAATCTTAAGAGTGTAACAAAAGTACAGACGCCAGCAGGTCAAGCTACCCGATACTGTCAAATTTTCCCAATCAAACTTGAACCTTAATGCTTTAACGATAAAGTTAAAAATCTATTAAAGAAATTTGACAGATTGTAGTAGTAGCTTGATGTGCTGGCGTCTGTATGTCATAAGTAACGTTTTTACATTGCAAACACCTAAACAGGAATCGGGCATGACCCTGCAATGACCACATTGTAAAAATGGCATCATGTTAATTATGCTACTTAGATTCTATGCTACAATTAAAATACTACGACCAAGGGCTCCTAGTCACGTGGCCGTCGTCATCATGTCCTATAAATAATCTTGTCTGCGTCAACATACAGTTGATATAAGAATTTCCAGTTTCCATTAGTAATGAACTCCGGAAAATATTTCCTATGTTTATGCTTATAAATTTAGGGTTGTTTTAGTTATTTTTAAGACTACAAAGATTTAAAGTTCTTTCTAGAAATCAAACTTCCCCTCTGTGTAGTAACAGATATCCCCATCCAAAATAGACATTCCAAAATGTTTTTGGTGATTACAAACTTATTTGCCGTTAAACTAACCGCGACTTATGTCGGTATAGAGGACAATAGTTTACACACGGCAAAGTTAAATTGTTTGTCCCTCAATCCAGTTTATTTTTTCGTTCGACCAATATTCAGTTTAAGCTTTCATACTATAGGTATGAACTTCATTAATGTTACCTAATTATTTTGGTGAATGTAGCTATACATTACCTAACTGCTTGCACTGTTATACGTACTTATATCTATTCTATATACTTATAATAAATCTGTAGAAGTGAAAATTCTGTACATTGAAAATATCAAAAAAATAAATGGCAGGGGGTGTTACTAGACCGACACCGAACCCAAAAATGTGATTAAAAAAATTTTTGTCTGTCTGTCTGTCTGTCTGTCTGTTTGTTCAGGCATCACGCAAAAACTACCGGTTCGATTACGATGAAACTTGGTATAATTATTCTTTAATATCCTGGGCACCACACTGGGTACTTTTTATCCCGGAAAAGTATATACAATAAAAAACAAACTTAATTCTGCGGTTCGATCCCTAGACTCGATTACTGCACCAACCGCAAATAATAAGTTTGTCGTAGGTTAAGTCACCCGCAAAGGAGTTCATTTTATATTCCTTTTAGTTTTTAGAGTTATTTAGGTTTATTTTTATATAAGTCGTAGGTAGGTATAGATTTTAATTTTAAAGTATAGGTAGTATATTTGATAGTGTACGTAGTGACCGTAGGTTATTTTATAATACTGTTAGGTAGGATTAGTCATTCGTATAGATATTAGTTTTTAGGGATTTTGCTTATTTATTGAGTTTAGATTAGTTATCATCAGAAATAGGTTTATTTAGGTAGGTAGGTATTTAATTTTCTGTTATTGAGTTTTTTTTTTTAATTAGGTTGGTACTTAGGTAAAGGTATCATATAGGTACCCTCTTAATCACCACTAATGAGACACAATTGGTTTTCTATTGTAATTAGCCACAAAGGGCCCGCGAGATGGATGGCATTCTGGGGAAGCACATGGGTACATTTTATCCTGTTGGCACGTTCCCGTGGGATAATTTCCGACATCCACGCGGGCGAAGCCGCGGGCAGAAGCTAGTTATTATATAAGTACATACATAGATTTGTCAAACGAAAAAACGGGATGATAAAAATATTCGAGACACATCCCGTGGTAAACTATTTACATACCTACTTTGTAGGGAACCCTCGGTCCGCGAGTCTGACTAGCACTTGACTGGTTTTTTAGGGTTCCGTAGCCAAATGGCAACGGAACCCTTATGGATTCGTCATGTCTGTCTGTCTGTCTGTCTGTCTGTCTGTCTGTCTGTCTGTCTGTCTGTCTGTCCGTCCGTATGTCACAGCCGCTTTTTTCCGAAACTATAAGAGCTATACTGTTGAAACTTGGTAAGTAGATGTATTCTGTGAACCGCATTAAGATTTTCACACAAAAATAGAAAAAAAACAATAAATTTTGGGGGTCCCCATACTTAGAACTGAAACTCAATTTTTTTTTTTCATCAAACCCATACGTGTGGGGTATCTATGGATAGGTCTTCAATAATGATATTGAGGTTTCTAATATCATTTTTTTCTAAACTGAATAGTTTGCGCGAGAGACACTTCCAAAGTGGTAAAATGTGTGTCCCCCCCCCCCTGTAACTTCTAAAATAAGAGAATGATAAAACTAAAAAAAATATATGATGTACATTACCATATAAACTTCCACCGAAAATTGGTTTGAACGAGATCTAGTGAGTAGTTTTTTTTTTTTATGACTGTCAAGGTGGTCTCGCCTGAAAGACGCACAGTTTAAATAGTTTTCAAACAGTGAAAATCCTTTGTAATTCAGGCCCCATTACCACACACAGAGCTGCCATTTATTTAAATGACTTAAAATAATACTTGCTAAATATGGAAAATAACAGGAATTTGCGTGTCACTTAAAAAAATAATCAAAACCGCCACAGAGGTATAAATTCATATTGTATTCTATCTAGCCTGCATGGTACTTCATTCACAGTCAGTTTTCTCTTTAAATCTCATGCTAAATTATTTATGTCACTTAGATTCTATGATTAGGTTGCCTAATTCCTATTATTTCCGACAATTGTATATAGTTTTTGAGAAACTCATGTTGTGGCAAAGTTTTGAGTATATTATTAAATAGTCAATTATTAGTATAATATTGTTTAAAAATTACTCATCAAGTCCAGCTTGCGCGGGCTACTTCCCGATGCACTGGACGTACGCACGAAAGCACGTCGGTAGATCTGCGACACCTGCCAGTGGGCCATAATCCGCCACGCGGGCCCAGTGCGGGTTGGCGGATGTCAAATGCCGTCGAATTTTGTAAGTAATTCTAAAACTTCAGAGGTGTTAATTAATTATTTTTATACCAGTTTTATTTATAAATGATAAATGATTTTATTTTGTAAGTAGGTTTGTACAAACACTTTTACACGTCAATCATATTTTAAAACTAGATGAGGTCGGCGTTTCCTAACTGACTAGTCTGAGAAGAAAGGCCGAAACAAACTCAGACGTCACGTTGTCGATGTCACGATGTCACGTTTAAAACTATAATGCCCCAATTTCATTGAAATGTAAAGTGATGGCCTGAAACAGGTTTGAATAAACCTAGTTCGGGTGGATCGCTACCTAACACTCTAATTCCAAACCATCATTACTTGCATCTACAATAAAAAATATTTTAGTTTTAGTTTATTTTTAGGCACTATAATTGTATGGGAAATTTGCTACTCTTGGCTAAATGTACACTTTTGTAAACGTTTTTATGAACATGATTAAAAGAAAAAAATATCGCTACTCGTGACTATTTCATTGCATCCTAAAATATGATTGGTTATAACTAACACAATTGTATCTTCACTGAATAGCAGATATCGGAGCGATTTTTTCAATGCGTTGTATTTACGGTTACTGGCGGTGCCTCGCGGCCGGACCAGCCAGCTGGGTAAAGCACCTTTGACGCGCGCCTGGCATACACCCAACGAAATCGCGGAAAGGGTGGATTTATTTACCTGAGTAATAATAGTAGTAATTCTCGTAATTTTAAGAACATTCACAGTCTAATCTCCGTCTCAATCTGTCAAAAATACCTGTAAATTCCCTACATTTTCGACAAGTTTTTAACATTGATTGTCGCTGAGATGAGATTGCGACTAGATTTTGAACTTTTTAACTACGGGAATTGGCTTTCAGTTATCTGAATGAGTTCACAAAAATTACTTTACATGTGAAAAAATATTGTTTAATACCACGCTACCGATTTGGAGCAACCTGTAATGATAGTTGTGGTTGGAAATATATATATATATTTTTTGTATTTATTTACTCCTGTATCGTGGGTGCGTTTACAGACATTTAAACTCACATACGCAAACAGCCAGACCCGGAACAACGACCTGTAGGCAATACAAATACATATTTGTTCTGTGCGGGAATCGAACCCGCGACACGCAGCGCAGCAGTCGATCGCTCAATCACTGCGCCAACCGTGTCGTCAAAAATATTCTTAATGTTTCATTACGAAAAATAAATTCTTTGAACAATCGATCTTCTTCTTGGTCGCGTTCTTCGTTACTGAAGGTCGTGTCCCTGAAAGGCCTTCGTGGATTTATGTTCGATGTTGATGAAGCAATAGATGACTTGCAATTAAGCCAATATCATGTCCAAATCTAGAAGGTGACATTGAGGAAAAATTGAAAAAATTACTGAACACTTGTGAAAATTTGCAAAGTCGGAACCTGCTGAACAAACAGATGTAAGTAATTAACTTTTAACTATAAGTATCGTTATGAAAAAGAACATCTGTGTGTCTGTAAGAAATATATATTTTACATCATCACACTATCTCTAATTTATGAAGATCAAGAGTAGTTCTAAAGGAGGCGAGGTTTCACTGCATTTTCGCGAGTCCTGTAAAGAAAATATTTATTATAAATTAGAAAAATTACGAAGATTACGAGGATGAGGGAGACGAAGTGTCGGTCGTCTGGCGGTGAGATGGCCGGACGATATTGTTACCATCGCGGGTAGAACCTGCATGAGGCTGGCACAGGACAAGGGATTGGCATAAGACAAGAGAGGCCTATGGTCAGCAGTGGGGGAAGTTGGGCTGTGGATGATAATAAAAAAAAATCAAGTAAGTCACTTGTATCCAAGATTTATAATACCTAATACTTATCAGTCGTCAAAATGAACGAAACTAACACGTTGAAAAATGAGAGAGTTTATATATTGGCCCACCCCTACAGACTCCTTTTCAATTTCCTTCATTACAAAATTCAAAAGTGGTTTTAGCAAAGGTCCATATACTGTTTCTGCAAATCTTTAGCTACCCCGACATTTCACTATTATATAAGTAGTAGAAACTTTAATGACATGTGTAAACAGCATGATTTTGATCCTTTCATAACAGCCGGCCGATTCGGTTAGAATCTCACCGTGAGAAGTTAGTTGAAGTGAGCTGTCATTCCATCTAGGCTAGGCTAGGGATTGACACTAATGACAGCTCACTTTAAGCTCACTTCACTCAAGTTATCACGGTGAGATTTTTACAGAATAGCACTACAGGTGTGTCCTCGGCCAGAAAGTGCTTGAGGCTTAACTGTTTAAATTAAGATTTTGTAGGTTCAGGTTTTTATTCTTGTATTGAATATGAAATGCGAATTTAGTTTGAGTTTGAATGTTATACTGCATTGTTGTCTTTCTTTTCTGGTAGCTGTGTCGTGTTGTTCACACTCTTTCTTTCTAATCTGTTTTTAGAAGTGATGACTTTTAATTGGTTGTCAGTCTCACATACTATTTTTTATTCTGGTTATTTTAGCTGTAAGTCATACATAGTTAATAAATAAATTACCAGAAAGCAGATCCGCGAGCCGCCGCTAGTTAACAAAAATGTAATGAAAAATTAGCTATTTATTTACTTACACTGTTTGCCTACATTATCTGACGTATGAGGTCTCATTCAAGATCCAAATATTAATAAGGAGTCAGGAATCTTCCGGCCAGTACGACTCGCGCCGTCAGAGAGGAGGAGCTCTCCAAGTGACTATATACATATTGACATCTAATCTCTATCTGAAGACCGAAGTCGTAAGTAAAGGTGGCTTTATATACATATTTGAGCTTTTTATAGGGTTTCTGTGTCATGGAGTAAGGACAGAGGGGCATTTTTAGGGTTCCGTAGCCAAATGGCAACGGAACCCTTATGGATTCGCCATGTCTGTCTGTCTGTCTGTCTGTCTGTCCGTCCGTATGTCACAGCCGCTTTTTTCCGAAACTATAAGAGCTATACTGTTGAAACTTGGTAAGTAGATGTATTCTGTGAACCGCATTAAGATTTTCACACAAAAATAGAAAAAAAACAATAAATTTTGGGGGTCCCCATACTTAGAACTGAAACTCAAAATTTTTTTTTTCATCAAACCCATACGTGTGGGGTATCTATGGATAGGTCTTCAAAAATGATATTGAGGTTTCGAATATCATTTTTTTCTAAACTGAATAGTTTGCGCGAGAGACACTTCCAAAGTGGTAAAATGTGTGTCCCCCCCCCTGTAACTTCTAAAATAAGAGAATGATAAAACTAAAAAAAATATATGATGTACATTACCATATAAACTTCCACCGAAAATTGGTTTGAACGAGATCTAGTGAGTAGTTTTTTTTAATACGTCATAAATCGTAACGTAACGGAACCCTTCATGGGCGAGTCCGACTCGCACTTGGCCGGTTTTTTAATTTAAGAATAGTCTTAGGAATATATCTCTCTAGGACACCATGGTGGCGTAACCATGGTCGCGCTGTCAGAACAATATACATAGCTTTATGGTGGGTATCTCACCAGGCGTCTAATCGGTTGCGCAACCAGCCATACATTTTTCTGGCGTTGCATTCCAGTGAGATAGGGCCCTAAGACTCTTATTCTGTCAAAAGTCCCTCTGGTTTGCCTTTACAGGGTGGCAAAGATATCGACGTGCAAACTGAAACCATGAATTCAGCACATGATTGTAGACCAACTAGCGGAGAAATGTATGGACGGCTATCAAAAAAAAAATTGCTGTTTCATAGAATAGTGCGTCAAAATGTATGGCAGAGCTAATTTTCTTTTAAATAACCGACCGTAAATATCAATGCTGTGGTGTTCAGAATCATGTACTGAATCCACGGTAATAAGTTGTGCGTCGATATCCCAACCACCCCGTATTTTTGACAAGATTTTGACATTTATTGACGCTGAGATGAGATTGCGGCTAGGGGCCGACCGCCACCACGAGTAATTTTGAAAATGTCTAAATACAGGAATTGGCTTTGTAAGCCTTTCTTTTCAAAACTTTGGAGTTTGAGTCAATTCATACTCAACAGAGAGCAGTGGTAACGGCCGCGAAGGTCCTAGATTTGAACCCAGACAGGCGCTATACTTTGTGTAAATTATTTAAATAATAATAGGCTGGTAATTAATAAGTACTGAGTACTAATTTCTGGAGGTACCTATTGCAAATCAGTAGTACGTAGTTACGTCAATGCTCATTGCTTTTCATTTCAAATATTAATTTATAAGTTAATACACTAACTTTACCGAATTTTGCCAATATGTCAAAATTAATGCTCCGCTAAGGGGTTTATCACACTAGTGAGTTGCAAACACTAGTGAGTGGGAAACTAACATGGCACCCCTCCATTGAGATGAACATGGAAAGTCACTAATCTTATGAGGTGATCTGGGGGGTTGGTTGATCACGATCTAAATATTTAATATTGACGGTAACGGTGGATAAAATCCGATATTTACTTATTTACTTCAATTTCAAATGGTTTTTGGTGGATGTGACGCTTGTTTCCCCCAACCCTTTCTTATTTTATTTTTTTGTGTTTTCTGTTTTTTTTTGCGGCATGTTTGCCGCAAATAAACGTATTATCTTTTTTTCTTTCTTATTTTATTTATGTATTTATTTATATATACTTTATACGCCACAAAAATAAATAGCATAAAAAAATACATGAAACACTACAAAGTATACAATGGGCGGCCTTATCGCGATACTGCGATACTCCTAATAACAATCTTAAAAAACTAATTTTACATTTTATGAAAATTAAAGGTTTAGGCATTTTGCTCTTTATCATAGAACTCCACTCGATCACGATCGTGTGTTTTTCTCCAACATGCCCCTCCCGCAGTAGTTTTCAAGTCATCTTCCCATCTTTTAATGGTCTTCCTCTTTCCTTCTCTGGTATACCATTGTGTTACTTCTCTGGCCCGTCTTCCGAATTTACCCCTGACGACATGTTTTTAGTTTTTTATTGTGTAAGTCACGTCTACTTCGTTTCTATTCTTGGTGCCTCATTTCATTAAAAGCGTCTATACCTACCCTGTCCATTAGGTGAACCGTTTTTTTGATTACTTAGAAAATTAGTATAAATAATCTTTTCAAGTTATTGATATTCTACATGGTCACCAATCTACATGGTCTTCACATGATCTGACCAAGATTATGTCTGGACTTTAAAAGAGACTGTGACCTCTGAGTTTGTTTCGGCCTTTCTTCTCAGAGTAGTCAGATAGGACACGCAGCTCTCATCTAGTTTAAAAAAAATATGATTGACGTGTAAAAGTGTTTGTACAACAACCTACTTACAGAAAATAAATCATTTATTACTTGCCGCCATTTGCAAAAACTATAGCATCTTCCGATAGGGTGATGACTTTTGCACCACCTTGTACATTACATGAAACTAATAAATCATCTGTCTAAATCCTCAGACACCCAACGACATGTCCCGAATAGCCTCCTTCCTCACAGCCCTGTGGCTGTCCTCTGCGGCTGCGAATCCTGGCTTCATAAAAGACATAGCTTCCGGCGCCAAGGATCAAATTCAGAGTGAGATACAGGCTGGACTCGACCCTGTCGGGAAAACCCTCTCGTTTATTGGAGGCGGTGTATGTAAGTTGAAGTCCTGGGGGCTTACCATCAGCTCTTATAGCAGGGTAGAAGTTGAACTGCACTGCTTTTTTGTACTAAGTTATAGAACTTCTGCCCTGCTATAAGAGCTGGTGCTAAGCCCCCTTACATTATGCGAGGAGATAAACCTACCTATGTTCGATGTAAAAACCCGCGTGCATCACAAATCACTTATTTTTAATCTACGATCAAGAAGAGTGTTCTGATCGCTTTATAGTCTTTTTGCGAAGGGATGGTTTGCGTGGCACAGTGAGATTTATATATAAATGATGATTAAAGTTAAGTGACGTTCAAACGTCAAAAATGTATGGTTCAACAGTCGCTAATCACTACTTAAATTTAAGCAACGGTTATGAATAAAGGGGAACATGTCAAGGGACTTTGCACAAGGGGTACAAAATGAAAAGTCCGGTCATGTCGTGCATTTCTGCGACGTGGTGTGATGACCGTGACGTCGGACTCCGAACAATACTCAATCCTTTCTTGCATTGCAACTTTACTGTAATGTACAGAGTATGTTTGTAACATTGTAACGGAGAGAACTTCTCTTTGATGTTTCGCAGGTAACCACGTGAAGCCGATAGTGGGAGTGGCATACGAGGACTACGACAAGGAACCGGACATGAGCAAGTTAACACTTGTCATGATGACCAAGTGAGAATTAAATTGTTATATTTAAGCCTACTACATATCGAGATAGAAACACACGAGAATGTTATAAAATTGACACACAAAATTGTCATTTGGTCGTGTTACAACTGCAAGATTAATTTACCCTAAGAACGACATTAAGAACGATTCATTCTTTAGACTTGAGTTATGTGAACATCACAACATGTTCACATAAGTATGAAGCAGCTGTTTTTTTGTGATTTCTTAGTTGTCCCCATAGTAAGAGTTGTTCGTTTTCATGAGTACTACTCTCCCTCCTTCGGCTAACTTAACTAGTAATGTTAAATTCTTACAGAGCTAAAACCGTCATCTACAACTTGTCGGAGGCCGCGGAAGAAATCCCCAAGGAGAGGTGGTACAACCCGGAGCTTCCCCTCAAGTTTTACATGCACGGTTTCACCGATAATCCCTCGAAGGGCAGCTTCCAAGCTATGAACAGTGTATTTGCTGAAGAAGCATCTAAAGGTAAACCGTCACTCGAGAAAATTCAGAAGGCTGTCCATTTTACGACAGTTGGATGTTTAATTAAGAAATAATTTTGTAAAAGTGTGTTTGATTTTGAGGTATTCACAAGACCAAAGAATGAAAATGCGTTTATTTGCGGTAAACACGACGCAGAAAAAAACACAAAAACAAAAAAAAATATTCAAAAGAACCAGCAACCAACGACGTCAACCGCAAAAATCTATATCTATACTTATAATAAATCTGTAGAAGTGAAAATTCTGTGCATTGAAAATATCAAAAAAATAAATGGTAGGGGGTGTTACTAGACCGACACCGAAACCAAAAATGTGATTAAAAAATTTTTGTCTGTCTGTTTGTTCAGGCATCACGCAAAAACTACCAGTTCGATTACGCTGAAACTTGGTATAATTATTCTTTAATATCCTGGGCACCACACTGGGTACTTTTTATCCCGGAAAAGTATATACAATAAAAAACAAACTTAATTTTGCGGTTCGATCCCTATACCCGATTACTGCACCAACCGCAAATAATAAGTTTGTCGTAGGTTAAGTCACCCGCAATGGAGTTCATTTTTATTCCTTTTAGTTTTTAGAGTTATTTAGGTTTATTTTTATATAAGTCGTAGGTATAGATTTTAATTTTAAAGTATAAGTAGTATATTTGATAGTGTACGTAGTGAACGTAGGTTATTTTATAATACTGTTAGGTAGGATTAGTCATTCGTATAGATATTAGTTTTTAGGGATTTTGCTTATTTATTGAGTTTAGATTAGTTATCATCAGAAATAGGTTTATTTAGGTAGGTAGGTATTTAATTTTCTGTTATTGAGGTAAAGATATCATATAGGTACCCTCTTAATCACCACTAATGAGACACAATTGGTTTTCTATTGTAATTAGCCACAAAGGGCCCGCGAGATAGATGGCATTCTGGGGAAGCACATAGGTACATTTTATCCTGTTAGCACGTTCCCGTGGGATAATTTCCGACATCCACGCGGGCGAAGTCGCGGGCAGAAGCTAGTCTGGAATAAAACGTTGTTGTATTCCATTAAATGTAGCATCATTTCACCAAGTGTCTGTGACTGGGCAGTCAGCTATAGCAAACTGACAAAATTAATATGTGTAATATTTTCGTGTCACCTTGTTAAAAGTTTTCCTATTATGATGAGTGTGTTGTGTTGCCAGGTGAGGTGATGCTCCTGGCGCTGGACGCGAGCTCGCTAATCGCCTTCTTCTATATCCGCGCCACTACCATGGTACGGTTCATAGGCGAGAAACTCGGAAGAGCCCTCGTCGCCTTGTTCCTCGGTAAGTTCTGACCTTTCCACTTATTTAGAAGACGACAAATCACTCGCATAGAAGAGTTTCAAGCCTGGACTGCACTACTCGAGAAGTTGATCGAAGTTAAGCAAATATATGAGTGTAGAAGGGCACTTCGGTTCGCTTCGTGCAACCCTGGCTCGCCTCGGGCGACCGATCTTTGTAGGTTTTTGCTAATTTAATTAGTGTTTCAGTTGGTAATAATTTAATACTTGCCTACTATTGTACAGACGCCAGCACATCAAGCTACTACAATCTGTCAAATTTCTCTAATAGATTTTCAACTTTATCGCTAAAGCACGAAGGTTCAAGGTTGATTGGAAAAAATTGACAGTTTCGGGAAGCTTGGCCTGGTGGCGTCTGTACAAAGCAATCAAAATGATTACTATCACGCGTGTGTACCTATAAAGAGGCATGGTGTGTTTTACGTCATTGTAAAATAATGGTATTCAGCTGCACCCGGTTAGACTGCAAGCCGACCCTAACATAGTTGGGAAAAGGCTAGGCAGGTGATGACGTCATTGTCTATCAACAATGGTGTTTAGCGTAGAAATCTAGACAATCTCTCAGATACTTGTGATTCCATGCTACTATTATCACCTTTTATTCAAGTGGAAACCAGCAACTGATAGTCTTTGACGTTGTCCTAATAGAAAACGACTATGCGACCATCGCACTTTCACGTGAATGTTGATCGTGCTGACCCGTGATCAAACGTACACGTGTTCGATAGGTCCTATGATCATAATTGGCCTTTACCCGGATCAATGGTCGCGCAATCGCTTTCTATTAGGACACGTTTTTGAGACATACATTGGAATGTGTTTGTGAATCCTCCACTTGACCGTGAATATTTCATTAAAAGTTTGCAAACTAACGACAGTGATTTCGAATTATTATTAATAGGATCAATGATCCCTTTCCAGCTGGGTTAGATCCCAAAAATATACACCTGATAGGCCACAGTCTCGGGAGCCACGTATCAGCGTTCGCTGGTCACTACTTCTACTTGGAGACGGGATACTACCTCGGCAGGATCTCCGGCCTGGACCCGGCTGGCCCGTGCTTCGGCAATCTCGACCCTGACCTCAGGCTGTCCACAGAGGATGCTGACTTCGTTGACGTCATACATACTGATGCAGGAGTCTTTGGATTGAATCAACCAATTGGTAAGTTATTTTGTGATGTAATTATTGCCTTACTAGGAAATTCTCCTGTACCTTTTACAGATAAACTAACAGTTAGAACTGAAACTGCAGGCCAAACCGAAATTCGTTTAGAACCAGTCGCGTAATACACGCTGTGTTCTTTACGTTATTATCCATAAACTTTGACAAACGCTTCTATAGCTTTTACAAATCAAATCTAACAGGAAGTAGTACTTAAAAAGCCTTCATTACAAAGATATTTGTAATTTAATTTCGGTTTAAAGATATTTATTCTCATAAAGAACACAGACAGTTCACTTAAAATATGAGATTATTAATAGATCACACACTTACACTATTACATCATGAGTCCGTGAGTCGACAATATATAAACTGAGAGCGATAACAAAATATATATACTTACTAGTATATAGGGTTCTAGAGAAATTAAGTACATATGGTTAATTACTAAATTTTAGATAACTTTTTAACATCTTTTTAAAGATATTTGTACTTTTTACATTAATCATATCATCTGGCAGTTTATTATACAACACTGCTACTTCATATAAAATGTTTTTCCTCCCGTAATAGGGTAGTTGCCTGGGTAAAAAAATAATATTTATATTAGTCCGTCAGTTAGATTATCGAAAAATAATGGACACGTATTTTTTCTTTTGTCAATCAAACAAAAAATGACAGATAAAGCGCGTCAAAATTTTGGTGTGCGGGGTCGTGACGTCACTTGGTTGCAAAAGTGTCGCAAGCAAGTGACGTCACGCGGAACTTTAACGGGCGATATCTTCATCATTTTTTATATAATTGACAAAAGAAAAAATACGGGTTCAATATTTTTTGATAATCTGACGGACTAATTAGATTTTTTTAGGAAAATAGCCTATTGGTTCTGGGTGGAGTTCTAACTTGTTACGATTTCGGGTGTGGTATCTGTGATTTCTTTTTTTGAAAGTAAGTTGAGAGTGGGTTTCCTGAGATATATTTTTTCTTATTAAAATGCATGTTTTGAATATGTATAGTAAAGTTGTTGTATGTTGTATATATTAGTGTCGTTGTATATTAGGGGTTAAAGTATGAAATTGCCGATTTGTACTGAAAAATTAAAAATCGTTTTTTTTTTCTTTATCTTATTCTATCTACACATTGCTGCCATCTAACAGGAAGGTCATTTATGCCTTTGCGATAGAACTCTCGTGATCAAGATTCGACAAATTGTGTGAAAGCATTTTGTACTGCCTCCTGAGAAGAAAGCTTTTGTCACACCACCTGCTCGAAAATGTCAAATTATATGTCAAGCAACCTTAACCTAAAGTGAGTCTTTAGTGTAGCGGGATCGTCCGAAAGGGTTACCGCTGCCCTGGAACATAAAGGGCTAAGGAAGGAACACGGGTGGGTTTTAGTCAGTAAGAGTCTGACACTCCCTCCTGCTCCACCCAGAGCGGGAGGAGTCATTTGATGATTCCCCATCCTCAAAAAAAAAAAAAAAGTGAGTCTTTAGTGGCCGGGGGCACAGCCGGTCAATAATGTTGTAAGTACTGGATTTCATTATGACCCGCTGGTCAATAATGTGATTTGAATTTGGAATCTCACATGCTCAGCTAAATTGGCAGTACAGTACTAACAAACACCCTTTGGTGCCAGAAAGAGGAAAGCTATTCTCGATACCCTTACTACGCGTGGATGATATTCTCGATTTCCTACAAAATCATAACGACTGCTTCTTCATATCGTTGCCATGTTTTCGAAGACATAATATTGTAAGAATAATTAGATAACTACGAACCATTTTTTAAAAGGAATGGAATAACATTAAACTGGCATTAATAATAACAAATACCGTACCGCGCCGTAATACAGTAATAGTAATTGGCTGTAACATTAGTTAATTCATTTAATATGTAAGTGCATATAACTAACTTGTTCTAAATATGTTATTCTTACTGTTTGTAATAAATATTTTTAAATAAATACTTTGTTTTTCGTACTATGGCTATTATTTTCTCACAGTAGGTGTAAAAAGTAGAGTATCCTCCTCTGGGCTAAAGGTGTCTTTGCCTTGGGCTAGCTTGAATCCCAATATGACGCCCGTGACATAAGACACAACTTTAGCCCCTCGGTGCATAATCTACTATTATCACGTAGAAAATTGTCCAAATCACGAAAAAAATGGTAGTCCGTTAGAGCAAGGTCTGGCGAATACGGAGGGTGACGAATGGTCTCTAATTGCAGTTTTTCCTGTAGAGTTAAACGGTTTCTCGTGCTGTATGAGGTCTCGCGTTATCATGGAGCAATAATGGTGAAGATCGATTCATGAGTCGGGGCTGTTTCACTGCTAGTTTTGCTATCATTGTTCGGAGTTCGGCACAGTAGACATCTGCCGTTATTGCTTGACCAGATAGGAGAAAGCTATAGTGAATAACACCATGCTGAGACTACCAAACAGTTACCATTACCTTTTTATTGCTAAGCTTTGCTTTAGGACACTGTTGCGGCGTTTGACCTGGGGTCAGCCATTGCATTTTTCTGCAGATCGCGAATCATGAGGCACCCATTTCTCATATTTTTTTTATTTGATTGAATTGACGCAAATGAGTCAATATTGTTGGTAAGGTAACGTTAAACCATGCCGCTAATTCCAGGGTAGTTTGGCTCAGATCGGCTTCCACCATCTCTTTCAATTCATTGTTATTCAACTGTGTGGGCGGTCTTCCACGTGGTTCGTTTTTCAAATCAAAGTTTCTATCACGAAAGCGTTTAAACCAAAATCGCACGGTGCGTTCATTAGCAGTCCCCTCTCCAAACGCAACGCGACGCGTTAGTTCCGCGTCGGAACTCATATTCAAGAACTTTTTTGAAAAAAAATAAACACAAACATCCGAATTGAGAACCTCCTCCTTTTTTAGAACTCGGTTAAAAATAACTCGAATTTTCGAAGTATCCATCTTTCTTGTTTAAGCTGAATAAAAAAAACAACTGAAAGTCGATAATCGAATGTTGCACATTTTTTAAAAGAAGAACTTCATCTGTACCATGTGAAGAAAGTTTCACTCAAAAATCTCTAACCATGAAGGTTCTATGTCAATTCGAAGTACCTATTACAATAAAACGGCAATTTCATACTTTAACTCCTATTATTTGTTTAATTGATGTTAGGTAGTAGTAATTGTAGAGAGTTTTAACAAGTTTGTTTTGTGTTAAGTACTTGAAAATCATTTATGTAGGTTTTGGCAGCACATCCCCAAAGGGGTTTGAGTAAAGTTGGCGTCGTTTTGAATTTGAGCGGCCAGTAATGAAACTATGATATTATGAAAGAACAGAATAAAGCGATCAAAAGTTATTATGGAGACATTTCTCTAAACCATATCGGAACTGAGATATTTGGTTTTGTGCTGCTCGTTAAAATCGAAGAAGTTATTATATTCTACTGCACTCCTTTAGGTTTCTGCCGTATTTTTTTAAGAATTCCAAATAAAAGTTACTCAAACCCCTTTATACTAAATACTCTATAGTAACAATGGGAGTCCCACAGGGCTCAATTCTTGGCCCTTTCTTGTTTCTTATTTATATAAATGACTTGCCGTACCTCATAAAGGATAATCATGATATAGTGTTGTTTGCAGATGACACTTCACTTTTGTTTAAACTTAAACGTCAGCAGCAGGTTACTGACAATGTAAATACCGCGATCTCTAAAGTAGTCCACTGGTTCAATGTTAATAATTTACTTTTAAACGAGAAAAAAACCAAATGCATTAAGTTTACGCTACCTCACGTTAGGCAGGTGAAAACCAATGTGTTGATAAAGGGCGAAGAATTGAATCCTGAAGACAGTACAGTATTCTTGGGCATAACTTTGGATGCTAAGCTTCAGTGGGGTCCACATATAGATAAATTATCAAAAAAGCTAAGCTCCGCAGCATACGCGGTTAGAAAAATTCGTAATTTAACTGATATAGAGACAGCCCGTTTAGTGTACTTTAGCTATTTTCATAGTGTAATGTCGTACGGTATTCTATTGTGGGGAAATGCCGCTGATATTCAGACTATCTTTGTTTTACAGAAGCGAGCTGTTCGATCAATTTATAAATTGAGTCCGAGACACTCGCTCAGAGACAAATTTAAAGAAATTAATGTTATGACTGTGCCTTCTCAGTATATTTATGAAAATCTTTTATATGCCCATAAAAATATAAAATTGTTTAAAAAGTACAGTGACATACATGATATAAATACTAGAAACAAACACAAATTTGTTGTACCTACAACAAGGCTCAAGAAAATAGGTGGCTCGTTCAGATGCCAATGTATACGCTTCTACAACAAAGTTCCAAGCCCCGTTCAAGATCTAAGCCTTAATAAATTTAAATCATTCATTAAACGTAAGTTGTGCCAGAAAGCCTTTTATACCGTTAAGGCTTATATCGAGGACAAAAAGGCTTGGGATTAAGCTGTTTCCAATCTTTACAATATATTGAATGTTTTTGTTTTGTTTTGTTGTTGTTTTTTTTTTTATATACATTTTGACATTAATGAATTTGATATATACTATACAGGATAATTTTTTATTCAGTGCGTAAATTTTCACAGGGTGTTCTACCCATGAATATGAACAACTTTCACTATGGGACCATCTCTGAAATCACAAAAAAAAAATCAGCTGTTTCTTATAAAAGTTCAATACCTACTCGACCAAAATGTATGAATCTGCTGATTTTTTTTTCGTGATTTCAGAGATGGTCCCATAGTGAATGTTGTTCATATTCATGGGTAGAACACCCTGTAAAAATTTACGCACTCAATAAAAAATTATCCTGTATACTATGACATTTGCTTACTTTGTAAAGTATTCTATTATTTTAATTATTGTGAATGTGAAGACTATGTGGGTCATTTTATTTTTTATTTTTCGCTCTGTTCTGTTAGTTTTGTCATGGTCTGGCAGTTTGAGTAATTAATGTGGCCTACCCAAATGTCCTTTCTTTGGTATTGTTCGTCGAACCGTTGAGCTCCTTAAGTTTTGAGTTGAGCTGCACGACTTCTGACATATGCGTGCACTGACTGGACAGGTCCTCTCAATCTGTGTGGTTCTTTCCTCAAAAGACCATCTCAGACATCAACCTACATGGTCTTCATATGGTCTGACCAAGATTATGTCTGGACTTTAAAAGAGACTGTGACGTCTGAGTTTGTTTCGGCCTTTCTTCTCAGACTAGTCAGATAGGAAACGCCGTTTTAAAATATGATTGACGTGTAAAAGTGTTTGTACAAACCTACTTACAAAAAATAAAATCATTTATCATCATTAATCATCATTTATCATTACTCTAGGTGAGGTTTTACGAGTGCATTGTATATCATGTGTCTGATTCTATGTGGGATACAACCAGAAAATCTACGTAATGCCCCAGTGAGTGAAGAGATTTTGTTACGCATGTTTTCAATGTGGTTACACCATGATAGTCTTGGGTCCAGAGCTAAGCCTAAATACTTTTCGTTTGTTGACTTTTGTAGGGATTTAATGAAATTTAATTGAGCTATGCAGTAAGAAAGAGTCTTAATTTGGCCTATGTTTTAATGCAATATAGGGCTAATTTTTCCATCGGGAGATAACTTTAATGCGAGGAATAATATTGACGTTTCGCAGTTTTTATATGAAATATCTGTCAAAAATTCAAAATTATTCCTCGAATAAAGTTATCAGATGATTGAAAAATCAGCCCTAAAATGATAAACCTATCAAATGATTCGAATAAGGAGATAAAGAGGCATGCATATCGGGTGATTTACGTCAAGGTATTTAGTTTGTATGAAAATTGACGGCACGGTTGGCGCAGTGGTTAAGCGATTGACTGCTGCGCTGCGTGTCGCGGGTTCGATTCCCGCACGGAACAAATATTTGTATGGCCTACAAGTAGTTGTTCCGGGTCTGGCTGTTTGTGTATAGAGAAAATCCTGTTGTAGGGCAACGTTTAAAAAAAAAAAACCAAAACAAATTAACAAAAAATAAGAATTCATTAATGTGTCCATAATGAAAAATGATTATTTCCATGGTCTGAATATCTGGTCGAAGTTTATGTATATCGTCCGTAACACGGTGTATATTGCGCTGTGTTCAGTGGTTGAGATGATGCTGCGGCCTGTCCTGAGTCCTAGTTATCAATCAGTCTCAGGCAACGCAAAGTGATTATCATGATGTGTTATCTTATAAAAGCTTGACGATAAATAGAACCGGATCAATTGATCTGAAGCTATGGTCTTTCTCGATGTGCCTGGCAACCACACGGGACTACACTATTGTTTAATTTAACAGTCATTTCAAAAGTAGCAGAGCTTTTTGTGAATAAGTGAAGATACTTACCGTTTTTGATTAAATAGAATGGTACCAGCCTCTAAGGGTCTTTCAGGAAATATTTTCCAACTGATCATGACCTGAGGGGCAATTCTCGTATTTTAAGAACGTTCAAAGTCTGATCTCAGCCTCAATCTGTCCAAAAATACTTCTAATTTCCCTACATTTTAACAAGTTTTTGACATTTGTTTCTTGCTGAGATGAGACTGCGACTAGATTTTGAACGTTTTAAATTACGAGAATAGGGATAAATAATAATAATAATAATAACTTTATTTCACAGAAAATACAGATTTAACATGTTTTATATAAAGACAGTTTTAAATGAGCTTAGGTAGTAACACAATGCAATACAAATATATGAAATCAATCTATCTATCTATCTGTACACAATATGAAAAACCCTGCTTCTCAAACTAGGCAAACCTGTATCTTGAGAGACAGTGATTCAGCTTAAAATGTGGTGCTTAGAATAATAGTAGAAATGAAAGGCAATTGCATGCAGCTGAGATGAGAATGCTAAGAGGGATGTGTGGTGTTACACGAATGGATAGAATGAGAAATGAGTATATAAGAGGAAGTCTGAAAGTGGCACCGGTACCTGAAAAGTTGTGTGGAAATCAGTTGTCATGGTATGGGCATGTGTTACGGAGAAATGAGGAAAATATCGTGAGGAGAGTTTTGTATGAATGTCGATGGCTATAAGAGTAGGGGAAGACCAAAGAAACGATGGATGGAATGTGTGAATGATGATATAGTTAGAAAGGGGGTGACTACCGAGATGACGACTAATGAAGAAGTGTGGAAGAAAAAGACATGTTGCGCCGACCCCAAATAAATTGGGATAAGGGCAGGAGAATGATGATGGCCTTCTGGTCAAAAGGGGGAGGATATAACGCGAACCTACTTATTTCTAACCGCTCCCGCCACAATCCACGCGCTTTTGGCGGAAACGCCTCTCGTTTCCGTATGACCAATGTGCAATGAGAGCGAGCCGAAGCTTCTAGAACATTCTAGCAGCTTCCTTTAAAAACCTTCGATGCGCATCCCTTTTTGCCAAGAGTCGTGTGACGTCCGTCAACTTGGCTGCGCACCGAAAGTGTACAATATTTTACGAATCTTTATCTTCGCCCCAAACCCTATTGTTTTATATGTTTAGCATTGTGTGTATGTTAAATGGTCCAAATTCGCAGGACACGTAGATTTCTGGCCGAACGGTGGCTGGAAGCAGCCTGGCTGCGTGTGGCAGACTTGTAGCCACAGCCGCGCTTGGGAGTTCTATGCGCAGTCGGTGCTGACCCCTGAGCTGTTCATAACAGTAAAATGCAACAGCTACGACGACTTCAGGCATGGACATTGTGACTACAATGATACGAGGTGAGTTGTCCAGGACTTCAGATGTGCCGATAAACATTTGAACTTGAACGCGGAAGGCATTAAGGCGCCGCTCTACAGGTTTCCCAATCACTTACAAGTTTTTTTAAATTGTTATACTCTTTGAACAGACGCCAGCACATCAAGCTACTACAATCTGTCAAATTTCTTTAATAGATTTTCAACTTTATCGATTGATTGGAAAAATTTTACAGTTTCGGGTAACTTGACCTGCTGGCGTCTGTACATTATTAATTTATATAAACCATTGGTCAGGCAGGGGCTATAGTCTTTCCATAGTCCTAAACAACCAGTTTATTTTAGCCACCCAAACCCATAATCCAATATCTTTGTTTCCATATCCTGCAATAATTTAGTCCTACACACCGGGGGTTGTTCTTAGGTGCACTTGCACAGTGCGAAAACGGATAATCGTCGCGCGTCGGGTAGTAATTCATTTCATTAGAAACGTCTAACGGGCCTCTGTGAGTTGGCTTCGATCCCTCCCACGCTTTCCAAAGGTCCGGGACCCCAGGGTCCCGAGATATGTCAAGTACACAGAATGCTTCTGACACTTAGGGCGTAGACAAATAATGAGGTAACGTCTGGCGCGGATTAAAAATGAAATAGGTATTTATTTTATTTGCTAATATTTTACATAATTATATCTATTTTATCATTTATTTGTTACTGTGATTGCCCGTGACATCACAGCGGGCCTTATTAGAATACCAGCGCTGTGACATTTATTTTTTAAATGTCGAAGCATCATGCTGAGATAGAATGCTTTTGCCCTCGTATAGGACTTTCTGTTTCATTTTTCTTGTTGTTACTTTTTTATATAGTTTGGTTTTTTTTTATTTTTGACTGTGTTTAGTTTAATTTATGATCTTCCTGTACGAGTCGCAATAAATACTTTTTCTTTCTTTCTTTATACTATTACTTAACTTTTGGGCACGCTTCCTATTGACAGCGATGCGGACGAATTTTTGATGCTCTTTGATTATTTCCCCTCCTTTTTATATACTTGTACATATTAGCTTTTAAATTATGTAAATATATTGTTGGGTACACAATATGTACATTACAAACTTAATTTCAAATGCCTCATTACCACAGCATGAACTACATTATGCGCATATGAGTAAATTACTTTGATCAAGAACGCGTGTTGTTTAACGTCATAAACATTGTTTGTTTTTCAGTTTAATGGGCTACGGCACTTCTCCCGACACCAGGGGTATGTACTACTGTCAGACACTTGCCAAGGAGCCCTTCGGTGCCGGTGAAGCAGGACTGACGTACAAAGAAACCGCGCTTGTGGGGGCAGTGTCCGATGCTGTCAAGGATGCTATATTTTCCGGGTGACGATGCTGTGTTATTCGTATTACATTACTGTAATGCTAATGCGGGTGCATTAGCATTACCTACAGATGATTTAATGTCCTTTGGAATGCTGAATGCTGGTTTCGTTTTGGCAATATTACATGGTTCACGCCATGGCAATTTGGTTGGATCGTGTAGTATCACCGTTGCTCCTTGTGTAATTATTTTATTTTAGATTCTAATGTACAGACGCCAGCAGGTCAAGCTACCCGAAACTGTCAAATTTTCCCAATCAACGTTGAACCTTAATGCTTTAACGATAAAGTCGAAAATCTATTACTTAAATCAATTTGACAGATTGTAGCTTGATATGCTGGCGTCTGTACTCGTTCAGTGAAAGCTATTTAAAGATTCCATATTCATTTAAAATACAGTCATAGTTCATTTTGCTGAATAAAGTGTTCGAGACTGTGGACGAAATACATTAATATAGCCATAAATATACTTGTATGAGTACTAAGTAAGTCGTAGAACTTTTATTAAATGTACATATAATGACACAAAAAATGCCTGCAACCATGCTTACCTAAATATTGTGTAAGTTACTACTCTTTATTTTTGTTAAATTGGTAGGTACGGAAGGCTTGTCGTCAGTGGTAACAGAACTAGTATAAGCTGACCCCCTATTATATTGAAACTCCGTACTACGCTAGACCAGCTGAATTTTAGTGTTATCACTGACATTCAGCTGTTACAGCAGCCTACTAAACATACCTATACCTTTCTTAAGTGCATCATGTGATGTGCTGTCTTCATAGTTAATCTATTTTGTTTTTTTGTTTTTGGTAAGCGCTTTGCCAAATACTTGATAAACTTATAATACATGCCTAAGTACATACGCCAACAGGTCAAGCTACCCGAAACTGTAAATTTTCCCAATCAACTTTAATACTTTAGCGATAAAGTTGAAAATCTATTAAAGAAATTTGACAGTACCTACATAATTTTGTGATGTACCGATTTCTAAAGTTTTTGTTTTGTTCATGATGAAAATATATATGAAAATGCAAGTTTTAATGTTCGTTTCAATGATACTTCGACATAACTCCGGGGAATCGATCACTTTCGAGTTTTGAGTGGTCGATTCACATGAGAACACCCAATCTGCAGAAATAGAAGTATATACGTCTATGTTACTGGTATATTTTTTTGCTGGAAACGCCAAGGGGCGAAAAGGGGCGTCCTAGAACGTACATGTGTATTCATTCTTCGGAAAGGTCAGGTGCGCAGTACCTACTCCCAGTCGGCGTGCGTGGACGCATGACTAGCACGCTAATTGCGTAACACACTAGCTACCAACCGTAATCTGAATAATTTTGAAGGATATTGCTATTCCATTGCTTCATATGTTCGAAAAATATTTATTTATTATTTATTTATTTATTTAAAACTCTTAAAATATCATTACAGGTTTAGAAACCTAATGCGATAGCTAAGCCTACTTATAATATTAACTATTTTAAATAACACTATTACTAAAAATTACAAATAACTACACAATACATTAACACCAATTACTTATAACTAAAACAATACAACCTTATACTTATAACAATGTAATCTTCACAGGAGATTAACATACATATGTTTTACATAAAAAAAAACAATAAACATAAAATTACACTAATTGCTCTCGTAACATATTATATATAAACTTACTCTTGCAAGTTCACTAAAGTAACACGAAAAAATGTCCAACCTATTCTGAATTTCGTTATCAGTACGAATTGCTCGAATATGTCTGCTCCACAACGTAAATCACGCAATGGATGTTGTTGAACTGTCAAAATGAAACCCATTGCTACTAATAGTGTGGTACGCAATTGCTATTCTGTAAAAAAACTCGCTACCCGAAGAAGACAACTTGTCGAGTATGAGTTTACACCAAGTAGGCTGTGTCTACATATTTTTGCCATATCGCACAATATTTGTCGAACTAATGACATACACTCATAAACAAAAAAGACCTCCAACTTGATATGCCTTATTGTTGGTTCAACAAGGTAGATAAGTATATCATTATTATAAGGATAAGACACTATTAAAATACCGTACAGTTTTTTAGTTGGACAGTCGAAACGTGGATGGGTGACCATCTTTACATACCGAATCCCCTTCGTGCCTCAGAAAGCACGTTAAGCGGTTGGTCCCGGCTGTCATTCGTGGATCTTTGACAGTCGTTAGGGGTAGTCAGAAGCCCGAAAGTCTGACCTAGGATTACCTAGGGGTATCGTATTACCCAGTAAATGGGTTGTGGAGGTCAGATAGGTAGTCGGTCCATGTAAAATACTGGTATTCAGCTGCATCCGGTTAGACTGGAAGCCGACCCTAACATAGTTGGGAGAACGCTAGCAGATGATGAGTCGGAATAACAAACTGTGTTTATTTTATAAAAATACTTTATTCAAAATATTTTTAATTTTGCTACAAATTATACAGTAGGTACTAAAATACATTATTTAACTTTATCTATTGTTGCATTTGTTGCTATTATAGGTTGTTCATACAGTCCTTCGATATTAATTCAATTCTAAATATATACAAGGTGGAGATGACAATCCTACTAATATTATAAATGCGAAAAATTGTGAGGATGGATGGATGTTTGTTACACTTTCACGCAAAACCTATTGGATGAAATTTGGCACACAGATAGTTTATAACCAAGATTAACACATTTTTATCCTGATATTCCCACGGGATAAAGATCGTAATAAAGACAGCATGACTATCGCATTTAGTGAAGTTAAAATTGACATAGTTAATGAGGTAAAGTTTCTAGGAATATACATTGACAAATATTTGAATTGCAAAAGGGAATTGCAAGCCATTGATTCGTATATTTCCTCAGCGTGCTATGCCTTACGCAGTCTTAGGGATGAAATAGATATAAAACACCTTAAAATGGTATACTATGCTTTAATAGAATCAAGGTTGAGATATAGTATTCAGTTCTGGGGGAATAGCTTTAAATATAACTGCCAGAGAGCCTTTATACTCCAAAAGAGAGCTATAGGAACCATGGTCCGGAAATCGCAAATAGAGAGCTGTCGCCCGCACTTTATAAATTTAAAAATTCTTACTGTGCCCAGCCTCTATATTTTAGTATTGTTGGTGAATTTTAAAAAATACCTGCATAAGTATGACAGTTGAGGGAAAGTACGCGCAGGAAAGACTTTAAAAACAAGTTAATACCCCAACTTCATATTGTTCAACATAGTCCTCAATATCAAGCAGTCCGGATTTTTAACAGGTTGCCATTGGATTTAAAAACTATAATTTACAAGAGCTCATTTAAGTCAACACTTAAGGCGTTCCTATTGAAGAAATGTCTGTATTCTATAGACGACGACATATCCACGTTTTAAAATTTGATTAGTTAATGAGAGAATAATATTAGTATGTAGTAGCTTGTAATGTATTGAATTTTATTGTTAATGTATTTTCTTTTTATTTATATATTTTTTTTCTTTTATCTTATATGATTTATTGTGTTATGAATGTGTTAGTTTTATAATTTTAATGATTTCAAACACAATGTGAATGGTTCCTGAATAAATGAATTGAATTGAATTGATACAAACTTATGCGGGTGAAACCGCGGGGCGTTGCTAGGTCGACAATAAATGAAAATACTAGCAATACTAACTATTGTGATTAAACTATTCGATATATTTGGCTGAATTTTTGTATGCAGTGCAGACTGGGGACGTCATTAGCTAAACGCAAATTAATTTTCATCCCACCATCTCGGAAAGAGTATTTTTAATCTTCAATATCTGAGTGGAAAAGCCGTTTTTATTCTCTAGAGGATAAAGTAAATTGAATTTAGAACATCGTGTGCACTAAGTTTGTGAATTAAAAAAAACATTAAACCTATTTACTGCTACCTCTATGGTGCCGAATATATCATACAACTTTTTTTTAATTTATTAAAAACTCTGACTCGGAACCTTCTTGGTGTTCTTTTTTCAATTTGCTTTGTACGCGGTTCTTTACGCGGCATTTTTTCACGTCATTGTTAAACCTTATATTAAAAACAAGAAACTTGAAAACGAGTGAAAAAACTAAAATGAGTGATTCTAGCGACGAGGAAGTTTGCTTGACGCCAACAGAATTGACTGAAACTGTTAATAATGCGCAAATGAGCTTTCTCCCTCAACAATCACGCGAGAAGTATTTAAAACAGTACGATATGTTCAACTCGTGGCGACTAGCAAAAGGAGCCAAAACTTTCTCAGAAAACGTTTTGCTGGCATATTTTATAGAATTATCCGAGAACAAGAAAGCAAGCACTCTATGGAGTACGTATTCGATGCTAAAAGCAACAATAAAGATGAAAAAAGACAAACATATCGATACCTATCCTAAATTAGTGGCATTTTTAAAAAGAGCCTCATCTGGTCATCAACCAAAAAAATCGAAGGTTTTCACAGTATCTGATATTGAAAAGTTTCTTAACGAAGCACCCGATTCCGTATATTTGGCGGCAAAATTAAGTCAGTTGCACATTCAGTATCTACTTAAGTATATTAATCTCAATTAAATAGTATACTTAGTAGATGTTGATAGGCATAATTATGCGTTCATATCAATTTTATTCATTTATCTACTACAATACTCTTTACGTTACAGGTTGTTCTTATTATTGGAATAAACAGAGCATGTCGAACTAATGAACTAACACAACGTAATGTCAAAAACATTGAGAAACATTCAGATGACTTACTATTAATTAATTTACGGTAAATTAATTAATAGTAAGTCATCTGAATGTTTCTCAATTTTACCTAATACAAAGACAAAAAGAGACCGCAACTTCGTCATTCGCAAGGAATACGTAACGATTGTTGAGAAATATCAAGCCTTACGCCCGCCTAACACTCCAATCAATCGATTTTTTCTACAGTATCGCAATGGAAAGTGTGTTAGACAGCCTATGGGTACTAATAAAATTGGCAGTATCCCACGAGAAATAGCAACATTTCTTGACCTTCCAGAACCCCTGTTGTACACGGGTCATTGTTTCCGACGAACTTCAGCCACACTTTTGGCTGATACCGGAGCTGATCTCCTGTCCCTTAAGCGCCACGGAGGCTGGAAGTCCAATGCAGTTGTAGAGGGATACATAGAAGATTCCATCCAAAATAAGTCTAAAATATGTGAAGGCATCGTAGGAGCCATTACACTGAAAGAGCCTCAATCGGATCCTTGGACTGGCCCTTCTACATCAAAAATAAGCCGTTATGAAACACCTAACCATCTCTCTCTCTCTCCAACATTCACGCCAAGGGAATCCGATGAATCGGTACAACTATTAAGTATGACAGATAGTTTACCGAAAAACAGTACACAAGTGACTAACACCAATATTACAGAACCAAACAATAATATTATACTCAATTTAAATAACTGTAGCAACGTTACTTTAAAATTTTCTTAATTATACCTTAGTATTATTTTGTTATAATTTAAAGATTATTCTGTAATACTTACCTGTCATAATGTAGTAATTAATACCTAAACTGAAATAAAAGTGTACCTATCTTGTGATTGTAAACTTTTTTTTTTTGTATTTGGTCATTTCCTCGCTGAGGTGGAATGAAAAGTTACGTGTTGCACTCGAGTGCAAAGATTTTTCACCTCGTGCTCTTTTGATTCCCTCGCAAACGCTCAGGATTCTAATTTTGAATCACTCGCTGCGCTCGTGATTCAATTTTAGAATCCTTCGCTTGCTCGGTCATCAAAATTGAACACGCGGTTAAAAAGCAACTTTGCACTCTTGTATAACAAATAACTATTATTTTCGTACTGCCGTCTCCACTTTGTATAAGTACTTATTTTTTTATAAACTAGGTTTTTTTTGTATGATACTATTATAAATAAAGAGTTGAGAAGCATGGTTGTGCAATAAAAAAAGATAACTTATCGATAAGACATTAAATTAAAACAGAAACAGTTAATAGGTACACCTAAAAAAAAATCTGATGATTTAATTATTTTTTAAGTTTACCTTGGGACGTGGGGCATCGGGAAAGAAGGACAGACAACAGTTAAGAAACTAACTGTAACCATATCACCGTTATTTTGAGGAGTCCTGTGTGGGTGGCACCGAAGCGCAAACTGTAACTATGAATTCAGCACATACTTCTAGACAACTTAGTGCAGAAATCGGTTATCCAAAAAAATCTGTTGTGTCATAGAAAAGTGCTAATCAACGCGGTCAAAGAGTATGGAACAGCACATTTTATTTTAAATAACCTACGAAAAATTTCAACGCTGGGAAATCAAGCAGAATCATGTACAGACGCCAGCACATCAAGCTACTACAATCTGTCAAATTTCTCTAATAGATTTTCAACTTTATCGCTAAAGTATTAAGGTTCAAGGTTGATTGGGAAAATTTGACAGTTTCGGGTAGCTTGACCTGCTGGCGTCTGTACCTACTGAACCCTTGGTAACAGATTGCGCGTCGAAGTCCCCGCCACCCTCGTATACAGCATGTATCAGAAAGGTGTGGTCATATTTAAGGGTGTGGTACAGACCATCAAACTGAACAACTTTCTCTATGGGACCTACATCGTAATCGTGAAAAAAATATCATCTGTCCCATACAAAACTTCAATATTTACTCGACCCTAATGTATGAGACGGCTGAATGTTTTCGGGATTACGATGTCCCATGGAGACAGTTGTTACGTTTGATGGTTTGTACCACACCTTTGTTATACATGCTGTAGCATAATCAGCCTATAATTTTCTCACTGCTGAAACACAGACCTCCTCTCTGTGAGAGGGAGTGGGCTGTAATCCACCACGTGGGTCCAGTGCGGGTTGGTAGATGTCACATGTATTCGAATTTTTCGGTTCTAGGTCATGCCGGTTTCCTCACGATGTTTTCCTTCACCGTTTTGTGAGCAGTGGTGATGAAATTTTACACAAAGTAAAGCGGCTGTCTGGTTTCGAGCCTATGACCTACGACTCGTAAGTGGGGGCCGTTATCACTGGTCCACCACTGCTCTAAAAGTACATACTCGTATAATACTCGTACATGCTGTATATAATTCTAACTACAGTGCGGCCCTCGAGACAATGCGTTCATGACACCTGTCAGTCTGACAGGTGTCATGAACAACACACAAACGAATACGTGTTTTGCGAATTTATCTTTATTAGTTACTAGAATTGTCGCACTGACAGGAGTCAGGAACACATTCTCTCGACGGCCGGACTGTACAATTAACTTGCATAATGTAATATCTAAATATAGAAGGTATTTTATAAATAATGACAATGTCTTATTCTCGACTTCAGTCATTACTTAGAGGTAATGATTAATAATTATTTACAGTTGATTTATGGTGATAATGGCACTTATGAACAAGTAATCTACTCAGATAGAATTGTATTTACAAGTTGTTTTCTGTAAGTGAAATATGATCCTCATGTGCATGCATAAACTTCCAAACCACGAACAAAATGTGTGGGATTGAACCTACGACCCATAACGTTGATGCCATCTTTACTGCTGAATGTTAAAAGTAAAATACACTAGGTATGGTATTTTTGAAATATCAAAAAATTGTTGTAGGTTTTCTACTATTTTTTTATACTAGTCAGTGAATAGTATTTTTGTCAGTCTGCATCCGAATTGCGTAACACACTGTCAATCACAATCATTTTGAAGGATATTGCTAATCCATTGCTTCATATGTTGGAACAATGTATCTGTTCAATGACGTAAATAACGCAATGAATGTTTTTGAACTGTCAAAAGGAACGGCTTTCGTTCCTACTGTTAGTACGTAATTACTTCGCTGTTATGTTGGAGATTTCTGATAAGCAGGCACATTCACGGCTTTGCCATGCGGCTTGCGTCAAGGGACACGCGTGTGCGACATTTGTCGCGGGGACTCGTGGTGTGCTCTAAACAACTTCTTTCATTTGTTTTCTACGCCGTGTGTCGCTTGAGTGTGTAGCTCGTGGGCCACAGGGTTATGCAGATTTTTGTCAAACTCTGCTTGCGATATATAGGATTCAGTGACGTCAGAGTTACGGTGGCGCCAATAGTAGGCTGATTGTCTAAATAGTTCTTAAGTGTTCTTATAGATGGCGCTACAAGACGATGTGTTGACTGTGTAGTTGTAGCGTAATGTCACAGATGTGGCTACAAGCCCGTGCAGGCGGCATGCTGCGCGGCTGGAGGGCGCGGCGCGCGGGCGTCAGGCGGCCGTGGGGGTGTGCTCCCCGGCGGCGCGCGGCTGGCGGGCGCGGCGCGCGGGCGTCAGGCGGCCGTGGGGGTGTGCTCCCCGGCGGCGCGCGGCTGGCGGGCGCGGCGCGCGGGCGTCAGGCGGCCGTGGGGGTGTGCTCCCCGGCGGCGCGCGGCTGGCGGGCGCGGCGCGCGGGCGTCAGGCGGCCGTGGGGGTGTGCTCCCCGGCGGCGCGCGGCTGGCGGGCGCGGCGCGCGGGCGTCAGGCGGCCGTGGGGGTGTGCTCCCCGGCGGCGCGCGGCTGGCGGGCGCGGCGCGCGGGCGTCAGGCGGCCGTGGGGGTGTGCTCCCCGGCGGCGCGCGGCTGGCGGGCGCGGCGCGCGGGCGTCAGGCGGCCGTGGGGGTGTGCTCCCCGGCGGCGCGCGGCTGGCGGGCGCGGCGCGCGGGCGTCAGGCGGCCGTGGGGGTGTGCTCCCCGGCGGCGCGCGGCTGGCGGGCGCGGCGCGCGGGCGTCAGGCGGCCGTGGGGGTGTGCTCCCCGGCGGCGCGCGGCTGGCGGGCGCGGCGCGCGGGCGTCAGGCGGCCGTGGGGGTGTGCTCCCCGGCGGCGCGCGGCTGGCGGGCGCGGCGCGCGGGCGTCAGGCGGCCGTGGGGGTGTGCTCCCCGGCGGCGCGCGGCTGGCGGGCGCGGCGCGCGGGCGTCAGGCGGCCGTGGGGGTGTGCTCCCCGGCGGCGCGCGGCTGGCGGGCGCGGCGCGCGGGCGTCAGGCGGCCGTGGGGGTGTGCTCCCCGGCGGCGCGCGGCTGGCGGGCGCGGCGCGCGGGCGTCAGGCGGCCGTGGGGGTGTGCTCCCCGGCGGCGCGCGGCTGGCGGGCGCGGCGCGCGGGCGTCAGGCGGCCGTGGGGGTGTGCTCCCCGGCGGCGCGCGGCTGGCGGGCGCGGCGCGCGGGCGTCAGGCGGCCGTGGGGGTGTGCTCCCCGGCGGCGCGCGGCTGGCGGGCGCGGCGCGCGGGCGTCAGGCGGCCGTGGGGGTGTGCTCCCCGGCGGCGCGCGGCTGGCGGGCGCGGCGCGCGGGCGTCAGGCGGCCGTGGGGGTGTGCTCCCCGGCGGCGCGCGGCTGGCGGGCGCGGCGCGCGGGCGTCAGGCGGCCGTGGGGGTGTGCTCCCCGGCGGCGCGCGGCTGGCGGGCGCGGCGCGCGGGCGTCAGGCGGCCGTGGGGGTGTGCTCCCCGGCGGCGCGCGGCTGGCGGGCGCGGCGCGCGGGCGTCAGGCGGCCGTGGGGGTGTGCTCCCCGGCGGCGCGCAGCTGGCGCAGCGTGCGGCGACACGACAGGCGCCGCGAGCCCAGGCGTCCGAAGCCCGGGATGCGCTCTACTGCCACTGGAGATTCTCGTCTGAAAACAACCATAAAATTATTATATATAGGTATCGTTTTCCTATATTGTGTCGACGCCGTAGACCATTAATGGACTATCTCATGCTGAGATGAAAAGTTTTTCCCAGTAAGCTACGAGTATATAAGTTGCTCTGGTTCTTCAGGTTTTAGACCTACTTTCTAAGCTCCAGGTTTTGTAACACAGAATCAGGCTAGTGACAATGTAGCTGTTCTGTGATCACATTTCAAGTTGATCACACCCATCGCAATACAGTTTACACACAAAAAACAGTTTTATAAAACTGATATTTAAAGTTACTACAATAACTCCATTCGATGAACCCACAGAAAAACACTTTTTTTTTTCGTTTTATCATGTTTGGACTGAAGGCCATTTAAAACGTTCAAAATCTAGTCGCAGTCTCATCTCAGCGACAAACAAATGTCAAAAACTTGTCAAAATGTATGGAAATTAGAGGTATTTTTGACAGATTGAGACTGATCTCAGTCTCAATCTGTCAAAAATACCTCTAATTTCCATACATTTGAATACATTTGACAGTGAACGTTCATACATTTGACAGTGAACGTTCTTAAAATTACGAGAATTAACTCTCGATACCCATTGCGTCTGCGAAGTTTCGCTAGCTAATTTAAAATAACTCTGTATAATCTTCTTCTCCGTGTCGCTGGCACGACTGTTTTAAATCTTGTTTTCCCAAAACTGTGCCACTTCCACGACGTCGTCAGTGGCAGCGCAGAGGTCACTTTGACTGCATGTTTTGGGACACAGAGGGCAGGATTGGAGACGGATCATGGTATGCGACATAGCTCCACAATCACACCCTACTGCCATTCCGTCAAAGTAGACCTACTTTACCAGGTTGGACTTACATCTTGCCACTTGTGTCCGGAGACGGATCAGGAACTTCCAAGTGGACCACGGAAGGTTACAACCTGCAGGGAGATGCTCCTTTGGAAGTAGATAGTAAGTCTCTGTATAAATCTATACATATAATGAAATCGTAGGAAAGTCAAAACTGTACATTGAATATTTTTTAAAAGGAATACTTGGGGCGTGATCTACAATCGATATCGAAGTCAAAAATATAGTTTTTAGAATTTTTGTCTGTTTATCTGTATGTATGTCCGGGATAAACTCAAAAAGTACTGCATGGATTTACTTCAAATTTTGCATGAATATTACTAAGAGGTCGGGTCAACATATAGTCTACATATTATCACGCTATCACCTACGGAGGAGGAGCTGTGAATCTTTATTTTTCTTACGCATTCTGTGACAGCGTGTAATCTAGCGACGCATATTTAAATGTTGTTTTTGAGTAAGCCATGCTATTATCTAGCTTTACACTATAAAAACTACGCCATTTTTTTTTTTTTTTTTTTTTTGTGGATGGGAAATCATCAAATGACTCCTCCCGCTCTGGGTGGAGCAGGAGGGAGTGTCAGACTCTTACTGACTAAAACCCACCCGTGTTCCTTCCTTAGCCCTTTATGTTCCAGGGCAGCGGTAACCCTTTCGGACAATCCCGCTAAAAAACACACTACGGTAACACTTTTTGGAAATTAATAATTTAAAGATCATGTTGGCGAGGTTAATAGTTAGTTATTTTTAAAAATCATAGATGGTAATGTGCATTTTCTTCATAAAAGTTGTATCGTATAGTTCGTTTTGACAAATTCAAGTTCCAACAAAACCCTCAAAATCTTGAGCAGAGTTGAGGAAGACAATTTAAAAAAAATGCGGTGTTAAGTATTACAAAAAAGTTATGTTCATTGATGATGATCATTTCTTCATCAATTTCATGTTGTTAGTACAAAATAAACATACACTGTTAATACTTTTGTTCGCGTTGGGCAAAACCAGGGTAAAATGTTTTTCTTGGATGCTTCTGGTGGAACAGGAAAAACATTTGTTACCACTGGCATACTTGCAGAGGTCAAGAGGCAGGGCAAAATTGCTATTGCTGCAGCGTCGTCGGGAATCGCTGCCACACTGCTTCCAGGTGGTAAAACAGCACATGCCATGTTTAAAATTCCCATCGATTTAGAGAGTGCCGAAACGCCTGTTTGTGGTGTGCTCAAGGATTGCTCTCTGATCGTACGGGATGAGTGTACGATGGCCAATAGGAACGCAGTTGAGGCCGTGGACAGAACCCTGCAGGACATCCGCAGGAACGAACATTTGATGGGTGGTGTCACAGTTCTGTTCAGTGGCGATTTCCGGCAAACGCTTCCCGTGGTGACGCGGGGATCGAGGGCTGACGAGGTGAATGCTTCGTTGAAACGATCTTCGTTGTGGTCACGAGTCCATACGCTGCGCTTGACCATTAATATGAGAGCTCGGCTCGGCGGCAATACACGTGCTCAAGAATTCTCCGATGTCCTTTTAAGTCTTGGTGAAGGCACTCTACCAGAAGAGAGAGGTGGAGAGGTGGTGCTTCCAGAGTCTCTCGGTAGAGTGGTATCCAGCTTAGAAGAACTCATTCGCTGTGTGTACGGGGACATCAGTCGTATACCACACCAGCAGAATTCTTGGGTGTGTGAGCGGGCCATTTTGACGCCCAAAAATGATCAGGCTACAGCAATTTACGAATGCATTCTCTCGGAAATTGAGGGGAATGAAGTGGTCTACACCTCCATAAACACTGTTGTCGAGCAAGATGACGCCACACATTATCCCGTGGAATTTCTGAACTCCCTGTCAGCAAGTGGACTTCCAGCGCATACCATCATGCTGAAGGTCGGTGTCCTGATTATGCTTCTTCGGAACCTATCTCCTCCGAGGTTGTGTAACGGGACCCGCCTTAAAGTCATCTCGCTCCACAGACACCATTGAGGCGGAAATTCTTACGGTTTGTGGTCGGCGAGGCAGTATTTACACCACGCATTCCCCTCATACCTCATAACTTCCCGTTCCAGTTCAAGCACGTACAGTTCCCCGTGAGTGTTTGCTTCGCGATGACCATCAATAAGTCGCAGGGGCAGATACTGAGGGCAGCGGGTGTCGACGTCAGGACGAGTTGCTTCTCACACGGGCAACTGTACGTCGCTTGCTCCCGCGTCACCAGTCCTGATTCTCTTTACATTTTAGCTCCTGGTAGCATAACTACCAACGTAGTTTATAGGGAAGTGTTTAAGGTATGATACCTTTGTACGTATTTTTACTCTTTTGTGTCCTGGAATGTTTTCCTGCATTATTCTCTCTATTTCCTTCAGTCACATCTTATGACTGAACTCAGCAGGATTCCCATATAACCCTCTTCACTTGCTTCGCTTGCAAAAAAATCTTATATTTTAATGTTATTTTAAAAGTTGTTTACTTATCATGCTATAGCGACACTGGCATCTTAGGTATTTTTGGTGCTGTAGAACCTTCAAGCAGACGACGTTGCGGGCAGCAGCTAGTATAAAATAAGCAACTAAGGCAATCACTGCTCATTCCTTCTATTTAAAAAAGAGACATTGCCCTGCTGTCCTAAAATTACAGGCCGATAGTTCTACACTTGAATTACCTGTAGAACATGTGGTGTTCGACACTGCAGCGCCACAGCTTCTTGCAGGCGCTGGTGGCAGACAACTTGAAGCTCAGGATCGTCTCGTATTCATCGAACTCTCCGGCCCTCAGTCTTAGTGTGAACAGTCTCTTGTTGTAGCAGATCTTCGTGATCTTCGCCCAGGGGAAGCGGTTCATCAGAAGCCTGGAATTGATGCATCAGAGTGGTAAATAAAAATGCTTAAAAGTACTTCAGGTTTTAGGTACTATTCTAGACGGAAGAAACAAGATGGGGGGCAGGAGTAAGCGAAACAACGAGAGAGGAGGAGGAGGGGGGGGGGGTATTACATCCACCAACCCGCGCTGGGCCCGCGTGGTCGATTACGGCCCACTCCCTCTCAGAGAGAGGAGGCCTGTGTCCCAGCTGTGGGAACCTTATAGGCTGATTATGTTTTTACACCTCTAGTTCTCGATACGGCTGGGTTAGGTCCGAATTATTGTTAAGGGGATCACACAAGAGGAAATAAAATCCACATTCCCGTTTTTGAGTCAGTTTTCTTGTACCGCTACACCAAAAAGTTTTGGGTGATCCTTAAAGTAAAGTAGTAAAGATCCAACGACTTAAAATTGAACAGACATCGGTATCTTATTTTGTTTTTTTGCTATTGGTGTACTTGTGAAACGTTTGTCATTAGTGGTTCAGCTTGACCTTTGCTGGATTTCGTCCTGGGTTTTTAGGTAGGATATAATATATTTATCTTACCCGTCCCTGTACACAGCAACCCCGTTGTGGCAGACGCCCAGCGCGATGGGAACCTCCTGGCAGTCGGTGGCAGCGTGCAGCTCTGCGCCGTACAGAGACAGACGCTTGGCAGTTTCGAGGTAGTTCAGCTCGGCTTCTGCTGGGGTCTGGCCTCTGCAACAATAAAAGAAAAATATATTTGTCGTGTTGCAGCCGCCATCTTGGACTTTCATTTTGACCTTACTATCGGCTTCAACACCCTCGAAAACCATGAAAACTATCTCTCTCTGTCTGAATCCCTCTATTGGGTCGGCTTCCAGTCTAACCGGATGCAGCTGAACACCAGTATTTTACATGACTGAATCTCTCTTATATGTAATAAAAAGTAGCATGGTGGGGGCATACCTAACGCTTTTTCGTTACGTCACGATTTCTCCAAGTTTACTCCTACCGCAAGCTCTGAAGAACTTCGTTCCAAATACGTCAGTTCGGCCGTTGGATTCTTCGATCCAGCCATCCACAGAATACTCATTATGGTGATCTACCCTACTTTCCGCCGGCGGCGGTGCCGTACCGTTGCACGGCAAACGGCGCCGCACCGTAGACATGGGTCCACGCCCTTAGACTTAGCGTCCATTATCTCCTCACTAAAGCCAGATTTACACGATGCGTTTTAATTACCTGTAGCATAGGTACCATTAGCTGAAGCCACAATAAAAGTTGCACCGTCTAAACAGTCTTTACGCGACGCTATTCGTTGTTGCTTAAATATTGTTTGCCCAGAAGATGCCTGTTCACTCTTGCTTTGCAGGCAGGCGGGTTAAATGTGGGACGGAACACAGATGCCGACAGAGAGTCCCATACTTGGCTGTGCGCATAATAAACTAGGAGGAGAAGCGCTGAGTACGACTCGTCGGGATATCAACCAAGTGTGGATGGTACGGTGCAGTACGTCTGGTTGTCCGGTCGTAAAAGGGCGATGGTAAGATCAGAGGGGCAATTCTCGTAATTTTAAGAACGTTCACAGTCTGATCTCAGTCTCAATCTGTCAAAAATACCTCTAATTTCCCTACATTTTGACAAGTTTTTGACGTTTTTTTGTTGTCGAGATGAGACTACGACTAGATTTTGAACGTTTTAAATTACGAGAATTTGTCTTCAGGTCGTGGAGCTCCTGCGCACACTCTCCGAAGTACAGTCTGTAGAAGACCGACAGGCAAGCAACACTACGCCGATGAGCTAGGCTGTGAAGCGTAGCGTATGCCACAATCAGGTAACTTGTATCATGTAAATGGCTTAAAGGCCGCGAAGGTGTACTTCACTGTTCCCATTATCATTGAGTTAATCTTAAACGGCGTGCCTTTTGTCACCATTTTTTATGATGGCAGTCAACTCACTTGTGTTTCCGGTACAGTTCATCAATGTTCGCCTCTAGTTCTGCCGTGATGGCGTTAACTGGGACTGCACTGTGCTGATGCAGGGCAGTGTTGATGTCGTGCGCCTCCTCGAAGTCTCCCAGTTCTGCCTGGAGCACGTATGAGGAGAGGAGGGCGTAGGTTATCTGCGAGCAGGTGAGACGACCTGGAAAATAAACGAACACGGTTCTAGTATGTGGTCGATAGTTTTGGATTGGCTTGGATTACATTCGAGTTTCAATACATTTTTTTTGACATTAAAACTTTAGTCTCATATTAATTTTACATTCTTATTCTTGCTCTTTATTGTACTTACACATAAAACTACAAATACACTATGTCATATTACAAGAAAATATTATGTAATAGCTCATTGACGTTGAAAATAGGTATCTTCGTTAGGTATTAACGTTTTAACAGCACCTTTAAATTATTTTGTTCCTTACCCATGCCTTTCCTGGCAAGATGCTTTTTTTTAGCAAACTTATTGCAGTGAAGGTTCTCTCTGTATTATCTTCTACCTTGCATTGTCATCTGACATTATACTGAGCTGATGCCCTTTTGGCATTATAATTATTGATTTCTGTTTTTTTTTTAATAGTTTTAAGGATTTTTTTGCTGTAAAGCTAATAAACGCATTTTTTTTTCTTTTCTGTTTTTTTTTTCCTTTCACTCTTCCTATATTTTCGCTAAATTCTAAATTCAAACCTTACCTTCCATGAGATCTCTCCTAACGGCGAGTGCTATCTGGTAGCGTGTCGCGTCATCATTCAGTTCACTCGGCTCCGGAGGGTAGAACTTCACTGCCAAACGTACGTCCCATGGCTCATCTGGAAAATATTATTTATTTTTTCTGTGTTATTGAATTCTAAGGTTTCGCCTGAAATCTCCAAAGTTTAGTAGATAGAAACCGGCCGGGTTGAGGCTGGCTGCTGCGTCGACCAGGAGAGGGTTTATGGGCTCTGCTTGTTGATCGGCCGAAAGTGTAGTGTGCTGTACTGAGATTGCTGATGAGGCTGAGGGTGATGACCAGGTATGCGCGGTCGCTGCATGCTGGTGGTCAGAATACCCGTTGTAGCCCCACGGCTACAACGCCCAGCATCCACATGCTGGCTGACTGGGTGACTCGCCGCTAAAGCTTACGGAAGTAATGATGACGTAACGCTAAAGTAGGTACACGAAGGCTGTGCTGACGTTCATACTCGGGGTCACCAGTATAGAGGTATGAGGAACAGGGTGTAAAGTTCACTCATCCTCCATAGAAAAGGGAGGATCCTTCGACTAGACAGGTGTTGTGTCTGGCGGGCAACTACCCAACGATTGATGTTGGGAAGTTTGGATATATTTGCGCGGTAAACTCTGCTTGCGAGATGCAGGATTTGCGTGACGTCAGTAAAGTCAGTATACCGCGTTGTTCGCATGTGGCGTTGTAGATACCGCTACAGAAGTACATTCCGTGGTTTCACTGGATGTTTGATTAGTCCCATGTCACAGGTGAAATTAAATGAAATGAGGTTTATTTTTGTAAGCAGATTTTCTAAAGCCAAGTCAATTTTTTAAAACTAGGCGGCGCCGAAATTTCCTAGCGGACTGATTCCTGAGTTATCCGTACACGAATAAAAAAAATTAAAGGCTGCTACTGAGAACTTCCTAATGGGAAAATCCAATATCTGGGAACCGAACTAAGGGCCCACCGCTCAGCAGTTGCACCTACGACCACCTAGCTAGACCAACGAGGCAGGTGTTGCATAGAAATTGGTGCGAACCACTACTTACTTCTAAAAGTCTTGGAGAGTCTCCTGTTGAGGTCGACCCAGACCCTGGGGTCTCCTCGCTGAGTGTACAGCAAACCAAAGTAGTCCTTTTCCAGCAGGTCTAAGGACTCGCAGATCTGATCCAGCAGGTCTGCTCCGCGGGCTTTGCGCTGGAAGGAGGAGATGGTTTTGATGAGAGTCTGAGTCAAATTCAGATAGTCAGCTCCAGGCATAATGCTGCAGGTACAAAGATTGTTACAGTTGACCGTACATCAGTAGAGACCCTCAGCTGGCCTAGCGCAGTAGAGTAAAATAGAATAGAATATATTGTTATTGTAAAACATGAGTATACATCATAACATGTGCAAGGTCTTATAAAAATGGTTAGATCTGCATGTTTTGCCATTTATGGCGTACAAAAACAACATATTTGGTTTAAAATAACCACAAAAGATTTGAGTCTAAACAACAAAACAATTTTATTTTTTTCCATCGTAATACTACTTAAAAAAGAAGAAAATGTTCAGATTTGGTTTTATAGATTTGAGATTCAAATTGTAAAAATGTCGTAACTGCAGAAAAATACAATTAATTAATCGCGTTCATTTAAGAAATCCGATATGGTATAATAGCATTTATTTACAAGATATTTTTTTAAAGTAAGTAGGTGCGGACTTTCAATCTAAGTGTGCTTACACCCGAGCGACACGCGTCAACGGCAGAGGAAAGAAAGTTGCCTGTATTTGAGTACGGTGCTCATATACACGAGCGGCATGTTGTTGACAGCTGCAGTTGTCTCTACCGTTGATGAGTGTTGCTCGTGTTGTGAGCAGTTGAGCACTAATGGGTTTTGTTACAAACTGATGTGCAGCCTAATGTAGGTACACGAGTAACTTATTAAGCAAGTACTAAATTATTAATAGAGTTGGTGGAAGAAGTGACAATTCAGACGGTATTCCATATTTGAACTGCACTTGATAAATGGAGCTGTATGTAAGGAACTGTATTTGATAGATTTAAAGCAGAAATAATTTTAGATTTCTTTGGAGTTTGCTAAGTTTACAAGTAGTATGGTATGCGGGTTCAAAACCAAAACTGAAGTGTAAATGAAAACTAAATCCGTCTACCTTCAAAGTAGAAGTGAACAGGCATCTTCTGAGCACGCTCGGGTCCATCATAGACATTATGCATCGCTTTCCGTGATCGAGGTCAAAAGCACCGCAATACTCGATAATGATATGAGCCATTGGAAAATTATCCCATAACTGCTTAACCTTGTACCAAAAGTATAAAAGTACTATTTATAATAATATAAATAAACTGCCCGATAAATACACGTATTCTCAACTTTCATTCCGCACACGTCCTTTATACATTCCTCAAGGCACAAGTAACTGTAGTTAACACATGTCAGTTAACCTGCTCAGCTGCATTATTTATTAACCTCTTGATAACTTTAGCACGTTGACAGATATTATTGTTACTGTAGATCTGTTTGTTTTGAACAAAAATGACCTCCTCTCTTCAGGCGTGGCATCCACCACGCGCGCCTAGTGCGGGTTGGTAGATGTCACATGTCTTCGTATTTTTCGTTCTAGGACATGCCGGTTTCCTCACGGTGATTTTCTTCACCGTTTTGAGAGCAGTGGTGATTGAAATTATTTACACAAAGTAAAGCGCCTGCTTGGGTTCGAACCCACGACCTACATACAACTCTTAAGTCGTAAATTATCATATTATTAAAAACATTAATTATAAAAAGTGAAAAAATAAAAATAAGCCTAACCCTTCCTGCCTAACTCTTCGGGGAAAACAGGCGTCATGTTCCATTATTCACCACATTCCGAAGTTTGGGCTAAGTACTATAGAAAACACTGTAAGTAATTAATTGCCAATGGCATGACTTTGCGCCTGATGCAATTTTGGTTTAGTTCAAAACAATTTGGTGGACAGGGTCTGAGCTAAACAAAGTTTAAGAGCAAAATTAAATTAATTTAACAGAAGAACATTGGTCAAAAAACTTGTAAGTAATTGATGACTTGGTAATCAAAGTTAAACTAACCCGCTTATATTTTGACCACGACAAGAGTTGTGTGTAAATCGGTTGTCATGGTATGGGCATGTGATGCGGAGAAATGAGGAAAATGTCGCGATGAAAGTTTTGAGTGTAACTGTGGATGGATAACAGAAGGGGAAGAAAGAAATATAAACATAGCTAGAAACGGGGTGACTACCGAGATGACGACTAATACCTAGATAAATGTGGTAGAAAAGACATGTTGCGCCGACGGGAAAAAAGCAAAATAATGATGATGAAAAGCTATTCTCGCAACAATGAAAGAATAAGAAAACTACACACTGTGTACACTCTGCACATCAAATACCGTTCAACAAAAACAAAGATGTCGAAGGTATGTGAACCATTCATCCACTCACACATTCACAAACAAGTGATGAAAACTAAACAATCCACCGGCTGTGCTGTATCATTGTATTTACATTCAAATGCAGTATAAAACACTGGACTATGTCATTCAATTTAGTTTCAATTGAATGCACTAAAAGTAAATTAAATAGGTTTTGTGCAAGGTCGTCTGTTAGTGCGTGATTGAGATGGAGGTTGGCCTTAATTGTTTGATGATGATTGAAGACGGTTAAGCTGAGGATGGAATTGGATTCTGTGGTCATGAAAATAGCTGGATTCAACCTTCATAATTATTATGTTGCCAATGGGGTAATTGTGTAACACATCAACAGTAGGAATGGTTTTCATTTTGACAGTTCAACAACATTCATTGCGTTCTTTGTTAGCGGAGAAATTTTTCGAACAAATCATGCAATGGTTTAGCAAACGGAGAGAATTCGATATTACCATTCTGGTTGTCATTCGTAGATCTTTGACAGTTGTTACGGGTAGTCAGAAGCCCAAAAATCATATAACCAGTCTTATCACGGGGTGTGGTGATACCCAGTAACTGAATTGTAGAGGTCAGATAGGCATCCGGTTAAACTGGAAGCCGACCCCAACATAATTGGGAAAAGGCTAGGCAGATGGATCCAGAATTCCATGTTATCACAGAAAAGACGTAAAATGAGGTGCTCCCTGAAAACGCCTCAATAAGGTCCTACGCAACCAGTTTGGCAGCATCATTCAATTTAGATCAATTTGCTGTAAGCACAGTAAATAAACGTTTAATAAATAAACGCTAAATTGTATGAAACGCATAAACTCCATCTGCGTTTTATGGCATATGTTTTATGAGTCGCAGTAAAATATCGTAAGACTCGCGCTTCGTAAAACAACACTTCAAAGAATCAAGCCTTTTGTTAATTTTGACGGATTTAACAAACGTCAAAATCTGCGCAGACGCAGCTGGGGCTTTTTTAAACACACATTAAAGTGGATCATGAATTCATGAAACATGCGAAATCTTTTAATAACATAAAAAAGTTATTAAAATTTTTTTGATTAATATAATTGATCGATAAGAACTGAGCCGAACGCAGTACTGCTGGATATCTTAGGCCTCTCCATCTCATCCTCTTGAGGCACCCGATTCACGGCCTTCCGGACTCACAATGCCCGCTGTCTGCCTTCAGGTGACCATGGACAGAAACCTGATGGTATCTCCACTAAGGGAGGCCAAAATGAGAGTGTGTACTTACAAAGGGTTGCGTCTGACTTGTGCAAAATTAAAAATCATTTATTCAAATTAGATTGAGAAGCAACTTTTTGAACGTGGAAATTACATGACGCAGTCTTCCAACTCCCGCTAGCTCTTCAACACTTCTTAGTGCTTTAGCTGGGAAGAACAAGTGCCGCAACGAACTCCACAGCAGCACAACTGTCTGTTAGTTAGAAGAACTTGCGTGCTTCGTAATGTCCAAGAATACTATACTACACACTACATATGTTACTTACATCTACGTCCACAGTGAAGTGCTCGCCCAGCATCAGCTCCACCCGCACTCGGCGGCTCCCCGTATTGCGCCGGCGCCGTTCCATACCTTCGCCGTCCTCTAACGCGAGCCGACGGAGACTCTCGCGCATCGTGCAGCACTGGAATTTAAAAACAAAGATAATGAGACTGTGACGTCAGCTCGGATAGCCGACTTGAACTGTGATAAGAATATTTGAAAACATTCTGAAACATTATTTTTAAGGTGCTTAGCAGACGATGGACAATTTGTCCGCGACGATAGAACGTTCAAATCCCGTCCGTCTGTTTGTCCTACGTCAGGGTTATTGGAGTAAAGCTGTGACCGAATGGTCGCCAAGGTTAAGCCAAAGAAACCAGGGCCGTCCAAAAGCGCGCTGGGTTGACGATATCGTCAAAGTCGCGGGAAACGCCTGGATGAGTGACGCACGGAACCGGGAAGTATGACAGAAGAAGGGGGAGGCCTGTATCGAGCAGTGGGTGATTCCGGGCTGAAACGATGATGATGATGATCGTGTTACCCAGTAATGTGTTTGTGTAGGTCAGATAGGCCGTCGCTCCATCTAAAATACTACACAGGCATTCACAACCACTCGGTACGCTTCCGTACCGTATAGCATGTCAATCAATGTTATCGTAGGAGTCCTCTAAAAGCTGTTCAGAAGTAAAAAACCCGAAAATGTTGTCAGTTTAAATCAAATAGACGACCGGTATTTCTCTCGACAGCTGTTTGCTGACGGGGGCAAGGAAAATCAGGTTATCGAAATGTGTCATTTTCTAAACGATAGCCTGTCGGATGGTTGTGAATAGCTATGCTGGTATTCAGCGGAAGCCGACCCCAAAATATTTGGGTAAAGGTTAGGCAGGTAGGTATTCTAGGTGCTATAATTCTTAGCACTTTAGTAACAGTGGTTACTGATGATTACACAGACGACGCGGGCGACGCACACTGGTTCACTTTAGCAAAACTATGGACATAGGAATCCATGTGAGTCAGCGTGTATATTTTGAGTTGATTTTTTTTTACGTATTCCTCTTTTGATACCAAACATATTTTTTTAGTAGCGTTTTTTAAAAAAACGTACTATTTCCGAGAAAAAAAATATTTTGTGTTTTTTTTGTATGGGAGGGTATGTAATGCGTGCGTGGGTCAAAATAAAACTTAGTAGGTATTCAAGAACACGTCATTCTCAAACAGAAATGACAAAGAAATGTTATTGTATCCCTGCGGCTTTTCGAGCTACGGGCGCTCAAAGATTAGAAAAAAATAAAATATTTTGTTTCCATTTTAAAAGACCTTCTGACAATGAAATCTAAAATGACGTTCAAGATAAGTTTAATTTTAAACATCGCAGCACCCAACACTCATTAAAATGTGTGTATGATATTTTAATTTAGCAAAATCTTGAACATGACCTTACAATATGTGACTTTAGGAATAACACTAATAAATAGGTACTCGATTATGTTCCTAGAACTTTTGGCAAACTGAGGCTCAGTGTAATAAAACATGACGTCATCATTATGGAATGTGAGGCTTGCAACAACAATAGACGAGTCCTTAGCATATTGATTTCTGATTAGTTCATGTTTGGTGCGCCGAAATTTTGTGTCCAATTTATAAGAGCTAATAATAACGAAAGCTGAAAATGCCGTTCAAAATTTAATTTTAAACATCGCAGCACCCAACAACACTCATAAAAACAGCTGTATCATATTTTATTTAAAAAGTCAAGGGATCAGCAGTGAAATTCATTTCCAAATCTATAAAGACTTCTTCTTCTTCAGCCTCCTGTTCTTCGGTCTCATCTTCCAAGAGATGGTCGATTTCAGGAAAGAAAAGCATGTGTCAACGCAGGAGCACACTCTATCTGAGACTGGTTAAAACTTGCTACGATTGTCGGACTTGCATTGGGCACCAAACATATGTACCAATCAGAAATCAATATGCTAATGACCCATCGATTGTAGTTGCAAGCCTCACATTCCATAATGATGACGTTATGTTTTATTGCACTGAGCCTCAGTTTGCCAAAAGTTCTAGGAACATAATCGAGTATTTATTAGTACCTATTATTCCTAAAGTCACATATTGTAAGGTCATGTTCAAGATTCTGCTAAATTAAAATATCATACACAAATTTTAATGAGTGTTGGGTGCTGCAATGTTTAAAATCAAACTTATCTTGAACGTCATTTTCAGATTTCATTGTCAGTAGGTCTTTTAAAATGGAAACAAAATATTTTATTTTTTTCTAATCTTTGAGCGCCCGTAGCTCGAAAAGCCGCAGGGATACAATAACATTTCTTTGTCATTTCTGTTTGAGAATGACGTGTTCTTGAATACCTACTAAGTTTTATTTTGACCCACGCACGCATTACATACCCTCCCATACAAAAAAAACACAAAATATTTTTTTTCTCGGAAATAGTAAGTTTTTTTAAAAAACGCCACTAAAAAAAGTTGTTTGTAATCAAAAGAGGAATACGTAAAAAAAAATCAACTCAAAATATACACACTGACTCACATCGATTTCTATGTCCATAGTTTTGCTAAAGTGGACCAGTGTGCGACGTAAACAATAACATCAACTTCACAGTCACACGCTAAGAAAGTTCCAAGAAACTTTATCTGATACCCATGTGTTGTGTGATACCCAGGCTAAGTGAATCTAGATGGCTTTATAACTATGGGAAATGTATAGTGCTAATTATTCGTTCACTTTTAAAGCATGATCTTTTTAAACTTTAGCTTGGTTAGTTTCAAGAGATATTGGCATTTCTTTAAGTACTGCAATTTCAATTTCAAATAGCGTTTTTAGCAATTTTAAAACTAGTTTTACAATTCATTTTTAAAATAAAGGATTAGACATGGATCAGAAATGGCCAGATTGCTTTGCTCTTTAACATAGGCCTCCCCCAGGATTTCCGTAGCTCATGGTCGTCAGTTTTTGTCCACCATGCCTCTCTTCTCTCCTCTGTGTGTATGGTTGAGCTGAATGGTGCTGATCCATACGTCATGTTCGTGAACGGGCGTCGTCATTAGAGACTGGTCATTACTCTTAGCTGCCACGGCTTATTTTAATTTCTGAATTATTTTTATGCTTTTTATAACGGAACATCTTTCTCATATGTTCTCAATTTCAACATGAATGATGTAACCAATATTTTGTAACAATTTTATGATTTAAAAGAGAGTCAGTGGAGTTTCTTGCCCGTTCTTCTCCATAGGTACCTACTACGCTTTGGACTAGGCAACTAGCTTCATCTTTCTGATTGACCGACCCTTTGACAATTCAAAAGTGCCTGCAATTGGTTTATTTGAAATAAATGGTTTGTTTGTCTTGCCCCTCCATTTTAGCACACCATCACCATCATTTCAGCCTGGAATCACCCACTGCTGGCTATAGGGCTCCCTTTTTACTTGTCATACTTCCCCGGTCCGTTTTTTTAGGACGTAATTAAAAGTAAATCCATTTTCCATTGATCAAAAACGACGTGTTAAAAACAGACACGGTACGAAGATGGTCAATAGAGGCTTTTTTTAAAACCCGCTATCAAAACTTTTCTTCATCGTCTCATAAGATCCACTCACACAACTCCACAAAACCTTTCACGACGATCGATCAAAAACCTTTCCTCTCGTCCCAGCGGCTCACGCTTCCCTATTCAATCTCTAGCCTATTACAGTTGCGTCATGATCGACTGGTCACCAGCGCGGTGAAAGCTCATCTGGTGCCCAGTCAGGCGAGGCGACCCCTTGCTCTGATGAGGCGGAACTGAAGGTAAACGGACCAAGATGGAACTGTTTACTTTTTCTTGAAGGAGGTTTTAAGGTATAGAACTTTTTTTCTTTTTATCGTTGGTAATATGCTTAACTAACTTGTGTCGTTGATAATGTTGTGATGGCTGTTTGATTTGAAGGCCTAGCCGATCATGCACGAAGTAGGTACCAATGTGAGTTTTTCAATTCGTATTACCTACTAGCAGCGCCCCCCGGTTTCACCCGCATAAGTTTCGATCCCGTTGGAATAACGGGATAAAAAGTATCCTGAGTGTTAATCCTGGTTATACTGTGTGCCAAATTTCATCCAAATCCGTACAGTAGTTTCTATCTTCTATTTTTTTTGATAGATTCTGTATTCTGGATTTTGTATGTATTTTGTAAATGTGAGGACTGTCTAGGCCTTGTAGACTTTAGATTTGTAGACCATTTTTTATTTTATGTATTAAGTACCTGGTACTTGTTGACAGGCCTACGCTGTCCTCCCAATACCTACTGTAATTTGAAAACATTGTAAAAGCCCATTATTTTTAAAAGAGTAACCGTGGAGTTTCTTGCCGGCTCTTCTCCATAGGAAACAACCAATTGGAACCGTGCACCTAGCTTCTGACGTTTCATAAGTGCCCGTTTATGTGAAATAAAATATGTTGTTTTTGATCAATTAAAATCGGCTAAAAGCAAAAAGCATCAATTTAGAAACTTTAAAACGTAACCTTCGTGGGAAACACAGTTTATTTTCATACAAACATGCATTTACATAACAATATTTACTTAACACAAATGCCTGAAGGTGCAACATTGGAATAAGATGAATAGTTTACGTGTTTTCGACGATTTGGCGTAAACTTGGCAGTGAGCCGAAACGAACAGATTGTTTCAACCAATATCATAAACTAGAACATGGTGTACAAAATATTTAATAGGTACACAGTACTATGCGTTACCTTAGAAGCAAGTATTGATGAGAAGGTATACAATATCGTCTGTGGTTCATGTCTATCGTAAGTTACAAGACGTCGCTTCCGATTTTATTGATGTTATTTCAAGTTAAACAAATATCAACTTTATTTGAGTACTAATTAAGTTGATTTCAGAGTGACTAGCATTATTTAAAAAGTCTTAAAAATTGTAGCGTGAACTGAACTTTATTGTGTAGGAACTAGGAATTTAAAGTTATTTTTCCTATAACTCATTTTGTTTAGGTACGTGTTTGGCAAGTAAATCGCGAACGCAGAGGTACCTACTCCCAAGAAAAGTATGTCAGTAGGTAGAAGAAAACTTTTGAGCGCGTATTTCTTGCACTCTTCTACAAGGTGTTGTTTTGCATCCTCGTCAAATTCAAGGAGGTAACTATGCTACTGATTCTCGACACGAATCAATAATAAAATAAGAAGGTAATTTCTTTTTTCTAATTTTCGGAAATTGCCATGTGTGGGACACGTACGCATTTTAAAACGCGGCCTGTGTGAGAACGCACTGTAACTGCCCTTAACATAACATAACATAAAAACGCGGCCGCTTATACGATACCATAACACGATTCTGTTCTTTGAAAGTGGTGTATTCTGAAATACTGTCAAACTTAAATAACTAAAAAAACAAGTATGTATTCATTATTTACCAGGGATCGTAATTTTATTTGATTATTTCGGTCTTTCATAACAGCCTCCTGAAATTTGACGAGGATGCAAAACAACAGCTTGTATAAAACAATTGTTTTTTTTTTTTATAACAGACAACCAACTTCGGCCCTAGGGGATCTAGAATCATGTGCTGGATTCATGGTTTCAGTTTGCGCGTTATCCATTAATAACTAGATAGGCACATGGAAACATAACAAACCAACCTGCATTGAATGCTCAAGGTTAGAAAATATCGCTGAAACTCGCACAGGATATGCGTGTTACTCGCATACATGTTACTTTCTAGTAAACACAAACTGCTTACAAATCAATCCGCCAACCATGGAATTGTATATGAAGACTGCATTGCATGTATTTTTTGCAGAATTCCACATAAACGGCTGAACGCATTTGGACGGGCACACGCAGAACGCTACAGACCATGTCTCGGATTAACTCGGACATTTTGTTCTTCTGTATTCCTATACAGAAGAAAAAAATGTCCTAGTTAATCCGAGACATGTTCGCGCTTGCGACCACTCGACCGTTGCGACGACTCGAGTGGTCGCAAGCGCTACTGCTGAGCATGAGGTCCTGAGTTCGATTCCCAGGTCGGGCAAAGTCTTGTTGGGTTCATTAATTAAGAACTTCTCAGTAATAGCCCGGAGACTAGATTTATAACCACCTAACCCGACCTGATTTGTGCCAGGTTGATGGCAACAGGCTCGCCCCCATTACATGGGACTTAAACATAACAGGCGAAATGTGGGTGTACTATAGAGACACCTCTGCGTAACCCTTCCGGGATACAAGCGTGATGTTATATTATGTATGTTTATGTAGGTACATGAAGTAGATATTCTAGCATGCAAGTAAAAACACGGGCGCCAGTCATTTGTTAATTAAACACTGCTTTGAGTAAAAAAATCGAGTTGGAATCGAGAACCCATCGTACCACTACTTCACTTACAAACCCTGAGTACCTCTACCCACTTACGTACCTACGTTACATAATATTTGCTCCCGTAATACCAGTTATATCCATCTACTCTGGGCTGATCTCCATAAAACTGAGTCTATAATAATATTACGGTCGTCAATATCGTTCGGTAAACAGCTCGGTATGTGATGTCTGTAACAATGAAGATTTTATGATCTAATCTGTTACGTAGACTCCATTGATGATTTTGTAGAAAAGTAGGTGTCGTATGAACGCGTGTACAGGGTGGCAGGTATGTCGTGGAGTTTCTTGCTGGCTCTTCTCCATAGGAAAAGGCCAATTGGAACCGTGCACCTAGCTTCTGACGTTTCATACTTGTGCACATATAGGTTTATGTGAAATAAAATGTTTTGATTTGATTTGATCAATGCTCAAACTGTAACTATAAATTCAGCAAGGATTGTAGACACACCAGCGACACAATTTTCGTCTGTTATAAAAAAAATCTGCTGTTTAATGGAAAAGTGGACCGCGTAATACCTACGCGGATAAATGTACAGAACAGCATTTTTTTAAAATAACTTTCGAAAAGTTTCGTTGCAATCATGTATTGAAGACATGGTAACAGCTGTTTGTGCGTCAAATTTATACCCTGTCATTAAAAGACACAGAAATGAAGGGCGTATATGCGTCCTATTTGCAATCATCATCAATGCAGACGGAGTCACAATTTAATACCTACCGTACCCAAACATAATGAAAAGAAAAAGGGCTGGAAATTAAATGAAATAGACAACAATAAAACCTCAGACAGACAGGAAAGGCAGGAAATGAGGGAAAATGAATAGTACAACGAGACGGGCGGGCGCTTGATTGATATCCAACAGAAAAAAGAGGTCAAGTGCGAGTCGAACTCGCAGACGAACAATATTTAACACTACATTTTTTTTTTTTACATTATAGAATAGGCGATAGCGATTTAGGTAATTTTTTGGGTGTTTATAAGAAGTAGTGATATATGAATAAGGAATTGATGTGGGGTAGGTAACTTAAATAAAAAGAGCAAAAAAAAAAATACAAACAGAAACAACCTACTTATTTAAAAAAAAAAACACTACAAAGAAAAATAACTTTAATTTCGTTAGTCGGCCGCCAAAACTAAAACACAGATCCTAAAATTAAAGTTATTTTTCACTTTGAAGTTTTTTTTTTTTAAAGAGAATAATTAAGCAGTAAGTATTACCATTAAATTCCACACTTTATCACTTTTCACAGTCTTCCCCATCGTAAACGACCTGCACACCACTCCGGCGCAATTATAGTAAACAGCATACTAAATGCACTGACACAAACTCTAGCACATCTCGATGGCCAACTGTTAAATAAATCTACCCGAAATACGCACAATTAAAAAACAAAAGACTGAAATTAACGCAATAACTATTCGGCAGATGAGCATTTCACGCACTAGGCAGCTAAGACGCGACTGTTTCAAGGCGGGTTATTTGAGCAACACGATGGGCACTTAGTAATAACACTGGATTTGGCGGCTTTACATACTAGCTGATTTATTTAGCAGTACGGCCGACATGATAGGTTGGACGTTAGACAGGCCTCTTAAATTGCTAAAGTGTAGCCATTTGCTCGAAGTCGTGGGTGCCACATACGTTTTAACAAGACAATGAAATGAGTCGTTTTCTAAGTGTCTGATGTCGGTCTTACAAGATGTTGTTTATTTAGCACTGAGCCCTATGAAATACTCTGGTTGCTGGTAAAATAAGAAGCATCTTTTTGACAGCTAGCCACATCATCTTCCTGCCCTTGTGCCATGTTACTTGCGGGCGGCAATACATTTTCTTCTTCCATTCTGCCCTGTCAATCGTCACGCTATCATTCCCTCCATTTTATTTCATATCAATCCTCACACAATTTCTTACTCTTCCTTTTCATCCATCAACATCTATATTCATCACTTTTTTTAGTCACATGCGTTCACATAGAGCGAATGCTATTGATGTATCGGACCTACCTAAGAGATTGTTGAAAAAGTCTAATCATTAATACGATCCTATCGATAAAATAAAATTGTGAAACTCTCAAGCTGCTATTCAAACATAACTGAAGATAATGAAAAAAAAAAGTCTAAATAAATTAATCCTGCTTCATATAACCGCCACATTAAACCAACCCAGTACGTAATCCTCCCAAAAATAAAAATGAATAGCTAAAGATTAAGAACTGTTAACGTATAAATGTGGACGTTAACGTAAGAATCAGAGGCAATTGAACAGACATCTTTGTTTCTCACTGATTTACATCTCAACACAGTGCGGGGTTACTAATCTGTGTTTTGACTTTGAATTTAAATAAGTCTGGCTGTTTACGATGTAAAATGTTGTTGCTAGGAGATTAATGAATAGAAATAGCTGTTCTAAAATTCAGTCTAGTTTCTTCTTCTTGGTCGCGTACTTCATTACTGAAGGTCGTGTCCCTGAAAGGCCTTCGTGGTTTTATACACGATGTTCTTCCACTTCGTTCGGTTCTCAGCTCCTTTCAGGGCGGTCGTAACAGAGAGTCCAGTGCGGGCGGTAACTTGGTGTACTCAGCGGTTAGGTGACCGTCCACGGGTTCTTTTCCCATCGAGGTATTCCACATAGAGCACAGATTTGAACGGCACTTCCGCGAACGGCACATGAGCTTCCTCTAATCGCACTGAAACAAAATTTCGTAACGTGCGGTTCGGAGGAACAGTTTATCGTTATTGGTTTCAGTTCTCGAACAGCACCTACCTTGCCAGTCTAGTATACCGGGAGCGAAGTAGCTACGTAGGTAAAATGAGGAAGAAGAAAGAAAATACATTTATTTAGCACAGACTTAAATACATAATATAATACACCAGATACATATATCAGATATACAGTGTAAAGACCGATGTAAGAAATTAGCAGGAAAGTGTGCCTTACCACTGCACCAAAAAGGTCCAGGAAAACTGCCAAACAACTAGTGCCTGACGCTGGTTTTCAACTGAACCTGATGTGTGAGGTGACGGATGTAAATCAGTTTTACACTGCAACGTGACGTGTGTATGCTTACTTAAATAAGATAAATATGTGTCAGATAAAAAATAGTAACGAATATGTAAGTACCATAAAAGTGTGAGTTGAGTAATATTACAAAAAATAAACCAAAAAATACTGACAAATATAATGAGACGGCCGCGTGATAGATATTCGTTAGTATGTAAATAAATAAATTCTTCGAAACAAATTCCTAATAAGCCGATCCCCACTGCTGGGACACATACCTCCTCTCTGTGAGAGGGAGTGGGCCGTAATCCACCACGCGGGCCCAGTGCGGGTTGATTGATGTCACATGTCTTCGAATTTTTAGTTCTAGAGCATGCTGGTTTCCTCACAATGTTTTCCTTCACAGTTTTGAGAGCAGTGGTGATGAAATAATTTACACAAAGTAAAGCGCCTGCCTGGGCTCGAACCTACGACCTCGAACTCGTAAGTCGGGGCCGTTGCCACTGGGCCACCATAGCTCGTTGATAAAATGCGGATAGACGAGACTAAGAAGTCTCAAGTTGTCTAATACCCATTTGATTTGTGCCCAAATCGTTTGTCTCATCTCTAGTGGTCTCATATAATACTGTTGAACGTAAGCTCCTGCGATCCGATTCCCAAGTTATTGGATTTTTCCATCAGGAATTTCTCAGTATGATTTTTCTTTAGCTTCTGCCTGCGACTTCGTCTGCGTGAAATTTATTATTCCCCCGACCCCATTGCATCGCATCGCCTGCCCTTGCTAGTACAGACGCCAGCACATCAAGCTACTACAATCTGTCAAATTCTTTAATAGATTTTCAACTTTATCGCTAAAGCATTAAGGTTCAAGGTTGATTGGGAAAATTTGAAAGTTTCGGGTAGCTTGACCTGCTGGCGTCTGTACTTCGTTTCCGCTTAGCGTTCTTTCTAACTTTTTTTTATTTTTGCTCGGCTCCTAAGGGTCCTAGCGTGATGCTATATAGCCTTCCGCAAGAATTGGTCATTGGTTCATTGGTGGATTGGTTGGCTCGCCCCCAATTTCATGGGCCCTAAAACATAACTGGCGAAGAGAAATGTCAGTACACTAGGCATACTCGTACATTCCGCCTTCCCCTCGGGCAGATGACGCAAACAGACGTGTTGTTACGTTTATGTAATGTTTTCATCATCGTCCTAGCCTTTTTCCTAACTATGTCTAACCGGATGCAGCTGAATACCAGTATTTTACATGAAGCGAATGCCTTATCTGACCTCCACAACGCAGTTACTGGGTAATACTATACCCCTTGCCGCGACCAACGGCTTAATGTACAGACGCCAGCAGGTCAAGCTACCCGAAACTGTCAAATTTTCCCAATCAACCTTGAACCTTAAAGCTTTAGCGATAAAGTTGAAAATCTATTAAAGAAATTTGACAGATTGTAGTAGCTTGATGTGCTGGCGTCTGTACTTTCCAAGCCACGGAGGGTTCTCGGTATGTAAAGATGGTCATCCATCACCGGACCAATCCCGGTAACCGTAGCTACCCCTAATAAATGGTTTACATTTCATTATTAATACCAGACATGAAACACTGCTCTACGTAAGTTCTCCTAAACAGGTTTACCGCATCATCTATTCTGCCTGAATAATAATGGCTAATTAACAGCTAGACTAATGAGGAAGTCTAAAACTATAGCGCTCAAGTTGCGACCTAATAGTCAATGGAGTGAAATAGGTCACTGCAGTGCCGATGTCCGATGAGCTATAGATCTAACAATATTTCAAATAGATATATCGAAATAACCTAGATATTATGCAATTCCAAATGCCAAATGAAGATCTTCTTCAACTTATTAAAAATCTGAATTCACTGACAGACAACGCAGCCTAAACCACTGGGCTTAGAAGCAAGAAATATAGCGAAGGTCACCAGTAAGGACGATTTAAAAGAAAAACTTTTTTTAAAAATGGGATTTAACAAGAAATGGGTTATCCCATCGGGTAAGAAAGGTGTGACTAAAATACTTAAAGTTCGTTTTTTAAACTGAGATACTAGTTTGACAGGTATAATGTCAAAAGTCTATACTACAAAAAATGCAAACACAAAAAAAAACTTAAGGTGGTGCAATTTGAGAGATGCCAGTATATTATAATGAGGAATGATATCAACCTTGGTCTCACACATACGTTCTTCTAAAAAAAACTGAAATGGCAGGAATACAGTCAAATATGGAACATTTACAGTCTTCAAAAAGTATTAACTAAGAGGTTGTCTGATCTTTTTACAGTAGCGTTTTCCTGTAAATATTTTTGCTGACATGAAAGAAAAATCTTCGACCTACGCCTAAAGCCTTGGGGAAATCGGAGTTTCGCACAAAATTAACTATTGACAGCTTATTCTAATAAGAAATCAAAAATATCTTCCCACAATCCAAGGGGAATGTATGGGAATAAAAACAAAAGGCTTGCTTTGAAACTCAACCTCGAAGCATTTATTTTAAACTAGCTGACCGACGTGGTCGTCGTTCCGCCATATTTTATTTTTCTTTTAATTTTCTTCTATACAAGCCTTGTCCTGACTTGACTGATTGAATAACAAACACAAAAACCGGCCAAGTGCGAGTCGGACTCGCCCATGAAGGGTTCCGTTACGTTACGATTTATGACGTATTAAAAAAAACTACTCACTAGATCTCGTTCAAACCAATTTTCGGTGGAAGTTTATATGGTAATGTACATCATATATTTTTTTTAGTTTTATCATTCTCTTATTTTAGAAGTTACAGGGGGGGGGGGGGGGGGACACACATTTTACCACTTTGGAAGTGTCTCTCGCGCAAACTATTCAGTTTAGAAAAAAATGATATTAGAAACCTCAATATCATTTTTGAAGACCTATCCATAGATACCCCACACGTATGGGTCTGATGAAAAAAAAATTTTTGAGTTTCAGTTCTAAGTATGGGGACCCCCAAAATTTATTGTTTTTTTTCTATTTTTGTGTGAAAATCTTAATGCGGTTCACAGAATACATCTACTTACCAAGTTTCAACAGTATAGCTCTTATAGTTTCGGAAAAAAGCGGCTGTGACATACGGACGGACAGACAGACATGACGAATCCATAAGGGTTCCGTTGCCATTTGGCTACGGAACCCTAAAAAAGAAAGAATTATCCATTTTGGTGCAGTCGATCGGAAGTTATGCGCGTACATACATTTCCGTGATTCATTTTTATTTATATAGTTATAGTATAGATAAACCAATTAAAGGCACTTTTGAATTGTCAAAGGGTCGGTCAGTCAGAAAAAAGAAAAAAAAAATCAAAATTCAGAAAGAAAAATTAATTGAGAAAAAATAAAGAATTGAGTATTGAAAGATGAAGCTTGCCATTCCAAAGCGTAGCAGTACCTATGGAGAAGGACGGGCAAGAAACTCTACGGACACTCTTTTAAAACATAATTGTTACAAAATATTGGTTACATCATTCATGTTGAAATTATGCATGTGAGAACGATGTAGAAAGACGTGCATGTTAAAAGTGTCCGTAATAAAAAAGATAAAAGCAAAAAAATAAGCCGTGGCAGCTAAGACATGACCAGTCCCTACTACTGACGCATGACGGCACCCGTTCACGAACATGACGTATGAATCAGCACCATGCAACTCAACCATTTTGAAGGGAACTTAATGACTATGCTCAAACAGTTGGAAGTGCCGATTTTTAGCGCTGTCTTTTGTAACCATGACTTTCAGCGCAAAGGTCAGCCCATTTCAAATGAATTAAGACGGTGGTGCGACGACCGTATTACGAATTAAACCCACAGTGTCCTTATTATCCTAATCCGGACAATTAAGAAAGCAATCTGACATAATTAAAAATTACAGCCGCCACGGTGCGATGCTGCGGTCGCGCGGGTCAGTTTCGTCATACACGCATACCGGCTGCAGGGAGGTAGGGCTGCAGACTTTAATAACGGGAAAATATTGTATTTACCGTTAAAAAAGTCAGTCTTTATTGCCTTTGTGTAAAAGATTTTTGGAGAATAACTATGCGGTCGTGAGATTCGGAAGATTTTTTGGAAAATTTTGACATCCGCGGGGTAACACATTTACAATGGCAATGCTTTTCATTTTGACAGTTCAACAGCATTCATTGCGTCATTTACACTGTAGAGCAGACAACTTTTTCCAGCATATGAAGCTATGGGTTAGCAATTTCCTTCAAAATTCTTCGGATACTTAATGATTAAAAGATACTGATTTTGCTTTTAAAAGTTCCAGAAGCCTTGAAATTAAATTGGTTTGTAGTTTCAATTGAGAGTTGTAAGTGCCTTTGATTCCAGGTTTAGTCACGACATAATCAAACAGAAATTACGATTTCGGCATCGTTGGCTTAACACCGACCCAGCTTTGTAAAACAAGTAAGAAAACTTTCTCTCCAATATCACAATTTCAGACAATAACTTGAGCAAAACAAAATGAAGAAATTTCCTTTTTGCAAAACCAATTTTATCATCGGAACATACATTATATATTATGTAGTTTTATTTTGTGTTTTTATATTTACGTTGTCTGCACATAAGTACCTATGTTCTAAGGTATTCAACATACTGTAAAACATTTTAAAAGAGTAACCATGGACAGAGCTAGAGAGGTTTTACGTATCCCTTTCCACCTTATCCTTTCGCGCTTAGTAAAGCCTGTATTTCCTTGTCAGATTATGAAGCCGTGTGGCATCCTTGACTGGAGTGGTCACCTTAGCCATATCGTTTACTTAGCGTTATCTACGACTCGATGGTCGCCGTGAGCGGCCTACTTGCGATTAATGGTTTATGGCCACTTCTCGTGATAAAAGATAAAAGGAAAGCTTGTGTGTACCCGAGTGGTTTTCATTCGTAAAATGTAGGTTGACGTATTTTTAGGTGACAGGACACTATTCCTCTAAAGCGTGCTTTTGGATTTTCAACGCTCGGATTAGCTCCGAAAGTTGAAAATCAAACAGCGCTCTTTTATTTATGCATTAATTTAGGTGTGGCTTGGTGTTAGTGAATACAGGCGTTTTTCTGGGCTATAGCGATTTAGAGCTTTGCAAAAAGTTTATATTCGTAGTTCTCTTAGACTGAATAATAAAACGTTTTATAGAAGGTCATATTGAATTAGTTAGCGAAACTCCGCAGACGAAACTAAAAAATGTTTTTGGAGTCAACGACCGTTGCTTCTTCGTAGTTAAGTTACTTGAAGTATGAGTTGAGAAAATCATTTTTGTTTTCTAGATTTCGATACCGGGGTATTGAAATAGCTCTGTTAAGTTTAGCAACATAAAAAAAGAAATATATTCGTAAAATAATCCTACTAATATTATAAACGTGAAGGTTTGTATGGATGGATGGATGTTTGTTACTCTATCATGCAAAAACTACTGAACGGATTTGGATGAAATTTGGTACACAGACAGTTTATAACCAGGATTAACACATACTTATGATACTTTTTATCCCGATATTCCCACGGGATCGAAACTTATGCGGGTGAAACCATGGGGCGCAGCTAGTATTTTAATAAATTACAGTTTATTGTCTACAGTAATTGACCCTAAAAAATATCATGAAGTAATTTTTGTTTTATCATATTTTTGGTTAGATACCACCATATATTCACGTCTCACGTCTAATTTAATTATTTTGACCCTGTAAGTACTCGTATACGCACTTTACAAGTGTGAAAAGTGTTAAATCCAGATAAAGTTTACAGCTCTCATCTCAGGCGCCAACTGTTCATATATTTATTCCGCTTTCTCTGCGTTTCGGTTTAAATAAGTGAAGCGAATCGATCTATTGGAAAATCTTTTATAATCTTAGATATTGCTGACTTCCGGCATTTTTATTCACCAGTCATCATCAACTCAGTTCAGTAACATTGGCTTAGGTTTCCAATAGTCCATAATAATATTGAAGAAGAGTCGGCAGGATATTGTCATAGGTATCTACCAGATCAGCAGTGCGATTCTGTAACCATCTCACCGTGAAAACTTACGTGAAGTGAGCGTGGAGTGAGCTGTCATTCCAACTAATGCTAGGGATTGATACTATTGATAGCTCACTCTAAGCTCACTTCACCTAACTTTTCACGGCGAGATTTTTACAAAATCGATCGGCAGGTACGACGTTTGATAGATGCTATGGCTAGAAAAGGCGTGACTACCGAGATGACCACCGGACAACCAGACGTACTGCACCGTACCATCCACACTTGGTTGATATCTCGACGAGTCGTAGGTACTCAGCGCTTTTTCTCCACGTTTATTATGCGCACAGCCAAAGTTCTGGAACTCCCTGCCGGCATCTCCCCTCAAAGCAAGAGTGAGAGCTTCTGGGCACGCTCGTTCCCTCATACACCTCATCCATCGCTTTCCATCAAGCGTCATCGAGGTCAAGAGCTGCGGGTAATGCGTAACACACTATTAGTAGCAATGGATTTCATTTTGACAGTTCAATAACATTCATTGCGTTACTTACGTTGTTTAGGAGACATATTTTTCGAACATTTATGAAGCAATGGAGTAGCAATATCCTTCAAAATGATTCAGATTAAGATTGATAGTGTGTTACGCAATTAGGGTGCAAGCCCAAATAGTAATAAAAAAAAATACGCCTAATAGAGAAGTATGGAAGAAAACGATAAGAATAGAATAGAACAGAATACTGTTTAATAAGTTGCGCCGACACCAAATAAATTAGGATAAGGGCCGGAGAATAATGATGAGATTGGTACGATGTCGATGCTTGCTGATGATGTATTCATGCATTTACTATATGATAGATGGATTGGAATGTATTCCTGTAAATTGTAAAAGATGTTAGTTATGGCTATTGGCTAGAACGGGTATTCAGAAGCCCGAAAGTCTGACAACCAGTCTTACCAAGGGGTATCCTGTTACCCAGTAACTGTGTGGAGGTCAGATAGGCAGCGGCTCCATGTAAAATACTGGAATTGAACTGCACCCGGTTAGACTGGAAGCTGACCCGGATATAGTTGGGAAAAGGTTAAGCAGATAGGGCCCAAAAAATTGCACGAGGTGGATACGAAAATAAACGGAAACTCCATTACTTTTTTGTCAATAAAAAGTAACTGTGACTGACACAGAAAATCGATTAGAAGCACAATTTTGTTGGGATTCGTTCCAGGTATCGAGTTACTTTGTTACTACGCGTTCAAACGTCCGTTTTAATTAACACGAAACCTTTAGAAGTTTATTGGCTTTTGAAGCAAAATATTAGAATACTAATTTAGTAGATTCGTGATGAGTTAGTGCCAAACTGTTTTTTATGTTTTGATGCAAAATAAAGCTGTATTGAAATTAAAATGTCTATTTGAATTAATATAATATATCACATAAACTTAGGTCTAATATAACAAACTGAAACTAAGTATTGTATGCCACACATGGTGGAGCAGTGCAAAAGCACACCAATTAACATAATAACCATTCTGAAACCACTGTCTCACAATATAGATCTTTGACTTTGACTTTGTTGTAATTTTATGTAAGCTGTACATAAAGTAAATAATCTACGTAGGGATAAAGGTTATGAGGTGTCTTAAAGCTTTGACCTTTCCAGTATAAACGTAGAATTTATATAAAACTAGCTTATGCTTGCGGCTCCGCCGGCGTGGATGTCGGAAATCCCAGTGGAACATGCTACCAGGACAAAAAGTAGCTATGATACTCCTTATAACATCAGCTATCCGCCAGTGACAGTCCCGTCAAAATCGGTTCAGTCGTTTCGGGTATTATGTACTATGTATTTATGTAGATAGATAAACATTTTAAAAATTATCTTTTGTTACAAGTTCTTAAGTATATACTTTCATAAGCATTTAGTAAAAAGCTGTTATTTTGACATTACAAACAGACACTGCAATGTTATTTATTTGTATTTGTTCAGATATTATCTTAGCCAGAGACTAAGATCTTGGCTATGTCTTATTTCAACGTTCATTGTTGTTATTTTCGTCTTAGAGGCGGAGTTGAAAAATCACAGCATAACGTTTCGCTTTTATTGCGGGACCAAAGATAGCTCCCTGGGGAACGCCAAGCAATTTTCGTAAGAGCTTGCTAAAAGGCCCATAATATTGGGTCAAAATATGAAGTAGGAGAACTGCCTTTTATAGATATAGTAAGGAACATGGAAAAAGTGGTCAAACTGGCGAGAGTTTTATCAAATTATGCAGTCAAGTCGTGTCCATTGCTTCAGCGGAATCTACAGGAACAATCGAAGTTAGTATCAAGTTCATTGCTATTCCACAAAGTGGAAAGAATAATCATACCTTACCACACGCACAATCCAACGAAAATAAACTTAACGATAGTACAAATTAAGTTGAAAATCGATTAATGTAACTGACGCCTGACATTCCAAGAAATGGCAGGGAATGAATTAAGAAATATGCAGATTATTTTTTTGTCGTGTAGTTAGGTTTAAGCACATGCCCATACAGCCTATGCGAGGTGAGGTTTTTATAAATCAGGTTTTGCCTTTTTCGATACAGACAGCTGGGTATAATCATGCCCGCCTTTACTTTTAGTCGGTTCTTTTTTGTTGTGGTTGAGGTCTTAAAACATGACTGGACTTAAAGATCTGGCGCAATGAAAGGTATTTATTAGTTGATGAGCATTTTAAAATCACATTAAGCACTCCAGCCTCATTTATTTTATTTCGAAACCGTGAAAATAAGGAAATATAAATTCTTTTAAAATCCAACAAGAATCTAACTGGCTAACTTGCTGCTTTTCGACACCATATTTTATCATTTTGCCTTGATTTTTAAGCGTTTTTTTTTTTGTAAAGACGCAATGCATAAATTACAACAGTAGCGTGCATCTTCATGGAAGTATAATTAGCAGAGCTATGCCAGAAAGGCAAGCAAATATGTACACACGGCGCGCGTGTCACAGTGCGTCGAGGATCGGTCAACGCCTTCATAACTAGTCACACAACTTTTTAACACCTCTTATTATACAATTTTTATACCTTAAATTATAATCCAACGGCCAAAACAAAAGCTGCACATCCAAAAATTCGCTCCAAAAAGTTCGGTTAGCAACTTGGTAAGCAAACTTTTTTTGGAAAAAAAAAACAATTTTGTGTTTTTTTTTTATTGCGTTCCACACACTTTTATCGACACCTTTAGAATGTCATTTTAATTCGTAAGACGTCCTTAATAATTTTATTGCAAACACTTTATTGACATCTAGACTTTATTTCGACGATCGCGCAGGCGTTGTATCGAGCGCTCGCTACGGTTGCCACCCCGCTCGCCGGCGGCAAACTAGTTTCGTTTGCTTGGTTTCCCACCGCTGCACCGCATTTCTCTGGCGCCAGAGAGAAAAGACTACTTGCCTCTCTTTCTGGAGCTTTTTTACGTCACTGCTTCAAGTCTCGGAAGCTTATCATTTTGATACTGATATCTATTGTTTTATTGGAAGAATAATGGACCTGTTTTGTATGCTGATGAAGCTTGAAGAACAATTGAATTTAGTCGATAACTTTATGTAGATGATGTTGACTATAATGTAAGTCGTATAAGGAGTTGAATTTTAATGGGTGCACTTATTTGAAAGTTATTTTTAAATCATAGGGCAATGTACTGGAAGTTGCAACTGCCTACAAGTAAGTATAATAAAATAATAATTTATAAGATGAAATAATCACTGAAATGCTTCCTCGCTTCATAAAATGTCCTATAGTTTCTAGTATTTGTTACCACTGACCACTAAGTTGAGAGTTCAAAATCTCTCAGGCACAAACACTTTGCATGATTAGGATTAAAGTTCATTCCGGGAATCAAACCCGTTACCTGAGACCCGTGACCTGAGATCGTTGCGCACTGCGCAGAACATTAAAATGCCTCAGTGCAAGTGTGTCAGTGTTATTGGGTTTTTAAGTCAAAGTCAATGTTTTTATTTGTAAAACATAGGTGGGTGTCAAAACAGGTGTTGTAAATAAAATACGTATAGTTATAGTTATTATAGTAGTTTATAGTTAGGTACCTAACTATAAACTACTATAATAACAGTACACTAGGTTTTCCCGTTCATGGCGTATAAGTACCTAGATACCACATTCTATGAGTAATTTCTCAGTAGCAGCTTGGAGTCTGGATTTGTGCCCGGATGATAAATAAAATAAAATAATTTTAATTCAGTTAACAAGGATTCATAGGTAGGTACATCATCCATAACAATATTACATAAACAAAAATAAAAATAATAATAAAAATGTAGATTAAAATGATAATGAAAACCGGCCAAGTGCGATTCGGACTCGCGCACAAAGGGTTCCGTCCCAACAGAAAATTGCTATGATTTTATTTTTAATATTTTAAAAAATGATTTATTACACGCTTACTTACTTACTATTTCGTTATTTTTGTACGAAGTTTTCCAAGTAAGCGCGTTTTACAAGTTAGGCCTCTATAACTCCTAAACTAACAGAGTTATCTAAGCCGTTATACCTTTCCTCCAAAGTTCATCACATGGACTACCATCATGAATTTTTTCAGATTTTTCGAACCAGCCGTTTAGCTTTTAGAGGGGGGACGACGACGCCCTATTTTAACAAAAAAATGCGCTTTACAGTTGAATATCTCGCAAACGGATACCTAAATCAAAAAATCGTCTTAGCTGCCTCTCAATGTTTTAAAAAGACCTATCTAATATAATAAATACTCCACACTATGGGGTAGACGCGAGAAAAATAAATCATCCCCACTTTACGTGTAGGGGAGGTACCTACACAAAAAGAAAAAAAATTCGTGATATTATTTTAGCACTTGGTCGACGTGGTAAATACACATATCCGTGCAAAGTTTCATCTTTCTAGCACTAACAGTTTGGAAGGTAAGCCGAGGACGGACGGACGGACATGACGAAATTCTAAGGGTTCCGAGACGGAACCCTAAATATGAAAATGAAAATAAAAATGTAAATCAGAATTATAATTAAATTACTGTTTTAACCCCGGGCAAATGACATGAACATAATTACGCCGACGATGACACCTGAGGGGCAATTCTCGTAATTTAAAACGTTCAAAATCTAGTCGCAGTCTCATTTCGGCGACAAACAAATGTCAAAATGTAGGGAAATTAGAGGTGATTTTGACAGATTGAGACTGAGATCAGACTGTGAACGTTCTTCAAATTACAAGAATTACCCCTCAGGTCATCATGACCCAGATTTTATCGAATAGGTAAAGAAGTTGTCTAAACTTTAGTAATTATATTTTATACAAGAGTTTTTTGCATAAGTAGTAAAAAAGAAAGAAATCCAAATATTTTATAATTCAAACTTTTACTAGCTTTCTCAATAGCGCATTCAAAATCAACTCTGAAAACATAACATTAATATTATTTAAATTTTTGTTAAATTATTCTAACTAACAATATAAATTAATAATCGTACATACTAAAATAGAGAACAAACAAACTTCTTACCATAATAATAGTAACAAATCTATTCTAGCTATTATTGCAGTAACGAATCAAATGATCTGGACACATGTGAATCTGGCATGCATTACAAGTAATAAAATGTCTTCTTATCCCTTTGAGACGGTCATATTTGACATCTTCTGTGAGTTTCTGGAACCTTCGGGGGACCTCCCCTGAAGGTTCCTAGGTGGGGTCACTCGCAAAACCTGTGATTCTTTCGCGTAACTGTCGAAGCAGCATTTGACCCTTCTTTGTCAGACCCTAACTCTTCTAACACCGCAAATCTTCTCAGTGGTCTATCAGTGCAATATTTAACAAAAACTTAAAAAAGAACAAGGTGAATTGACAACAAATACTAAATGCCCTAATAAAAGTATATCACAAAAATACTACGCCAGCGATGACGCTGGGTCATATTTACCCGTTTTGAGTGGATGCACGTATATCTCGCTGTGTATGCAGTGTTGCACTTAGCATACCTGCGGTTCGGTTAGAAGGAGGTCGTATCTCCCTCCAGCTACACAAACGCTAAAATTGCAGGATCGGCGAAAAAAATAGAAATGACAGATTTAAGTCGCCTCGGGTCATTATTATGACCCAGCGTCATTGGCGCCGGTTTAATAAGGGACCTCCACAGCGGAGATGACACCCTGTCAGCTATAATCTTCAAGATTATAAATAAATAAATAAAATAAAATGCATTTATTTCCGGTAGGTAACCCAAAAGCAACCAGAATAAATAAATACACTACACATATAAGATAAATATTATCGGACACAGCAGATATAAGACAGTCAAATCTCCCGGCAATCATCGACAGAACTGTATTGGAGCTGTCCCGCACCCTGCGCACCAAGGACGCGCACCGCTTGCGCATGGTGGTGTCAGTGTGGAAAGAGTCGGCGCGGGCGTCCGCAAACATGCCCGAGGCACTGCAGAAACAGGGTAGCCCCAACAGCGCTCTGAACGCGTTATTGTACTGGATACGGAGGGCACTGTAAGCTGCTCGTGTGTAGGAAACCCATAAGTACGCTGCACGTGTATAAAGAGGTGCGAAAGGCTTTAAAAAGCGTGATCTTAACTTGATTTGAACAGCGTGCAAATCTACGGGCTATCATATTTGCTCTTTTAGACAGTGCCCTCCGCTCCCGTTCGATGTCAACGTGGTTCCTCAGGTCGGCTGTTACCCAATGCCCCAAATATTATAAATTGGTCCACCCGTTCCAAAGGTAAATCATTCAGGCGAATGGGTGGTACATGATGCGAATATTTGGCGCTGGCCTGAAAGACCATGTATTGACTTTATACGGCATTATACATGAGGCCGTGTGTATTCGCGTAATCCTCACACACTTCCAATAACTTGCGTATTCCACAGACCGACACGCTCAGTAGTACCATGTCGTCTGCGTAACTCAGATTGTTTACACAGACTCCATCAACGTGGCAGCCAATATGGTGGCTACTGAGCGCGACGATGAGTGCATCCATGTATAGATTGAACAGTGTGAGTGAGGTTAACCCACCCTGATGATTTCCCATCCTGAAAAAAAAAAAAAAAAAACCCACCCTGTCTCACTCCACATTCAAGCCTGTACGGCTCCGATAATACACCCGCCCATCTGACACTGTTAACCTGGTGTGCATACCAATACTTAAAGATGTTACCAAGTTCATGTGGCATGTTCGTGCTCTCAAGTTTTTGCCATAGCACGTCATACGACACCATGGTATTGCATGGAACTTAAACATAACAGGCGTAATATAGGTGTTTTATGGGTACACCACTGCTTAACCCTTCGCATTACAGGCGTGATGTTATATTATATTTTGTTCTGTTTACCTGCCAAAGTAGCGAGATTATAGAGATTATTATATGATAGATAGGTATGTAGAATGAGAGCTACATCCACGTCGAGATGCAAGATTGCAAAGCAGGGCGTGAGCAGGAGGTCATTAAGTTTTCAGTCAACTTTACTGGCTTGGTTTCTATTTCTTATGTTCTGCAACGAAGTCTACCTACATGAGAAAACGGCAACTGAATTTCTTTTTCTTTTCTTGTCTTTTGGTGGTTTCAATACCAAATCTTAATTAACGTTCAGGAAATTCTGAAATCGTACCCAAAAAAAGCAAAACTATTCTAAGATTCATTAACTTGTGAAGGTTATCACCTTCAGAAGTTAAGTGAGTCTTGCTTAGCTGTTTTTATTTTTAAGTCTAGCCGGCAACCATGACCGCTTCAAAGGGCAATAAACATCCGGAAGTGTTTAATAACCTGTGAAGCTACTTTACTTTCAATATAAGGATTCTGCTATGTTCATAAGTCTAAAAACTTTTTTACTCATAAAATCTTTAACATAAACATTGATTGGATATTAAAACTCAATTTTGGATTTTTATTTTCGATTTTCAGATCACCCTGCTTTCTAAAATCAATTTCAAAACGAGACGGATATTTAAAAGCATGATAAGATTAAAGAAAACGCAATTTTATGCTTTTAATCCTAAACAAGCATAACGAAACGCATCAAAAGTCAAAACCGCACGAGTTTGACTTTGACGTTTACATAACCTCAAAATCCATCTGTGTTTTTGTTTATCGCGTCGTGTGACTCGTGTGTTATAGATCATCTAAAATGAGTGAAGAAAACGTGGATAAAGATCCAAACAAGAAGAGGTCGCGTAAGAAACGCAAGAACTTCCTCGCAAACGCTAAGAAATATGCCAAGAAGGGTCAAATGGGTCGAGGAACAAAGATTCCTGAAGAATTGTACCAATACTTCGTGGGCATCCTGGATGCTATGAAACAGGGAATTGAGGACAAGGAGGAGAGGCGTAAGTTATTCCTATATAGATGTCCTTGAGATTGCTATATATAACTGTGCGTGTGATATAAACGTGGGCAAGATTATGCACCTGTCGAAGTAGTCTTTTATCTACAGAAATGCCCCCTAAATGCCCAATTCTGAGAATAAGCACGTTAAAGTCTGTCTCAAGGATCTGTAATTAAGAAAAATCCCTTTAAAACCATGTTACACTTGGTCAATAGCAACCAGTACGTTGTTGTTGTGTTATTAACTTATTATTATTTCAATGTTTCTGCTTGCTGCTCATTCTGTTGATATAATAGCATTGTTTTGTTATTTCCAGATGCCTTAGTCAACAATGTGCTAGAACGCACAAAGGGAGAAGAACACAATGTAGTAGGCAACCAGCTTGGTTGTCGAGTAATAGAACTGCTGCTACCCTTCGCTTCAGCTGAAGATTTAGAACGGTACATAGAAGTACTGTCACCAGACCTACGTAGACTCTGTGCTGACAACTTTACGAGCCATGTTGTAGAGACATTACTCAGAGTAGCTTGTGAACGAGCTACAGAACACTTACAAACAGGAGAAGATAATTCTTCTGACACAGAGGAAGTGCCAAAGAAAAAGGCAAAAATAGAACCGAAAAGTGAATCAAAATACACAGAAGACCATATACAAAAATGTCACGAATTTACCATAAAATTATCAAAATATGCTCTGAATAATTTAGAAGAATTTGTATGGGACCAATACGCAAACCATATCCTACGTAGCGCGTTAAAATGCCTCAGTGGCATCACGTTACTGCCCGGTGAAAAGCCTAAGGTCAACATTTTCAAGCAAACAGTAGACGACCGTAAAGGAATACCGCCGCATACAAGAAAAATGTCTTACAAAACTGTTCCAGAAGAGTTCAAAGCTATAGTAAAAGATTTTGTAACCCGTTTGTCCACATGGCCACAGTTAAAGGACCTACCGTACCAGAAGGTAACCTCAGGTTTACTTCAAGTAATGTTATACGCTGTTAAGAACGTAGATAAGAATGCAACAAAGGATTTGTTACGTAAGCTGTTGGATGACAGCTTTGCGCCTGAGGACTGGGTGGCGAATGGGGAGGATGACAAGAAAGAGGTTAAGGATGGTGATGGTGACAAAGGTAGGATACAGGGAAGTGACCTACCACCTGTGTTTGCCTCTGAAGCAGCTGTGAGGTAAGCAGGATACTAGATAGCCCATTTTTATTCTGAAATTTCTTTGTTTGTAACTCAGATATTTTAATTTTACACTATGAAATTTTACACCACAGAATCTGCCTGGCCTAACTAAATGTTAAACATTAAGATAAAATTGCTGCAAACTTCAAGTTCAGCATTCTGCAGATATTGAAAAACTATCTTCCACAAAACTTAAGGATTTTTTCTTTATAAACATGTTCCAAAAATGCACAATTTATTGTACTTAGATGTTTATTTGACAGATTTTTTCCATAGTACATTTGACTTCACGTAACTGTTTAATTGTGGGTATACTATAGGTACGGTCACCAAAAAATATAAGTAACCAGGGCCGTCGGATATAGTTAAAGTTTTGTAAGAAACCGAGGAATGTTTTTGGAATAAAATTTAATTAAATTAATAGAAAACAAACAGTTCATTTACCAAATTAAATTTCATTGGAAAAAATGTACGACTGTACATATTTGCCTTACCCTTCGGGGAATACAGTCATGATGTCATATTGTTTTTGTCAAATATGATCTTTATTATTGTTGCGCGCCACAATTCATGCCGGTAAATGATGAAATTAGTTACCACTAGCGCCATCTAGTATCAAGTAGCAGAACTAATTTACCACTAGCCCCGTCTAGTATCGAGTAACAGAACTAATAGATCCTTCTAGAAATTTCGATATTAGAACTATCGACATCTGGTCAGTCGGGGCCGGTATACTCGAACATTCTAGATGTTTCTACAATAGAAGGTTCTGGAACTATCTGCGGCACTAGAAGGCCGGGATTAGCTACGAACAGTCAGTCATGGATCAGCGATACATGCGAATACATCGAAAGCGATCTTCAAGTGCGACTTAAGAGCAATTGTGTTTTATAATTAGTGTGTTTGAGTTGTTATTAGTGTTGTTTAATTAAAGTGTAATTTTTGGTAATTTATATCGGCAGTTTTTATTGTAACGAACCTGAAGCTCGTAACACTATTATTTTTCACAGACTCCTCGAAGCAGCCCTCTTCGTCTCAAAAAAGAAGACCTACACTCAGATATACGCACGCTGTTTCATCAACCGGCTTGGACAGCTAGCGAGCATGCCCATGCTCAATTACACAGTACAGCGACTGATCGACAACTGTGATGTTAAGGAAGAGGTGAGCCTCTACTTGTTTTATTTTGAGAGATGTTTTAGGCTGGGGCAACGTGACACTATTTTTAAACTGGAGAGAGTGCTTAAAAGAGAACACAGTATGTTTCTATAGCAAGCAGCTTGCTCAAAAAATGACGTTTATAGGAAACTAAGTCTAAGCAGTTCTGTTGCAACTTGCAATTCTTAGTTGATGGCACTAGGTGCTCACAGTACACCTGTCAACTCAGCCTATCGCACTCCACTGCTGGACATAGACCTCTCCTATGCTGCGTCACAACACCCAGTCCTCTGCCTTTCGCATCCAGTCGATCCCAGCCATCTTTTTATTCTGTCCATCCAGCTATGAGGCCACCCATATGCAGGCTATGGTCGGACTTTCTTTGCCCCTCTCATTTTGTTATTAGCGGCGAGAATAAAGCTACAGTCCTGCTCATCCTTATGATGTAATCTCTAAATTACCATTGACAATACCTCCACGAAGTCGGTTACCGTTCCTTTGCTGGGAACCAGTAATCACTTGACCTCCACACTAGAACGTAACTATTGACGCTTCTTTAATTCACTATTTACTTATTATGTTTACATTCCAGTTCGAGCCGATGTTCGAGGAGTTATCAGATAAGCTGCCAGCCCTCCTCGCATGCGGGAACACCGGAGTGCTGGTCGCCCTCGCTAAGGCCTGTCTCAGATTAAAGGCTAAGCAGGCGCAGTATTTGAACGTAAGTATCTAGTATATTATTTAAGTAGGGCAAGTATTAAAGCAAATGAAAAAAAAAACATTTAATTAAACCATTTACAAATTACGGGCATTTTTGAATAATTTGTCAAATGAATCGGTCAGTCAGAAAGATGAAACTAGCAGCCCATTCCAAAGCGTTTCTATGGTCGGACAATAAACTCCGTGGACACTTTTAAATTTTAATGTTACATCATTAATGTTGAACTTATGATTATACAGAACGATGTAAAAAGACGTGCGTATTGGCGAGTAAATGGTCAATTTATACAAGGTATTTTCTGTAAATTCTGTAAACATTAATTCAGCACATGATTCTAGATAGACCCTCTGGCGTACAAAATTTCATAGGTTATAAAAAAAATCGTCTGTTTCATAGAAAAATGCAATGCACCTAAGCTATTTTTCTTTTAAATAACGACGAAAAATTTCAACGCTTCAGAATCATGTACTGAATCCATGGTAACAGGTTTCGCGTCGATGTCCCTGCCACCCAGTACTATGCCGTACTTTATAGGATAGCATAGCAAATTGTAAGCGTTTGGAATACCTATACATTTTACATACAAAGTTATTTTTTCTTTCAGAGCTTAGAAGCAGCCCTGAAGTGCACCACCCCTGAGCAACAGAAATACTTCTCTGTTTTATGCTTGCGTCTACTCCCAGCAGACCGAGTAGACCTGAACACTCTGGACAAAGAGTACTTCATCAACGTGCATGGCTCCGTCATACTGCAGTGTATACTTGACTTTCAGGTAACTAACACACATACGTCTACTGCTAGTAGACCGACGTCTACTCCCAGTGGACCGAGTAGCCCTAAACACTCTGGAGAAAGAGTACTTCATCATACACTTATTTCGGATTCAGATTATTCGATCGTTTCGGTATTATTCGGCATAATCCTAATTTGGTCCATCACTAGTAGGAACTTCATATTATCTGACCTATATTCTCCCGTCAGTGTATGTCCTTTGATTGTTTGACTAATTTCGTTACTTCCACTAATTTATTTCTTACAAAAGCTATTCAAGCTTATTCCGTGGATACAATAATTACGTTTCAATATCTTTATTATTTTAGCGAAACAAATTGAATGTAAACGTTAGGGCACAAATTGTTTTGGAGTAATCTTTATCATTGCTAACAATGTCGCGTAGTAGTAAAACATTATTTTTCCTTCCCCAGCGTCCAGCAAAAGCAGTGAACGGCCTCCTAGAGCTGACTCCTGACCAGCTGATGGTGGTGTTCTGTGACGCTAAGGGCTGCCACGTGGCTGACGCGCTGTGCAAGGGGCAGTACGTCGGGGTGAAGGCGCGGGACAAGCTTATGTGGAGGCTCAAGGTATGTGCACTATAGGTATAGCCTAACGTTCCTACTGGATACAGGCCTCCTCTTTGTGAGAGAGAGTGGGCCGTAATCCACCACGCGGGCCCAGTGCGGGCTGGGGGCTGGGGTGTGTGCACTATATACAGTCTATTTTCATAACATGAGTACCTACTTATGCTGGGGCCACACTAGCGTTTAACGTCAATGCCCATTATCGCGATAATTATTGCAATAATTTTTACCGCATTAAAGTGGGTGGCTACACTTCAACGGTCAACATGAATGCTCATTATTGGCGATAAAAACGGCGTTGAATTTATTTCAACTCAAGCAAGATGGACGTCGACAGAGCTCTATATTTCATGAGTGTAAATTTATATTATTTGACGTGAAAAACGTGTGATATTGAGGCAAATCAGTCGTACAAAAAACAAACACGTCCGCTCCCGTTGCGCTCCGCACACTGACAATACGTAGTGTGGCCACTTCATCGCATCAATTCTCGCGTTAATCCCTTTGATGTACCGCTACTTGAGCTATCGCCTAACGCCGAACGGCATTGTTAATGCCATTGTCAAATTATCCCGTTAAGTTGTGGCTACACCTATGGTTAACGTCCATTATCGCGATAATTAATGGCATTTCCCGTTAGTGTGGCCCCAGCATTACTCTCAAAGAAGAAAATTTTTTACTTTAAGGTAAGGTTTAAACGGGCACAGTGCTTGAGAATTATTTTTCTTCATCTACTTACGGCCGAGATTGTTAACATGAGACAATACTTGCACACTTTTGTGTAAAAACACGCCAGTTCCAATTTGATCTTTTTAAACATTACATTTTTATGGTCAATTTAATTTATGCCCAAAAGATAATACGTAGGTACACGAAATGTAATACTGAACTAATCAAAAGTTGAGGGGAATACTCAACTGACGACAGAGCACTGTTTTAAATTGCCTTTTGCTAACGACTTCATTTGTCTTTCCAGGGCTACTTCCAGCAACTAGCCCTCTCCCAGTACGGTTCCCGTGCCTTCGAGCAGGTCTTCAGCGTGGCTTCTGCAGAACAGAAGGTCAAGATAATGACAGAACTGTCAGAGAAGAGCAACCTTCTGAACAGCACCGCGTACGGACGCCTGGTAGCCAGCAAGCTTGAAGTGGAGACCTTCAAGCTGTCCCAGAAGAAGTGGGAGCAGATGTGGAAGAAGAAAGAGGAGAGTAATAAATGATTTCAACAAATTCAATGTCTTTTTGTAAATGTACTAATTATTATGCATTTATTTTCACTGTACTTAACCCATTCCCTGTTCCATGAATCACATATGATTCATGTTGATTGTTTAACTATTGTGTCTACTTTGTGGACAGTGAACCTGTAGATAACTTGACAACTCATGTTATCACATGATAGGGCAATTATAAACTCATTTCTGATTGATTATAAACACCTCATTTGTAGGAGGACTGTTCAAAACGGCTGCTTACAAAAAGGCAAAAATATCCCAGACAAGACGACGAACGCTACTCCATATCTTCGCTTGTTCTGCGCTCTTTAAAACACTGCCATCTATCGGTTGTATTCGACAATCTTATATCAGCGCCATCTATTGTCCAAATGTTAAAACAAGTGAAATTTGTTCTCACTCGCCCTACTTTATTGTTATTTCAGGATAAAAAATAAAAAGCTTATACTATAATTATTTATTTAAATAATAGGATATTGACAGACACCATTGCATCCTTTCGGCACCACTCCTGGCACTAACTTGCAGACCTTATTGTCGCAGATGTACTCTCCTTTCCGTAAGTTCATTTCTAGGGAACTAGGTAGCGCTGTAATCAATAAAAAAAATAGTACTATAAGGCTAAGAGGATGAGCAGGATTCATTGGCGTCGCTAGGGATTTTGTCTAGGGGGGGTAACCATCCCGCTATTCTAACCACAGTCAATTAATGAGAGCCCAACTCTACAAACCGTACATCTTGGTCAAAATGTACGACCTATAAGGGTTCCGTCTTTTCCTTTTGAGGTACGGAACCCTAATAAGAAACGATTAAACAGTGAGTACTTCAATAGTGTGATGATTTTTGAAGTGAAAACTTGTTTAGCGGCGTTGTGCATTTTTGTTGTGATGGGTAAAAAATGTTAAACTCGCGTCAGGACACATGACCTGATCGAAAATTCGTAAGGCGGAGGGAGAGTAGACCGCATTCCAAAATATCAAAGATGCACAACGTTAATATTCAAGTTTTCACTTCTGCCGGCACTCCCGGAGTGCAACCCGTTTTTTTATTTTACTAAGGTGGGCAAAAAAGTTTATAGAGTGGGCGTTTCCCACACTTGCCCCCCCCCCCCCGCTTCGCCCATGGCAGGATTCTCCTGTTTATTAATATTCTCATTTCAACAAAATGTAAGTACCTACTTGTTTGGTCTAGTTATAGTGGCACTATACAGGGTTATTTTTCAAAGACCAGCCAAATTTAAGGATGTGATACAGACCATCAAACTGAACAACTTTCTTCATGGGACCAACATCGTAATCGCGAATAAAAATTCAGCCGTCCCATACATTTAGGTCGAGTAGGTACCTACTGAAGTTTTCTATGGGACAGTTGATAAAATTTTCGCGATTACGCTATTTGTCCCATGGAGAAAGTTGTCCAGTTTGATGGTCTGTACCACATCCTTAAATTTGGCTGGTCTTTGAATAATAACCCTGTATAGTGCCAGGTAAATGGACATATAAAAGCAAAAACAATCTTAAATTCATTCATTCACTGACAGACAACACACAGCCTCAACCGCTGGGTCTAGAGGCATGAAATTCTGCGCAAGAGTTCCTTGTAGGTAGGTATGACGAAAGTGAGTGAGTTTTTTTTATTTTATTTATTTAGCCTACACTGTCCCACTGCTGAGCAAAGGCCCACAAAAAAAAACACCCCCTTAAGGTGTCAAATAGGGGACGAAAGTTTATGGTGGAAGTTTGTCATTTTTGCCGATGGGAAATCCCACCGGGCACACGGCTTTGTATAAGATTATCTTATTTACCTGGTTTCTGTTCTTTAACCCCTCCTTTAACTCCTCCTGCTCTCGCCAACGGCCAGGGGGCCCGCTTCGACCGGAGCCCGAATATCACGTACCGCTTCTCCCGGGGCCCGAACACGTCGATCTTGGGCCTGTTGATCAGTACGTGTCGCTTGTCCGAATGGTTTCTTACGGCAGACACCAGGGCGATAGCCAGGCATAGAGCCACGAGCAATAGCTGGAAGAGGAAAATGTTCGTTAAAAACGAACATTTCGTTTCATGTTAGGAACAGAAGTCAGAACAAGAAACAAAACAAAATGGTTATTTTCCCAGATATGATACACCCGCCATGGTTTTTCTATGCATCATCCAAAGGTTGACTGGTACAATATGCCTCAGGCATTCAGGCGAAAGCGTCAGGGTAGCCACACGACTATATTTTTACGTTATTTTGCAATTTCAAGTTGCATGTTGATTTAAATATGTGTTGCAGCCGTAACAAATATTTATTTATAGAATTATAATGACAAAAATCATCAATACAACTGTCTAAGTTCATATTACCCTATTGAATGACTATATTATGCAATCATAACATTTACGGCCAATTTTAACGCAAGAAGTTGTACCTATTGCTGATTCTAATGATTATAATTCTGTAAAGTCATCAATTTCGCGGGCTAGCTTAGCGAATATCCCTTAAGTCCGCCTGTCCTGTTGTTTGTGTGTGTGTTTGTTGTGTTGTCCGCTTTGTTGTACAGTATTTTTTTTACTGGTGCATATGTGTTAATAAATAAATAAAACATAAACAAAGTGGAAGTAGTTGTACAAGATCTTCATTGACTATAGGTGGGAACGTAAGCCCATCTAGCTACCAACGGTCAGCGCACACTGAGCAGCGATAGAGTAATTTTCATTGATAAATAATTGATAATGTATTACATCACAACTGAATAAAGTTGAAAATAGCGCGCAAGAGATTCTCTGTCGCGTGTTTCTTGGCGCAGGAAAGCTCAAATCCGGATGCAGCTGAATATAAGTATTTTACATGGAGCGACTGCCTATCTGACCTCCACAACCCAGTTACTGGGTAATACGATACCCCTTCGTAAGACTGGTTGTGAAACTTTCGGGCTTCTGACGACCCGTACCGACTGTGTAAGATCCACGAATGACAGCTGGGACCAACGGCATAACGAGCTAGGTACAATATTTCATTTGTATTTCAACTTTATCTCATTTTGTAATTATCATTTTATCGGTGGATATTGCTCGAGTATTTGGTTGCCCATTGTGCGCAGGAGAACCGTAACAAAGCAGCTTCACTAACTACAAAACAAAGACATGACAACACTTTATTCGAACACCTAGGTTGACAGGTAGTGTTTACACACTGCGTTCGCGATTTACTTGCCAAACATGTAAACAAATATGAGTTATTGGAAAAATAACTTTAATTCCTAAACAATAAAGTTCAGTTTACGATACAACTTCAAACATTTTGAAGACTTTTTAAATAATGCTAGTCACTGAAATCAACTTAATTTCGACTGAAACAAAGTGGACATTTGCTTAACTTGAAATAACATCAATTGGAAACGTTTTGAATAGACCAGGTGTTCACTTAGTCGTAACTGGAAATAGATCTATTTCTTTCTAAAAAAATATGTCAATCCTATTCCAACGAAATATGTAGATCGTATAGAAATAAACTAAACTTCCTTGAATAGTCAGCTAAACCAGTTTTAAACACAACAACAAACCACAAACATTGTCCACGCACTATAAATTTAACACTTTCCTGGTAAAGTCAACTTAAATATTAAAACAAAAACATTGTTTATAAAAATGCTTACCGTTAACTTCATTTTGTAAAATCTGTGACTAAAAACACGTCTGTATACAAAGAACTTCGATTCTAGACTGGTGAATGGTGATTGGATTTTATTTCATATGTTTACCTACTAAGCTCAAACCGACCACAGATTATGATAATGCAGTGGACTAATGACAAATACATTTAATAGGTAATTAATGTGGTCGGAAACGGGACATTTTGTATTCAACACGCTTTTGACAAATTATTTCTAAGGTAAAAAAAAACTAGGCTAGACGGAACTATAATAGGCGTGGTGTTTCGCTATTTTTAAAGGTGCAGCCTTTTCGCGGAATACATGAAGTACTGTGACTAGATCACGATTTGAGATAGTTATGAGTGGTCCATGACTCAAGTCTGTCACGAATTTTGTTGAATCCGTAGATTACCTAACACCTATTTGTATATCTGCCATCTATGCATTTGCATTTAGCTAGTAGCCTAGTAGGTAAGTACGGATAAGTAGTTGGTCACTATTGTGTGCTAAATCCAACGATTTAGTATCTAGTTCTACTTGCTACAGCTCCACTCATGAGATCTACCGAAGAGTTTTCAGAGAGAAAAGAAGCCGTCTAATATACCTAAAACATGTCTCAGAATTAACGCACACCACCAGACACCCCAATTAGAATATCATGTTATAATCATAATACATACACTGAATTTTTATTATTATGCAATTAAATTAGTTAAGTGTACTGATTGGGGGAGAAAGTTGTGGTCACATTACAAATCTACGCATGCACACAGTCGTACTCGTGTATGGGTCTAGCTTAGTGGGTATTTCATCCATTTTGGTTTGTTTTGACTGTACAACGGAAGTGTGACAATAATTTAAGTAGTTTTAATTATTTTTGGGATAAAATATTATTAGTAAATGATTCTGAACAAACTACTTTCATAATGTGCATTAATTCAGTTACACATTGTATATGTCGTATAACGATTGTAGAATCTGCTGTTTTAAAAATTCGCTAGTGGTTTTACAAAACAGCTCCGTTATGTAAAACGACTGAACAATATTCAGCGGTTTTCCATAATTACTGAACTTGAACACGCAGAATTGCTTACGTTTTGCATTTATCAATGAAGCGGTTTTGTAAAACAGCGTGAACGTCAGATCGTAGATTTTAGTTGGTCGCTCGTGGCTCTGTGTGGCGCCCGAAACAGGAACAAATAATATGAGTAAAAATTACCATAACACAGTGATTATAAGGACAATCTATTAAAAGTTTTGTGAAAGACGCTCATTGTGACTGCCAATAAGCCATTCTGCATTAAATCTAAGCGTCTGTGGCGGTTTAAATTTTGTTAAACATAGCGCAATGACAATCCAGCTGAATGTTGTTCAGTGGTTTTACATAACGGAGCAGTTTTGTAAAACAACTAGCGGTTTTGTTAAACAGCGGATTCTACAGTCCATCTGCGACATCTAGAAAGCCTATGTTCATTAGTTTATTCCGCGATATCTATAGTTGTACAATTGTACATGGATCTTTGAGTGTGTGGCCAGAAGCGGAACTTAACGTTGGTTGCCATCTTGTATTTTCAATACATTTCACAAAAAACCCCCGACTACGTGAAACCCTATAAAAAGAAAAAAATAACCTTGAAATAATGACCCTACGTAAGTACGTATGAAATTTTTTGATTAAATGTTGTCCCGTCGGGTGACCACTCTAATTATTAGCCTAACGTTCTGTTAAAGTTTAAAATAGTAGCGGTCCCCCGACAGGACAATATTTAATCAAAAAATTTCATACGTACTTACGTAGGGTCATTATTTCAAGGTTATTTTTTTCTTTTTATAGGGTTTCACGTAGTCGGGGGTTTTTTAAATTTTTAATTTATTTTTTTATTTCATGCTTTTTGTAGGTACTCCTTATTATTTCTTTTCTTTTATTTTATTGCGTTTTAAGATTCAGGTAATTTGGTATTTAGTCAGGTTTTTTGTAATTCGCCACTTTGTGGTGGTGGCCATCTTGGATTTGAAATTTGTCATAGTGTATAGTATTCTACTAGTCAAACCCTTTCATTTGATACCCATATTGAGGGAGTTGTGAAAAAAAAAATGTTATTTGCCATTTTGTGGTGGCGGCCATTTTGGATTTGAAATTTATCATAGTGTATAGTATTCTACTAGTCAAGCCCTTTCATTTGATACCCATATTGAGGGAGTTGTGAAAAAATATATAATCCGCCATTTTGTAGCGGCGGGCATCTTGGACCGATTTTCATCAAACATTACTAAGAACACTCCCGACAAATTCACCTTTCAAACAAAAAAAATAAAATTAAAATCGGTTCATCCGTTCGGGAGCTACGATGCCACAGACAGACATACACACACACACACACACACACACACCCCCACACACAGACACGTCAAACTTATAACACCCCGTCGTTTTTGCGTCGGGGGTTAAAAAATGTGTTTCAACAGCCATTGCCTTTCAATGTCGTTCAAGCGTCAAAACATCCTATACTTACCCTTGTAAAAGTAAATTAAGGAAAATCAACAACACAAGTTATTAATTACTACAGCGGGTCGAGGCCTGTCTGGGGAGCAGTGAATGCTTATGCGAATCCCACACCCCCGGCCATTGGCAGAGGTGGAACACCGCGGTGGTTTTAGCCGGTAAGAGTCCCTGTCAACCCCATGATGGAGGAAGTCCATGAGGATTTTTACCTGGCAACAAAAAAAAAGGTACCAATGTTCCTTTAAAATAAGACGCTACTGTATATTTCTACTCTATGACCAGCCGAAGGGGAAGTAGAGTTCCTGACTCACTTTAATTTGAGCATGAATCACTGCACATGTAGTGACACGCCGCGCCGTCTGTCTGTTGATCGACTCTAAACAAGCAGTGACACATTGTATCATTGCGCCGTTTAACTGGTACAGGATGAGCAGGAGTTTAGCAAACTGGTAAACAATACCAATACGTACTCCCAGATGTAAGGTATAACCATGGAGTCTGGGTGTAAAAGACTCGTTGAGGTGACGTCTGGCATCTTTTTTTTTCAATAAAAAAAAAATAAGTTTACTGATACAGCCTAAACCGTTGGTTCTAGAAGCAAAAAAAGAAATGATTTTTGAAAATTTATCCCTTAAAGGGCTAAATAGGGGATGGAAGTTCATCATTTTTGTCGATCGAAAATTTAATCGGGTCCACTGCTTGAAACCACATAACAAATAGGGTAGAAGGCCGTACATCTTCTTGAAAACCCCAGATGGTGGATAGAGAGTATATAGAGACATTCCGATATTACAACGGTTGCATAACAGTGAACAACATTCAAAATGTTTGTTTTTATTAATTATCAGAGTCAAATTAAATTAGTTAGTGAAACTGTCGGCAAACGTGTTGAGAATCGATATCTAAACATGATAAAAAAGACATTAATTTGAAAAAAATATTGGGGTCAACGACCGAAACAAGTATAGTACTACTACACTTACTTGAAATATGTACGTACTTCATAGACGTAAGATAAATAAAACCAAATAGCACATTTTCTCAACTCATACTTTAAGTAACTAAACTACCGGAGGTCGTTGACTCCAAATACATTTGTCGACTTACGTCTCGTACGTCTGAGGAGTTTTGCTAACTAATTTAATATGACCCTGTTTTTACATAGTATAGAACCAATGTGTGCCCGGCCTGGCCCTTGACCTTTTGTGACTCCCCAGAAGTTCTTTGTTTGGAACCCAGAAAATTCTCAGTAACTGGATGATGTAAACAGTCTTAAACGAAGGCCTCGATTGGTCGATGACATCAGTTTGTGATGATAAGTTTTGAAGATTGCGTTAATATTCATATTTGTAAAATAAACAATTACTGAATTATTAATATGTTGTACGTAGGTATGTTGATAATGGCCTGTGTGACGCTTGTATGGGTTACCAGCAGTGCGATTCTGTAACCATCTCACCGTGAAAACTTAGGTGAAGTGAGCGTGGAGTGAGTTATCATTCCAACGAATGCTAGGGATTGACACTATTGACTGTAAGATCACTTCACCTAACTTTTAACGGTGAGATTCTTACAGAATCGATCGGTAGTGTTGAAAACATATACCCATATGATGACTCCACAAATTACATTAAAATGTTGGCTTAAGGATTCATATTTTCTGGCATTGAACCTAAGACCTTGGCATCTGTGGTTTTAAATCACTGCACTAATAATAAGACAAAGTAAAACTAAAATATATAATTAATTATTAGTACTCCATGTAGGTATGAGTTTCCAGAGAATTAATTGGTGCACAGAATTTCCTCTACTTTTTGCGCAGTAGGGAATTACCTACGTCACAGTCTTTGTACTTAACATTGCAAGGGAAATCCAGTCATACCTATCTTATAATTTCATCATAATCAGCATTTCATTTATTATTTTATGAACAGTGGGGGCCCAGTGATAACGGCCCCGACTTACAAGTTGTAGGTCGTGGGTTCGAATCCAGACAGGCGCTTTACTTAGCGGAAATTATTTCATCACCACTGAAAGGCACGTGAGGAAACCGGCATGTCCTAGAACCAAAAATTCGAAGACAAGTGCCATCTAACAACCCGCGTGGTAGATTACAGCCCACTCCCTCTCAAAGAGAGGAGGCCTGTGTCCCAGCAGTGGGAACATTATAGACTGATTATGTATCATTATTTACCGCTGCTGGGTATACGCCTGCCATACTTCCCGGTTCCATGCGTCCCTCATCCAGGTGTTTTCCGCGATCTTATAATTTATGCGAAAGTCTGTCTTACCTTTTCACGCATAAACGACTGAACCGATCGTATGAAATTTTACAGATAAGTAATCTGGGACCTGGAGAAGAATATAGGCCACTTTTAATCCTGGCTGGTATTCAAAATGAGGAAATATACACGCAGACGAAGCGGATCCTATTGACGACTATTTCATGAAATATCAATCAATAGGTTTCGTATATGGAACTTAGGGGGTTGCATTGATGATTTTAATGATTATAATTCTGCAAACTCGCATTTGCTACGGTTGCGAATCATATTTTAATCAACATACAACTTGACACTGATCTGCAAATTGCAAAAAACTTAAGCTTTGAATTTCGTTGCCTAACGCATCCACCATAAGGAAAGTTATCTCAAATGTTTCGACAGATCAACATTATGGATTAAGGCGCCTTACCTCACCGGATCGGCGCGTTTTCGTTTCGTTTTTGTTTCTGCACCGAATCTGTACAGATTCTTAACCGAGATCCACTTCTTGACTGGCTCGGTAAGCTATGGTTTTTGTCATTTGTTATGGGTCCTACGGGGTGGGGCGGGAGTGACGGGGCGGGCGAGTCGAATGGTTCGGTATTACTCGGCACAGAGACGTGTGTATGTGCTCGCTAAAAAATCTGCACCGAAACTACTCAGTGAGGAAGCTCTCTCATTTAATTACATGCACTCGGTAAAGAATCTGTACAGATTCGGTACAGAAACGAAAACGAAACGAAAAATGCGCCGATCCGGTGAGGAAGGCGCCTTAATCCATAATGTTGGTTTCTTGATAAAGAAAACCCATACTAAAATTATAAATTCACAAGTAACTCTGCCTGTTACCTTTTCACGCCTAAAGCATTGAACGGATTTCGATAAAATTTTCCAAAGAGACACGAGTAGGTACCTACATGGCGTCCTGGGGAAGGACATATGCTACTTTTCGTCTCGGTAGCACGTTCTCGTTGCTTGATTTTCGACATCACGCAGGCGAAACCGCGGGCAGAAAAACTTTCAGGGCTCAAAAACTTCGAAAGTTTTTGAGGATGGATGGATGTTTGCTACTCTTTCACGCAAAAACTACTGAACGGATTTTGATGAAACTTTAGAGTAATATAGCATCAGAACCACACACAGGATACTTTTTATCCTGATATTCCCAAGGGATCGACACTTATGCGGGTGAAACCGCGTGGCGCTGCTAGTACAATATAAACTGAAGTCTTGCACGATCAAACATTGCAATCGAACACATCTCTAATAACCTGCGAATGACATCAATGGACGACTCTTTTCCTGTTCGACAAGCGACAAGTCGTCGACGTATCGTGCGCACGATGCGGACTTGTGGAGTGACGTGCGATGATTAAATCCGGCCGTGAGTGGGCCGCTTTACGTCGAGTACTTTTGTCGGACCGTGTGTGGACACGACGGACGAGTGGGGCGACTGTGAGGGAGGAACTTTGTGGACAATGTTGAATTTACTTTAATTTTTTAAGAGGAAATAAGGTTTATGAGACATTTCATCTTGATATCAGGTTGGCCTAGAGGAGCTTTTGTCTAAGTAATAACAGCCGCATGGATCGATCGATCAGGTTAATCTACGCTTGTCGCGGTTGGTCCGTTAATGGGTGACCATCTTCATGTACCAAGACCCCTCCGTGCCTATTCTCTTCTCATATTCGACAGTCGTTACGGGTCGTCAGAAGCCTGAAAGTCTGACAGCCAGTCTTACCAAGGGATATCGTATTACCAAGTAATTGGGTTGTGGAGGTCAGATAGGCAGTTGCTCCGTGTAAAATACTGGTACTCAGCTGCATTCGGTTAGACTGAAAGCCGACACCAAGATAGGAAAAAGCTGGGCTGGGCTAGTTGGGCTGGGCTGGATGATGTCATTTTGAATGCATAGGTATTGCAGTTTTCTATGAAGCAGATTTCGTTTTGATAACGGGCAAATATTTCTACGCTTGGGAGTCTAAAATCTAGTCTAGAATACTTTTAGAAGAAAATGAAAAAGTCCCACTTTTCGCTAAAGCCATAGCCACCACGCATCATAAATGGAACTCCATCGCTCCGCGAATGGTGCTTGTTGCATGACGGACGGACGCGTTGCCATGACAACCTTTAATTACCGTGCTTCACTTCATCAAAGTGATGGGCAGGCGATGAGGCGAGCTTCAAAGAGTTCAGTCTAGATGCAAAGCATATGAGGAGAGGGAGGGAACTCTTTTATTTTTTGTGTTAATCGGTGAAAATTGGGCACTTAGGCTACCTGCGGGGTAACTGTGTAATACCCTAACAGTAGTAATGACTTTCATTTTGACAGTTTAACAACATTCATTGCTGAACTGTCAAAATGAAACATAATGAAACTTAAATTAGATTAAATTGAAGTAAATTCGAGTAATTTGGACTGTTAAATTGGACTGTTGTGTAGTGTTATTTTAAAATGATTTTTAATTAATAATAATTAAGACTGTTTTCTCTTAATGTCGTACTTACATAGCTCCTAAGTGCTCGCTTCTAACTCATATAGTTTCTTGTTCGAAATAAAGTGTTTGATTGATTGATTGCGTTATTTACGTTGTTAGGCAGACACATTTTTCGAACATTTATGAAGCAATGGATTAGTAATATCTTTCAAAATGATTCAGATTGAGATTGAACGTGTGTGTACTTATAAGTACATAATATAGAAAAAAAACTTATTTAAGTATAGGTATAGGTTATTAAATATCTACTTTAAAATATTTTTCTTTAAATATTTTAATAGGCATTTGACGAAGGTTGATTGAGACCCGTAGGAAAATGATTTAATGGCTTTGATTTATCTTTGTAAAGAAACAGTAACATTTCAAAAGAAAACCACAGAAACAGTCATGACGTTCTCAAAGCTGATTGGCCGCGGGCGAGCGACGTACCTATTTCAAATTGCGAACAAAACCGCCACAACGTTGTCAGCCGCCGTGACGAGCGGACGTCTCTGCAAGAGCTCGAATTGCTTCTGGCCATCGCTTTGTGTATACAACAAAGATGCGTCAAATGTCATAATGGCGAAGGCAAGCTTTGTAATGTTATATCAAAGAGTTGTCAGTTTTCAGGAATATTTAAGATGTGTTGTTTCTTTGGTAGACCCGCCTGGGGGCCTGTCCGTGTTACGACTTACAGTGCTTTTCATCCTTATTTCGGAGATGAGTAATTTGAAACAAGTACCTACTTAGTTTTTTTTAATTTTAATTTAAAAGAATAAATCACGACCTGCTTCGTTGGTCAAGTGGCCGCAAGCCCTACTGCTGAGCACGAGGTCCTGCAGGATAATTGCGTAACACGCTATCAGTAGCAATTTTTGACAGTTCAACAACATTTATTGCATTTTTATGTAGTTGAGCAGACGAATATTTGGAACATATGAGGCAATTGATTACCTAGCCATATACTTCAAAATGATTCAGACTAACATTGATGGTGTGTTACGCAATCAGGGTGGGATTCGATTTCCTGCCCCAGCAGTCTCGACATTCATAGCGATCGCTTTACGACCGAATTCAGTCGCAAAGTCCTGTCACTCCATACATTTCACCTGTCAATTCGGGACTTTGCGACCGAATTCGGTTGTAAAGCGATCACTATGAATGTCTAGACTGCTGGGGCTGGTCCAGCGGCGTCACTGGGTTTTTCTATTTGTAATTTATCAATAGCAGCTCGGAATTTATCAATAGCAGCTCGGAGTCTGGATTTGTACCCGGTTGATGGCTCGTCGTCTATTACACGGGACTTAAAACATAACCGGCGCAATGTGGGTGTGCTATACCTAGTGGCGTGCATTGCATATAGGCACATAAGCAGTGCCTACCTCGATAAATCGATAAACTAAAAGCCTGTCAATTACATTTTAGTGTGTGTGCCCCACATTAAGAAATTCACTAAATTATCATACCTAACAAAAAAAAAAAAACAAAATCTTCATACAAACACGCGCGGCAGTAGGCAGTCGCCAGACGGCCTACTCGGCTCCCGTGCTATTCGAACATTGTCATTGGTCTTTACTCGTTCAAGTTAAGGTGGATGCTTCAAGGTAGCCCGCGAAATTCAAATTTTTTACGTTTTTTGCAATTTGCTGGTCAATACTAAGTTGTACGTTGATTAAAAAATGATTCGCGGCCGTAACAAATATGTATTTACAGAATTATAATCATTAGAATCAGTAATACAACTTGTTAAGTTTGCATAATCCTAAAATGTCAAGATTTCATGAAATAGTCACTCAGTAGGATTAGTTGATCTTAGAGAGTTGTGTTGATGACTTGAAAGACAGATATATTTTAATACATAAACCCCTTGGTTTATGTATTTATAAACGATGATTAAAGTTAAGTGATGTTGAAACATCAAAAATGTATGTAGGTATGGTTAACCAGCCGCTAATCACTAATTAACTTTTTAAGCAACGTTTATGAATGAAAGGGTAAGTCGTGAATTGATGATGGAATTTGCTGTAAGCGCTGTCGATAAAGCGATGCTTTGTAGAAGTCTGTATCCAGAAAAACCTAGGTTTATAAACGCATAAAGTGCTATAGAATTACTAATTCTAATACCTACATCAATTATACTATGGAGGTTCTACCTCCTGAGCCATTATCCGATATTATAGTTTTGTTACGGGGAATCTTGGATGCAATTATTTCTCTAATGATATACACAAACGCTGCTAACTACCATTTTACATGGGTAGCAAACAATAATTTGCATGAACGTGTTCACGTAGTATTTATTAGATTAATGATAAATATTGTGTCAATGAGTTTGAAGAGCTTCTCTGAGTAATCATTTACATAGATGTTGTCATAGTTCTGTTTAGGCCTAGGTTCCAACAACATGCTTAGTTTACAGTAAACGTAAGGTTTTATAACATAACATAAACTTACGCCTTCTGCTCATGGAGGTAAGCAAAAACTACTGCACGCCACCTTCTACGATCCTTACATAAATCTACTCCCTGCCTCAGCAGTCTCGACATTCATAGCGATCGCTTTACGACCGAATTCGGTCGCAAAGTCCTGTCACTCCATACATTTCACCTGTCAATTCGGGACTTTGTGACCGAATTCGGTCGTAAAGCGATCGCTATGAATGTCGAGACTGCTGGGGCTGGTCTAATCTGACAAATGCTTGCACTCACTGGACTAGTCCACTCAGGTCTGTGTGGTACTTTCCTTAAGACCATCTACATGATCTGACCAAGATTATGTCTGGACTTTAAAAGAGACTGTTACCTCTGAGTTTGTTTCGGCCTTTCTTATCAGAGTACTCAGATAGGAAATGCCAACTTCATCTAGCGTATTTATTTTTATACTATGACGTGTTAAACTGATTTCAATATCCTATTTACAAAATAAGTAATTTCTTTGCATTTCCCTTTGTTGAAGTTCATACAGGCACGCCGGTTGCGAGTACTACGTACCTGACCTTTCTGAGGAACATCACCAACAATGTAATTATAATTTCCTTCTAGGGCGTACCCTCACATCTGTCTTATACAGGATTATTGGTTAAGCACTACCAACCTTGCAGAACCGGATTACTAACATCATAAACAACAACTTTGGTTTTATGACTTTTATTAATTTATCAGAATTCTCGTAATTTTAAGGACATTCACAGTCTGATCTCAGTCTCAATCTGTCAAAAATACTGAAAACCCTAGCCGAAAAACATGATGCACCAATAATAAGACATGCTGTCCGGTTGCTCGTGCGGCAGAATAAATAGAATTTGTTTATTTCGATTTGATTTAATGTAATTTAATATAATTAAACTTAATTAAATAATATTACTAACCCGTAGTTGATAAGTTATTGTTGTAGGTACTAACCATTGGACCAATGTTGTCAAATAAAATAAAATAAATTATTATTATTATTATAAAAATACTTCTAGTTTCCTTACATTTTGACAAGTTTTTGACATTTGTTTGTCGCCGAGATGAGACTGCGACTAGATTTTGAACGTTTTAAATTACGAGAATTGGCCTTCTGACTTAAAATCGACTATACGGTTGGCGCAGTGGCTGAGCGATCGATTCCCGCACGGAACAAATATTTGTATTGCCTACAGGTAGTTCTCTGTGGGTAGTTGTTCCAGGTCTGACTGTTTGTGTATGTGAGTTTAAACTTTAAATGTTTGTAAACGCATCCACGATACAGGAGTAATTCCTAGTGTGGAGCAACGTTTAAGAAAAAAATACGTCATCTGTGAATACGTTTTGTCAGTTTCCTTTACTAAATGCACGACGCCATCGCGGCAGGCCAAGACGAAGATGGCGAGACGAGCTTGACTTCTACCGTAGGGACTGGCCGGCAAAAGCAAAAGAGAGAATTGTGTGGAAAAGGGAGAGGGGGGCTTTGCTCTGTAGTAGGACAATACGGGCTAGTTAGATTAGATTAGTCTTCTATCATTCATCCCCTCTACATGACCAAACCATCGGAGCATACTCTTTTCAATTTGTGCCACTACATCTTTATCAACTCCACTGTTGCCTTAGGCCCTCTGTAAGTACACAAAAGTTTTTGTTGCCGTGAAACACTACGGTTTATTCGCCGTGTGTAGGCCTTCACGGTCGTCAGTGTTGTATGGATCTCTGTGGAAGCTTGTTGACGGACACATTTTTTCTACGGCGCCAGTTTATACGCCGCGCGCCGTATCGTAAAGAAACTGTGCGGTGTACAAAGGGCCTAAAGATTTTGTGTATTTAATGAATAATATACTTTTTGTGGTTTATGAACACTGTTTGAACTTTTAGACTAGGTACTTCATTGCCATTCGCAGGTTCATTGTAATTTGACCTTGTTTGCGGTTTTAGCAACATACGTACTTACTCAATAAGGTTGTCTGAGAAATTGGTCCTTTGTTTAGCAGGGACTACATACAATGACTTTCATTTTGGCAGTTCAACAACATTCATTGCGTTTTTTAGGGTTCCGTAGTCAACTAGGAAACCATATAGTTTCGCCATGTCTGTCTGTCCGTCCTCGCTTAATCTCTGTGACCGTAAGCACTAGAAAGCTGAAATTTGGTACCAATATGTATATCACTCACGCCGATAAAGTGATAAAATAAAAATTGGAAAAAAATGTTTATTAGGGTAGCCCCCCTATATGTAAAGTGGGAAGTGATTTTTTTTTTAATTTCAACCCTAACGTGTGATATATTGTTGGAAAGGTATTTAAAAATGAATAGGGGTTTACTAATAATCTTTTTTTGATAATGTCAATAATTTCGGAAATAATCGCTCCAAAAGTAAAAAACAGTGTGTCCCCCCCTCTAACTTTTGAACCATAAGTTTAGAAAATATGAAAAAAATCTGAAAAGTAGGTAACTTTATAAGGACTTTCTAGGAAAATCATTTTGAACTTGATGAAAACAACAGTTTTTGTACAAAAAAGACAAAAAGTTGTACAAAATAATTTCTGGACTAAGTTTGTAGTATAATCGTATATGCAAGCATTTTTTTTAAATTCGCTTACATATTTTATTTATGTACATGTGTTTACATTACATGTTACGTGTGTTTACATATTTAAAAGAATTATTAAAATCGGTTCTCGCAATCCAAAATTACCACCGAAAACTTCTGGCACGTCTATGTATTAATTAGTAACCCAATTACCCGAGAGATGGCGCTGTAAAATAGACAACATTTTCTCGAACTTTCCATGTGTGGTTGGAATCTATAACTCTTTTTTTAGTTATCACCGTCCTTTGCGGGCCCGTTTTTAGTGTTCCGTAATTATTAGAGTTCCGTAACAAATAGCCTTTTTTAAGTTGGGTTACCACTATGTTCGCGCTCCAGCAGCGCTCCGCGCTCCTGCAACTGCTCCAATGGATACGTCGCGCGCACTTCTACATGCGCTCCCCTTTGACACACTGCGCTCCCCTTTGTGTTCGCGCCAAAAACCGTCACGAGTCGGAGCGCCTGCCGCGGAGCGTGCAATGTTGCACGCTCCGTGTTCGCGCACGTACCCACTACCGGGAGCAGTTGCAGGAGCGCGGAGCGCTGCTGGAGCGCGAACATAATGGATACCCACCTTTAAACTCATAAGTGGGAACACTTATTGTGATGGACGGGAAACTACGGAACCCTACACTGAGCGTGGCCCGACACGCTCTTGGCCGGTTTTACGTTGTTAAGCAGACACATTTTTCGAACATTATGAAGCAGTGGTTTAGCAATATCCTTCAAAATGATTCAGATTGGGATGGACAGTGTGTTCTTCAATTAGAATACTGTCTTCCGCCTTCCGCATCTAGTCTGTCCCCCTGCGCCACCTTCTTTTAAAGTGGTCCGTCCATCTGGCTGGGGGGCGTCTCACACTACGCTTGCCGATACGCGGATTCTCTCTAGGACTCGTCTGCTCCACCGACAATCGGTCCTTCGACAGACATGACCAGCCTAGTGCCACTTCAGTGTTAAGCTATGTCGGTAGCTCCGGTTCTTTTCCGGATAATTATATTTCTAATTTTATAACCCTTCAAAAAAACTCCGAGCATAGCCCGCTGAGTGACCTTGACTTGTGCCTATGCTTATATCCGTTTTTCAATAACCTTCTCGATGTAATACTTATAGACTTTATAAATAGGCAAAGGGGTTGAAATGGAAACACCATAAAATATTTCTAACACTTTTTTATTTCATCAATTCGACGCAAATACGCAGTTATTTATTCTGAACTAAAACATTATTTTGCTAAATCTTAAACATTATTAAATTCGAAATTTTATACACCGATTATTATTAATATTGCACTTTATTAAACAAGGAAATAATAGTTATTACGTCATTATATTTAACGTTAATTTAATGGATTTATTTATAAACGTTTCTTAGTTAAGAGACGTCAAAAATGACGCCAACACATGAAGCTACTGCTACTAAAATCTGTTCTTTAATACATTTTCAACTTTATCGCTTAAGCATTAGGTTCAAGGTTGATTGGGAAAATTTGACAGTTTCGGGTAGTTTGATGTGCTGCTGTACCTACTCTAAGCAACGTTTATACAGAAAGAGGTAAATATACACGTCTTCATGGGCTACAAATGGTTACTAGAAGTATCTTTAATAATGCATTAGAAAACAGACTTGTACAACCAGTGTGAAAAATATGCCATAGACTGAGTAATTGCGTAACATACAATGGCAATCGATGGCGATGCCTTTCATTTTGACAGTTCAGATACGTTCATTGCGTCATTTAAATGGTTGACCAGTCGATTTTTTCAAACCTATGAAGCAATGAATTGGGAATTTCCTTAAAAAAGTTCGGGTTGTGATTGAAAGTGTGTTACGCAATTAGGGTGCGGGGGACATAATTATGAGACTAAAGCAATTTACCACACTTGTGCTGAAATATTGATAAGTGCTGATTCTTACTTTCTACATGTACAAACTTCAATGTGAACAGACGTTTATTTAAGCAGTTTTATTATCTATTAACATATCTTTGAAAAGCGTCTAACTAAATACGTTATTATTATTATTTTTCTATCAACGTAATAAATACATGATCATAATTCATCGTATACTTAACTTTGACTTAATATTATTATTTTATTTTACATTTAGATTCGAAAATTTAATGATTTATTAATAATAGTGATCATGTATTTATAACGCTGACTGTACTTTTAACAGTCAATTATTATTATCTCACTGAAAGTTAAAATAAGCTTATTTTTTTGTTAACATAAAGAAATAAATTACTACATAATATTTTTTACAATAATTACTATTAAAATCATCATAAAAAATAATGGTACAAAAATGTCACAACACTTACATTTAAAAATAAAATTGCATTTAATTACAGTCGTGTTGCGTTTGCAAATTTTAACGGTAAAATATTAAAGTTTTATTTAAAATATCATTTGAAAATTGTTTGCATAATAAAATTGATTAATTTTACCTAATAATATTTTTTTATTAATAATAAGTAGGTATTTACGTTTCCGTTAGACATAATTTTTTTTTTGTTATTCTATAGTATTGACATTATTTACAATGGGAATAAAATTGGATGTGTCGTTCAGTAAGGCTACGTACTCACTGACAGATGGCTCGCTTAGCGCCTTGAGCCTAGTGACTGAACATCCTTCGATACACGCTAGGCGACTAGCGAAGGCGTCAAGCGCGCAGTGCGGCTGGTTAAGAAAATTCTAAAGCGGTCGTTTCACTTCGCTACTCGCATGGTGACTCGCTAGGCTCCACGAGTCTAGGCGCTAAGCAAGCCACCTCTCAGTGTGTACAAACGCCAGCACATCAAGCTACTACAATCTGTCAAATTTCTTTAGATTTTCAACTTTATCGCTAAAGCATTAAGGTTCAAGGTTGATTGGGAAAATTTGACAGTTTCGGGTAGCTTGACCTGCTGGCGTCTGTACGTAGCCTTAAGGTTACCATTAAAAAAAACTTGTCACAATTAGCTAAAAAAGTGATAGACATATAAACAGAAGCATAAGCAGTACCTTTGTACTCATATTATGTTTATGTCATATCAATATGTATTTTTCTGTGTGTACATAAATAATAAAATAAATAAATAAATAAATAAAATCTTACAATGAATCGTATTGTTTTTATATTTCGTAATTAATTTGCTGGTGGAGTCATTCCTAATTAAAAACAAATTCTTTTCGAGAAGTTTTTCAGTATTTCTGAGAAAAGTGCTAGTCACAGGATAAAGTGTGAAAAAATTACATTGCTACATTTTATGTATATCCTTATTATTATTCTTTGGTATTTTTTATTAAGATAAATAAAAAAAAACTAATTTTAAAATTGTCTATTGAATAATATAATTATTTAAATTCACGAGGAACTAAGTAGTAACCAAAAACCATTTATTAATACAGAAAATTATTTACACGCACGGCAGAGCACAGCCAAATAGTGCTATAAAAAGTTTGACAAGAATTAATTTACAGAAACACCAATTGGACCTAGTTATGCCAAAACATTTCTTTCTTAAACAGAATTATTCAGAGATTGTGGTTTAATTTGTTTTAGCATGACTCGAACCGATTGGAAACCGTCGTAGTCACTGGCAGTCTACCGCCGAACCTTCCTTGGGAATCTCACACTGCTTCCAAAGGGTTCCTTGCTCAGGCGTCATTTCTTCCCGATGCCGATCAGCCCCTGCGCCGTGGACAGCGACGCGAGGGTTATCCTCTCCGGCCTGTCGGCGCTGAGCAGCCGCTCGGCCGAGCTCAGCGCGCCCAGCGGCAGGCGCGCGTCCGGGGGCGCGGGCGCGGGGGGCGCGGGGGGCGCGGGGGGCGCGGGGGGCGCGGGCGTGGCGGCGCGCGGGAGCGGCTTGGCCAGCGCGCCGGGGGGGGAGCTGCGGAGGAGGGAGGTGGGCTTTTGGTCGCGGCCGCTGCACACCTGTGAGTACAGAGAGGGTTAGTGCTTTATGTAAATATGCACATACTCGTAAGACGATGAAGAGACAACTTAAAACATTCATCGTCGGAACATCTTTCCCAAGTGGATCGTTCGTGTTGCCCTCGAGTTTTACCACAGGCTTAGAAAGGTATTATTATTTTTGACAATTCGACAACTTTCACTGTGTCATTTAGGTATGTACATTATTAAGCAGACGAATTTTTCCTTCGAAGTCTGTCGGATTGTGACTGAGAGTGGGTTATTCAATCGGGGTGCAGTTCCTATTTCCATACTGTGTATGTGTACCTGGTGATGGTTCTCCCAGTCCTTGTGCTGGCAGAAGGCGCCGCAGTAGCGCGCCGCGTTGCAGCCGGAGCACGTCTCCTGCGCCTTGCGGCCGCAGTTCCAGCAACACTGCACATACAACGGTATGGTCATATCGCCTTCTTGAACTGAGAGGTGTTACGGTTTTAGAGATTGTTTGAGTGCTACAGATTTTACCGTGTGTGATCTTTGGGTCTTTCCACAGATATTGACAATTTTGAGTTCGGTATTGGACACAGACCAGATTTCGGGCTTCTACTCAAGACCCATTACTTTTCGCCTGACAAAGGGATTGAACTCTGCAAGCACACAGTAGTTTTGCTTGTGCAAACACACACAAGTGTTGCAAAAACCAGGTTCAGAAAGTCCAATTTGCCGGTGAACCTCTGCACTACATGCCTGGAAAACCATGAGTATCAGACTACGAGATTTTCTATTATTTAGATGTGTTCAGACGGGATTAATGTATTCCCTTCCACATTTAACCCGTCTGCCTGCAAAGAAAAAATAAACAGGCATCTTCTGGACACGCTCTTTCTCTTTCCATCATATACCTCATCCATCCCTTTTCATGAAGCGTTTTCGGGGCCAAGAGCAGGCCCATTCAGCAATAAAAAATATTATTTGAAATCCTGGACTAGACCGTCTGGTTTTATCGCCCTCTTCACGTTCTTTGCCTTAACTCTTCATGAAAATAACGTCGTCATCGCCAACCGATCGTTTAAGATAAAGCATAGCGCACTCACATTCTGCTGCGTGCTCGCGTTAGGGCTGAGCTCGCGGCCGGGCGGCGGCGAGTGGCGGCGCTCCTTGCCGCGCTCGGCGGCCACCAGCTCCAGCGCCTTGGACTCCGCCGCGCCCACCGCGCGCTGCAGCTCCAGCAGGGCTTGGCGCTTCACCTAACAGACCAAGTAAGGTAAGTTTAGGTACAGATTGAATACCGTTGGAACCCGGAAACTAAGTAAAAAAGAAAGAGACAACCTACGCAGGAAATTACTTGTCTTGTGATGACGAATTAATTAAGACAAAGGTCAAACTTATGAATAAGGTCAAAAACAGCAGAATGCTGCGTTTAATAAAAAATCGGCCAAGTGCGAGTCGGACTCGCGCACGAAGGGTTCCGTACCATTATCTATAAAAATCACGTCTGTTGTATGGGAGCCCCCCTTAAATATTTATTTTATTTTGTTTTTAGTATTTTTTGTTATAGCGGCAACAGAAATAATTAATTAAAATGAATTAATTAATAATAATAATATAATTATAATAATAATTATTATTATTATAATATAATTATATTATTAATATTTAATTTGTGAAAATTTCAATTGTCTAGCTATCGCGGTTCTTGAGATACAGCCTGGTGACGGACAGACAGACAGGAAAGTCTTAGTAATAGGGTCCCGTTTTTACCCTTTGGGTACGGAACCCTAAAAAGGTCTTAAACCTAATTAGCTAAATTAAGAAATAATATTTAGAACACCATGAATTTCCAAAAGGAGAAGTACCAAAAGGTGGTCAACTATCTGCTGCTCTTGCTAGTTAGTCTAAAAAAATACGTGTAGACAGGGTTAACTTCAGTACTGACTACTGGAAATTGGCCACCATCCCGCATGTCTATTTAAGAGGAACCTTATTTCTGTCAATGTAATCAAACTGGTTCTACTTGCTAACCTGATTAACAGCATCCTCAGCTCGTCTCCGCACCTCAGCCACTCGCTCTTCAGTTTGTCTGACTGCGGTCGCCATAATCTCGCTCGCAGCACGCTTTATGTCATTACTCTCTGTTGGCTCTACACCTAAAACAATATAAAATGTGAATAATGTCTATGATGGATGACCATAAAATGAAGTTTAAGAAACGTGTGCAGTCGGGGGACCCCCGTCAGGAACGGAGTTCCTTACGCGATACTTTTTTTTATAAATGTCATCTCGTGGTTGACCTTGAGAGGTCGTGACTCTTAACCGGACTATCCTGTGGCTGCCTTAAGAATTCTTAAAGCCTCCAGGCAGGGCTACATCTAAACTAAAACTAAGCGACTGCACGCTAAGGGCACCCCCTGTGCGGTACGAACCTCGGTTTAAGGCGTCGCTGGGAGAAGGCAGCAAAGGGACAGGCTGGATCGAATTAGTATTATTATTGCTTTGATGAGCGCGGCGTTTCCTAGGACTATCTCTGAGAAGAAAGGCCAAAATAAACTCAGAGGTCACAGTCGGGGGATTTAAAGCTACAGGCTCAGCTACGGCGCGGGCTGGCGCTTCAGCGGGCAAGGGTCGGGGGGGAATTACGCGATACTCGCAGAATGAATTTTATTTCCTTACCTCTCTGCTGCAGTATCGCCAGCGCCCTCTTCGTCTTCTCCACCATGCTGAGGATGCAGTTCAGCATGGTGTTGATGTTCTTCCACTCGTCGTCCGTCTTCAGTAGGCCGGAGGGCGCAGTCACCAAGCCGCGGGGCTCCGAGAATGGCGCGTTCATTGATGACACGTCACGGACTGTTATACCTCCTGTTTTTACAGAAAAGTAGTTTCCGGATAAAGATTTGAGAGAAAAAAAGGGATTTTCAATTTTTTTTATATTGGCTTCACGATTTAGTTTAGTGTAGGGGGTTCGACTCCATATGCGTTACATATCTTCGGGGCTAGTAGTACTGCTGTTATTATTTATACTATGATGATTTTTTGAGTAAACCTATAACCCAATATATGTTTACTGTTTTTTGACAGCTGTCTTAGAACGAACTATTCCAGATTACGTAAGAGTTAACTTTAAAATGAGTAATAAAATAAATATATTATAATCTGCTTTATCTTATTGAATTATCTTATTTATGGCTTCTTCTTCTTCTTCATTACAATACCGTACGTGTATCAATCAATATATTGTGCGCTACCGCAATCACTAGTTCCATCTGTCAAAAAACGGTTTACCTAATGTACAGGGTATAGTTCTGTCAACTTATTTTAACAAACACGCGAGTAAAAAGTAAAACTGCAGGAAGCTCCAGCAGAATTAAAATTGTTAGGCGGAAAGGTGTCATAATTTTAGCCTTCCGTTCTTCCGTACTAAAAGTGTGAAAAGAAAGGCAAGTTTAGTAAAACAGTTAAAGATGTTTAGTCGCTCTGATGACAAATTAATTCTTCATGCGAAATTTTGTAAAATGTAAGTGTTTTTTTTTATCTCGACTGTAGGTATATTATTTTATAGTTTACTAAGGGCTGGTTGTTCCATCGCCAGATAACTTTTATTCGAGGAATAAAATTGACGTTTGACAGTTTTCGTATGAAATAACTGTCAAAATTATTCCTCGAATAAAGTTATCAGATGATTGAAAAATCAGCCCTTAGCATAATTAAGTTTTAGCACAATCCTTTCTATTTATTTTCAAAACTAGCTTCTGCCCGCGGCTTCGCCCGCGTGGATGTCGGAAATTATCCCACGGGAACGTGCTAACAGGATAAAATGTATGTGCACCAGGATGCCATCTATCTCGCGGGCCCTTTGTGGCTAATTACAATAGAAAACCAATTGTGTCTCATTAATGGTGATTAAGAGGGTACCTATATGATATCTTTACCTAAGTACCTACCTAATTAAAAAAATAAATAAACTCAATAACAGAAAATAAAATACCTACCTACCTAAATAAACCTATTTATGACGATAACTAATCTAAACTCAATCATCATCTGCCTAGCCTTTTCCCAACTATGTTCAGGGCCGGCTTCCAGTCTAACCGGATGCAGCTGAATACCAGTATTTTACATGGAGCGACTGCCTATCTGACCTCCACAACCCAGTTATTGGGTAATACGATACCCTTGGTACGACTGGTTGTCAGACTTTCGGGTTTCTGACTACCCGTAACGACTGTCAAAGATCCACGAATGACAGCCGGGACCAACGGCTTAACGTGCTTTCCGAGGCACGGAGGTGTCTCGGTATGTAAAGATGGTCACCCATCCACAGACCGACCGCGGCAAGCGTAGCTTAACCTGACCGATCGACCTGTGCGGCTGTTATTATTTAGCCACGGGCCCCTCAATCTAAACTCAATAAATAAGCAAAATCTCTAAAAACTAATATCTATACGAATGACTATCCTACCTAACAGTATTATAAAATAACCTACGGTCACTACGTACACTATCAAATATACTACACTTTAAAATTAAAATCTATACCTACGACTTATATAAAAATAAACCTAAATAACTCTAAAAAGTAAAAGGAATAAAAATGAACTCCACTGCGTGTGACCTAACCTACGACAAACTTATTATTTGCGGTTGGTACAGTAATCGGTCTAGGGATCGAACCGCAAAATTAAGTTTGTTTTTTATTGTATATACTTTTCCGGGATAAAAAGTACCCAGTGTGGTGCCCAGGATATTAAAGAATAATTATACCAAGTTTCATCGTAATCGAACCGGTAGTTTTTGCGTGATGCCTGAACAAACAGACAGACAGACAGACAGACAGACAAACAGACAGACAAAATTTTTTTTAATCACATTTTTGGGTTCGGTGTCGGTCTAGTAACACCCCCTGCCATTTATTTTTTTGATATTTTCAATGTACAGAATTTTCACTTCTACAGATTTATTATAAGTATAGATTTGTAATCCATTGTTAGACGAGAACAACTGCCGACAAACTGGTATGCAGTTTGGCAGACCTTATGTATGCTATTGTTAATACAGATTTTGAGTAAATAAATAAAAAATTATAATAGAACGTGCCCGCAGTCTTGAAACAGGCGAAATCCTAGCTAGCTGCAATTTTAAATCAACAAAAAAATTAACACAGACTCACCATCTCTCCTCTCATACCCGCCCTCCTGGTTCCCGTGATAGGCATGATACGGGTGTCCGTAGTCAAACAGACTGGCGTTGCTAGGCAACGGGTACAGGAACGGTGAGGGGTTCAGGAACAGACTCGATGCTGCCCGCTTGGCCTGTGGGGGGTAGTCCTCGTGCGAGCCGTTTGTTTGAGCGGGGTCGTAGAACCTGCGGGGAAATGGAAGGTTAGTTGAATTGTTGTTGTTTTTTTTTTAATTATATTTATTTTTTTTTAAACAAAGGGAGTATGCATCGTAGCAGATGGTGTTTTGTAGTTCCCCCGTGGGAAGAAGGCATGAGTTTCTGTTTGTATGTGTGTTAATTGTTTTATTTTTAGCAGGTGAAATCTATGTCCTTAGGTGTGTCCGTGGCACCACAGCGGGCCCTATCAGAATACCAGCGCCAATATAAGTCTGTGAGCGCTACGGTATTCTTTTTTAAAATATCGCAGTATTATGTTAAGATAGTCTTTTTGGCACGGCTCTTTTTTAACCGACTTCCAAAAAGGAGGAGGGATATTCTTTTAAATGTATTTTTAAAACTCTTTTTTTATGGATAAAGTATGCCTCAGGGATGGTTTCATATAAATTTTATTAACTTTGCTAGGGTAGTTCTCGTGTTAGCTTCAATAATACGAATTTTTTCCGTTTAGTTTTTATTGAAGATGTTTTTATAACTTCCTGTCACTGATATTTACGTAGCAAGTAGATAGTGTTATACGAATTTTCATATTTTTATTTTTACAAAAAAAAAACCACCAGCGACTTCCAAAAATACACTACAAAGTGAAAAATAACTTTAATTTCGAAAGTCGGTGGCAAAACACGAAACTGCGGAACCAACGACACCGACTTCCGAAATTAAAGTTATTTTTCACTTTGTAGTGTTTTTGTTTTCGACGATGCTTTTGAAGATATCAGGACCGTGAGATCGGAAGCTATTTTGACGTTGAATGGAAAGTTACATCACGTTCCTGTTTCAGACGTGTAAGACACAGGAAAGGACAGGCGACAATAATAATATGCGTTGTGTAAAAATACATTTGTGTCAAAAATAAACTTCAGTACCTACGTCGCCTTTTGACAAGGTATACAGTGGCCTCCAGAAGCTAGTTGACAATTTTCCACTTCAGCTGTGACACACAACATTCATCATCATTCTCAATTCAATTTATTTGTGGTCGGCGCAACATGTCTTTTTCTTCCACACTTCTCTATTAGTCGTCATCTCGGTAGTCACCACCTTTCTAACCATATCAACATTGACACATTCCATCCATCGTTTCTTTGGTCATCCCCTACTCTTATAGCCATCGATTTCGATATTCATACTCAAAACTCTCCTAATGACATTTTCCTCATTTCTCCTTAACACATGCCCATACCATGATAACCGATTTCCACACAACTTTTCAGGTACCGGTGCTACTTTCAGACTTCCTCTTATGTACTCATTTCTTATTCTATCCATTCGTGTAACACCACACATCCCTCTTAGCATTCTCATCTCAGCTGCATGCAATTGCCTTTCATTCATCCCTTTTGTGGCTCAAAATTCTGACCCATACAAGACAGCAGGTCTAATCATGGTTTTATATATCTTCCCCTTAAGTTTAAGGGGAATGCGGTATTCGCAGATTGTTCCCGTGACCTGCCGCCATTTTATCCATCCAATGTTAATTTTGTGCTTAACAGTCCGATCTACTTCGCCATCGCTTTGCACGAGTATGATTTAAAATTCTAGTGATCCAAATGTAAGAACTGCTATAACGTTGTTATTGACTAATTCATCAAGTAATCCCTTAGGAGTACCTGTTTATTTTTTTTTATTTTAAATCATGTGGCATCATAGCTGAAGTGAAGAAATGTCAACTAACTTTTGGAGGCCACTGTAGGTTGAGTATTATGCTATTCCATTTATTCTCGCGGATGTTGGAGTAAAAACAGCCAGGCTAAAGTGGGAGTGGGCTGGACACGTCGCGTAAATGCACCGGAGAGATGGGCAAACATCGTCACTCACTGGACGCCTGAGGGAGAACATCGCCGTCGAGGTAGACCACGCCGAAGGTGGTGAGACGATCTCATAATGTTTTCAGGGCCAACATGGCCAGAGATAGCACAGGATAGGTTTGGAAGGAAAAAGGGGAGGCTCTTTGCCCAGCAGTGGGACACGATACTTATAGGCTAACAAAAAAACAATGTTTCTTTGTGAGAAACACTGAAGTAATGACGGTGATATTTAATAACTAACGAAACTGCTTCAATAAGTAACGAAGAGGAGTGGTGGCTCAGTGGTAACGACCGCGACTTACGAGTTGTAGGTCGCAGGTTCGAACTCAGACCGGCGCTTTACGTTGTGTAAATTATTTCATCACCATTGCTCTCAAACGGTGAAGGAAAACATCGTGAGGAAACCGGCATGTTCTAGAACCAAAAATTCGAAGGCATGTGACATCTACCAACTCGCACTGGGCTCGGGTGGTGGATTGTTGCCTATCAAACTCAAACTATTTATTTCAACTAAACCAATTACAGGAACTTTTGAATTATCAAGGGTCGGTCAGTCAAAAAGATGAAGCTAGTTGCCCATTCCAAAGCGTAGTAGGTACCTATGGAGAAGAACGGGCAAGAAACTCCATGGACACTGTCTGAGCAGTGGGAACATTACTTATAGGCTGATTATGAAACTACCGCCATGTGGGTCCCAGCAAACTTCCGGCGACATCGAAGCAGACCCAGGAAAAAATGACGGGATGAGCTTGACGCCTCTAGACAGGATTGGTCCACACTAGAGTTTGACCAAAACCGCTGTATCGCGCCTTCGGTATATGCGCGGCGAGACGGGGGGGCAGTGCAGGCTGCTCATTCGTCATCGCTCACGGCGTCCCGCCCCCCGCCTCGCCGCGCATTCCTAAGGCACGGTACAGCAGTTTCGGTCAAACTATAGTTCAAGAAGAAAGGAATGGACAGAAGAAAGGCATGCCTTTGCCCTTCAGTGGGACAACATCAGCTTTTAGAAACCAATCTTGGTACTGGTTTTAAAAGCTCATGATAGTTATGATTACGTCGCATTAATTGAAACCCACTTCCAGGAAATCGAGAACAACGAGTCTTTTGTTTTAATCAAATTAATTATAAAAGTAATCAGGACAGTCGGTATCGGAGCCGCTACGAGCAGGAAACGAACAATACTATCATCGCGGACTATTATTAATAATGCGAGCGAATGAACTAGAAAATAAAGACAATACTAAACTTGGAATAAACGAGCGGCCTTTCATAAATTAGTTCGTAGAGCAAGTTATGAGCGGACGCGATTTATTGACTTTTGAAAGAGAACTTTATGTGACTTATGCAAATACAGCTGTGCAATTCTGTAAAAAAAATCACAAAAGACACTGCAGTAATTGCTGGTTTAGTTGGACATAGTTGGCTTTAGAAACGTCTAAGATATGTTAAAATCCTCGTAAATACATTTTTAATCGAGCTACACTCAACACTATCTGGTGGGTATAGAAGTATTCTAATGACGCGGACGTCAACCTCAGATTATCTACCTGTCTTTCAAAGCTGGTACGCACGACGAAATATCAAGCTATACATTTCCAGTATAAGCTATAAACTTCTTATGGTACGAAAAGCCTATACAATGCGAGGTCAGCTAAAACTGGAAAGTATATAGGTTGGCTGGTTGGTTGTTTACTTGTATTTATGTATGTCGTGTGTACGTGTGTGCGTATGAAATGAGGTCGGCCACCAAACAGTTTCGATGGGTGTAAAGAGGAAAGAAACCCTTCACCATCCTCAAAAGGAGAATTGGAAGAATTATTCGAGACATCAAGAACCTATCTATTTGTATTTGTGTTTTATTGTATTTGGAAAACTTACAACTAGCATTTATAATGTTTATAAAAATAAAAAATTGAACGCCATTTACAAGTTTCCGCTGATAAAATACAGTACGGTACTTTAGAATCTTACATCCATATAATTAAGCACACCAGTCCGCTCTCGATATTTTCCAATTCTCCTCACACCATTGCTCCATAACTTGGGCCGCGCGTGCTCCGGACGGCAAACAAGCGAACTAGGCGCGCAATGCAATCGATGCAATAAATAATAATCGGAACAAGAGACGCCCCGCCCGATGACATCCTGTTGTATGGAAGGGTAGGAAGCGGAGGCGAGAAAGCGAGAAATTGGGAAAGTTTGATACCGAACTTACGTCCCGCTTACGTAGGCTTTTTGGAAATTATTCGAGGTAGAACATGAATACAAAAAAAAAATCTTTTCAACACAATAAAAAATAAATAGTTGGTAGTAACAGAAGCAAGAAGACGACTTATTTAGTTTCAAATTGAATCATTCTTCTCCATACGAAACTATATTTTGGAAGGGGTGATTAGAATTAATTCTTTTTAAATTTTGACACTCAGAAGTGCCTTTTCTGTGCCACTTCATTATTCAAAGTCAAATCATTGAAATAAATGATTTGACTTTGAATAACGAAGTGTTCATGTTATTATTTTCTACCTCTATTTCAATTTACTTATATGTTTTCCTGAAGTTTTGTTTTCTTAATACGACGTTTAAAAAATTAATTCACAAGGGTCCCGAAATAATTCCCCAATTAATTATGTCACATACACAAAAGCTCATAGCCACTTCTTAATCTTACCTAAAATATAATAAATAATTTGTAGCTATCATTTAATTAATTTTGCAAATAAATAAAACTGCTTTCTCCACAAACCCGCTACCGCTGATGCCTCACATCCAGGGTCGCAGAGCGTTTGATTCGCACGGCCGTGTCGCAGCACTGTCCCGCGCACACTACTAGTGATCTATACCCCACGCCTACCAGTTTTTGGCTTTATTCAATGCACTGATAAGCAATATTAATTATGCGGAATTGGCAGGAGCTAATTAAAATAGGAGGGTGAATTGATTCGGTAATAATAGAGGGCAGAAGTAGAAGAGGAATAGAATTTTGAATGTTTGTTCTTTGCTCAGTAATAACAGCCGCACGGGTCGATAGATCAGGTTAAGCTAAGCTTGCCGCGGTTGGTCCGTGGATGGGTGACTATCTTTACATACCAAGACCCCTCCGTGTCTCGGAAAGCTCGTTAAGCCGTTGCGCGTTGGTCCCGGCTGTCATTCGTGGATCTTTGACAGTCGTTACGGGTCGTCAGAAGCCTGAAAATCTGATAACCAGACTTACCAAGGGGTATCGTATTACCCAGTAATTGGCTTGTGGAGGTCAGATAGGGATTCGCTCCGTGTAAAATACTGGTATTCAGTTGCATCCGGTTAGACTGGAAGCCGACCCCAACATAGTTGGGGAAAGGCTAGGCAGACGATGATGTTCTTTACTTTTGAATTATGTCTAAGTTTTGTGTTGATACTTCTTGCGTCTCTTTTTTATTCAAGCACTGACCCACCAACCACATCACAATAATATTATACAAGCGAAAGTTTGTGAGTGAGTGTGTGTGCGTGTGTGTGGGGGTGTGTGTGTGTGTGTGTGTGTGTGTGTGTGGGGGTGTGTTTGTATGTTTGTTAGTTCTTCACGCTCAAACGGCTGGACCAATTTTAATGAAATTTGGTATAGACATAGCTGACATCCTGGATTTACACATAAGCTACTTTTTATCCCGAAAAATGTAGTAAAACCGCGGGTAACACCGCTGGGCGCAGCTAGTAAATTATGACTAATTGCAGCAATAACTTTGAAGTCGCATTTAAAACAGTGTTTATCAAATGGCTTATAGAAAAAACATTATATTCTGTGAATGAGTAAGAGACTTTAAATATTCACACTGACATCTTACTACTAAAATAATTTGATAAATACTTGATATTTTATATTTAATAACTGTGGATTTATGTACCTACAGACGCCAGCACATCAAGCTACTACAATCTGTCTTTCTTTAATATATTTGCAACTTTATAGCTAAAGCATTAATGTTCAAGGTTGATTGGGAAAATTTGTCAATTTCCGGTAGCTTGACCTGCTGGCGTCTGTACCAATTGTATTAGCTTCATTTATTTAATAATTTTGCATGATAGTTTTTCAGCGAATTGTTTTAGAAACTGTTTTAAAAAGCCCGACCATCTGTAACGTACGAGTACTACACTTATTGCACATAAACATTTCTTTTTGGAACGAAATTCCTTAACGAAGTCGCGTTAAGAGTCGCGTGCAGTAAGAGTTGACTGTTGGGGCCGGCGCCCACTGGCAGCACGGCACGGTTTTTATGCGACTACTAGAAAATATAACTTAAAAGTATGACAATAAAATTTCGGCAGCAATGATGCCGCGGTATCCTTAGGCATGCCGCGACGTCCTTTGGCATCATCATTGAAATTTCAATTTTATTATCATACATTTAAGTTATATTTTCTATTAGTGACATAAAAATCCTTTACCGTGCCGTGCCGCCAGTGACCGCCGGCTCTTAGAAATCGTCACGTAAGGAATTAAGCGTTATGCCCCCTCCATGCGACTTTCTCTCTCTCTTTCTCTCTCTCTTTTTATTATATTTCTATTATACACGAGTGCTTGTCCGTGCGAGTATCGCGTAATGGGGTCCCGCGACATAACATTTTTTTTTAAATCTTGACTTCGATAAAATGCGGGATCAAAATGGGAAAGATCATTCTGAAATCCGTTACTTGTTAATTACCCCAATCAAATCAACGACTAACCCACCTAGCACATCTTTCCAAACTACAATTACCAGCTAGCCATATATCAAAAGTTCAACAAACAGTAATTTTGTACGCAACATGTGTTCCCGCGGCTCGAACTAACGCCTGACTGTTTACTGTTAGCAATTAGTCGACAATCAAACTTATGCCAGCTGCTGCTAACGCCACTATGGCAGGCGCCAGCTTGAACTTGAAAACTTTCTGTTTATTCAAGCTATTAATAAATATGGGATAAATTTAATACTTTTTCTTGCAAGTTATTGTTTATTGTTGGCTATACTTTCTCGTTGGTGCACAGTTGTGAGAATAAGTTAATTGTGTTAGGCGCTTTTAAGTTTTTTTGGTATTGTCGTAACTTTGTAGCTGTTTTCGTTTACTTTGAGTAGGTATTTAATTAAATGGCTTGTTGCAATATTTCAGAAAGACGGTATGATTTTTCACTTCAATAATATGAAGCTAAGTATAAGTTGACCGCTCATTGTTTTAGCTTACATTTGTCACAGTGATATGAAGTCATATCACAGTGATTTACCCGATGCTGCATGTCTGAATTGCATTTCATTCAAGAAAACTATGCTACCCTAACAGTCTTACAATACTGCTTACCCCTTTACCAAACTTCTTAAACCTCGTTAGCAATACCATTCCATAACACACAACCTGTGATAATGAAACAGCCGATCAGAGACATCTGCGCGCGCTATTAACCGTCAGGCGCCTGCTGGTAACGTAATAGCAAACTCCTAATCACACAAATTGCTAACACTAATCTGGCAGGCGTTTTACCTCGTTAATGTAATTATGATTTTTACGTGTTAGCGTTGGTTTGAAAAATGGATTTTATTATTGAAACTATTTTCTTGAAATTCGAGCTTCAACTACACGTTTTTGACACTAATTGGACTAGTATTTGTTTGTGCTTTGTAAAGCTCAACGCAACAGCTAAACATTTTGCTAACAGCTACAAAATACAACTAGCGTTAACAGCTTGTTTAGCTAAATAACTTCTAGCCTAAAATTACACTCCAGCGCTGTTATTTGCCTCCTAAGTAATGCCAGCGCCACAGCCTAAGCTACACGCGTCATAAACAATGCCATATGCTAAAAATTTACTTTATAACTTGGCAAACGCACGAGGCGCGGCCTGTTGCGATAAATAAAGCTCATACATAGCTCTAACGAATTGGGGTAGGCAGTATTTAAAGCTGGCGGTCGCAGCACCCTGCCAAATTGTCCAATAATAATAATTCAACGTAACCATGGCAACCGTGGTAGTTGTGGTTAGACGTGGCAGTTTTTCCGTTTTGTTTTTTCAATAAAGTGCCGATAAAAATAATTACTTTTTAGGAGCCATCGCCGGAGGATTGGAAGGCAAGAGTAAACAGTAGCTGTTCACTTGCCATAATATAATATTAGGCAATAGTATAGAAAGTAATTCATTTCGCTAATGTCGGCCCACCGCAATGTAGAATGCGAAAGACCTAATCTGAAGGCCAATTCCCGTAAATAAAAACGTTCAAAATCTAGCGGCAATCTCATCTCAGCGACAATCAATGTCAAAAACTTGTCAAAAATGTAGGGAAATTATAGGTATTTTTGACAGATTGAGACTGAGATCAGACTGTGAAAGTTCTTAAAATTACGAGAATTTTCTCCCAAGAAGCGTCGAGTGACAGTATGGACGATCGTCAACAGAAAACTTTAATATGAGCACTGAATTCAATTAAATAAAAAAACACAGAGAACCCTTACTAAACATTATCCTCCTAGGGTAGGGTCAGTCGCAGTCGGGTAAAATAGTTCAAATACAAACCTATTTTTCACACCACCATCAAAATTCATCGAACCAAAAATCACACAACCCTACATCTATCGTTCCCACAATTTACACGTAGCAACACTATGAAGCAGCAAGTGTAGCAACCCTGCAAACCGGAGTGGGGGGAAGGGGGGTACAAATTACCTGTCCGGACCATTCACCTGGATCTGACGGACATTATTGATAGTCTCATTCATATTGTTTCGGTTTTCACTAGTTAATCAATTTTTGGTCAGAATTGTGGAATACATTTTGTTAGTAATTAATTGTTCATAGTTTTTGATGACGGATGACAGGTGACGTTTGATTAATATTTGTTTTGTGATGCTGTGGCTGTGGGATGTTTTGATAACGTGTTAATTGAAAGGCTAGCTGGCTTGTTGCTACCTTTTGCTATAATACTGTAGAGTTGTATTTTAAAAACTTTCACGAGTAACAAAATCTAAGTAAGTATATTGGGGGTCCTGCCCCAGCAGTTTTGACATTCATAGCGATCGCTTTACGATCGAATTCGGTCGCAAAGTCCCGAATTGACAGGTGAAATGTATGAAGTGACAGGACTTTGCGACCGAATTCGATCGTAAAGCGACCGCTATGAATGTCGAGACTGCGGGGGCTGGGAAGGCGGCCTCGCTGCCAACGTTATCACCACGACATTATCATCAGTCCACCTTGTCCACCTTTTCTTCTTTTTACCACAACAAGACTATGAGCAAACTCAAAGCATTAATTTCAAATAAACGATTTACAGGCACTTTTGAATTGTCAGAATCGGTCAAATACTCAGAATGTTTTGGAATGGGCAACTACTTAGTACCTATTCAAAACGTATCTACGTTTTGGAGATCGTGCCAAGAAACTCCAAAACACTCTTTTAAATCACGATATTATTACAAAATCTTGGGTACATTATTCTTGTTGCTTCTATATGTGAGAACATAGAAAAAAATGAAATGAAGAAATAAAACAAAATATAAGATTAAAAATAAGCCGTGCTGATTGCGACGGCGCCCGACTGGCATTAGCTGTTCTAATATTTACTGCACAGTGCCAAAAAGGAAGAAAAGTTGATTTGAAAGATGCTGTCAATATTCCTGATCACAGCCGCGAGTGCGCAGGAAGCGTGCAGCATCGCCAACCACAAGACAGAAACATCAAACCGAACGAACGAAGCCTTTTATAAAAAAAAAACCGTTCTTAATCGCCTGTAATATCTTGCACGTCCAAAAAATAATGCATAGCAGGTACTTACGGGTCACTAGCTCGTCGTTTGACGCCGGTCTCTGCCGCAGCTACGGGTGGATGAGGCGCGAAGATATCGCTGCTGTCGCCTCCTGACTCCAGAATCAAGTGCTCGTGTGATCTGATGTACTGCAGTGGGGTCTGTCAGAGAGGAACAAAGAGGAGTTAGGCAAGTTTAGGCCTTTTTTTTTTGGGTCGGAAATCAGCAAATGACTTCTCCCGCTCTGGGCTGAGCGAGACGGGCGTGTTAGACTTTTACTGACTAAAACCCACCCGTGTTCCTTCAGTTGCCTGTGCCAGGGGCCACGGTATGTCTTTCGAACAACCCGCGGCCTTGGCGGCATGGGCCCTAACGGACCCCGTCACTTCGTGCTGACATCGCTTTGAGGCGCGCGTGGAACACAACGCGCCGTCGACCGGGGCCTGGCCCTTACCGGGTGGCGAGCTGCCCACTGCTCGCCGCACGCAAGCCCGCGTCTCCGGTGGCCGGGAGTTGGCTGTTGACTCCGGTCCAGGGCAATTTTAGGCCTCCAGTAACATAGAAAAGTACATCTTCTCTTCCCCTACTTTGGTTTTTCTGCTTGCTCTCTCGGTAATATTTATTTATTTTATTTTAAATAGAACAGCCGAAGCCAATTACATATGTGAGTTTTTATATGAGTTTCAGTGGGAAAGTGCTAATAAAATAAAGATGTCTTCGATAAAAGTATTAGATACTGCAGTGTAGGTGATAGATGGCATGACGACCAACAAGAGACGCAATCACTGTCCATTCCAAGGTTGCCTGGAAGAGATCGCAGAAAGCGATAAGGCCACCCATTGTTCTTATGTTTTGTATCAATAATCGTATTTTTTTGTTATGTATTTTCTGTGTACAATGAATTATATATAAATAAAGCCATGTCAGACTTTCGTAATCAAGAAAATGTTTCCAAGTTTAGCGTCATCAGATAAATAGACAGGCGTATCGACCGAGATTAATTTGATTGGCAATAACTTTGCCAATCAAAGTAATCTCCCGTGTTAACTTTGCAAGTCAATGAGGATGCTGATGAGACAGATAGAGGCTGCTTCTTTTAGTGTTTTAATCCTTTTTTACTTCCACGATTATCGTGTTACGTTAAAAGTAAAATGTAGGTAGGTACCTAATATTCCTATTTGTTTCAAAATCCATTTCATTACCTGTTTGGCCCTCCTGGCTCTGGCATGCAGGTCCCTCTGAGCAAGCGGTAGCAGCGCCCTCAGAAACCCGGGCACGGAGGCGCGCAGGGGATAGTTGGTGCACTCCTGTACCCCAGCCTGGAACTCTTCGATGTTCAGCGTGCCAGACTGTAGGGAGAAAGAGAATAGGATAGAGAACAGCGAATTATTTTCTAAGGTAAGTGGGCCAAATCAAAAGTCATTTATTCAAATTAGGCTGAGAATCAGCACTTTTTGAAAGTCAAAATTACACAAGGCAGTCCCACAAAAACGCCCGCCCTTCACCACCTCCTAGTGCTTTCGCTGGGAAGAAGAAGTGGCGCAACAAACTCCCCAGCAGCATAGCTATCTGCTGTCAGTGTTACAAAGTGTGGCCAATGCTAGAATTTTGAAAATTGTAATGTTCCGTTTTCCTTTTATCGACTCACGAACTCATTATGTTACATTATAACTGCATGATTTATTTGTAGACATATCTCATATGTTAAGTAAATTGTTTTGTGTTCTATATGAAAATAAATTCTTTAAACCGAAATTATCCTCATTTCAATACCTACACATGAGCAGAACAGCAGTCATCCACAAAATTAGATTAATGATTCCATATTATAGAGCTTTTTTTTCACCAGGAAGAAAAGAATCAGTAGTTTTCTAGCATTATTTGGGGCCTGTGTTTGGAGCAGTAGATTTGAAAAACCTTCAGATGGAAAATAATGCCTTATATGTGTATTTTAAACTCTGTTCCACTTACTACAAGGTTGTGAATCAGTTGGCGCACCCTGTCTCCCGTATCTGCCCCCACATCGGTAGCAAACTGCTGCAGCGCTGACAGAAACTTTCGTAAGCGCTGCAGCGCTGGTGCTGAGCGGGAACCTTCAGCTAAGGGTGGTGATAGTGATTCCGTTGATGATAAGGCTGCTGGATGGAGAAAATATAGGGTTTAGTCTTCAACATCCTAGGTTTTGTAAAAGTAAGTTGGCGTACTTTGATCACGCCATCTTATAAGTTGGCGTACTTTGATCACGCCAAGTTATTTTTAACCGACTTCTAAAAAAGGAGGTTCTCAATTCGGACGTTTGTATTTTTTTTTTTTTATATGTTTGTTAGCACATAACTCCGTCGCCTTCCAACCGATTTGAAAAATTCTCTTTTTGTTGGAAACGGTATACTTCTTAAATGGTCCTATAGAAATTTCATCAAAAACGGTTCAGTAGTTTGGTTTTTAAACCAAAATTACTGGTAAAAATTACAACTTAGAAGTGAAAAATAAAAACTTTTTTGCAAAAAAATACAATCGACTTCCAAAAACGACACTACAAAGTGAAAATAACTTTAATTTCGGAAGTCGGTGGCAAACAACGAAAATGCGAACCCAACGACACCGACTTCCGAAATTAAAGTTATTTTTCACTTTGTAGTGTCGTTTTCGGAAGTCGGTTGTATTGTTTTTTTTTTTCGTTTTTAGCTATAAGCCCGCCCATTGTGTCATCCTATGTAAAATTTCTACATTTATACCTGGAATTTTTATGATAAATATTATAAAGAGTATTCTATTATATTCTAATAACTACTGGCAATTCCGGAACGATAGGTACAGTCACAAGCACAACGTTACATTTACGTAAAAGTCGATACCGATATTCTCCGAAGTATTTTCGAAACCATAGTCTTATAAAATACCCAGTTCTTTTCTCTAGCTTGCAACCGAAAAAACGCCTGTTTTCACGAGAAAATCGCTTTTGAATTGTGCGTAAGTGTAGGGTTAGGGGTATATGCTCGAGACTGTATTCAAAGTGCATTATTACAATATTTCTAAGTAATTTTAAACTGTTTTAAAGATTTGGATTCATATTGGTGTCCAAGTTACAGGCTTGCCTGGTTTGGGGCCAATGTAAAATCTCTGTAATCTTTTGAGCGATAAAGTTTTTATTATAATTTTTTGTTTTTTTGTTTTAGAGATTTTCCTATCCATCTTCATAAATTAACAGAATAGGCACAGTTACCTACCAGCAGTGCCGTTGTTCAGCGGGCTGGGCGGTCCAGGAGTGGGAGACGAGTGCTGCTCCTCCTGCTCGGGAGACCTGTGTTCTTTGGCTGTTGTGGTGGCTGCAACAAGAGAAACATGTTTAAGTATGGCAACAGACAGTCGTTTTCTATAGGAAGCTGATCAAGAAGGCAGTAGGCGAAGGGCTTTACAGTTCTTCGGTGTAGTGGCGGTCACTGTGTTTCAACAATAAAATATCCTACTATATCGTACTTCCTATTAATATTATCAACGTGAAAGTTTGTATGAATGGATGGATGGAAGGATGTATGGATGGATGGAAGGATGGATGGATGGATGGATGTTTGTTACTCTTTCACGCAAAAATTACTAAACGGATTTGGATGAAATTTGGCACACAGATGTTTTATAACCAGGATTAACATATAGGATACGTTTTTCCCACGGGATCGAAATTTATGCGGGTAAAACCGCGGGGCGCAGCGAGTTATGCTATATGAAACCTGTACCGAAATTATTTATTGTGCATGAACAGGACTTCATTTTTATGTGCTTGCCTACAGCAATTGGCTGTACGTCGACATGGCCATAAATTAAATGTCATTTAGCAGATGGTATATAAAAGAATTTACGATCTTTCTCACTGAAAAGACGCCCTTGAAGGCATAGTTTACTTTACGAGAAACTTGTTTCTATAAGCCTATAAATTTTCACCATAAATAAAAAACGCAACCACTTCTGCCTGCACACAACCACAGCGCATGACGAGCACGTAATCTTATGCGTCGTCACGGCAGGGCCGGTCGCAGTTTAAACAGTTGCCCACTTTATAGCTGATTGGGCAACGTCGGGCCATGCAACTTGATAGAACAGCCGCGACGAGGCCACAGGACTTCCAATTACGTTTTAGTTTAGCCGAGGCCATAGAGCAAAGTTAGATCTTTAAGTTTCTGTCAGATAAGTGGCATAAGCATACAATATAAACATCACCACTGCTCTAAAAACGGTGGAGGAAAACATCGTGAGGAAACCGGCACGAGTTAGAACCAAAATTTTGAAGACATGTGACATCTACGACACCGCACTGGGCCCGCGTGGGGTGGATTGCGGCCCACTCACTCTCAAAGAGAGGAGGCCTGTGTCCCAGCAGCGGGAACATTTAGGCTGATTATAGTATATGGCTTTCTACTTAGACTTAGTGCACTCACGAGTTCCTGTATTAGTTACTATACTATTTGCTCACGAGCGGCACGCGGCGGCACTAACGCGTGTCGGCAGCTGCCGTTGACAATGTGTCGCTCTTGTATTTGACTACGGTGCTCAAAACGACACGCGTCGACGGTTGCAGTTGCCTCTATCGTCGAAGCATGTCTCTCGTGTGTGTGCACACTTGTGATGGAAAGTTCACTCATTGACGGTCAACGCAAAGTCTAATCCACTGGGTCTAGAAGCTTAAAATTTTGCACAAGATTTGCTTATTTACTGAAAGTGAGCCCTAAGGAAGGATTTTTGAAAATTCGTCCTCCAAAGGGGCTGAAATAGGGGATGAAAGTTTGTGGAAGATCGTAATTTTTTTACTGATGGGAACTCCTATTTGGTACACGGTTTGTAGCAATATAATATTACACCTAGGCCGATCTTCAAAATGCAAGTTGTGTGTGACTACCCGCCACTACGCGCAAAGATGTCCTTAGATTTTTCCATGATCTAAGTAATGCATGACCATAGTGTTCGTATTCTATGAGAGCGTAATATCAAACTTTTTATTAGGTAGGCACGCACCTTCCACATATGTATTTTATAGCTTTTGTTTGTATATTTAGACACTTCTTAATCCCACCGACTTTCCAATTAATTATCGCGAACTAAAACTAAAAATATTGACAAAACAAACCAGGTGTCATTTAAGCCACTAACCTTATTCAATTTTACAACCAATATCGGAATAAACAGCGCTGCTCTATGCCCGCGCACGTAGCTCATCACAGAGTTTACACAGGCGCCAATACTCTATGGTAAGCGCGCGGCCATCAACATGGCGGAGCGCGCCAAAATTGTGGCGCGAAAATGTTTTAGTAACGGAAAATTGTAGCAGGCCATAACATTGCTCTGTCATTTTTGGTATAATTTTAAGTTATTTTAGGGCTGATTTTTCAAAAGGCAGGTAATTTTTACCTTTATTCGCATAATATTAGATTCTCAAAATAGCAGATTCTCAAAATATTAGATTCTCAAAATAGCCAAAGTACAACTAAGCACTCAAAATAAATAAAGCCAAAACTTAAGAATTGTCAAAAATTCAAAATTATTCCTCCGATAAAATTGTCTAGGGTTGGAAAAATCAGCCATAATTAGTTTTTGTAAGTTGTAGAATAGGATAACTACTAAAGTTTTTGTAAATATCATGAACCAATATTATTATTTTATTGTAATGACTGGTTTCTTCCCGAGGATGCGTCTGCGGGACCCACCCTTTAGCATCGCATCGCCTGCCTGCGCTATTACTTGGTTTTCGCTCAGCGGTCTTCCTGACTGTTTTCTTTTTGCTGCACTCCCAAAGGTCGTAGCGTGATCTTAAATAGCCTTCCTCAAGAATTGGGCTATCAAGAATTTTTAAAATGCCCTTGCCGTTTTGGTTCCGGAGATTAGCGCGTTCAAACAAACAAACTCTTCAGCTTTTTTTAGTTTAGATAGATATAAATAGGCCTTCTTTCGTCTTTAAAAAAAAACGTTGCCCCACACTAGGAATTTCTCCTGTGTCGTGGATGCATTTACAAACATTTAAACTCACATACACAAAATGAATCTTATTTCAGCGTCACATACTATCGACCACAATATGAATAATTTTGAAGGATAAAGCTAATCAATTGCTTCATATGTTTGAAAAAATTGTCTGCTCCACAGCGTAAAGGACGCAATGAATATTGTTGAACTGTCAAAATGAAAGCCATTGCTACTGTCAGTGTGTTACGCAATTACCTTACGATTACGAATATCTAGGAATTAGGTTAGGATTATTTTCAGCTTAGCACGCGAGCTCTTACCACATTTCATACTAGATTTAATGACTGGGCATATTATTTAGTAGGTACCTCAAGTTAGTGCAAGTCATAAACGCTCTGTTTTAATGGCCCCACACTATCGATCTTTTAAATATGGCCCAGCATGCAGCCTATTAGCCGATACTAGTTGAAAGTGCTGTGGGCTTTACTTATGGTGATTATCATTTGCTTGTTTAAATAAACAAGTTAAATCCTACTAATATTATAAACGTGAAAGTTTGTATGGATGGATGGATGGATGTTTATTACTCTTTCACGCAAAAACTATGGAAAGGATTTGGATGAAATTTGGTACACAAATAGTTTATAACCAGTATTACCACATAGGATACTTTTTATCCCGATATTCCCACGAGATCGAAACGTATGCGGGTGAAACCGCGGGGCGCAGCTAGTCAGCTATAAAGTTTGTTTTTCTTGTTACCCAATGCCCTTGAGAGTAGTAGTTTTAATAATAATAATTATTTATTTATTTAAATAATAATTATCGGTGTTACATGCCATGACGACCTGAAGGCTAATTCCCGTAATTAAAGTCGTTCAAAATCTAGTCAATCAATCAGCGACAATCAATGTCAAAAATTTGTAAAAATGTAGTGTTCCCTACATTTTTGACATTTGTTTGTCGCGTAGATGAGACTGCGACTTGATTTCGAAAGTTTAAAAAAAATATAGGTAGGTGGAGGGGTAGGTAGGTAGGCCCAGAGGGTTTTTAAACAAGCATATTCAGGGTGACAGGTTGATAGCCGAGTAGGTGTAGCATGAAGAGAGAACACCAACTGACAATATTTTTAAAAGTTTCAGATAGGAGCCCCTTGGTCAGGAGACCACGTTCAGGTTTCAAAAAAGGGCCAAAATTAAAGTAATCTTCAGAGCTAAACATCTCACAGATTGATGAAGCCCTTTGGCAAACATGACGAAATTTCATTCATTCAGAAAAGTACCCAAAAGTGGTCATAATTTGCATATTTAAGTCAACTACTCGAGTAGCTTTGATTGCTATTTGAATTTGAATCTGACCCTTTTGTGATGACTTTTCGGTATTAAGGAATTTTAAAATATCAAACACTAGAAAACAATGATTAAAAGTTAAGTAGCAAAATTATAAAATCGTTAGAGTACACCATAAACAGAGTTGATTATTTCAAAATTGTACTATGTTACTAAGTAAACAAATTATTTGAAAAACATCATCAACTTAGGGGCTGTGCAACGAAGCTATCAACATTCAACAAAATATTCAGAAACGCCAGTCAATTGTTTGATAAAGCTGGCAAAGATGGAAAACCGGAGTGACTAAACTTATCGAAAACATTAAACTAACGCCTTGTTTACGTCGTGACACTTTTATATTCAAGATTGTATTGTAACTACGAATGTTTGCACTCGATATCATTACTGATATTGCCCTTAGTTCTTTGTGATAGTTCGTTTTAATTAGATTTGTTAAATAAGCCTCAAAACTTCTGCTTAGGCCGCCAGCTGCAAGTAACTAGTTTAAGTGAAAGATCATGAGATACAAATTTATTTATAACCGACATCTAAAAGAAGGATGGTTATCAATTTGTCTGTATATACAGGGTGAATCAGCATGGATGGCTAGATCCGAATAGGTAGGCAGGTAGATACAATGAATATTCAATGATAGACTTCAGAACATACCATAATCATACGACTAATTGCGAGTTACCCAGTAACTGGGTTGTGGAGGTCAGATAGGCATTCGCTCCATGTAAAATACTGGATTTCAGCTGCATCCGGTTAGACTGGAAGCCAACCTCAACATAGTTGGGAAAAGGCTTGGCAGATTGATTTTTACGAGTAATTGAACTGTGAATTCGGAATTTTTTTGGCAAATCCCAAAACACACTATAATTAGGTACAAACAATATCAAAATTCTGAAAATACGTCGTTATATTACAAACAAACCGTAAAACGTAAGTAATATAGAAATATAAAAATGACGGTTGTGTGCGGCTGACAGAATAAATAAAAGTTTAGTGAAAAGCTAGTGGTGTGCCAAGTGCGGCCCGCGTGCCACGGACACGCGCCCTCGGTGCACGGCTAGGGAGGGGACGCTGCTGATGAGATGTCGATACTTGAATTTATCTCTAATTCCACGCTCATTCTTCGAGGTTTCAGTGAAGCCACGCCCTTTATGCCTGGAGGCTTTTACTTATTTCGTTAACGGAACAAGTAAAAGCCTTTAATGCTTGTCAGTGTATTTTCAGTTGGTATATCGGCGTGTTTTGGGGGACCGTTTTGTTATTTTGACGTTCAAAAAGTTTCTCATAATTAAAATAAATTATTTTTGATTTTGCCTTGATTGATCGGAACATAGTAATTACGAGTATGTCATGCCATAATTGTATTTTTACTGGAAGTTTATAGTGGGGCACCAACACCTTTCATTTGCCTCGTGCTGAAAGAAACCTGTCTTCAACTATCCAATTTTGATCAAGATAAAAAGTAAATGTTATTCAATTCAATTCAAGTGTGTGTGTATTAATTTTCTATTCTTACAAAAGACAATATCTTTCTACTAAACATGCTCTTCTGACCAAGATTATGTCTGGAGTTTAAAAAAACACCGAAACAAACTCAGAGGTCACTTCTCAGTTTGTTTTGGCGTTTTTTTTTTTTTTTTTTATCAGAATAGTCGGATAGGAAACACGAACCTCATCTAGTTTTTATAATATTATTGACGTGTAAAAGTGTTTGTACAAACCTACTTGCAGAAATAAAGTTTTACATCATTTATTTAATGTTTGAAGCGATGCGATGATTTTTTTTTTTTTTTAATCGTTGCCCCTCACTAGTAATTTTAAGTCTATTCGCTTATAATATATTATGTAAATATTGTCTTGTTTGAAGAAAAAATATTTAAAAGAAAATGTTGATAACTCAGAACCTTTCCTAATCGACAGCGTCCCATCCCTCGCAGCTCGTGTTGGTAGTGACAGGCGACACCTCGCCCGGGGCGCGGCTTTCATCTCGCCGCTGCCACGCAATTACGGCTAATATCAGATGCGACAGTACTACTATTACAACATTGTGTACGGACTGCGGACTGTGCCACAACTAACTCATTATTTTGTAGTTAGGATTTTCGTGAAAAGAGTTGGTGGTTTTGAGAGCCTCGGACTGGGTAGAAAAGGGTTAAGACTAAGTTTTTTTTTTTCGTTATGAATATCTGAAACATTTCAAGTTCAGACGTTTGGAAACTATTTCTTAGTCTCTGGTTAGGTATTATGCTCTACATAAATTGACTCCTTCGAAACTGCTTCTAGACAATATTAGTGTGGCTTTCCATAGCCGCACTAATATACCTTTTTTTTCTTTTTTTTTATAACCATTGTGCGTTTACAAACATTTAAACTCACATACACAAACAGCCAGACCCGGAACAACTACTTGTAGGCCATAAAAATATTTGTTCCGTGCGGGAATCGAACCCGCGACACGCAGCGCAGCAGTCAATCGCTTAACCAACCAACATAACTTCACACCTGTTTTCAAAATCCGAATATCACTTTGCCTGACCAGGTAATTGAACCCAGGACCTCATGCTCAGCAGTAGCTCTTGCGACCACCAGACCAACAAAGCAGTAACCTATAAACTTAGTTCCTAATTTATTATTATTCGCCAGTAATATACGTGTACAATATTATAGATGGGGTGAGCGTTACACCTGAGACCGATCCCAGGTGATAGAGACAGCTCGTGCGGGACCCACAAGAGAATAGATTCTAATTCATAAGGATTAAGTACTACAACCCTGTATTCTGGGCCGATTTTTTTAACGTCAGATAATTATTAGTATTTGAAGAATAAATATGACAGTTTCACATATTTTCTAATGAAATTAAAAACTTGCGACAAATAAATAATAAGTACCTACCCTAAAATTAAAATAAAACATAATAAATTGTTATTTCCCAAATCTATATTATTGAAAAAAATCGTGTACTTACCTAATTATCGTCTTAGATAGTGCAAACTAAGTTATTGCCTTCAAGACACGAATTATCGTCGTTTCAGTTTTTTTTTTTCAAAATGATCAAAACAAATAAGAAAATAAAAGTATCAATTTTATCGCGCGTCGGATAAGCAATCCATTCATCGCTGAGTTCAAACCATGAAGCAAGTTAGCAACGGGTTGAACTAGCGGTATTTGCCTAATTTTGAATAGGGTTCCGTAGTCAAGGTTTGCCATTAAAATTCTACTTCACATAAATCGCCTGTATTGTAACGAAACCATACCGCGGTTCAGAAATTTGGAATAATTGCACAACGCCATCTATCGAGTGTCGTTGTAAACTTTTAGTTTTCGTTATAGTTTTCCTTCAAAGTACAGACGCCAGCAGGTCAAGCTACCCGAAACTGTCAAATTTTCCCAATCAACCTTGAACCTTGATGCTTTAACTATAAAGTTGAAAATGTATTAAAGAAATTTGACAGATTGTAGTAGCTTGATGTGCTGGCGTCTGTACATCACATGGACTACCATCCTGAATTTTTTCAGATTTTTCGAGCCAGCCGTTTGGAAGGTAAGGCAAGGACGGACGGACGGATATGACGAAACTATAAGGGTTCCGAGACGTGAATTACAGAACCCTAAAAAGAGCGCGCGAAACCGCGGTTACAAATCGCTCGCCTACGCGCACATTATGTGCATCCCTTTCCTTAATAACATTCTCTAAATTAACTTTATAACACGCTGAATTACATAATTATAATTTGTCGCACGTATTCAATTTCATCCTGTTCAAGTATGAAAGATGTCAAACTGCAATATTTAATCCTTAGATAAAAGTTATCTGACTATTGAAAAATCAGCCATCTGTAATTTGGAATTCACAAGCAATTGAGAAAATAGAAAAATAGAGTTCGTTTGGGTAGTTTGAAAGGCTGAAGTGACGATGAAGTTGAAGTTACAGTCACAAGACATCTTTCACCTCCATCTCATATTAGGGCACAGTGCAATGACACGACACGTATTGGCACATCATAGCTAGATGGATGGGGTCTCTGAACAATTGCGGTGCTTGTAGATTTACCACTTAGAATCAATGTTGTCAACAATAAATGAAAACACTGACCATTTATATTAATGATTGAAGAGTATTTTGGAACTATCAAATAAATCCTAACATCGAAATGAAAAAAGTGATTTTGTAGACAAACTATTTAGTTTGTTTAAAAAATCACTTGATCAGTTAGTGATGGGTCGACGATGGGTTTTTCCAATCTTTGACTAGCTGTAGTGCTATTGGATATATTCCAAAGTAATTAGATATGCGAAGTTTAATTTATAGTCGTATTGACATGTCCACATTGTGTAAGTATATTTTATTGTATAAGTACCAGAAAACACAAATAACAAAAATCTAACACTACAAAACGTACAATGGTACATACGTACAAACCTTATCGTTTTCTGCGATCTTTTCCAGGCAACCTTGGAATGGACAGTGATTGCGTGGACAATAATGTTTTGAATCCTATTTATTTTTATTTTTTTTTATAAAATGTCGCCTTTACACCTTTTAAGCCGTTACATTTGAATACCTCCACATCAGATCGCCAATTGGTACCATGTTTATAAACGTAGGTAGGCTACGCACAACGAGACCCCAATAAATCCGTAGTCCACAAATCATCGCTAGGGCTCCACAGCACGTCACTCGAGTGGAGAGCCCTCGACTCGGCGCCGAGGGCCACCGATCATGCTGTCACTGGCTGTTCGGATGATCTGCCTATACGGGGTATACTGTAGTTGTGTATGAACTTGACAGAAGACGGGAGATTGCTGCTGATCAATTTGTTATAAATAAAAAAAAAAAAAATACGTTTATTTTCGGGAAACATGACACAGAGTAAAAACACAAAAATAACAAGTTGGGCGAAAATATGCATCACAGCCAAGCAAAACGGCTATCGGACAAAAAAGGCAACGGTCATCTTTTAGATATCTTTAAAATGAGGTTGTTACACAAATCAAGGATTTCGGAAGACGGTTGTCGCGTCGTAGAAGCTATTACCGCAATTTACCGTCAAATAACGTTACTGAAATATTATTTATGAATAAATGTAAGTTGGTGCGTTTTTCTAAAGAGCGTTTCTGGCACCGGTGCCATCATTTTCGTAACGGCCACCGCGAAACCATTATCGTGATGATTTCTTTGAAACGTTCATGGGGGATAGTCTAGAAAAGGCAGCCCTCAGGAAAGAGTTGAAGGCTTTGGGACAGACTTTGGCGAGCAGCATGATAATAAAGATAACAGAAACAAATAAATGACGATATACTAGGACGATTTTTGACAGAAAAGCAATGTAATCAAGAATGCTGATTGCACCTAACATGATTAAACATAAATGCTTTTTAACAGAAGCGGGTGTAATCATGGTTGAGTAATCACATATTATTATTGAAAAAGCGTAAGTAAACTGTTGTGAGAAAAGAAAATAATACGGAGCTTGGGATCTGGGAGGTTCATCCGAAAGTTATTAGTTCTATCCTAAAAACAAATATGTTAATTTTATATGTTAAAAAAAAAATACTATAGATATCGATTTAACAATAACTGTTTAAACAAAACTAAACGGTATGTTATGAAAAATGATAAAAAATGACAGTGACTGAGTCTTGTTGGCGATAATAATAGACGCGGTGGTGGAGGCCTGTACTTTAGTTCTAGACAGGAGGAGGGTGAGGGGCGGACGGGCCGGCCTCTTCATCATTTATTACTGGCACCGATTGACAATATGGTGACCGGACTTGACGATATTTTAAAGTTCATATTCAAATTATTTTATCTATAAATAATTTCGAGACAGAGAGAAGTGGAAAGAAGAAAAGGAGGCGTTTGAACTGCTGTGGGACCACACAGGCTCGGAATAAGATCAATAGTAACAATAAATAAACTCAACATGAGAGACGAAATGCATGTCGTGAGTAAAAGGGTGATAACTTATAAATATTGTTGGATGGAGAGGGAGGGGAAGACCAAAGGAAAGATGGAGGGATTGTATGAAGGGCGACATGAAAGCACCACTTTTCACGTGGTTGAAAATGAAGCATTGCCTTGTTACAATTTCAGTGACGTTACTATTCAGACCAAATTCTCACCTCGTTTGTTATCCTTTGATATCATTGTTGGAGAAAGTCGTAAAAATAAAATTCCAGTGTCCAGTATAAAGTCTTTTGACGTATAGTGACGGTTCTTACATAATCTATACAGAACACAAGTTATTGCTACGGCGTGGGGAAGACGACTGACCAAGTGACCACTAAACTGTATGCTCGGGGAACATTGCATTTAGCATTGTTAGCATTATTGTTACCTGTAGTTCCTCCATCGTTAAACAGTAGAAGTAGATGAAGGACATCACCAAGGACGTGGAAACGTGGATGTCCAACCATGACATGGTGGCATGACCCCAGCAGTGGACACAAGGTGGACGAGGAGGTTAATATCAACATGAAAATACTTCATTTTTAACCAAATGAAAAGTGGTAAACAGTCGTCTGAAAAAAAATTTCCATGACGAAAAAATTATCACCCACTTATGAGCCAGTCCATCCCTGCCCCCGTTATACTAGGACTATCACTTGGAGGTAACCGATGACCAGGAGTGGGCGGCTCGGTAAACAGCATGAATGAGTAATGTGGGAGCCGGCAGGTACGCGGGCGAGTGTCATGGGGCATCGGTGGCGGCTTACTAAAATGTCGTAACTAAGTAGACGAGTTTTGTGGAATATTACTATTCTTATGTCAAGACATTGTTCTTTCATTCTTTTGAAACGAATTAGCTAATGGCGCGGTAAAAATAGTAGCTAAGTATAGATAATAAGATGATGGGAGCTCATGGCTAAATGGTACTAGCCGCACGATCGGTCGGTCGATCGTAGATTAAACTACGCTTGCCGCGGTCGGTATGTGCATGCGTGACCTTCCATTACGTATCGAGACCTCTCCGTACCTCGGAAATCACGTCAAGCCGTTGGTCCCGGCTATCATGTGCAGACCTTTGACAGTCGTTACAGGTAGTCAGACGCCCAAAAATCTGACAGCCAGTCTTATCTAGGGCAGTGATTGGGTTGAGGAGGTCATATAGGCAGTCGTTGCATGTAAAAATACTGGTATTCAGGTGCACCCGGCTACACTGGAAGTCGATCCCAACATTGCTGAGAAAAGGATAGGCAGATCAATTTTAGATGGCAAGAAGGATAGCTCACTTAGATACGTACTATTTACAAAAAAATGGTTTTGAACATGAATGAATGTTTGGCAAAGAAGATACTTTGGGGTAATTGCGTTAGCGGCTTTCATTTTGACAGTTCAACAACATTCATTTCGAAATTTACATTGTTGAGCAGACATATTTTTCGAACATTATGAAGCGAACCGAACCGTGAAAACGATTCGGGGCATAGTTTTTAAGTCAAGACTAATTTATAAACTTGTAAAATAATTATTAGATCAGCAATATCCTTCAAAAATTATTCAGATTGAGATTGGTGAGTGCTATGGTACGGTTTCTGGTCTAACCGAAATAAAATGGGGCTGGACCAAGCAAGGGTAGTCGAACTGCCACTTTTCTAGAGGCCAAGTTGCAAATTTCACTGTAGATACCTGTAAGTTCTCAGAGAAGTTAAAACGTTTCATGAGCTTGTAGTTTATTCAGTACGCAAACCTTACAAATATAGCAATGTTGCTAGGCTGCAGAAATTTGTTCCAGGTACCTATAAATATTTCCCCGAAAAAGAAAAGGACTCTATTTCTACAAAACCTTTTCCATGGAGACCACTGATCCCTTTTCAATATAAATCCTTTTATCAATCTCTTCGGGAAATGGTTTTAAAAACATAAACATCTAAGCAGAACAGGGTAAACAGTTCTGTGAAAAATACTTAGGAATCACAAGCGATGGCGCAAATGTTCGAATTTAAACGTTAGGACTCGGCAAATACAATGCTTTTACACCAGCCGTTACTGACAATGATGTAGAGAGGAGACTAGAAGTGGCTACGTTTTTAAAAAAGAGTATCCGTGGAGTTGGACAATGAAAATGCGTTTCATTTTGACAATTCAACAGCATTCATTACGTGATTTACGTTGTCGAGCAAACGGATTTGTCAAACATATGAAGCAACGATTTAGCAATAACCTTCAAAATTCGTCAGATTGTGATTAAAAAGGTGTTACGCAATTGGGGTGCAACTCTAATCCACAGGCAACGACTTAGTGGAACCGTGCACCTAGTTCCTGACGTTTGATAAGTGCCCATGTAGGTTTAGGTAGGATAAATTGAAATATTTTTAATTTGAATTTAAGGAAATAGTACGCATTAACATGATCATCTTTAAAGGTTTGATTAAATCAGCAGTCTTCCTTGGAACTGAAACACTTGCAAATATGTGTAGAATTAAAATTACAGCTCAATAGGTGAAGAAAATAATCGTCCAAAGGTTGAGCTCGACTGTCACCGGTATACTCATTCAACGTTATCCCCGCAATCAGTCCAACTTTCTAACTTGGCTACATTCATACTGACTCCTTGCTTATTATAGAATCAAGTTTTTCTCCATCATCGTCTGCCTAGTTTTTCCCAACTATCTTGGCGTCGGCTTCCAGTCTAACCGAAAGCCACCAGTAACAGTATTTTACATGAAGTGACTGCCTATCTGACCTATACAACCCAATTACTGGGTAATACGATACCGAATTAAATCATACAGAAAGTAAAATAATAGCACGCCTGTAATTCCCGTAGGGTCAGGCACGGTGTACCAATACTACATCCCGAAATCGTCAGCATTTCAATTGTACGCAATTGAAAAATGAATGAAATGATTCGATTGATTGATTTTTTGATTTGATTTGATTTTTGATGATTGATTTGATTGATTTTGATTGATTTGATGATTGATTTGAATGTTTTTTTTTTTTTATTTGAATTTGTTTTGATTTTTGATCTGAATCATTTTGAAGGATATTGCTAATCCATGTTCGAAAAATTTGTCGCTCAAAAACGCAAATAACACAATGAATGTTGTTGAACTATCTAAATGAAAGCCATTGCTACTGTAGTGTGTTACGCAACTACCCCGCTGACCGCTGATATGTTTACGTCGCACAAAATGTAATTATTTTAGCAAGCATTCCTAATGAACTTAGTTTGAAGTAGTTTGCTCTATCTAGTCTCCCCACATCCTTGCATTCATCAGTGTATCCGGTTCGTGCCGCGAGCTTCCATCGCTAGATTATGATCACTGTACAGGTGCCCATTCTCCCACGGTACAGGAACTACTCTCAGTTGTTGCCGCGCCTCGTTCTGTGAATATGGTTTGACAATGTTATGGGTATTAGGTACATTAGTATGGGTAATATTTATCTACTGTATTTGAAGTGAGTTACTTTTTAATTTTTTATTTATTTATCAATACCTGATGTAGTTAAAAACTTTCGCATATTCGTTTTTTGACATCGACTTCTGAAATTAAAGTGGTTTTTCACTTTGTAGTGTTTTTTTTTGAAAGTCAGTTGGTTTTTTTTTTCACTTTTTAGTTGTACCTACCCTACACAAATTCATCTAACGCTACTTGCTAAAATTAAATTTATAGGGGACCACCCCTGAGGCATAGGTCCTTATCCATTAAAAAAAATAAATTTACAAATCGGCTTATAAATAACGGGGTTCTGAGGTAACAACACATAAACAAACAACCGAATTGAGAACCTTCTCCTTTTTTTGAAGTCGGTTAAAAAGCATGCGATGATAATTAAGTTAATCTATCTCCCACTTTTCTTTCACTAAGGCTAGATATCATAGACGATGTTGTCCAACACGCTTTCACGTGTTAAGTCGTAAAGTTCTCAATATCGCCGCTCAATAACCTAAAATAAACTTTACCTACTGCTGCAGCTGGAGCACGGCTACTAACACGCCTACCCAAACAAGTCCCTTTTAATTAATGTTCTCACAACTATGTCTCCCGATTGATTATGATATTTATACAGGGTTTATCAGAAAGGTGTGGTTAAACCTAAGGGTGTAGGTATAAACCATTAAACTGAACAACGGTCTCCGTGGAAAATCGGAAAATCGTAATCAAGCAAAAATGATTAGCTGTTCCGTACAAAACTTGAATACCTACACGACTCATATATATGAGACGACTGATATTTTTTTCTCGAATACAATGTTGGTCCCATGGCGAAAGTTTTTCAGTTTGATGGTCCGAACCACATCCCTAAGATTGACCAAAGTTTCCGTTAAATTATATACACCTTACCCTGTATAGGCATCTTCTTTATTTATTGTAATTTTTAAGTTAGAGTTAATTACAAGAACTTACTTGAATGACGATATTTGAGTCCCTAAGACGTCTGACAAATCCTAGGCAGTCCGTCCCAAATCTCACATTCAAACTATTACTAAAAGGCCACCACACACTTACCACAGCATGATCGTCTATTGTCAGCTGTCGTATAGCTCTTGCAAGTACGCTCGCCCCTTCCTTGGAAGTACGCTCATTAGCCCCTGCCACCTCTAGCTACCACACATCACTGTGCACTGGATTCGGTCCGTGCTCCGCGCCACAGTCGCTAGATTATGATCGGGAACAGTTGTGCGCTTTCCCACCACGTGCTGATAGAATAATGCGTTTTTGTTGTATATAGGACCTATATTACTGTAAATGTGTTGTACTTACAGCTTTTATATAGGTGTAATTTGTAGGTTATGTAAGTTTGTTGGTGCTATTTCATTCAGATACATTGTCCGGTGCTGGTATGACAATGGTCATACCAGCACACAACAATTAGGGTGCTGCAGCACCCTAATTGTGTAACACACTATCAATGACAATCTCAATCATTTTAAAGCATATTGTTAATATTCGTTGAATATTTATCTGCTCAGCAACGTAAACGCAAACGCAACGCAATGAATGTTGTTGAACTGTGAAATTGAAAGCCATTGCTACTGTTAGTGTGTTACACAATCACCCCGAAGATGTATGAACGTAAATGAAGCTTAAGTTTTAAATGTGTGTGTTTGTATATTTAAGCCTCAGACACTTGTTTAAGGGAACGTCGCAGCCTAATTAATAATTATGTAAATGTACTGTGTGATGCACGTTTTGAAATGTAATGCGCTTCATTAGTTGTTTCTTCTCTTGTGTCTGTTGTAATTTAGTTACTTGTACGTCAAATAACATATACTAAAGACCCTGTAGTACTAATTAATATGATACCAGAAAAAGGGCCACGCTACAACTACATAGTTGGCGCCCAACGTGGGATTACCCAGCGCCTTATACGCCTTGATATTCTATTATTTTTAAGTAGTATCTATATAATACTAGTAGTCGTTTAAACTTAAACTTAATAATTATTGTCTCAGTGCTTGTACTTGTATCAACCATTGCAAGGTTGTTACTGGCGCCCAAAGTGGGGTACGTTGGGCGCCAATTAGATATTCGTTACTAGGCCGTTTCGTAGGTAACCATATAGAGTATTATAATGAAAATATAAAAAAGGCTTATTAAGAAAACACTTACGAATATTCAGTGAATCTGTTTAAAGTGACAATAATATTTTACGGGAGTTACCCACTGGGCCACCACCGCTCTCTACGCACAGCTTATAGTTAGCTAAACAAGTAGTTGTTGAACTCTTGACTTACATTTCCTCCTCTCTGTACTTGTCGGCTGAGTGTAGTCTTTGTCGGGCACCTCCTCCTTCACTTTTGCCTCCATCTGAAACAATACAAGAATATCTAAATTAATTAAGTAGTTATTAAGTACTATGAAATGCTTTAATTCTGTAAGTAGATCTTTTAAGATACTTTTACACGACAATATTTTAAAATTAGATGGCGCCGGCATTTCCCAGCTAACTGGTTCAAGATGACTTACATGATCGAGATGTTTGGGGTAGAAACACCTCAAACAGCTCGAACATATAAGTTCCAAAGAGATTGGAGTATTTACGCAGTTTCCTTTTTATATACTTGTACCTACATATTATTATTTTAAGACTGTTAGCTTTTTAAATATGTAAATATAATTAAAGAACTGTCATAGACAAATCGACCTTGTTGTTTTATGACGTGCAAGTGACAATAACGACGTCGACAATAGGATGTATTTTAATTTTTTTTTCTACCATCGAAAACGTGAACACTTGCGTTATATTCTTTGAGAAAACGGTCATCGTTCAGCAAACTTCAATGGTAGGTGAATTATTACGTTTGTATTGCAAATAGAACACCTATATTCCGCAATAGCAATAAAATCTTCAATATCTAGGCCTGTACCATGAAACTCCTGCTATAATAGTTGGTTATTGTATATAACCCGGTGTCGCACTCGAGCGCCTGCTCTGTGTCTCACTGACGCAGCCCAGCTGGAATCCAATGCTACACCTGCTTACTGTTGGTTAGGAGACGTGTACACTGCCTCTGGGTAGTAACTCGGGCTTAGTAAGATTTTGCCTAAAATAGCACAACAGTAAAACACGCGGACAAGTAAGAGACATACATAAGTACTATATTTAGAAGGATTAACGGAAGTACTAAACAACATTCATAAAAGTGACCTGTGGGCTAACGTGAACGCATGAAATAAAGGTAACATTAATATGAACGAGTTTTAAATTGGAAATCCTCCTTCCGCAAATAAAACTTTGTTTTAAGATTATGTTCATATAACTAATTTGAGCTATGGCCTCAAAAAGTTCTAAAACTTGTCAGTTTCCGTAGTTTCTGGCCCGTTCTTCCTCATAGGAACCTACTACGCTTTGGAATAAGCAACTAGCTTCATCTTTTTAACTGCCAGACCCCTTGACAATTCAAAAGTGCCTGCCATTGGTTTATTTGAAACAAATGCTTTGATTTTAAGCTTGAGTTAAGTTCTGTACAGAAGTGAAGCCTTTAAACGGACCGAAAAAAGTATAAGGCAGTAACGCTGTTATCTAGTGTGATGATCATTGCTACTTCCTTCTCTGCATCAGAAGAAGATTAAGACCTACTATGAGGTAAATACAGTTGTCTGGCAAAATAACCATCATTATGACAATTTTAGCCCGTGCAGTGTGCACGCTCCACGACCCGCGTCTGTCGGTCTGCACAATGTTCCCGCGTCATCCATACTCACAACATCCGCCTGAAGAATGTAGTTTACCACCATCTAGCGGCCTTAGACTGTACTAGAATTGAAGAGATGGGCTGCAGAAGGTTCACAAGGCTCATCATCCTCCTGCTCTTGGAGGACTAGGTATGAGGGAGGGTGATTTTACGTCAGTGCCGTGTAAGCAATTTTTTTGCATTATCAACAGCATGGGTAATGCAGTGGTGGCGTGGTGGCCCAGTGGTAACGGCCGCGACTTACGAGTTGTAGGTCGTAGGTTTGGAACCAGACAGGCGCTTTACTTTGTATAAATTTATTTCAACACCACTGCTCTCCAAAACGGTGAAGGAAAACATCCTGAGAAAACCGGCATGTCCAAGAATCAAACATTCGAAGACATGTGACATCTACCAACCCGCACTGGGCCTGCGTGGTGAATTACGGCCCACTCTGAGAGGAGATCTATGTCCTACCAGTGGGAACCTTATAGGGCTGATCATGCTTATGTAATGATAATAAAGGGCATAGGTATGAGTCGGACGGTTACGATGATTAAAGTCTGCTCTGTCTATAGTTTTTTCTTGTTGTTAGTTTGGAGTGGACCTACTCCAACCTTCTTCTTTCTTTCCTACATAGAGCTGATGATGACGCGTCCGTGCGTCACTGCTGCAGAACTACTGTAACTGCCATTGATGTGTGTGTGTATGTTTATGTGTTGTGTGGCGCATTGATATAGAGCGGCGTTTCCCGTCTAATGTTTGGGTAAAAAATGCCTAGGATTCTTTAAATTTGCTTTTTATTAGTTAGGTAAATCTTCAATACAACTCCCTAAGTTCATATTACTCTATTGATTGACTATTTCAGGAAATCATGACATTTGTTGAGGCTAATTCTAACTCATGAAGTTGTATTGCTGATTCTAATGATTATATGATTCTGTAAAGTCATATGGCTACCTTAGCGATGATTCTACTAGACTCGGCCCATATGACAAAAGGGACTTTTGAAATAATTAATATGTGTGTGTGTGTGTGTGTATGTACTATAAACCTCTGCCTAGCCCTTCTTGGTGCTGCCTTATCGCCACTACACTGATGAGATGACCACGCCACATGCTCAAGCTTCTCAGTAAAACAGTATAAGGGGTAGTATTCCAATTATGTGCGAAAGTAAAGATTGTATTGGATTTGGCGACACCTGCGCTGGCAGCGCACCTGTGCAAGGGAGGCAGGGGTGCCCGCATTACCCACCCCCCGGGACTTACTATGAGTTCGAAAGAGGAGGAATTATGAGGCTGCGTTTTTGAAGGAAAATGCTGAAGTTTTAAAACTTAATTAACGAGAGGATTTTTTTTAAAGGTGTTTGTAGAAGTTCGAGCTACATAGAAAAATAACATTCCTTAGGATTTTTTTTAAATAGGATTTTCAAAGGTAAATTGTTTTTTTCATGTTGGCCATTAAATGGCATTTTTGAACTTCGACTTCAAAACAATAACGTTAACTGAATAATACCTTAATTAGGTAGGTACGCGATCTTTTAATATTCTAATTATTGTAAATCACATTTCTTCACCGAGTTGAAATGCTTTAATCGATTGACTGCAGGCATTTAATCGACTTATCATTTACGCAGACACAACTTTAAATAAAATAAAATCTTAAATTCAGTGAAAGACACCGCACTACCTAAACCTACAAGCAAGAAACTTTGCAATCCATTGCTTCACATGTTCGAAAAAAAATTCTGCTCGACAACGTAAATAATGCAATTAATGTTGTTGAAATGTCAAAATGAAAATCACTCCTACTGATGGGACATCGCGACGTGCAAACTGTATTTCTTTTTTAATTACCGTCGAAAAATAGCAACGCAGCCTACGGAATCATGTACTCAATCCGTGGTAACAGGTTGCGCGGCGATGTTCATGCCAGCCTGTATAACGAAGGTGAGCACTAAAGATTTTTGAAAATTCATCCCCTAGAGGCGTTATAAAGGGCATGGTTTGTATGTGAGTTCGTAATTTTTGCCGTGGACACAGCTTATAGTGAATTATTCTCACCTAATTCTCACACTCTTGAACAAAACATATCGTAGGGGACGGCACTCAGGTGCGTGGCGTTGAAAAATATCATATTCCTCCCCTCACAACTGTTGAGCACACCAGCGGCTTACAGGCGTGATTTACACAAGTATTTATTAAATTATTGATTGCCGACATTTTGCCCAATACAACAATATTTTTTATACCGATCGGTCGCATCTGGTAAGGATGGGAATCGATTCCAAAATAGTTTAGCTATTGGATTAGGTTTGAAACTAGTGTGATCAATTAAATTTCTAAACTGGCCATGTTAGGTGCCCAATTTATTTACTTAATTGATTTGTTCAAATAGGGAAAATAAAAACTTTTATTACGGAAGTCGGTGTCGTTGGTTCCGTATTTTCGTTTTTTGACACCAACTTCCGAAACTATTTATTTTTCACTTTCTAGTACTTTTTTTTTGGAAAAAGGAATACTTTTTTCACTTTTTAATTGTACCCCACACAAATTTATATAGCACAGTTATAAAAACAACATCAATATATTTACTAAGTGGAAAAAGATGATGGGTCAAAGTGCCCGAATTAGGCTCTATTTAGGAATGACAAGCCATTGTATTTGTAATTAAACAAGCCATTTTTTGTTGCCTTTCGATAGCATTCTTGAGGATCTAAGTAACTTATACTTTTATTAAGTAACTGCTTCCTGTTGCATGGGACTTATAACTGGCGAAATGTGAGTAGATACATTGAGTGTACACAGGTGCACGCACCTCTGCCTAACCTTTCGGCGAATATCCGCGTGAGGTTATGTTGTTTTATGCTGGGCTGATTTGACCAAAGTCAGATCTTTTATTCGTGGAATAAAATTGACGCCTGACAGTTCTAGTATGGAAAAACTGTCAAAAATTCAAAATTTATTATCAGCCGATCGATTCTGTAAAAATCTCACCGTGAAAAGTTAGGTGAAGTGAACTAAGAGTGAGCTGTCAATAGTGTCAATCCCTAACATTAGTTGGAATGACAGTTCACTCCACGCTCACTTCACCTGAGTTTTCACGGTGAAATGGTTACAGAATCGCACAACAGGATACGACTTATTACAGGTATAAGGGTTTGGTGAAATTCGTTCTCAGCAGGTATATCTGCGTTATTAAAAATAACTGCTATGAAACTATAAAAATCTAGACTACTTAGATAAAAGCCATTATATGAGTCACTCACTGCAATTCCGTCTACATAGACAGACTAGAAATAATCCGTGCAATTCAAAACTAATATTTATACGTTTTAAAACAAACTTACATACAAGTTTATCGAATGTTTTGTCTGTTTCTCAGTTAATCTAGACTTCCAGGTAAGAATGTAGGCGAAACCATGGCGGCTGTAGTGGCCAAACACGTCTGTTCTGTAGTGATACCTAAATATTTATTATTAACTAGTTGAAAGGTCGGGTTGTATGTTTAATGTAGTTTTCGAGTGAGTGAAAAATGAAGAACTCACTTCATTTGCACCAGCGGGGTAATTGCGTAACACAGTTGAAAGAGTCTTCTAGCAGTACTCTTGTACGAAGTGAGGTCTCTGTCGCATTATCTACTCCCGCACTAGCTGCGCACCGCGGCGCCGCCTGCGATATGCAACCATTACACTGGACAGCCTGTAGTAACAGTTTGTGTTACCATCAATCTAGTTTATGTGGCCTTAATAGTGCGCCTGAGTTCTTGCGTTTGGTGGTCAGGTTTCACGGATCGGTTCGATTCTTGTATAGGTCCACTTAATGTTTGGTAAACAATCAGTTTCCAATCTCATGAAAGTGTTAGTAAACCTTTATAAATCAATCTATCTATATCGAAACGATCCATAAAGGAAAACAGCATGTCCTAGAACCAAAAATTCGAAAGCATGTCATCATCATCATTCATCTACATATTCATCTTTCATGTCATCTACTAACAAGCATAATGGATTGCGGCTCACTAAGAGGAGGCCTGTGTCCCATATATTATTTTTCACCAAACTCTTGTCACAAAGACCCTGCTCCTGTCATTTGTTTATCTTTTCCAAACGTATTGTTACATCACCTGTCCCTGCAAGACTAGTAGTGTGAAAGTGACGTGCACCCACGTTGTCCACAGCAGCACACAGGCTGTTGACACGAGAGTCGTGGGCGATGGTCAGGATCTCATGTCTTTATAGAATCGCGCCCGGTATTGTGGCACACCAGTCATGTAGGTATAGTTGGTGTAAAGACTCTCATATGCACATGTACGCAAATGTAGAAGTGTAGCATGGAAATGAAAATATGAAGATGGGAAGGCAGTTTAATGACCACCATCATCCGCCTAACCTTTTTCCAACTATGTTGGGATCAGCTTCCAGTCTAACCGGATACAGCTGAATATCAGTATTTTACATGGAGCGACTGCCTATCTAACCTCCACAATCCAATTACTGGGTAACACGACGGCAAGATTGGTTATCAGACTTTCGGGCTTCTGACAACCCGTAATGACTGTCAAAGATCCACAAATGACAGCCGGAACCAACGGCTTAACGTGCTTTCTGAGGCACGGAGGGGTCCATCCACGGACCAACCGCAGCAAACGTAGCTTAACCTGATCGATCGACCCGTGCGGCTGTTATTACTTAGCCACAAGCCCTTCAGTTTGATGACCGTTATAAACGTTAATATCATAACCATCAGCTAGCATAGGTATATGTTTGAATTATGTTTCTTCCTACACGACCGAGGTCTTCTCATACACAGAAGGAGCAAGCTTTAATTTTTCGCTGCGTGTTGTTAACGTAAGTCTCAGAACGGAAACTTGCAGCCTGCCCCCAAATTTCGTACCACACTACCAATCTCAATCTGAATCGTTTTGAAGGATATTGCTTATCCATTTTTCCATATGTTTGAAATATGTGTCTGTTCAACGCTTTTTGGTTCTAGGACATGCCGCTTTCCTCTATAGATCGTTTCGATATATGTAGATAGATTGATTTATAAAGGTATACCAACACTTTTCATGACATTGGAAACTGATTGTTTACCAAACATTAGGTGGACCTATACAAGAATCGAACCGATCCGTGAAACCTAATCACCAAACGCAAGAACTCAGGCGCACTATTAAGGCCACATAAACTAGATTGATGGTAACACAAACTGTTACTACAGGCTGTCCAGTGTAATGCTTGCATATCGCAGGCGGCGCCGCGGTGCGCAGCTAGTGCGGGAGTAGATAATGCGACAGAGACCTCACTTCGTACAAGAGTACTGCTAAAAGACTCTTTTATGCGTGACATATCTTTTGCTTCACATATAATTTGGATATATTAGAAAATAGTTAGTTGTTTATTACTTGCACATAAGCATTAGGTACATGTTAAAAACATAATAAATCAAAATGATTAATTAATTATTTATTGATTAAAAACTACTATCATTATTGCCCGCCGATTTAAAAATACCTGACATAATTTGCTAAGTAAGCTTCAGGTTCGTAACTTATCCGTACATCCTACCTTCTAATATTATAAACGCGAAAGTTTGTGAGGATGAATGAATGGATGTTGTTACTCTTTCACGCAAAATATTTTTAACACATAGAATACTTTTTATCTCAATATTCCCACGGGATCGACACTTTTGCGGGTGAAACCGCGGCGCGCTGCTAGTATTAAATAAAATAAGCAGTCTTCCTATCCTTTAGTGCCTTTTAAATTTGAGAATCACATATCCGAGTCGATGAAGTTATATTTTTTGAGTTTTTGTATGTTCGCTAAGTTTTACTTTACATTCTGACAATATACCTACATTCTTATAATATATAAAGTAATTGAACCCATTCGCTATCTCATAAACCATATAGGGTTCAGGTTGATTATATTATATAACAGTGAGTGCTAAAATAAATAATAATAAGTGTCCTGTGATAGGACAAATGGCGATTTAAATAAATACTTCACTACTACATCCGCTATTGTAAGTCATGTCCGGCGATTGTATGACCGTCAGCCGGGGTCCGTTTTCCTTTTCGCATAATGTTTTTTTTTATATTTTTGTATGACCAACTTATAAAACTTACCTTTCATGATTGTGATTTTGCATATGTTTTGATAATATTTCATGTTGTATTCGGTCAGGTTGGTAATAAGTTGAAAGTTACATTTATAATTGTTATTCCATCGCAATTCACACACCCAATAATATTTACTATCATTTTCTCCATTTTTCTAATATATGAAACTATTCACATATAATTTAATACCGCCTCTTTTAGGTATAAAGACATACGCTGTATTTTCCATTTGTAACTACAATTCACTATAAATAAAGGATTAAATTACAATTTTGCAAAAACACACTTAGTAAAAATATAATAGTTTTATGATACCGTCCACCGTCCGCTTAGAAAATTTTTAAAATATTTTGTTCTACCTACAATATAAAGTGCCTACTAATTTCATTAGAGCAATATTGTATAAAAATGTGTATTAGTGTCTAACATTTTAGGAGTTAATTATTATGTGTATTTGTTATGCCTATAAAAATTATGTTTTAATAAAATTATGCGTTAATAAATTAATGCTTTAGAATGTTGTGCCTAAACATTATTATGATTAGAGAAATTATGCTTAAAAAAAATATGCGTAAGCTGTTATACGTAAATATAATTAGGACAAACAAAAGCATGCCATGTTATGTCTTAAAATTGTATGCAAAGGATAGGGAACAGGGAACCCCGTCAGCCTCTGTACCATACATTCATCTGTGTCGTCAGAGTGCAGGAATAGCGCGCACGCCCCCGGAACATATGCGTGCCGTATGCCGCGCACGTGCCCCGTGTTTACAGGATCGCGTCACGACCATCTGGAAGTCACGAGCTACGACAGATTTGAGGTGGCAATGTACATAGTTGCCGAAGATGTCTGAGGCGCCAGGTCAACAAAGCAATCGAGCATAAGAGTTTGAACATTAAACTATGTTGATTTTATGTGAGGTTCCTTAAAGAAAGAAAAAAAGAAAATACATTTATTTGCGGCAAAGTTGGGGGTAAACATGCGTCATATCCACGCAATACGGCAATCGCTCAGCATAACGCTGAGATGATTATTTTGCTTTACGATTACGAGTTAAGCTGAAAACTCGGGGGAGTGTGTGGTAGAGACACAAGAACACCTGAAGTCAATTAATATTTCAGTTTTCTAAAATGGAATGAATGAGTAAAATACTTACAATTAAAATCGGCACAGCTGCAGCAGTAAGAAAGAATATTAAACTCTTAGCTATTACTTATTACAAAGCAGATTATCGCATCATTTTGTGTTAATTTGGATGATGTGTAGATGTAGCAATGTTCATAAATTTTGTTGTTGACCGTACCTATTTGAAAAAAAAAATTATACAACATGAGGTTGTATAGTTTTTTTTATATGTAGCACTATTCCAATAACGCTTCTATTCGATCTCGTATCGTAGGTACCTACAGTGGATATTTCAAGGGTTTAGGCAAAGGACAATGACCAAAAGTCGTACCAAAAAGTCTCATGTCAGATCATAATATTATAGTAATTATTTTTTTTATTTTTTACGACATTATGAGTCGGTTATTTGATTTTTGAACAGGGAATTTAATTGAAAGTAAAAAAGTGTTGATGTTGTTTTTAACCGATGAAAAAAAAAACGGAGGAGGTTCTGAAGTCGACGCGTATATTATATGTACACATATATACATATATATTTTTTTTATGTATGATCACGCATAACTTTTTACAGAGTAGTCCGATTTTTAGGCGGCACGGTTGGCGCAGTGGTTAAGCGATTGACTGCTGCGCTGCGTGTCGCGGGTTCGATTCCCGCACGGAACAAATATTTGTATGACCTACATGTATTTGTTCCGAGTCTGGGTGTTTTTCTATCTATAGTATGTATGTATTTACAAAAAAAAAAAATGTATATAAGTAGTTTATCAGCCATCTTGTTACCATAACACAAGCATTAGGTTGCTTAGCTTGGGACTAGATGGCGCTGTGTGAAATGTCCAGGGATATTATTATTATTATTTTGATAATTATTTTTTTTATTGGAAAGGACATCCCAAAATTGGTCCCACATAAATTTGGAAAAAAAAACAATAAACAAAGAATAAGCAATTTAGTGATCTTTGTTTATTGATTGTTTGGCGCCGACTCAAAATTATTTAGGTATACTTACATTAGTTTAAGAACTTAGTTATTAAGGTTAAATAAAAAAGGTTTATTATTTTTCGCTTTCAGGTTTTTTTGGCGGTTTAATTTTTTTGTTAAAAAGTTTTATTCTCTTTACATGACCTTCCGCTTCATATAACCTTGAATTTTGAAAATGTCATGATCACGTCTTACAAAAAACATGAAAAAATATTATACTTTGCCGGTTCTACATTAATTAAAATTAACTAGAATAAAATAGAATAGAATTTTTATTTAAACGACTATCATTTTTTTAGAGCAATAATGGCCGTTCGCGTATGACATGTTAAAAAAATAAAGTACCTAGTTTTTAGGTTATCTTGATTTTTATGGAAATCTCCGAAACCCGGGTTTTGTTTACAAAAAGAACTTTTGTCGGAGTTAATATGATAAGTGTAGTCTATAAAAAACAAAGTTAGACTTTGATGCAGCATGGTACGGGATTCCATACATACCTGAACATTGTCCTTTTTAAAGACGCCTGTCAACGTACAGGTGTACATTATCGTAGTTCATATTCATATTAAATATATTGGGTACACACCAACACTTCAACAAGGTATTGTTGTACAATGTATACTGAAATATGTACAGGTGCTAATTTTTTTCTGCAAAACGATGGAAATGAACTCGTTATTGAGAAACGAGTGAGGTGGTTGCGTCACAAACATCTGTGGACGACACAGAGCTACGAAAACTAAATATACAGTACACATAGAGAGCACACACTCATGAACGAAATACGACACAAATAAATTAGAAGTTAGCCTTTTCTGTAACAAAATATACTCGTAGCAATGTTATTTTATTTGACAAGCATAATCAGCCTTTAGTGTTCCTACCGCTGGGACACAGGCCACCTCTCTGTGAGGGGAGTGAGCCGTATTCCACCACACGAGCCCAGTGCGGTTTGGTAAATGTCACATGTCTTCAAATTTTTGGTTCTAGGACATGCCGGTTTCCTCACGATGTTTTCCTTCACCGTTTTGAGAGTAGTGGTGATGAAATAAATTTACACAAAGTATTTGCCTGTCTGAGTTTCGAGCCTACAACCTACAACTCGTAATTCGCGGCTGTTACCACTGCACTTTAAAATACATAAATAAAATGCACTGTGGGTGTATTGCCATCTTAGAGACAAATGTAGAATGTCTCATGGTACGTACTTGGTTTACACCGGGACCCTTGAAACCTGAATATAGCAAGGATGCTTGACGGCAGAAATAGGCATAGCGGTAGTACTTTCCCGGACGAGTTTCCTCATAAAGTACCCATAGTATACCTAATATCCACAGTCGATGTCAGTCACGAAAGCGATGTGTCTTTTATATGATTCAAATAAGGTTTAATTTGCAATGATTACATGCTTGAAATACAGGTCATCATCATCTGCCTGCCTTTTCCCAACTATGTTGGGGTCGGCTTCCAGTCTCACCGGATGCCACTGAATACCAATATTTTACATAGAGCGACTGCTATCTGACCTCGACAACCCAGTTACTGGGTAATACGATGCCCTTGGTAATAAAGGTTGTCAGACTTTTGGGCTTCTGAAGACTCGTAACGACTGCCAAAGATCTACGAATGACAGCCAGGACCAACGGCTTAACGTGCTTTCCGAGACACGGAGGGATATGTAAAGATGGTTACCCATCCACGGCAAGCGGAGCTTAACCTGATCGATCGTCCCGTGCGATTATTCTTACTTAGCCACAAGCCCCTCTCCCTCTTGAAATACAGGTATTCTAAACATTTTCTTGCTCCTTGAGATCTACCAAAAGTAGTGTAGTGTTTCCTCCGAGCGATGCTTGCACTGCCAGATGGCTGTGACGTAGCGCACAGCTGGGCGGATGTGTGGCGGGCGCGCGCCACTGTGTGCACGCCTGAAACCATGCCACTGGTTTATAGTGGCCCGGAGAAGGAAAGGTCAGTGGCAATGGATTAATTGGGTTTGATGAGTGAGAGGTAGATTATGTTATTATATTAGTATCGATTGAATAGACGATCTTTATTTTCTATTTAAGAATCATAAGTCTTGTGTCGATTTTAGTTCAAATCTTTAATGTCGAAACTTTACTTTATTAATGGTGATGTTATGTTATTAATTTAGGTATTTTCAATATTTTGCAGTAGGTCTACGACTACTTAGTTTGGACTTTTGGACAGCATAGTTTATAGTCTATGTGGTCAAAAAAACTCGAGTAAGGCTGGAGTCATATGTTTTAACAACAGTTTCTATAATTTTAATCGAATTATAATACAAGACTAGAAAATTAAGCTATGGCTTCCTAAAAGAGCGGTGGCGGCCACATAGCGTCCGCAATTTACCGGCGCATGACGTAACTGAAAAGTTACTTATGAAAGTAAGTTGGTGTGTTATCGTAGAGAGTTTTTTTTTTTGATACTGTAGAGCCCATCATTTTCATAACAGATCTTTTCGGAAATAGTAGCTTGACCGACAGCCGTTCATTTTTTTTTTTTAAACGTTGCCCCCCACTATTTTTGGCCCCCAACCCACCTCGTCGCATCGCATCGCCAGCCCGCGCCATTACTTTGTTTTCGCTTGGTGTTCTTTCTGATTTTTTTTTCTTTTTGTGATGTTAACCTAATTGATGCCTTCCTCAACAATTGGCTACCAAATGCAAAACGATTTTTTTTCAATCCGACTGGTAATTGAGCGTTGAAACAAACAAACTCTTCAGCTTTATTATTACTAGAGATTTGTTTCGTACTACGAATCCTACTTGTAGTACGAAACAAATGAACGACGAAGAATTTAGTTATCCTTCGTCTATAAAATAAAAGAAGGATTGAAAACGGATAATAAGATAACACGATGCAAGGAGGTTCCCATATAATTCTCTTCCGAATATAACGGGTGTAAAAGACGCTTAACGAAGGAGAATGTCACTTGTACTTAGGGTTGCCAACCCTAAATATATATAATATCCTGCTATGTGTGTGACCTACATACTATATTTAAAAAAATCTTTGGTAGTTGGACATTTTCATTTCAATACAAAATGGCGAGATGAAAGCAATTTGGCCAGTAATAATCTCATAAAAGCTAGTATACCTTAATTTAAAGTGTCATATAATGACATTAGAAAAAAAAAACTTATTGATAAAGCTTCAAAAAAGCAAAAAATATGCATTTAAATAATAAAATATTTTTTTAAACATACCTACATTTCTTTTCGCCTTCTAACGTTCGTTTTTTTAAACCCAGATACTAATTTGACAGGTATAATGTCAAACTTCTATACTAAAAAACGCAAACACAAAAGGCTAAATGTCAGATTAGTATCTGGGATTCAAAAACGAACTTTACTGTATTTATACCAGCAATGGCTTCGACAACACTATATTTGGTATAAAAAAAAGTTGGCAGCCCTACTTTTACTAACCTTCTTTCTGGTTACGGATATTGAAGGTCAAAGATCCAACTTTTTTTCACGAAGACAAGATAAATGTTATAAGTTAACTTTAAATACCCCACAACTCCTGTAGGTAATGTTGCTTGCACCCCAAAAGCACAACGTGTTGCCGAAGATAGCGATTTTTCCCGCCTAAAATGAAAATCGTTTCCCAGCAATAATTTATGCTCAATGTTACTTAGTTTGATGTACAGATGATACTCATGATGTACATTCACGAGCAAAAGTATGTATACACTCGGCTTTATTCAAAAGCGATTTACTCCTTTATTTTTTAATTAAATTTTATGTTGTTACGAACATAGCATTTTCGAACCCATAGGTATAAGTAATGTGTCGTATTTCATCGAAAATCGAAAAGAAAAGCGAAAAAATCGCAATTGAAAGTTGCCAAGTGTTGACATATTGGTGTTCGTGACTGTGCGTAGATAACGGCTAGGTGATGGGTTTTTTTTATCAAACTCAAAATCAAAGCATTTATCTATACTTATAATAAATCTGTAGAAGTGAAAATTCTGTACATTGAAAATATCAAAAAAATAAATGGCAGGGGGTGTTACTAGACCGACACCGAACCCAAAAATGTGATTAAAAAATTTTTTGTCTGTCTGTCTGTCTGTCGGTCTGTCTGTCTGTCTGTCTGTCTGTCTGTCTGTCTGTCTGTCTGTCTGTCTGTCTGTCTGTCTGTTTGTTCAGGCATCACGCAAAAACTACCGGTTCGATTACGATGAAACTTGGTATAATTATTCTTTAATATCCTGGGCACCACACTGGGTACTTTTTAACCCGGAAAAGTATATACAATAAAAAACAAACTTAATTTTGCGGTTCGATCCCTAGATCCGATTACTGTACCAACCGCAAATAATAAGTTTGTCGTAGGTTAAGTCACACGCAGTGGAGTTCATTTTTATTCCTTTTACTTTTTAGAGTTATTTAGGTTTATTTTTATATAAGTCGTAGGTATACCGTATATATAGTCGTATATAGTCGTAGGTAGGTATATAGGTGACCGTAGGTTATTTTATAATACTGTTAGGTAGGATTAGTGAGGGGCCCGTGGCTAAATATTATCAGCCGCACAGGTCAATCGGTCAGGTTAAGCTACGCTTGCCGCGGTTGGTCTGTGGATGGGTGGCCATCTTCACATACCGAGACCCCTCCGTGTGTCGGAAAGCACGTTAAGCCGTTGGTCCCGGCTGTCATTCGTGGATTTTTGACAGTCGTTACGGGTAGGCAGAAGCCCGAAAGTCTGACAACCAGTCTTACCAAGGGGTATCGTATTACCCAGTAACTGGGTTGTGGAGGTCAGATAGGCAGTCGCTCCATGTAAAATACTGGTATTCAGCTGCATCCGGTTAGACTGGAAGCCGACCCCAACATAGTTGAGAAAAGGCTAGGCAGATGATGATGATGAGGTAGGATTAGTCATTCGTATAGATATTAGTTTTTAGGGATTTTGCTTATTTATTGAGTTTAGATTAGTTATCATCAAAAATATGTTTATTTAGGTAGGTAGGTATTTAATTTTCTGTTATTGAGTTTATTTATTTTTTAATTATGTAGGAACTTAGGTACGGTATCCGGTATCCGGGTCTTATCACGTATTACCCAGTCACTGGGTTGTGGAGGTCAGATAAGCAGTCGCTCCATGTAAAATACTGGTATTCAGCTACATCCGTTTAGACTGGAAGCCGACCCCAACATAGTTGGGAAAAGGCTAGGCAGATGAGATGATGAGGTACTTAGGTAAAGATATCATATAGGTACCCTCTTAATCACCACTAATGAGACAATTGGTTTTCTATTGTAATTAGCCACAAAGGGCCCGCGAGATAGATGGCATTCTGGGGAAACACATACATTTTATCCTGTTAGCACGTTCCCGTGGGATAATTTCCGACATCCATGCGGACGAAGCCGCGGGCAGAAGCTAGTTTCAAATAAACCATTTACAGGCTTTACAGTCAGAAATATGAAGCTAGTTGCCCATTCCAAAGCGTAGCAGAAGAAACTGATGGAGAAAATCGGGCAAGAAACTATGTGGACCCTTTTATAAATTATATTGTTACAAAATATTGAGGGGCTTGTGGCTAAGTAATAACAGCCGCACGGGTCGATCCATCAGGTTAAGGTACGCTTGCCACGGTAAGTCTATTTAGATGGGCAACCATCTTTATATACTCAAACCCGTCCGTGCAGTCATTTGCGAATCTTTGGCAGTCTTTACGGGTCGTCCGAAACCCGAAAATCCGACCACCAGTCTCACCAAGGGGATTGTATTACCCAGTAACTGGGTTACGGAGGTCAGATAGGCAGTCGCTCCATGTAAAATTACTGGAAAGTTGACTGGAAGTCGACCCCAACATAGTTGGGAAAAGCCTAGGCAATATCATCATCATCATCATCTGCCTAGCCTTTTCCCAACTATGTTGGGGTCGGCTTCCAGTCTAACCGGATGCAGCTGAATACCAGTATTTTACAAAATATTAGTTACATCATTAACACTGGTACAAAATATTTTCCACCCTGTACACAGCTACCAGCTGTAACTCATATGTACCTATCTAGATATTTCTCCTTACATAACCTCGTGTCTAGATTCCGATTGCTCGCGCACTCTGGAGCAATTTCCGCGACTCACAGATGCATTTGATGAATAGTTTTACTGACACTTTACTTGTTTTAAGATATAATATATAATGTTGAATGTAAGAACTTCGGGTAGGTACTCGAGTAGAACCTGTATGAGGCTAACACACGAGCATAGGGACAGTGAAGTTGGGTTGTGGATGATAATGATGAAGAAGAAGAAATATATTTTAGAGCTAGACACTTCATTGTTGAATTTGACTACCTTGACACTGATGACGTTGATCAAATACACGGTTGCCGGTTGGTCAACTGGTAGCAAGCAAGGGCGACTGCTGGTCCTGAGTTAAATCACCCTTATTACGTAACACACTTTCTATTACAATCCGAAAGTTTTGGGAGGACATTCACAATCCATTGCTTCATAAGATTAAAAAATTCGTCTGCTCGACTACGTAAATAACACAGTGGATATTGTTGAATTGACAAAATTAATGGCATAGGAATGGTGAGGGTTGGACAGTGTCACATAGGCAGGAAGAAGAATTCTGTTGCCAACTAGAAATTAGAAGAACGTTGCTGCTAAACTTATGAAGTTTGTTTACGAAATTTACAAAAGTATAAAACAGCTATTGATTCTTTGCTAAAATCTACACACCAATCAAACTATTCCTTCAACAATCAGACGTCTATTTGTCCCCTAAGTTAACAATTATCGTCTAACACAATATGCACGGAGAGCAGCTGTCGCCGACATTAATATAAAAAAGATTCAGCGCGGCCAGATGGTAGCACTGCTTTCAATTTGTACGGTAATCCGAAATGTTTGAACCAGAGGGTAGGAGAGTTAGTGGTAGCTACAGTTTTGATAAATACCTACATATCTTTGTCAATATTTTTCGAAATTAAGATTACTGAGGAAATCTGGACGTAAAGTTAATATAAGTCTGAAATCACCAACCCGTCTTGAGCAAGCGTGGTGATCAATGTTCGTTATCTGTATGAGAAAAAGCCTTCCTTCGCAGTGGGACAATACTAGGTTGGTATTAATATTAAGATCACTGGCAAAATGTATCATTATCTACCTGACCTTTTGTCAAAGTATGGTACTGAATACCAGTAGTTTACATGGAGCTGCCTATCTGACCTCCACAACCCAGATACTGGCCAATACAATACCCAAGACTCCACAGACTGGTTGTCAGATTTTCAGGCTTCTAACTGTATGTAAGGATTGCCAAAGACCTAGAAATGACAGCCAAGACCAACGGCTTAACGTGCTTTCTTAGTCGTTTTAGTTAGTTGTTTATAGCTTGTTATGGTCGACGTATAGTAAGTTGGCTAGCAAACATCGTGCACACACCAAAAGGAGGAGAGTCAGCAAAACCAACCGGTCACCCAGCCAGAGGACAAGGACAGGTTGCAGCAACCCAAAGGCCACCAGACAAACCACCCAGGCAGCTGCAGTCAGCCGTTTCCATGGAACCGACATACAGTCAACCAATACCGAAGGAAGAAAGAAGACCAAAACCAGATTCACGCCGTAACCAAACGGCTAATTTGAGCGAAATCGTTGAATTACAACAGATGTAAGTCATCCTTTGAGAGGGGCCAGAATGTTCACAAGTGAACCATAGCACCACGGAACCCTAATCCAAACATTGCAATGCAGCTAATTTCACCTTAATCGCTAAATCAACGGATTACAACATTTATTGTACAAAGTTCGGATCAGCATCAGCACTTTGTCTGGCCGAGTTACGAGAGATAGCTGCATCAACAACATCACACATGGATGACGGAAGGCACACACACTAAACAAGCATCTATGTGTATTTAGTTTATAATTAGTATATAAGATGTAAACTTTGTAAATAAAATTAGTCACCAAGCTGGAGTCGTGTTTGATTCCTCTCCGTCGAGTTACCCCTCACTGTGGCCAAGACACCTTTAGCCATCAGTACGATCGATCCTGTGAGTCTGTGGGATCGGCAGTGAGATATCCACCTCCTGTGTACATTGCACCTGGTACACTTACCTTGCCTTCCTACCCGCTCCGGTCTGTTGCCTTAGGTCGCTGGTAACAGGCTTTCCTGCCCACACAACAGTACTAGTACGTTGTGTTATGGTTTGTATGTTAGGGCTAGGGCGTTAGGGCTGATAGGGTACTAGGGCCAGTCAGACAGGTAGGCATTGAATTGTAAGAGCTAGGTTGTAGGCGTTAGGGACTTAGGGGTAGGAACTTAGGTCGTTATTGCCTCTATCTAGCCACTCTGTGTTCATAGGGAGCGGCAGTTGTAGCACACTCAATAAACAACTAGCAGCTGTCTGTGTGCACAACTGGCAGAATAATAATAGCCCGACCGATTCCGGTCACGGTGGTCAATCTCACCGGAGATTAGTCAGGTACGCAGGATATATTATAGTGCACAAGTGTGTGCGCAAACATAGGTGCACTCTCTATTCCTTAGATCTTGGCCTGCCTCTTTGGAGATTAAGGCCGTGATGTTTTGTAGTAAAACAGCGATATGTGGGTGTACCATTCACTACTGCTTACCCCTTCAGAGAAAACAGACGTGATGTTATTCGTATGTTCTTTTTTTGCTACGTTGGTACCCATTCCTTGAAAGAGGTGCGCTGAGTGGTATTCACGTACAGTTATAGAAAAAATCATGGAAAAAATATTTATTTTATTTTTTTATTTTACCATTTATGTATACACATATAATTATATAAACAGACAATGAAAAACAGAACAGAAAAAAATAGGTACAGAGGTGATGCTTATTTCATAAGAAATCTCTTCCAGCATACCTGAGATAGGACAATAGATACAGAGATGTAGACAGCGTGTGATATAGCAAAGGAGACAAAAAATAATACATAGAATCTAAAAACAATTCACTTAAAAACTAAACAAAAATTACGAGAATATACTAACATACATACAAATAAACATTTGTACATAAATATTTCTAAAATGAATATTACTAGAATGATAATAATTATATCATACTCAAAATAATAAATACATACACAACTACGAGTATGATGAAGTGGACAGATAGTGTTCTTTTACTCTTCTTTTAAAAACTGCAACAGTTTGGCAGTCCCTAATGTCAGGCGGTAGTGAATTCCACAATCGCACGGCGTGTACTGTGAAGGAGTAGGAGTAGAAGTCGGTGGAGTGGGGAGGGGACTTGAGAAGATTTTTAAGATGCGACCTGCAAGGTGCATCTGAAGGACGGGCGTAGGAAAAACGCTCCCGCAGATAGGATTGTGAAGGAAATTGAATAGCAGACACAATATCCGAGAGTTCGTGCGAAGTCGAATGGGGAGCCACTTGAGTATCTTGCGAAAGTTGGAGACATGATCAAATTTTTTAAGGTTAAAAATAAAACGAATACAGATATTTTGCAAACGCTCAAGTTTATTTAAAAGGTTCTCCGTGGTATCCAAGTAACAGGCATCGGCGCAATCAATAATGGGCTGAATGAGGGTTTGAGCAAGAGAGATTTTGGTGTTCAAGGGCAAGAAGCCCTGGAGACATTACAAGGAATGGAAAGTATAGAGCACTTTGCGACTGACTTGAGTAACATGAGCAGTCCACGACAGGTGTATTAATATATTATACCAAAACAAAAAAGCAAACAAGCAAGCAGGCTTGAGTAATATTAGTATTCTATTCTATTATACCAATAGCTGTGTATTTTAAAATGTCGTGAGGAAAGTTTTGAGTATGAATGTCAATGGCTACAAGATTACGTGAAGACGAAAGAAACGATGGATGGACTGTCTGAATAATGGGATGGTTAGAAAGGGGGTGACTGTCGAGATGGCGGCTCATAGAGGAGTATGGAAGAAAAAGACATGTTGCGCCGACCACGAATACATTGGGATAGGGGCAGGGAATGATGGTGATGAATGTCAAATACTGGTGAAAATGACAGATACCCATAACAGCCATCGTAATACGAGAGAACCGCTTTCCTAAGAAACCAAAACTTTAGAGAAAGAAATGTAGCGACTATTCATTTCCATTTATAAAATGACTAACTATACATATAAATACAAAAACAAAAGGACAGCGGTAGACCGCCCATTGTGTCACTCTTTGTAAAATTTACATATTTATGTTCTGTAATTTGTATGGGGACATAATAAAGAGTATTCTAATCTATTCTTAGGCGTCGACGTACTCGTCCGCATCGCTGTTATCCGGAAACGTGCCCAGAAGACTTGCAGCATTGCCACGTTGAATTGAAATGCTAATGCTTTGGCCAAAGAACGAGCCAGCCCTCTGGTCACGTGAAGTGTCAACAAGTGTGAAATTTCGGTAAAATGGAGACGTGCACTCGGGCCCCGTGATGCAAGCGTTTCGACCCCAAAATGAAAAAAAAAGCACACATTTATAGAAACCTAGTTTACTGAAACAGCCTCATTTTCCCAGCCAAAACCATTTAGCCATTAGCCCCCTAATACGCAACTCTTTAACAGCCCCACAACATAGAATTGAAAAGTGCAAACATATAAATTTCGCGCACCATCTGCGTGCCTCGCTCGCCGCCCGTTGTCCAAACACACGGACGGACAAACAAACATTTATATATGTATGTGTCAGGATAATTTTGGATTTTCACTGCAGCGCTAACGTTTGTACGGATTTAGGTGATCTATGCTGGGTTTAGGTGTGTGTGGAATCGTAGTTAGGTTTTTAAACCTAATTTAGCGTTATGCGTCCAAAAAGAGGTTGGTTTTCTGTGTGATAACGAATCAGTCAGCGGTATAAATACCGATAGCTCTTTATAAAACATTTCATGCTTTTAAATGTCGACATTAAACGTATAACCTTCTTTTAGATATCGGCTAAAAATAAATTTGTATCTCATAATCTTTCTTAAAGTAGTTACTTGCGGCTAGCGGCCTAAGCAGAAGTGTGGAGGCTTATTTAACAAAACTCATTAAAACGAACTATCACAAAGAATTAAGGGCAACATCAGTAATGATATCGAGTGCAAACATTCGTAGTTAGAATACAATCTTGAATATAAAGTGTCACGACGTAAACAAGGCGTTAGTTTAATGTTTTCGTTAGTTTTAGTAATTCAGGTTTTTCATCTTTGCCAGCTTTATCAAAGAATTGACTGGCGTCTCTGAATATTTTTTAAAATGTTGATAGTTTATTGGATAGCCCTTAAGATGATGATGATTTTCAAATAATTTGTTTGCTTAGTGACATATACTGTAACGATTTTCTAATTTTGCTACTTAACTTTTAATCATTCTTTTCTAGTGTTTGATATTTTAAAATTTGTCAATACCGTAAAATCATTACAAAAGGGTCAGATTCAAATTTAGATATCAATCAAAGCTATTCGAGTAATACTATTGCAAACTAACTTTCATTCGCCCTAAATATCCTTTTAAAAAATGTCCAAATCTGGGTTTTCAAAGTCGTCAAATTTATAGAAATCCTACAATTTCCTCGTCAGATTTGCGTATTTAAGTCATTATGGGTCAGGCCGCACACAATCATATGATAATCAACGGATTTGAAGATCACTTTATTTTTGGCCCTTTTTTGAAACCTGAAAGTGGTCTCCTGACCAAGGGGCTCCTATCTGAAACTTTTAAAATATATTTTCGGTGTTCTCCCCCCAACCTACTCAGTTATCAATTTTTCGCCCTGAATATGCTTGCTCAAAAACCCTCTGGGGTCACTACCAGTATCAAGAGTAATGAAATTAATTAGTGTTAAGATAGGTAGCGCTACTAGTGCATCTCAGTAAAAAAATACCTTTTATAGTTAAACACATACAAATTATTCAATTTTTTCACTTGGCAAGGAGGAGAAAATGATGATTGATTTTTCAAAATTTGTTTTAAATGGAAATACGGCGCTTTGGAACTGGTTCATACTTATCTAGTTCATACTAGATATGTATCAACAAGTTCATTCAACCTTCATAGGTTGTGCCAGCTAGAAATCCAATCGCAATCGGCTTTGTGTATTTTTAAGTTATAATACTGTATTTTCTCTGTAAGTGATTGTGTAAATCTTTTCAGAAAACAAATGTCTAAAACCGTAACCGTAGAAATTAACTACGAGTCCACATTAACATTGTTATTTAAGCTTTCATCACCCTTTATAAAATGCGTCAGCATAATTATTTATTTCAATTCAGACTTGCATCTCTTTACATTATGAATAAAACATTCAAAAGCAAAATTTACAAACAAAACAGTTATTGCGTAGGCGTAGGCCTACGTGCGTAGAGGAACCGTAGCAAATGCTACGGTATGTAGGCTACGGTATGTTGTAGGGAATCTCGTAACTTATAAATATTGTATTTTTTTTTTTACAACTTTTATGTATGAGGTCTAATTAGCAATATTAAGTAAGTCGGCTATTTTTCACTGCGGGACGTTGGCAGAACTAAAACAATTCGTGACAGAAATAAACTAAAAATTGATCAAAAAACAGATTTTGCAAAAAAATTACCATTAGTTACTATTTTTAACAATTCTACGGATAAAAAAACCGGCCCTAGTTGCAAACAAACACATCCTTGAATTTACAATATTACCAAGGATTTGAACATTAATAATTTCGCTCGTTTTCTTTATCTCAAACTACCCACATATATAACACACACGCATAACACTATGTAATCTCCATGTTCTGCCTGTAGCCCTACCCTTGGTCCTAAGACAACAGCCTAAGGGCACCCACTTAGGACGGAGCCATTAGCATGCGGCATGGGAACCGGCAGCTGGGCGTCTGCCGATCCTCTGCTAATGGAGATTGAATATACATGTACGGGTAAGAGAGTAAGAAGAATGTAGTTCGTGAGAAATGGAATACATTCAGAATTATTTTAGAAAATTTTAATGTGTGTTAATTTTTTCCAAAATTGCACCCTAGTTATTCATGCCCAAAATACATAAAGACCCAACTTTCATGGTGATCGGTCAACGGTGTTTGAGGTTATCCATCTCATATTATATTAACATCTTTATATATCTTATGATAGTATTTAATTTTAGACGTATCTTTTAGCCCAGCTGTCACAAAAATATAATTATCTACTAGCTGCGCCCCACGGTTTCATCCACATAAGTTTCGATCCCGTGGGAATAACGGGATAAAAAGTATCCTGAGTGTTAATCCTGGTTATAAACTATCTGTGTCGTTCAATAGTTTTGGCGTGAAAGAGTAACAAACATCCATCCATCCATCCATTCATAAAAACTTTCACGTTTATAATATTAGTAGGATATGCAGTTTAAAAAACATTCACATTTTTCAGTTTAGATTCTGAAACTGACACCATGGAAACCAACGTCCCTTAAGCTAACAATGCAACAGCACTATAATTGATATTGGAGAATGCAGGAGCTGTGGGGTGGTCACCACTTCCCAACAGGTGACATACCTTGCACCATCAAAGTTAAGCATAAACCATTCCCAGACTCCATCAAGAACTACCATAAAATATAAAACCACAAACAATTCATCATTACAACACCTTCTGGTCAACCCATTCTAAAACATTGTGTTCCCATATTGATAAAGGGGATGAGAACTGGGGATGCTGTTCGAGGGGTTGAGGGGGGTGAAAGGGGATGAAAAATACAGCTCAGCTGCTTCCGTCACACGCACGCATTGTGTGCTGGGGGCATGTTGTTTATAATATACGTGTAGGATATACTACAAGGAGTACAGCGAGTGAAGTTATATTGGAGTTTAAGAGGGATCTTTTGAAAGTAGCAGAAGTTATAAGATAGTGGAGATATTGTCAGGGATTTCATCAATGATTTGTAGTATTAATAATAATATTATTTATTTGTCAGATCAGTACAATCCAATATTGTTCTCCGACTCCTTTGTCAAATTCCAAAGTGCCTGATAAACGCTTTTTGTTTGAGTTTGTACTGTTTCTTGAGCTCAGTGACTGGACGTCTAATTTATAACATAACATCAAGCCTGTTTTCCCAAAGGATTAGGCAGAGGTATACGCATATTTCACCAATTATGTTTAAGTCCTTTGCTTCCCAGGTAAGTTAATATGTAATTCGGTTTCAGGATTCAAATAGCTTATTAGTCTTATGGGCTAGATTGTAATTAGTTTTTAAGAACCTGGTTATTAAAAGAATAAAAAAGGCGAATGATGAAAATAAAAATGTGGCAACGGTGCGGTTTAAAAGATGTAGTGAGAAAAAATTAAAAGAAGCATACATACTCTTTTAATTTTTTCCAACCATAGTTAACCATAACCATAGTTATGCTGAGAGGATGGGTGGAAGGCGACTAACAAAAGGTATTTACAGGGCAGATGAGAGTGGAAACACCAGGAGAGGACGCCCTAGAAGGACATAGTGAACTTATCAGTGATGTTCATCAGAAAGGTCAGGTGTGTAGTACTGGCAACCGGCGTGCGTGTATGACCAGATGTATGAACATAAACGAAACAAAGGGAGTACTCGTATGTAAGGATCGTAGCATAGTTTCTGCCTACCTCCATGGGAAGACTGCGTGAATTTATGTATGTATGTGAAAAAAATGCTCAGTTAAAAAGCTTCGATATTTTTATTCAACAAAATACCGCAGTGATTGAATTGTTGATTGAAGCCGTTTTGCGCTACGGATCGCGGTTTGAAATCCCGTAACTATAGAAGTATTTGTATAGACAGATGCATCGGTTTTTTAGATTGTTTGTTTGTAAAAATTGAGTTTTCAAACGCACCCACGAAACATCAGAGATTTATTTATTTATTCTTTTACACAAAAATGCTTATAAGTTGAAAGCTTAATTGCATGTCAATAATCTGTAGATATAAAGAGGTATTAGACTTCCAGACCGTATTTCGTCATAGCAGCCAATATCAACACAGACTAGCTTTCGGCACGGGAGATTATTATGATAGTGCAGGCGTGTGTGCGCGGACACAGGTGTACTCTCTCTTCCCTCACTCTCATAGTCCGATGGAACGGCAATCCGACACGACCGGAGAGATCAGAGGGGCAATTCTCGTATTTTAAGAACGGTCACAGTCTGATCTCAGTCTCAATCTGTCAAAAAAACCTATTTCCCTACATTTTGACAAATTTTTGACATTTGTTTGTCGCTGAGATGAGACTGCGACTAGATTTTGAACGTTTCAAATTACGAGAATTGGTCTTCTGGTGTAGGACAAACGGCTTAACGTACTTTCGGAGGCACGGGGCCGCACACCACCAACTTCCAAACTCTGGGCTGTTACTAAGAAATTGTAATGAAAAAACCCAATAACAGAGCCCGACCTGGGAATCGAACCTAGGATCCCATACTAAGCAGCCTTACGACCACGAGATGAACGGGGCGGAGATAAAGAGTGTGTATGTAGGGGGTAATCTTCGGAACTACTGATCCGATTCCGAAAATTCTTTCACTCATGGGAAGCTACATCATGCCTGAGTGTCATAGGATATGTTTTATGTTAAAACGAGAATGCGAACGAAGTCGCGGGCAGAAACTAGAACTACCTATTTATCTAACAATAGCATAATCAGCCTCTAGCATTCCCACTGCTGGGACACAGGCCTCCTCTCTGTGAGAGGGAGTAGGCCATAATCCACCACGCGCGCCCTGTGCGGGTTGGTAGATGTCACATGTCTTCGAATTATTGGTTTTAGGACATGCCGGTTTCTTCACGATATTTTCCATCACCGTTTTGAGAGTACAAATTAAAGCGCCTGTTGGAGATCCCAAATAAATAAATATTATCCTACATAATAATTATTCATTTGGGATCTCCAACAGGCGCTTTACTTTATACGCTCAAAACAGTAATGGACGTTCTAAATATCTAAGGTTGTAAGTAAAATCTGAAGAAGAGATTCGAAAGAAAAGGATTATTTTGTTCACGGTGTTTTCCTTCCCGACGTTCATCGACGATATTCATTAACAATTAATAAGCTTTACGCCAGTACCAAGAATCCGATCTATTTTGAAAACATTCCCAAGAACTACTGGCTCCTTAGGTTTCTGTGGCGCGGGAACCACCAGCTGACTATCCGTATTGATGTTACATCATAATGAACGCGGTTCCGTACTTAGATAGGTATTATTATTTTATATATCAAGCTTGTTAGGTAGAAAGAGCAGTGCTGGCCCAGTGGTTACGGTCGCGGCTTACAAGTTGTAGTTCGTAGGTTCGAACACAGACAGGCGCTTTACTGTGTGTAAATTATTTCATCACAACTGCTCTCGAAACGGTGAAGGAAAATATCGTGAGGAAACTGGCAGGTCCTAGAACAAACATTCGAAGACATGTACATCTACCAACCCGCACTGGGCCCGAGTGGTGGATTACCGCCCACTCCCTCGAACACTCGCTTGAACAGAGAGGAGGCCTGTGTCCCAGCAGTGGGAACATTATAGACTGTGTTATTATATTACGTATCGTCTATGAACTATTTCGTAGGTCTAGTGGTTGCAAACGAGACTGCTGAGTGTGGTTCAGGGTTAAATCCCTGGGTCAAGCAATAAATGCCATAAACATTATTTTAGAAATGGCTGACATGAAAGGATACTACTTAATTAACTCTCACAAACACCCAGAGGGTCCGTCCGTCTGTGACAGGGCTGTATCTTTTGAACCGTGATAGATAAACTCTTGAAATTTTCACAGAGTGTGTATACTACTATTGCCGCTAAAACGAGAACTAATAAATATTATCATAACCGTACAAGAAACGGTCTTTTCGACGTGAACCCTGCTTGTGTTATTAAATTTATTATTATTATTTCGTTCATTAATCTATTTACATAATTAATTACATTTTTAAATATTTCTTAAAATATAAAACAATAAGTACCTATAAAAACATTTAAAAATATAAAAAAAATAGTGATCCACCGATGTCCGGGGCAGGGTCAAGCTACTTCACGATGCTTGTTATTATTATTTTTACGTCTTTGACATTTCTCGGGACCCTGGGATCCCGGACCTTTGGAAGGCGTACGAGGGGCCGAAGTCAACTCGCAGAGGCCCGTAAGATGTTTTAAATGAAATACGGCACCAACCGACGATTATCCCTGTTTGCACTATGCAAGTGCAGCCAAGGACAACTCCTGTTATAATTATTCCATTTTTTTTAGTACGTCTGTTTAATATTTTTATTTTTGGTTAAACTTTGTTTAATGCTTTTTAAGGAATAAACAGGTTTTATTATTACGAGGTGCATTCAATAAGTACCTAGCCTCATCGCCAGAGGGCGCTGTAGTTTCAAAAGAGTTTTACCACAGTGTAGCACATTCTTTTTTAATTCTTTTTTCAAATTTTCATTCCAATCCCTTCATTTGTTTTAATTTGACAACTTATGGAAGCGAATGTATCGATCGGTTTTACAAAAATGGAATAAGAGCAATATAACGATATTGCTCTTTTTCCATTTTTGGTGATTCGATTCCTATTTTTGGAAGGGAAAACGCGCATCGAAATTAAAGAGCGCTTGGATGCTGTGTACGGTGACTCTTCTCCATCGATGGCCACCGTCAAGAATTGGTTCAACGAGTTTGCACGTGGCCGTACGTGGGTTTTTGATGAACCACGTCCAGGTGCACCGAAAACAGCTGCTACGGAGGAAAACATTAAAAAAATCCATGATCTCGTATTGGCAGATCGCCGATTGAAGGTTCGGGAGCTAGCTGAGACTGTAGGCATTTCAGAAGGAACAGTGCATCATATTCTTCACGAGGAACTCGGCATGAGAAAGCTGTCGGCGCGATGAGTGCCGCGTTTACTCACACCGGAAAACAAGTGCAACCGTGAGACCACATCGGAGACGTGTTTAGCGCTGTTTAAGCGGAATCCAGCGGAGTTTTTGCGTCGTTTTGTGACCGCCGATGAAACCTGGATCCACTGGTACACACCAGAGACCAAGGAGCAATCAAAACAATGGATCCAGACCGGGGAACGTGCTCCAAAGAAGGCGAAAACTGTAAAATCGGCCGGAAAAGTTATGGCCACCGTTTTCTGGGATTCACAAGGTGTGATCTACATCGGTTACCTCGAGAAGGGTAAAACAATTACAGGGCTTTACTATGCCGATTTATTGGGCCGATTCGACGCCGAATTAAAGAAAAAACGACCCCATCTGGCGAAGAAAAAAGTGCTGTTTCACCACGACAACGCACCGGTTCACACGTCTGCCGTTGCCATGGCCAAATTGGTTGAATTACGCTACGAATTGCTGCCCCATCCACCGTATTCTCCAGATTTGGCCTCTTGTGACTTCTTTCTGTTTCCTAATCTGAAAAAATCTCTCGCCGGGAATAGATATGGATCAAATGAGGAGGTCATCGCCGCCACGGAGGCCTATTTTGCAGAGTTTGACAAAAACTGTTTTTCGGACGGCTTAAAAAAGTTGGAACATCGCTGGGCTAAGTGTATCGAACTAAAAGGAGACTATGTTGAAAAATAAATTGCCACTTTTCCAAAATTTTCGTTTACTTTTTGTAGGCTAAGTATTTATTGAATGACCCTCGTATTATTAATGTTTTTTTTTTATCTAATGTCGGTTACAAATCGTTCACTGCTCTATCTTTTCCTTCTACCAGAACAATACATGGTTTTAACTTTGTTTCTGCCTGCAGCTAGTCCGTATAAAATTTGTTGTGCCCTGTACGACCCACCCTGTCGGATCGCATTGCCTACCCGCGCTACTACTTCATTTTCGCTTAGCATTCTGTCTGCCTTTTTTCTTTTTGCTCGGTTCCTTAAGGTCCAAGCGTGATGTTATATAGCCTATAACCTTCCTCGAGAAATTGGCTATCAAATGTAAAAGAATTTCTCAAATCCGACGGGTACCTCCGCAGATTACCTCCTACATACAAACAAACAAATGTTACCTCTTTATAATATTATATTAGTAGTAAAGATATATTATCAGAAATAGGGCAATGAGCACCTTTCCTTAATTCCCCCCTCCAACACACTACTTTACAACTTCCGAAATAACTTGCAATTCCCAAGACCATAACTAAAAAGAAATCAATGGAAATGTATCGAAAATTCCGCCTCCTTATCGGTACCGATATTTACGTTGCAAACTATTGCGGTGCACGCCATACATTGCTGGCTGCCACACTGCGTCCGTTGGCTGGTGCTAGCAAAAGTGGCGATGTATATGGCAGCGGCAGAGCGGTGCGGGTCGGCTACGTCAGGTGCGGCCGACGGCGCCACGGGTTTGGCAAATTTTAATGAATGTCGACGTTGAATTTGTGGTGCTGGATGTGGCTTTGTTTACGGAGATGGGTTTCTTCTAGTTTTGAAGAGTAATGGTGTATATAGGCCTGGACACTAGGAAGCAATTAGGAGTGTGTGTTTTGGGGACTGTCTTAAGTAATATTTAACGTTCAAAAATTGGATTTATTTTTGGAGTATTAGGCAATATTTTTTGCAAAAACTGGATTAACTGCATGTAAATCTTCTCTAAAAACTGTCTATAAGTATAAATACTAGATTGAAGTGGGACTCAAAAACTATAATAGGCCCGTTACGCATAATCTACACGAGGATAAAGAAGTCAAGTGTAGAGATTTGATGAATAATCATACTTCTACTATTTGGAAAATCTATTTCCTTTGGGCTGGTGTCTTGACACAACAGTAATTGCAGTCTTAATAACACCATCTACGCTCATCTCACGTATAAGACCACGCCCCTGACCTTATCCAGCAATGTTCCTACGTCCGTGTAGGCCGCCATGTGCCTCCGAGTGGCGTGTTATACGGGATTTCATTTAGGAAAACGTATAACATCGTCAGGCTTAACGCTAATGCGAATTTTTATGCGCGACTTTAAAATATGTCGCTGCCCAGTGCGACATGCTGCTTGCTTATTGAGAATAAGTTTACAGGAGAGTTCTTGGGGGTGAAAGATGGCGATCGAGTTTCTTTGGACTTTGAACTTTTGACAGTATGGGTTGCGGATTCGATAATAGCATGGAGAAAATGTTCATATTTTCGAGGTTGAAAATTTACAATATTAGAGAGATTCATAATAGACGTAGGAAACGATTTTAATTGAGCAGGACAATAGGACCATAGCATCTGTTAAATACCCTTTACCCCCCCCCCCCCCCCTTAACCTTTTTTTTACTTAGCCTTCGCTGTCCCACTGCTGAGCAAAGGCCTCCCCCAAATCCTTCCAGGCATCCCTTTCTATCGCCACCTCTTCCACTTCTCACTAAACCCCCGTGTTGAACGTTCTAATTCCCGTAAAATGCTCCCTTTTTTTTAAATTAACACAATTTCATAATGTGCAATATGTATAATTCAGATTTCGCTTTAAGAAACCATCTTGTACCTACTTTATTAAAATAACTGCTGCGACCGCCACAACAGCATCCCAACTCCAGTATTTTGGGCAGAACATACTCGTATCAACGAATCAATTTAGGGGTCTTCAAATAAATAAACGGTTTGGCCCCACTGCGGTTGACAGCCGCCTGCGAGGGATGGCGGCACAGATGTTGCCACCCCCACATCCCCCCACTCGCCCCCACCCGCCCCGGGGGAAAGGATTACAATTATCGATGTTACGGAAAAAATGGGGGCGAGTTTTTTGATATTATTTTAATATCTTTTGTATTTGGTTGATTAGCTTAATGCGGGTGTATTGATAAACGATACAATACTCAGCATAATAAGCCTATAATGTTCCCACTGCTGGGACGCAGGCCTCCTCTCTTCGAGAGGGAGTGGGCTATAATCTACCACGCGAGCCCAGTGCGGGTTGGTAGATGTCACATGTCTTCGAATTTTTGGTTCTAGGACATGTTTCACGATGATTTCCTTCTGAAAGCAGTGGTAATGAAACAACACAACAATTCTCAATTCTTCATATTTATTTACATTCCACCACAAAGATATGATCACTGTGGACCCAGTCGGGCACAGCAAAGTAGGACAGACGAAGAAGGCTTTAATCTGTTGTATAAGTTGATATTGTTACACTATGTAGTTAGGTATATTACTTAAGGAATCATCATCTTCCTGCCCTTATCCCATGTTACTTGTGGTCGGCGCAACACGTTTTCTTCTTCCATTCTCCTCTGTCAACCGTCACGGTATCATTCACTCCCTTCTCTTTCATATCATTCCTCACACAATCCATCCATCTTTTCTTCGGCCTTCCTCTCCCTCTCCATCCATCAACATGTATATTCATCACTCTTTTAGTCACATGCGTTTCGTCCCTTCTCATCACATGCCCATACCAAGCCAAACGATTTCCTTTCAACTTTTCTGTCACTGGCGCTACTTTCAAACTTCCTCTTATATACTCATTACTTACTTTATCCATTCTCGTCACTCCACACATCCATCTCAACATTCTCATCTCCGCTGCATGCAAACTTTTTTCATCCGTCTTCTTCACAGCCCAGCATTCAGACCCATAAAGTACGAAAGGCCTTATCACGGACTTATAAATCCCCTTTAACTTGAGGGGCATCCGTGGGTCGCAAGTTGTTCCTGTGACCTGTCGCCATTTCATCCATCCTGAGTTATTACTTAAGGAATAAGTTTTATAAAACGCTAGCTTTGCTCCGCGGTTTCATCCGTGTCCTATGTTCCACCTGTCTATGTCCTAATCCAGTTCATGATCTAACCGTGTGCCAAATTTCATCCAAATCCGTTCCGCCGTTTTAGCGTGAAAGCGTAACAAACAAACATACAAAAGATCAAATCATGCCGCGGGTAAAACGCGCCCGTGCGTGCCTGGGCTAACATAGTTTTAAGATAATATAATACCAACAAAATATGGACATTTAAATAGTCTGAATTAAACGAATTTTATTAATTAATACAATGTGTTTTCAGGATAGCAAGGTGAGTCTTGGTGAAGTGTAATTTTACGTTTAATAGCAAAACTGTTTTTTACTTTCTACTGCTTGTACTTAGAAAAGTTGAATTAACAAGTAGAACAATGTAAAATTGTGTGAATATAACTAACTGTGGGGTAATTGTGTAACATAGCTTTCATTTCGATAGTTCAACAACATTCATTGCATTATTTACATTGTTGAGCAAACACATTTTTCGAACATATGAAGCAATGGATTAGCAATAAAATCATTTTAAATGATTTAGATTGTTTGTGGTTGATAGTGCAATTAGGGTGCAGGGACTTTTTCATAGGTAATTTTTTAATATTAAACTGAACATAATATCGAAAACTTATACCTACAGGGTGAAATCAAATTAGCTAGTGAAACTCCGTAGACTTGATGGATGTCGACATCTGAACATGATTAAATAAAATAAAAAAAATATTTGTTGTATTTTTTGGGACCACAAAAAAAATCTTTTCTTTTTTCATGTTTACATAGGTATCGATATCCATCAGGTCTACCGAGTTTCGCTAGCTAATTTAATATGACCTGTATAGTCACAATATTTTTTTCAGTTACCAATAATTTGTAAGTCAAAGTAAACAATGATTTATGGCTCCATGCAAACTAAGGGAAAGCCTGCCCGGCGTAACAGCTGGCTATGTTATTAAAATAAGTTAAAGTTATAGCACAGAGTATAGACTGCGACTGTTCGGCAGTAATGGACTGAAGCGAGCGATTGACTTATATAGTCTCGCGTATAAAGGAGTTTCTATTTTTGCAAAATCTATACATATAATAAAATTGTAGAAAAGTGGTGTCTGTACAATGGAAATATATAGAAAAAAAGTAGCAGGGGTTGTTATTATATCGATGCCGAACCCGAAATTGTAATTAAATTTTTTTTTGTCTGTTTGTCTGTTTGTCGGTTTGTCTGTTTGTCTGTGTGTTTGTGCACGCTAATATCAGAAACGGCTTATTCGATTTAGATGCGGTTTTCACTAATATATTGTAGTAAGCTTCACTTAACATTTAGTGTTTATTTTATGTCAATCGGTTCATAAATAAAAAAGTTATGTCAATTTAAAGAATCACGGCGAACATTTACACGCCTCGCGCCTGCGCGTCTGTGGCTATATAAAGCGCGCTGAGAGCCGCGCCGCTGTTCAATTCGATCCAGCCTGTCCCTTTGCTGCCCTCTCCCAGCGACGCCCTAAGCCGAGGTTCGTACCCCACAGGGGGTGCCCTTAGCGCGCAGTCACTTAGTCTTAATCTTTAAGAATTCAAGAGAAGAGGCTTTAAGAATTCTTAAAGCAACCACAGGATAGTCCGGTTAAGTAGTCACGACCTCTCAAGGTCAACTACGAGATGCCAATCATAAAAAAAAAAACGCGCCGCTGCCATAAGGATTCAGTTATTCGTAGCGAACGCACGTATCCTGGAGAGTATAATAGTTGCATTCGATTATTGCGATTCACTTGAATACTGACTGTTTGCATAGTTCATGTTTAGATAAAAAATTCAAAGTCCTGACTGACTGACTGATATATCAACACACAGCCTAAACCGCTGGTCCTAGAGACATGAAATTTGGAGGGTGTGTTCTTCGTGAAGAGTAGGCATCCATTAAGAAAGGATTTTTCGAAATCTACCCCTAAGAGGGTGAAATGAGGGGAATTCGTTTGTATGAAAAATCTTATTCCTTGAATTAATAAACTTGAAACTTGGCACGAATACTTACCTAAATAAATTATGAAGATTGCCAGTTTTTTTTTTCTAAACTACCTACTAACAATGGATTAGGGGGTTTAAAATTTTGTATGGAAGAATTTTAGCTCGCGGTCCGATTTACTCGAAACTCAGTATTTATACCTAAGATTGAAAATAAAGAATAATGTGTATCAGGGTTTTTCGAAAATCTACCCCTGACGGGTTGAAAAGGGGTAATCAATTTTACAGGGGAGGATTTTACAGCGTAGCTTGATTAACTCGAAAATTGGTATAAATAATCTTTGTGTCAAGTTATGAACACATCTCAAACAATTTATCAAAATTGTGGAATTTTGATAAATCGTTTGAGATGTTTTAAAGATAGATAGAGATAGGGGTGACCCTATGGGGGTGAAAAGTGGGGATACAGTCTATACGAAAAATCTTATTCTATTTGTTAATAAATTTGAAAATTGGCAAGAATACTTGCCTACGTAAGTAATAAAGTTTTCATTATATGTTTTTCAAAACTACCCCCAAAGGGGGATATATTGGTGTTAAAATTTGTGTGGAAGAATTTGAATGCGCGATCCGATTAACTCGAAACTCAGTATTAATACTTTTGACAAGAAAGTAACGATGATAAGTTTTTGGGTATTTCGATAATCGACCGCTGACGGGGCAAAACGGGGTAATTAATTTTTTAAGGAGCGTATTTTACTACGTGGCTTGATTAACTCAAAAATTGGTATACAACAGCTTTGTGTCAAATTATGGAAACATCCAATATTTTTTTTTTGTTTTATACGCCAGTGGGGTGAAAAGACGGGATACAGTTAATATGAAAAATCTTTTTCCTTTGGTTAATAAACTTGATACTTGGTAATATTTTCCTCATTAATTAATACAGATGGTCACTTTTAGTTTAAAAAAAATTCTCACAGAGGCTTCAGGAGGTGAAAAAGTTAATATGTAAGAAAAAATATTAAACCGCTCGGACGAATTAACTCGAAACTCGATACTAATACTTAAAACAAAAAGTATGTGTTTTAAGGGTTTTTCAAAAAGGTTTAGTATGTGTTTTAAGGGTTTTTCAAAAAGGGTTAGGGTTTTCGTCTCTTACCGGGGTGGAAAATAGCATTAAAGTTTAAGGGATGGATTTTACCGCTTGCTTCCATTAACTCTAAATGATACAATGGGAACATATCAAACGTTTTTTTTTTAAATCAAAGCCTATGTCGTGGTGATAGGGGACGGCAAGGTTTATTTCAAAAATCTTATTCATTTGATCTGTAAACTTTAAAATTGAACCGAATTAAATAAATAAATTACTTTATCATTTATTTATTTAATCGTAAACATAAATCTTCGAAATTTTTAGAGTAAAGTACGATAAAATTGTCTGTCAGCAGATGCCAAAGAGATAGTCATCCTGGGGAAGGACATACTTCTTATCCTTTCCGACATCCACGCGGGCGAAGCCGCGGGCAGAAGCTATGTTTATAATATATTTTAATTGCAATTGCAATTATTTGAAGATTTTTCTAAAGGCGATTTTATTTAAAAATCCCTTCGACATGGTATTTAATATGAAAAATAGCACAGAGCCCGACCATCAACTGTAGTAGGTACAGTCAGGGAATTTAATTGCTTAACAAATTGACGTTACGTCAGTAATAATATCCTCGCGATCGATTTCGGTCACGCACGGTACAAATCTCAACGGAGATTAGTCAGGTACGCAGGAGATATGACCGATGGGACAGTAATCTGACACGACCACGGGAGGCATCAAGCGCAGGAGCTGTCAAAGAATGACAGTTGTGATTTGAATAACAGAAGTTGGTAGTCAGTTTACCACACACACCACACCACTTCAATAGTAAGTACCCACAGTCCTCTATAATAATAACATAAATGTATATTTTTAGGGGGGGGGGGGGGGCTGGTAATCTGTGTGTCAGGTTTTTCCTAGTGCAGATACCAGTCTCCAACAAAGGATTTATTATATCCATAGTTTTCATAGTTTTTAAGGCGCCTTTGTAGAAGAGAAATAAATGTTTTAAATGTTAAAAATTTTGGTAAACAGTCATTTTCCCTGACGTCATTAGTTCACCTTACGCAATAGACAGAGGATTATAGCAAAACCGTGTACCTACAGTTAAATAACAATAGTAATAATCTTTATTCATTCAGACTACAATGGTTTTAGTGTTAGTAACGAAAATAGCTTAGCCTATATTAGTACTTAATAACTAAAACAGCCACATTACAAAATTTTTGGTTGCAAACTCAACAATTTCTTCAACATCGTGAACCTCCCAAGATATGAAGCCCAGCATCGCGGGTGTATGTAAAAGTTTAAGAGTGCGGTACCGGGTGCCACTGACTGCGACAGCTGACGTCTCGCCCCCCTTACCCCCTCGTGCCGCCTAATTTGCGCCCCCTACAACACGTTTGATTAACTACAGTCGAAGATTCAGGTGTTGCCATTGTTTCTGATGGTTGGAATTGCAAATGATGAGGGTTCTTGTCAATTTTGCACGGTTTTTAATCGTCCGGGAGATGCTACGTTGAACATTGATAAAGCGAATGGTAAGATTAGAAACGGTAAGATTAAATTCTTACAGAAGTATCTGCTTGTTGTGTAGAATTTGACATTATTTATTTATACATAAAAAACAGGAAAATCTATATCCTTACTAATAATAAAGCTAAAGAGTTTGTTTGTTTGAACGCGGTAATCTCTGGAACTACCAGACGGATTTGAAAAATTATTTTTACATTTGATAGCCCAATTCTTGAGGAAGGCTATAGGCTTTAATATTGAGCTGAGACCCGTAGGAGTCAAGCAAAAAGTAAAGAGAACGGTAAGCGACAACAAAGTAATAGCGCGAGCAGGTGAAAGGCGAACGGCAGATTTGGTACAGCATACTTTTTTTGTTGTTCTGTTATAGAATTTAAACCACTGAATAAGACAACTAAGCCATTTATTTTCATGTAAGTGTACTATTTTTAGGAGTTCGGATTAATAAATAATATCAATAAAAAGATTTTAATAAATAAACGTAATACAAACGTAAACTAAACGCAGTTACGTATTTAGAAGTTGCCATATGTAAAATAACACAAATATCGAAATAATAATTAATTATTTAGAAATAGAAATAACATTAAATATAATTAAACACTCTTATATTATTACGTATAAATGCATAATTGTTGCATAATATCATAATAGTTAACAATTTAATGATAGGAATGATTTTTGTAAAAAATATTGTTTTGTTCTTATGGCAATTATTTTATTGACAGCTAAAGAAAATCATTCTGTCAGTGTCAGCTGTCTTTCTGTTGTTCTTTGCTGTTGTTTTGGATTGCGGTTTGTAACTGCATTTGAGCATATGTTCTGTGATTTGAGCAATTTAGTGAATTATATGGCCATTTTTACGTTGAGTTGTGTATCTGCTCTTCCGTACTCTATCTCTTGATAGAAGTTTCGCGAAAGGACGCTATATTAACTGTGCTGTGTGTGTGTACGTGCTTTAATTAAAATGACGAATTTGCAATGTGCTCATTGCAACGTTCGCTTGTTCCGAATAAGAAGTTACACTTTATCCGATGAGAGTGAAGATCTCGTCAATACTGTTCGACTGTGGACATATCCTAGAGATGTAAGTAGTTTACGAATAACATTTTGCTTTGGAGTGGGCCAGTAACGAACTCTGTGATAAGTTTTACGTGTTGAAATGTAGTCCTTACCATTTAGACCACCCCATACCACACTAAAATAATGTATGTCTGCTAAAACTAATCTCAATACTATTCGAAAAACTAACAAACACGGTTATGTGTATGTATAACATAAAAATTGTTATTTACATAGTATCTTACTTGATTTGCATAAGAGTGCTAACATAGGTATTACTTCATAGTATATTAGGAAAGTATATGAACTGAACAGTACTCCAAATCACTTCATTATTTCCAGATAACACCTGCTGACCATGTTTGCCATGCATGCTGGCAGCTTGCTAATCATTTACATTCATCTGATAATATGGCGAGAAGACTAGTTAGCCATCAAAGTATTTGTATTGTATGTGGACGATCCATACTAAGAATTAATCGACGCAGGATTTTGATTGAAGGGGCAAATGAAGAAGAACAAAGAATGGCTAATACAGTTTCTACTTGAATCCAACCACGAGAGGTATAAAAAACATGCACCTACTATAACTATTAATAATTATCTTTATTTGATTTAAACTAAAAAATAAAATAATATAAATTACTTCACACTATTATCATGCATGTTTGAGTGCAAGCTTTTCTTTATTTATATTTTTTATTTTAGCTTCGTTCTGAAGATGAAGCCTGTGTGCCATGTTGGCTAAGAGCTAGACGAACTAGGATTGCTCCACCAGTTGAAGACATTCAACCCCTTCACATTATCATGTAGATGGTGATCATTCTCCTTTAATGTGTGCTGTGTGTGGTCAGTCTGTCCACCACAACATCAGATGAAGAGTGGAATCCCGACAACATTTCCCGTTTGTTGGAGCACCAGCAGGTATATATGAGATAATATATTTATAGTAAATAGCTTCTAAACACTTGCCATGAAAGGGCATTACTCTTAAGTATGTTGCCAATATTCTGGGACACTTATGAGGTTGGCTCTCTGAAACCAATATTGTATCTCAACAACCATTCTCCAGCTTGGGTTGCTCAAATTCAATCAGGAATTTCGCTGTGTCCTACCTCTTTTTTGTTTGTGTTTCTTTTATGCTTGAACATGTTGGGCACAACTTATGTCTATCGAACTAAGTGTTTCATTTGTATTTCATCAATGCTATTTTGATATCTATGGCCATCTATTTACAGATGTCGTCCATGAATGAAGGTTGTGGAGTTTGCTGGGACCAAGCTCGAGATTTGAGCTAATAATAAGAATTAATTAAGCTAGTAATATTATGAATTTAATTATTACAATAAATGTACTTAAAAACCAAAGTATCGTTTTATTTACCTACACTCAAAACACCATCACAACTTCATCATTATCAAACTGTTGCAGTCCGCTGCTGGAAATAGGTGTCTCCTAATGTCCCCCACTGAGTTAGGTATTATCCTCATCTCAATCTACCTAAGTAAAAAAAACACTACAAAGATAGCGACAAGCAATCTAGAAGATTTACTTCATCACCAAAACAATGTTTATGTACCTACCTATATGTAATGCATGGTGGCTGTAACTGCATTGTAGGTTTAAGAACAGTGGGATGCTGCTCACATGTGATGAGTGTTATTTGGTACCCAAGCTATGCTCGCCATGAGGGTTTTACCCGACCTGCCCCCTTTTTAGATGAAGTAATATTAAGAATAAATTAAATAAGTACAAAAAATGTACTTACAAAAACAAGGTACTGTTTTATTTACCTACACTCAAAACCCCATCAGAACTTCATCATTATCAAACTATTGCAGTCCGCTGCTGGACATAGGTAGCTACCTATCTCCTAATACACCCCACTGAGTAGGATCCTCATCTCAATCTACCTACTTATGTAAGTAAAACACTAGGTACAAAGATAGCGACAAGCAATCTGGAACATTTTACCAAAACAATGTTTATGATGATTTAAAAAAAAAAAGTACCTTTAAGTAACAATTTACATTGGTTATGTACTAGTGTACCTAACACTAGTACATAACCTCAAAAAATAAAACTGGTTATAACTTTTACGTCCCATGTTCTAAAAATCTAAGAATTTAAAAAGGGTTTGTCTATCATATTAACTACCAATTAAAACAAAAAGTATCCCAAAACACGAGATTTTATTAGCTGTACGAAATTCCCATACAAGCCTGCCATTCACCTTTCACACGGGCGAAGTCGCGCGCAGAAGCTAGTGTACTAAAAATTTAAAACTACAAACCAAATGATGGTATCGAAATAGTCCTCCGCATCGCTGTCGACCGCTAGTGTGCCCAAAAGGCACAAGACAGCATTGCCATGTTGGATAGCAATTTGCCTTTGACTATGGTACTTTCTGTAGTTGATTTGTGACATAGGCTTAAAGGGGACAGGGATAGATGCTCAGAAATGAAGCCAGCCTTAGCAGTCCACTACGTGAAAATTAACCCCCACAAGCATTTTACATAGGAGTATTGCTAATACAGGGTCACACTAAATTAGCTAGCGAAACTCCGCATATGCGATGGGTATCGATATCTAAACACGATAAAACAAAAAATTAATTAATTTGAAGATTTTTTTACCGCAGTTAGTGTAGTCACTTGAAATATCATTAAAAAATCAGTACCCTGATTGCTTAAAACACTATCAATCTCAATCTGAATCATTTTGAATTGCGTAACACACTATCAGTAGGAATGGCTTTCATTTTGACAGTTCAACAACATTCATTGCATTGTTGAGCAGACATATTTTACGAAAATATGAAGCAATGGATTAGCAATATCCTTCAAAATCATTGAACGTTCACAGGATGCAGCATCTAATTTACTGCTTTATTATCAAACTGCAATCGTTATTGGTTCGGTGATGAAAGTTCAGTTCATAGTGTTATTTATTCAGGTTGAATAACACCCTTGGGAAATGATGGAAAGCCTTAAATGAAGTAAGTATAGTAGAGTATATTTATTCTTTCCCATCTGCTAACAATACAAGTTTAGACTGAAACGTTTATTGAAAATGTTTTTTTTATACACTCTTAAATAATTTTCTAAATAGGTACGAAACCAAAGACTTTCTGTTTACTTGACGCTGGCTTCTGTCTGCGACTTCGTCTGCGTTATATTACTTCTTTTAACATAAAAAAAAGTTATTGGAAAAATATAAAATGGTATGGAATGCATTCTGAAATATAATGACAACAAAATATATACGTTTATAAAACATACCTACATATGTTTTTTTTTTTTTAATTTTGATATTCTAATATTTAAAAATAGTAAATATACACGAGTACAACATCACTCAACACCCAACACACAACACAACGCATCACAACACTCGGCAATACTATAGCTTCCCATTAGGGAAATAATTTTCAGATCGGTACAGAAATTCCAAAGATTACCCCCTACCTACATTGAAAATCAAAAAATGTACCTTTATCAAATTCATCACTTTCTATAGGTATAATATTAGTACAGATGAAAGATCAAAAAACAATCTATCATTGAACCTATTATCCCAAAACCACACACCCTCCACTACCCATCCTGACCTATTCCACCCCATATTTTAGTTTTTTTTTTCAACCCAAAACACAGAATGCAAACATTCAGCCTGAAGTTTCGGAGTGGTGCGGTTGCTGGAGGCGGCGCGGGGTGAGGGCGGGGGGGCGTAATCGAGCTGTCACTGGCAGACCATCGGCTCAACACTTGGAGCGGCCTAAGCAAGGATTATAGCTTATACATCGTACCTGTTTCGTACTATACCTCCTTGTTAAAAGTGGGAATGGCTCTATGAAAGGTTGTCTTTGCCATACTTTTTGTGTGAGAAAAAGTTTGGTTTTGTCTATGGGTTTTGTTTTTATTGTGAGAACAGTCAGGCAAATTAATTGTTTGTCAAATGCACACACTAACATGCCGTGTTTTAGCCATTGCATACCTACAACTGTCAAAGAATGGCAGTTGTGATTTGAATACACGGAATCCTATTAAAAATCAAAAGACATTTATTCAAATTAAGCTGAGAATCAGCACTTTTCGAACGTCAAAATTACAAAGAAGACAATCCCCCAAAACGCCCGCTCTTCACCACTATTAAAGTTGGTAATCAATTTGCTTAACAGTTAACTGATCCGAGGTTACCTACATAAGTAGTAGAAGTGATTCATCTTTCCTTACTTTTAAAAAGGAAAAAATATGAGAATTGTTCAAGAGGGATATCGAGATTTAAAAATAGTGATCGCAAAAACCATTGCAGTATTTTCCCCGTTAGTAACATTATTAGTTATAAACCTCATTATTCTACAGTTTAAGTTAAAATATTTTAACAACCCAGAAAACTAGATCATCACAAAAAGTAACCCCAACAATAACGAACTGTTTAACGTTGCCATAGCAACGGCTCCGGAGCGCGGGAAAATTGTCAGCTGTCTGTTATTCTTCCATTTTCAAATCAACATCCACCAGATATGTTATGATAATTAACTATGCTGAATAAAAATGTTAATTTTGTGAAAGCAGGCACTGGAAATGTGCTACTTTTATGATATTTTTTTTATTTTTATTTAGTGCTTGTTCGTAGAGCAGTGGTGGCCCAGTGATAACAGCCACGACTTACGAGTTGTAGGTCGTAGGTTCGAACCCAGACAGGCGCTTTACTTTGTGTAAATTATTTCATCACCACTGCTCTCTAAACGGTAAAGAAAAAAGATCGTGAGGAAACCGGCATGTCCTAGAACCAAAAAATTCGAAGACGTGTGACATCTACCAACCCGCACTGGGCCCGCGTGGTGGATTAAGGCCCACTCCCTCTCACAAAGAGGAGGCCTGTGTCCCAGCAGTGGGAACCTTATAGGCTGATTATGTAGGGTTTGTTATACCATATTTCATTAACGCATAGCCTTTTCCCAACTTTGTTGGGGCCGACCCCAACTGATAAGTCTTACTGGATGCAGCTGAATACCAGTATTTTACATGGAGCGACAGCTTACTTCCGCAACCCAGTTACTGGGTAATACGATACCTCTTGTAAGGCTAGTTGTCATACTTTCGGGCTTCTGACTACCGTAAGGACTGTCAAAGATCAGTAAATTACGGCTGGAACAGATATTTTAAAACGTGCTCTCCGAGGCGCGGAGAGCGGTAGAGTTCGATATGAAATGGATAGTCACCCATCTACGGACCGGCCTCGGCAAGCGTAGCTTTACATTCGATTGACCCGTGCGGCTGTTATTATTTAGCCAAAAGCCCCTTTGTCATATAGACAGACAGGCAAGAAATAAAAATGGCGACTTGACAGTTTCAATAAAGGAAATCTGTACTTAGCAATTTTTTTTTTTTCAGAGAACGTAATCAGTTTTGTTTTGTTTGCCTCTTTGACAAACCTTGTTAGTTATTGCTAACTGACTCGAAAAGGCCATAAAATATGTGGCCTTATGGTTCTTGACAAATATGCAGGGTTTAAAGCTGTAAGGACTAAGTACCTACTTATTATCTCTTTGGGAATCTTCAGCGCGCTTTGCCCTCTACCATATTTAAATATCAAAGTAAACTTTCACAAAGAAGCTTGAAATCGTCTGAACATTGGTGCAAACCTAGTAGGTGCTATATTAAAACACCGGCTAAGTGTGAGTCGAACTCGCACTCGAAGGGTTCCGTACCACCGACCAAAATTGAACACTGAGTACATATTTTTTTAAACACGTTTCTTGCATGGAGACCTGCTTTTATTTTTAACTTTATTTTACTTTTCTACTTTTACACACTCTGTGAAAATTTCAAGAGTTTATCTATTACGGTTCAAAAGATACAGCCCTGTGACAGTCGGACGGATGGACAGACAGCGGAGCCTTAGAGCGGTTCTGCACTGCATCCGACCCGAATCCGAGAAATGTCGGTCCGAAGTAGCCATAGTACTATTTGTATGACGGTTGCGCAATAGAACCCAACTCTCCTAATACACATTCCCAATTCGGATTGAACTCGGATCTTGAATTCGGATGCAGTTCAGAACCGCTCTTAATAAAAGGGTCTCGCTGGCACCCTTTGGGCTCGGAACCTTTAAAAAATAACCCTTAGTGTTGTAGTGAAAAACCAAAGAGATAAACTAGAGGACAAGAAACAGAGAACAAAACTTTCCAGGAACCGTGTGATAGGTGAACATAATCAGACTATAACGTTCCCACTGCTGGGACACAGGCCTCCTCTCTGTGAGAGAGAGTGGGCCGTAATCGACCACGCGGGCCCAGTGCGGGTCGGTAGATGTCACATGTCTTCGAATTTTTGGTTCTAGGCCATGTCGGTTTCCTCACGATGTTTTCCTTCGCCGTTTTGAATACATGTAGGTATACAGAAATCTATCAGGACAAAGACTGGTGATAATTCTAGAAAACCCAATCTATACATACAGGGTGGCAGGGACATCGACGCGGAACCTGTTACCATGGATTCAGTAAATACATGATTCTAAAATTTGTTGAAATTTTTCGTCGGTCTTGTCTAACTAACAGGTAGGTACTGCTTGCGGCTGTTCGGTAACAAGATAACCAGAAGTCCAAACGGCATCTAACACTCATTGCGTTATGAGGTACCTCGGTAAAAAAAAGTTAACTGTTCCATACATTTTGACCGCGTAGGTATTGTACTTTTCTATGAATCTGCAGATTTATTTATTTATTTAAACTTTTCGCACAAAAAGGTACAAAGGCGGACTTAATGCCTTAGGCATTCTCTACCAGTCAACCAAGGGTATTAATTTTTTATAACCGATGAAAAATATTTCTGCGCTAAGGGGTCTAAAATCATGTGCTGAATTCATGGTTACAGTTTGCGCATCGACGTCTGTCCCTGCCAGCCTGTATTACACTCGAAAATGTCCTCCCAAGCTGTCCTCCCATACTACTGTAATTTGAAAACATTGTAAAAGCCAATTATTTTTAAAAGAGTATCCATGGAGTTTCTTGCCGGCTCTTCTCCATAGGAAACGGCCAATTGGAACCGTGCACCTTGCTTTTGACGTTTCATAAGTGCCCATGTAGGTTTATGTGAAATATTTTATTTTTATTTAGAATGAAGTCGCTTCTCGTGTCTGTCTGTGTGACAGCGTTGTTCTTCTAAGCTTCGCAACGGATTTTGATGTGGTTTTCATCATCATTTTTAGAATTTACTAATTAATAATTAAATACATTACTTTTTAACTTAAATATAAGTAATAAAGAAATCCCTAAGTTTTATCAAGTCATAAAAACCGTGCAAGGGGCGAGTTGCTGGTTAAAAAATAAAATAGCCAACAAAAACCCAAAAATAAAGACGCTACAAAGAAACAGCCACATTTAACCATCACGAAAAATAAAAAACAAACCACAGAGAACAAAGAAAGCATGCCAGTGACACGACCGACACAGTTTTTACTCATAATCGAGTATGTTAAGCACAAACCCGCCATAATCGAGCTGTCAGCGGCAGCCGAGCGCGCGCAAAAGTTTGATTAAAACCGAACCAATCAGCTAAGCGGAGGCTAGATAACAAACTCAGGTGTTTTGATTTTCAAATTTCGAATTGGTTTGTTGTGGTTAAAGTGTCGTTGACGTGTTGTTTTTTTTTTTTTGTTTTCGGAGTTTTGTAACTGGCAATTAGAAGGGAGTATTTTTGTAAATGGAAACAAAATAAGTAAGAAGTTCGTTTTTTTGTGTAAATGTCAACTGGCTAGCATGAGACTCTCAATGGTAGTTTTATTGAATGGAAAAATGAGAAATTGCCCAATTGGAAATGGAAAACAGTTTGTGAAAGCAGTTTGATGTTACATGGATGCCTTTAAATTGCTACTGGTCTGTAGTTTTTCTTTTTGCACATGGCCAAAAATAGCATATTATACTATTGTGTGAAGAAGGAAAATGGGTAGGCCTTTGCCAAGCAGTCGGAAACAATGAAGGCAAAAAAAAACGATTTATACCAGAGCGAGGGAATAACTTACCAATTGTTATATTTTATTTTTCTGAAATAAAATTTTCTCGTGAATATTTTCATTGTTGTGATTGTACAGACGCCAGCAGGTCAACCTACCCGAAACTGTCAAATTTTCCCAATCAACCTTGAACCTTAATAACTCTAGCGATAAAGTTGAAAATCTATTAAAGAAATTTGACAGATTGTAGTAGCTTGATGTGCTGGCGTCTGTACATACCGACACACAATCAGCCAATAACGTTTCCACTGCTGGGACACATTATTGAGAGGGCCGTCATCCACCACGTTTTTACGTTCGAAAAGTGCTGATTCTCAGCCTAATTTGAATAAATGACTTTTGATTTTGATTTTGATTTTACCACGCGGGCCCAGTGCGGATTGGTAAATGATACATGTCTTTGAATTTTTGGTTCTAGGCCATGCCGGTTTCCTCGCGATGTTTTCCTTCGCCGCAGAGAGCAGTGGTGATGAAATAATTTACACAAAGTGAACCACCTGTTTGGTTCAAACCTTCGACCTAGAACTTGTAAGTCGCGGCCGTTGCTACTACTTACTTTGCCGACATTTCTCAGTATTTCCAACATCCGAAAACCAGAAACCTACCACTGTTTCAAACACCACATTTATTTTATCAATCCGTCATCAAGTACAATCTACGCAACAATCTAACAATGACCTAATTCAGTCCGAATGCAATTTTTCTCGTTCACGCCGAGATGTCCGTCCGTCAGGTGCGCCGCATGATTAATGTCTGTTCGCGATTAATTGTACCCCCTCCACCGCGCCCACTCAGCGCGGATTACCTACCCTCAATATTGGCAAACATGTTTGTGTTCATGTTTAGATATTTCTTGATCGATGTTCGTGGAATTAAATAGGTAAGGTTAAATATGAATATTGAATATTTATGGTAAGTAAATATTGTTGACATGACTCAGAGCAAGGTACTCTCTCGGCCACATAAAATATAAAATTAACAGAATAGGTACAGCTGTCACAAAATATGAATCCTATCCTACCCTAAGTACTATCCTACTTCCTACTATTAATAATTAATTAATCACAATAATATTATAAAGGCCAAAGTTTGTGAGTGAGTGTGTGTCTGTGTGTGATTGTTACTTCATCACAATTTTGATGAAATTTGGCACACAGATAGTTTATAGCCATGATTAACAAATAGGATACCTTTTATCCCGATATTCCCACGGGATCGAAACTTACGCTGGTGAAACCGCGGGGCCCAACTAGTAATAGTATAAACGCGAAAGTTTGTATGGATGGATGGATGCTCTTTCACGCAAAAACTACTGAACGGATTTGGATGAAATTTAGCACACAGATGGTTTATAACCAGGATTAACAAATATGATACTTTTTATCCTGATATTCCCACGGGATGGAAAATTATGCGGGTGAAACCGCGGGGCGCAGCTTGTTTTATATAATTTCAACGGAATTATGATTCCGGGCTAGAATCAAACCGACGTCCGTTTGTCTGCAATACGTAGTACGAAACAAATGAACGACGCGCGACGAAAGCCAGTTCACAATAAATGCAGTATTCAAAAACAAAGTTTGTAGGACCGTGTAGTACCCCTTCAAACTCTGCTCATCTCACCACCCACAACAAGGTTACAGATAAAATACCGCACAGGGGCACAGCACCCTCATATCCTCGCAGCAAGTTTATCTGCGACACACTGCAATGGCGCCTGGCGACGAGATGCGGGCCCCGTATGTACTCACCAATTCAATGACAATACACACCTGAGGTGCTTCAAGACTGTGTCGTTTGAAGGGTAGGCAGAGATCGACTTTGGCTTACTTTTTCTTTGGCTTTTTTATAATGATGTGGATACTAGATCTTAGAGGCAATTCCTGTATTTTAGAACGTGCGCATTATCTCAGTCTTAATCTGTCAAACATACCTCTTATGACAAGTTTTTGACATTTATTGTCGCTGAGATGAGATTGCGACTAGATTTTGAACGTTTTTAACTACGAGAAATGACTTAAACTTATTATGTCACTTACTTTTCACACTCATCATCTGCCTAGCCTTTTCCCAACTATGTTGGGGTCGGCTTCCAGTCTAACCGGATGCAGCTGAATACCAGTGTTTTACATGGAGCGACTGCCTATCAGACCTCCACTACCCAGTTACTGGGTTATACGAATACTTACTTTTCTCACTATTCTTTTTAAAAGAGTACCTAACGGTTGAGTCTCTTGCCATTCTTCTCCATACGAAACCTTTTGGAACGGGCGACTAGACAATTTTCACATCAATCATATTTTTTTACAACTAGATGAGGTCGGCGATTCCTATCTGACTAGTCTGAGAAGAAAGGCCGAAACAAACTCAGAGGTCACAGTCTCTTTTAAAGTCCAGGTATAATCTTGATCAGATCATGGGAAGACCATGCAGATTGGTGTCTGACATGGTCTTTTGAGTAAAAAACCACAATTTGGGAATCAAAGTCCCGTACTGTAGCGCTGGAAAACAATCGTTGCAGCTGTTGATAATTGAGTCGTTATTTTCATTCATTCATCAATATTGTAGTGTTTAAAATAATGTAGTTTTTTTTCATTCGTTCGTTAGAAATAAAGTGGGTAATAAAATAATAGATAATATCCATAACTTTTTTTAATAATTTATTTTCAATTTTAACAAATTGGTAACTTATAGCACAATTTCCGCATAAATCATTTAAGTAATTATTTACTAAAAGCATAGTTCAGTAAGCAACACATGAATGTATTCGTTACAGCACCTAGAATTGTTTTTTTTTTAGATTAAGACTTTTAAACGTACCAATGTAATAGTATAATACTATTAATCGAACCTCTAATAATTTAAAAAACAATTTGAAACATTATTGAAAACTCTAATAGAATGAGTGCGTCTCTTTTTGTGACCCCAAAATCATCTTTATTTTCATCACTTTTGATCAACTGTTTAATTGACTTGCGCGTCCGAAAAAATAACAGATCATCTTCTTTACAGGCGAACGAAAATAAAATCAGTAAAGTAGTAAATCAGTGTAGTAGTTCTTGTCAAATCATTACACCTGCAGTGCGATTCTGTAACCATCTCACCGTGAAAACTTGGGTGAAGTGAGCGTGGAGTGAGCTGTCATTCCAACTTATACTAGGGATTGACACTATTAACAGCTCACTGTAAGCTCACTTCACTTAACTTTTCACGGTGAGATTTTTACAGAATAGAACGGCACCCTAATTGCGTAACATACGAACAATCGGAATCGGTTTCATTTTGACAGTTCAACAACATTCATTGCGTTATTTACGTGATGAGCAGACAAATTTTTCGAACCTAAGAAGCAATGGATTAGCAATTTGCTTCAAAATGATTCAGATTCCGATTGATCGTGTGTTACGCAATTAGGGTACCGCTGATGATTGACACTAATTGCAATCACTTCACCTAAGTTTTGTGTGAGATTTTAGCAGAATAGACTGGCAGATCTGCAATTATATCACGCATCGATCTTCTTTTTTTCCTTCCATTTTGACAGTTGACGAGTAAAAATTATCTTCAATCTCTACTGTATCATCTGGTGGGTCTTCCAAAAGACTCTATTCCATCTTGGAGGTGGAAGGACCACATTGTTCTGAGTTTACAGTCCATTTCTTTTGCCTCAAAGCCCTTAATTGCATATTAGCAATAGTTTTTTGCAGCTCCATTCTCGCAATAATTGACATTTCTTCTGGCATAGATCGTAGACTCATCGCTATATATTTTCCATAAACGTCCAATACGTCTTCTTCATGTTTAGTCTCTGGTTCACTACTGTGGGTAGAGGTGGAGGTAGTCTGTGAAACTGTTACTGATACGTTTTTGGTTCTTTTATCTAAAATAGTTGTTATTTGTTCTCTATCGTCCTTTTTTGTTTTTGCGTCGCTTGATTCTTCCGACTCCTAAAATGGAGACATAAATAGTTAATTATAAACAGTAATTGGTCAAGAGTTTACTATTTCAATGAGTTATTATTGCCTACATAAGCTAGAAAGATGATCATTTTGTAGCGGTATCTACACCGCCACATGCGAACTACACATCATACTGACGTCGCGCAAAATCCTGCATCTCGCAAGCAGAGTTTACCGCGCAACTTTATATACATATATGCTTATACAACGTCCCTCCATGAATCAGAGGGCAGTTGCCCACCAGACACAACACCCGTCTGGTCGGAGGATCATGCCTTTTCTATGGAGGATGAGTGAACTTTACACCCTGTTCTAATCCTACTAATATAATAAACGTGAAAATTTGTATGGATGGATGGATGGATGTTTGTTACTCTTTCACGCAAAAACTACTGAATGGATTTGGATAAAATTTGGCACACAGATGGTTTTAACTAGGATTAACATATAGGATACTTTTTATCCCGATATTCCCACGGGATCGAAACTTATGCGGGTGAAACCGCGGGGCGCTGCTAGTACCTTTATAATTTAAACAGTCGTCTGCATGTTAACTTGACATTGACAGCATCTTTATGTCGTATCAGTACATACTAACATTTGGTACGAAGTCCATTAACGCGGGTTGCTCTACCAGTCAACTCCTACCGGGTTGACTGGTAGAAGTCGTCAATTTGAAAAAGCTTTATGGGATTTTCTCTCTGTCTGTGTCTTTTTCTATTTTATACTAGTGTGTATGTGTGCGTGCGAGTATCGCGTAAGGAACTATGCTTCTGACGGGTCCCCGGACCGCGCACGTTTTTTTTTTTTTTTGTATCAGTTTGTGTAACCATTTATTTAGCCACACACAAAGTAAACACATACAAGCATTCAAAAATAATGTCATACAAAAATTCCTCACTAACATAACGCAAAAGATCGTTGTTACACGGAAATCAACCACGCGACCTCCAGGGCTTGGAAACGGTACCAAAGTACAGGTTATGTACCGGTACTTAGCGGTTCTTTCCATTTTGGCACCTGGGTACCAGTTCAGTTCCAAACAGGTGCCGGTACTCCACCTAACAAGTACTGGTACCAAATTCAGGTACTCGATGCGTACCATAAATCTCGTAAGTATTAGTACCTTGAAGTTATTTTTCTAATACTTAATATTTATTCTTTTTACTAACTATATCTATTTTCTTACTCTAACTTACTAATATATTTGTTTGATACCAGTACAGTACCAACACTGATTCGAAATACCAATACTACAGGTACTACGTCTGGTACCGGTCCCAATAGTATCGGTACGACGTCTGGTACCGGTATCGTACCAAGGCCAATGGTACCGGTTCCCGAAAATACCGGAATTTCAAGCCCTGCCTGCGGCGTACGGAGGCTTAGAGAGCGGCATTTTAACGGCAACATCAATTGCACCACAATTGCGACACTCATCTTGTTTAGGTACAATCCCAATTCCCTCATTCCTCCTTTATAAAGGAATTACATCATATGTTTGAAAAACTGCTCGGCAAGGAAAAAGGCAATAAAAGTTGAATTATAAAAATGGAAGTTTTTGATTGCGAGTGTGTAACTGGACAATGACTTAATTGGTTTATGACGCTGTCCGAGCGGGGGAGCGCCAAGTCAATGAGAACTTAAGATGCAAGAGCAAGCGAAACCAGCTCGGGACTTGGGTTGGGGAAAACCCCGACTCAGGCAAATTAGGTTCGAAGGGGTTATTATTATTGCTTCGAAACTAATTTAGACCCGCCACGTGATCTTGCCCATCTTTGAATACTCTTACTATGCCACCAATCCCGAAGGAAACATTGGTGATTTTTTCTCAGCACCTATGGTTTTGCTGGGTTTGGGGTTTCCAAAAATACACTAAAAAGGTCTATGGTTTACTCTACCAAAAAAAAATTCTACCATAAAAAACATCAGGCCGTAAAGTACAGAGTTTCCATCTCTATAAGCAACGCCATATTACATTCTCAAAGAGGTCTTAATTATAATATAAAATCGATTAGTTCTGCTTACAGTTTCAGTTGGTTCAAGATTTTGGCTCCACACAAGTTGGTTCTTAGTCCTTAACATTTCGTCAGCAATCGCGAACCACGCTACCTTAGGTTTATACGGCTTCCCGCCTGCTTTTTTACTCTTTTCCATCTTCCTCAACTCCGTATAATACGACGACCTTAGATTCTTAATTTTCTGCGGAATATGTGCGACTTTCAAATCTGGAATTTCGAGTCTCTCTAAAATCTCCTTATACGCGTGGTCACGCACTTCTCTGTTCTTATAATTCGCGTGCGAAACATCCCATAGGCAGTCATATTCTTTGTATATTTTAACTAATTGGAACACTTGTGATTCCGACAGGCGTTCGGACACTCTTTCTCTCTTCATGGCGTGCGGGCTGTGTGCGAACTGCGCAGTAACTAACTGGGGTGATTGGTGACTGGCGAATGCGGGAGACGCTCGCGGGGGGCGAGCGGTTCTCATTGGTCGATACTGAACGGAAGGTCGTTTCGGAACGACTTTTCGTTTGTAGTGTTATAGCGCAATGGCGTGTGTCGGTAACCCGCATGCTGGTTGGCAATGGAGTCGACACGAATATCTTATTGTTATTTACTTTTAAACGTAGTCAGCTGTTTTTTGTTTAGTAAACACTTTATTCAGTTTCTTGAACGCAAAGATGGAATTGGTTCATTTAGTTCGTGGCTCCATGTAAAATTTTATTATTCAACTGCATCCGATTAGACTGGAAGCCAACGCTAACATTGTTGGGAAAAGGCAGATGATGATAAGCGCAAGCGGAAAATTATGATTTGTGTTACCTACTTGTATTATTGACATGATTATAATCAGTCCATACAGACAACCTTGTGATTGGTATTGAACCCCCGGTTAACTCAAGAACACCCCTTTTACAAGAGTCTACATAGTGTCCATTTTTACCTGCTTTCAACTAACTTTCCGAGTGGCTAATTCTTTCACCACAAAATGAACCATTCATGTTGTGACATAACATAATATCACGCCTGTAATTCCCGAAGGATTAGGCAGAGGTGTACCTAGTACACCTACACCTAGCACACCCACATTTCGACAGTTATGTTTAAATCCCATGTAGGTACTTAATAAGGCGAGCCTATTCATGCTTTGTTTATGTAGTTACAAATAAAGTAAATCGTAGATAATATAGAATGTGTGACGTATTAGATAATATACAAGCCGTTTATCAGACTTTATGCTGCGGGTAGCATCCACATGTATAGCTATGTAGCACACTTGATAATACTCCATTGAATTCTATTATGAAATGTCCAAATAACAAATTCTAATCATCATCATCAGACTACAGCAGTCCACTGCTGGACATAGGCCTCTCCTATTGCACGCCATTCAACTCGATTTTCGGCAACTCTCATATCATTCAGTTGCTAAGGTACCTGCCTCCCAGCGAAGATCATCGCCCCACTTAGCCTGAGAACGTCCTACCCATAGAAATATTTCCTCAATGGTCCTACGTTACGTTTGCCGATTCGCAGTCGCCACTCAAGAACACGTCTACCCTAGCGATCATCGGTTCTAGGGCTAATATGGCCCGCCCGTTAACACTTCAGCTTGCTTATTCTGTGAGCTATGTCGACAACTTTGGTTTTCTTGTGGATCACCTCGTTGCGGATTTGATCCCTTTTTTTGGGTGGGAAATTATCAAATAACGTTCTGTCAGATTTTTACTGACTGAAACCCACCCGTGTTCCTTCACTTGCCTGTGCTAGGGGCCACGGTAACTCTTTCGAACAACCCGCGACTGGCAGGCATCGGCCTTAGCGGACCCCGTCACTGTTTTAACAAGTTCTGATTGAGAATATTTCATATTTTAAAGATGCTTAGAAATATTATTTTGAAATAGCATCTACTACCAGTGTTACTCCCTCTCACAGAGAGGAGGCCTGTGTCCCAGCAGTGGGAACATTAGAGGATGATTATACTACCAGTGGTTTTGTGCCCGGATGGGCCGCTCTCTGGTACCCTGCACTGCAAAATTCAGAGGCTGCTAAACACTAGGTTCATAAGACTACAAGTCATCATTACTTATCTGGCGGTGTTCACAGCCGCGCTGGTGACAATTTATCACGCTCTCCCCTAGAACGTTAACTATAGGAGGCAACTGCACTCTGCTAGACAATGCTGCTAAACGCTTATTTATTTTTTGTGGTAAGAGGGTTATTCATAAGACTACAAGTCATCATCACATATCTGGCGAGCCTCACGCCGGTGTAGTGACAATTTATCATGCTCTTGTTAAGCATGCTAACTATCACGGTCAAATTAAATTAGCTAGCGTAACTCCAATAACGTGATGAGTATTGATATTATCTAAACATGATAAATCTGCTGGTCCTCACGGCTGGCGTGGTGACTATTTATCACGCTCACGGTGAGCACGCCAACTATACAGGGTCAAATTAAGTTAGCTAGCAAAACTCCACAGACGTGATCATACCCGATAACACAATTTGACCCTGCGCTCTGCAAGCCATGATGCTAAACGCTAAGGGTCATAAGACTACAAGTCATCGTTAGTTATCTGCTGGACCCACGGGCTGGTCCTCACAGCCGCGCTAGTGACAATTTATCATGCTCGCGCCGAGCCCGCCAGTGCAAACGGACTCAAATCGAGCCCGTATGCGGGACGTAGACGGTAGCGATGGCAAATTAGGTGCGATATTTTGAGAGCGTATTTTTTTTTACAGATATTGGCAGAAATTTTTTAAAAAATGCATGACTATATGGTAGTTGTCTCAGAAAATGGTTAGTTCAAGGACACAGAACACTCGTTTGCTAATTTTGATTCACGATACATCTGACATTGAAAATTTGACACGTTATTTATAGCTTCCTGATTTCCGATTTGGTAACAAAAGTATTTAAGGGATAATACATACAGCGGAGTAATTAGTAGTAAGTAGCAATAGCTGTCATTTTGACAGTTCAACAACATTCATTGCGTTATTTACGTTGTTCATATGAAGCAATGCATTAGCAGAAACTACAGAACGCCGCCTGCTACGATCCTTACATAATCTTAAAAATTATTATTGCTACTTTTGTCCAAGTATTATCCAGAAACAAAACATACAAATAAATACTCCTTCACCAGTTTGTATGCCGACGCTCCTAGCGGCCCGCATGTCTGTGATAGGCGCACAACTCTCGATCATGGGGGACAGTTTTATCTCGCAGTCGGGACTGTTTACACTAATCTACATTTAATTGCTTGGCATGCTGAGGGACAGGGCTCAGGGTACCAGGGTACAGGGCACAGGGTACAGGGGAGGTTGATTATGTAAAGAAAGAATGAGAGATAAAGTGGGTAGGTTAAAAAATTGGCAACAACACATGTAGGGGTTCATTTATAAACGTTGCGTTTAAACGTCAAAAATGTAAGTTCAAACAGTCGCTAATCATTACTTAACTTCAAGCATTGTGTATGAATAAAGGAGGTGGAGTCTGACGAATAAATGGCAAGATTTAAAATCTTATAGGTAGGTAGGTCTTTTAAAATGTTTATAAGTTTCATTGTAGCTAAATAATAAAAGCCGCACGGGTCGATCAATCAAGTTAAGCTACGCTTGCCGCAGTTGTTCCTCGTATGGGTGACCATCTTTACATACCAAGAACCATCCGGGTCACGGAAAGCACGTTAAGCCGTTGGTCCCGGCTGTCATTCGTGGATCTTTGACAGTCGTTACGGGCCGACAGAAGCCCGGAAGTCTGACAACCAGTCTTACCAAGGGGTTTCATATTACCCAATAACTGGGTTGTTCAGGCAGATAGGCAGTCGCTCCATGTAAAATACTGATACTCAGCTGTATCCGGATAGACTGGAAGCCGACCCGAACATAGTTGGGAAAAGGCAGGCAAATGCTGATAAGTTTTATTGTACCACTGAAAGGCAAACCAAGACTCTTCTTCAACAAGCATTGAACAACTCTTAGCAGAAGCATAATCAGCCGCGGGCCCAGTGCGGGTTGATGGATGTCACATGTGAACAACGCTTGCTCGGTTACAAATAGCAATTTTTTGTGATAGTGACGTTTCAGATCCGACGCAATTAAGTACAAAGTAAGAAACACTCTCCGTAAACTAGCTACTGCGAGATTTAACTCCATGAATATGAATTCGCAGGTGTACAAGAGGTTTGTACCCAGCTGTGGGCATTCATACTTACTCTGACAATGGCAATTCATTATCAGTATCGCAAATAGCTATGAAGAGACGAAACAAAACACCTGTCCTCGCAATTTTTTTTTCCCTACCCATTCATCTCCTAATCACAACAACACTTTTTATCACCTTTTAGAACTGCACCAGCCGTTCTATTTCGTAACAACACTTGTTATGAAATGTATCACCTATTGGAACGACTTTAGTCCAGCACCTGCGCGGCACAGCTGCTGGACTAAAGTGGAACTGGGCTGGTCATATCTGTCGCATGTCGGAGTAGCAATACGCAAAAGCCACCACTCAATGGATCTCCAATGGCAGGAAACGACAGTGCGGCAGGCCTAGAAAGAGATGGCGGGATGAGCTGGACTCCTTCTCAAAGGACTGGCCCACAAGCGCAGTAGGCCGGGTAAAATGGAAAGTGGTCTGTTATCAGAACTTACTACACCAAAACAACTCAGCTACATGACAAGTCATGTCCAAAGTTTTAAATTAAGCTTCGACAACGAAAAGCGGCATTTTCTAAGGGCTGATTTTTCAATCGACAGATAATTTCTCTCCGTGGAATAAAATTGACGTCTAAAAAATAAAATTGACAGATTTCGTATGGACGAACTGTCAAAAATTCAAAATTATTCCTCCGATAAAATTATCTGGCGTTAGAAAAATCAGCCCTAAGTTTTATATCCTTTCAATATCGTTTCCCTACCCACAAGAACTCATCTCCTTGTTATCTGTTACCTATTAGCACTACACCTGGTTCTTTATTTAAAGCTCGATGGCCGTTGAGAGTGGCGCGAAAGAGATGCATTAAGCCGCGTCGTCAACACGCCTGCGCGCAGCTGGCCTCTTAGCGATATTTATACAATGGCGGATTGCGCTGTTACCACCGATGGAAGATGTAATGGGTTCTGACGTGGGAGTAATATAGCCTGTTGGTGGTAGCATACGAGAGTGATAGGCATATCTACAAGGTGGAGACGACAATACAACAATAATTAAAATTGCGTATATCGAATGACGTTTCCAGTCTGCATACGAAAATTCAATCAAATATATCCAATTGTTTAGTCACTATAGATAGCTAGTCAAAGATTGGCAAAACCCATCGTCGATCCATCACTACTGTTTAGTTTGTTTGAAAAAATCACTTTTTTAATTTCGATGCTAGAATTTATTTGATAGTTCCAAAATACTGTTATGGATTCATCATTAATATTGCCAGTGTTTTAATTTATTGTCGTATTGTTATCTCCACATTGTATACTAATATTATAAAGAAGTCAAAATGAGTATATTAGACGTAAATTAGTAATTAGTATGTAACAAATCAACAAAGTTTGTATGTAGAGGATCGGTCGGATTTGAAAAAGCCTTTTTGCATTTGATAGCCCAATTCTTGAGGAACTCAATAGGCTATTTAACATCACGGTATGACCCTAAGGAGCCGAGCATAAAGAAGATCAGAAACTACGCTAAGCGAATACGAAGTGATAGCGCGGGTAGGTGATGAGATGCGACGGGGTGGGGGGGAACAAGAAATTTAATGCGGACGAAGTCACGGGCAGAAGTTGTTATATAAGAAAGTAAGTAATTGTTTGCATGTATTTCATCGGCTAAACATACGAATTAACACTCTAATATAATTTACTAGCTGCGCGCCGCGATTTCATCCGCATTTTCGGTCTCGTGGGAATATTGGGATAAAAAGTATCCTATGTGTTAATCCTGGTTATAAACTAAACAAAACAAAACCGTTCAGTAATTTTGACGTGAAAGAATAACAAACACCCATCCATCTATCCATCCATACAAACTTTCGCGTTTTTAATATTAGTAGGATTGTAAGATGTCTCTTTTGTGATCCGCAAATAATTCCTATTTCAGTGTTGTAGAAATACTAAAAAGTCAAGAAACTGCGACCGAATTGTAAGTAGTGCTCGCTATGTTTATTTTCTGTAAGTCGATCTTTTAAGACACTTCTACAAGTCAATATTTTAAAACTAGATGACGCCGGCATTTCCTAGCTGACTGATTCGTGAGAAGAAACGCCGAAACAAACTCAGAGATCATGGTCTCTTTTAAAGTTCAAATTTTATACTACGATTTTATGTGAACATCTCTTGCAGGACGGCTAAGTTCAGCAGCTTATGCTGTAAGAAAAATCCGTCAATTTACTAATGTAGATACCGCGAGGCTAGTCTATTTCAGTTACTTTCATAGTATCATGTCTTACGGTATTTTACTATGGGGACGGGCTGCAGATATCGAGTCCATTTTTATTCTGCAGAAAAGAGCCATCAGAGCAATATATGGCCTCCGCAGGCGCGATTCTTTAAGGGAACTGTTTAAAGATATTAACATCATGACGGTACCTTGTCAATACATCTATGAAAACATCATGTACGTAAGAAAAAATTTAAATCTTTTCAATAAAAGAGGTGAAAGACACAACTATAGGACTAGAAATAGGGACCAATTAGTTCAAACGGGTTTCAGACTGGCTAAAGTTGACTCATCCTTCATGGGGTACTGTTTAAAATGTTACAATAAAACTCCTCCCCACATACTCCAACTGAATGAAACAAAATTTAAATCTTGTATTAAACGCACACTATGTAGCCAAGCATACTATAAGTTAGGAGATTACATCGCTGACAAAAATGCTTGGCTCAATGCTGGTCCTGCTCCACAGAGGCGCATAAACTAATTAGCATTCGGAAACAATGTTGGAGCTGCTGAACATTGGAAAAGAAAAACTATCTTTGCATTGTATAAACTCAATTGCTTAGAATTGTATAATTGCATAGCACACGTGTGAGCACTATGTACTTTCTATAAAGCTACCATTTACTGGGTACGACTTTCATTGACTTGAATGTGCCCTGGCAGCTGTGAGTATGTCATGCTCACTCAAATGTCTCGCTGGTGGTGGCGTGTGTGTTGGATCATTAAGTTCCCTCCAAAATGGTTGAGCTGAATGGTGCTGATCCATACGTCATGTTCGTGAACGGGCGCCGCCAGTAGGGACTGGTCATCTCTTAGCTGCCTCGGCTTATTTTAATTTTTAATTTCTGAATTGTTTTTGTTTTTTTTTTATAACGGACGCTTTTAACGTGCCCGTATTTCTACATCGTTCTCACATGGTTAATTTCAACACGAATGATGTAATCAAATATTTTGTAACAATTTTATGATTTAAAAGAGTGTCCATGGAGTTTCTTGCCCGTTCTTCTCCATAGGTACCTACGCTTTGGAATGGGCAACTAGCTTCATCTTTCTGACTGACCGACCCTTTGACAATTCAAAAGTACCTGTAATTGGTTTAGTTGAATTAAATGATTTGAGTTTGAGTTTGAGTTTGTGAGTAACAATACAAGGCCATGTCTGGAAGGGCCTTTTGAAGAAAGAGTCATTGCAGCTTTGAGGTGACCTGTCCCAACAGACGGCATGCATGCACCAGTCATCGTGTAGCTCAGTGCTCGCTCGTCCGTCATCAGAAGTCCGAAAAGTTTTTAGAGGATCATTTAAATATTTCCCATTGTTTAATTGCATTGTTTAGTTGGAGTTACCGACATAGCTTGCAGAGTAAGCAAACTGAAGTGGCCAGCCCGGCCATGTCTGTCGAAGGACCGATGGCTGCTGGAGCAAACGTCCGCAGAGTCCTGGAGTGAAGAACGCGTATCGGCAAAAGTAGTGTGGGACGCCCCTCAGCTAGATGGACGGACGACCTAAAGAAGGTGGCTGGGACAGACTGGATGCGGAAGGCGAAGGACATGGTGTTGTGGCGTAGTCTGGGAGAGACCTATGTCCAGCCTATGTAAGCAGTAGACTGCGATAAGCTGAGTTGATTGATTGAATTGCAGTTGTGGTAAACGCCAAATTACGCAATTTATAAACGGGTTATTTATATGTCTAGTTCAGTGAATAAAGGGGTAAAGTTCAAGGCCCACGTTGGGCGCCAAAAATATTCATTGTTGATTTAAAATTCGGCCAAGAGTGAGTCAGGCTCTCAAAATTTGGGTTCCGAACCAAACTAAACTGACCAGTCTATGGAACGCACGCTGGTCTGCCGTAAGTACTGAATTGCACGTAAGTAATTAATCCTAAACTATACGTCTGAATGACATAATGTCAAGAATAAAACCATAAATGTTCTACAAGGTGGAGACGACCATACGATCGAAATCAAACTTTGTATATATATCTAATAAAGTTCATAGTTTCCATACAAAAATTCTACCAAATTAGCTAGCAAAACTCTACAGACGAGATGGGTATCGATATCTAAACATGATAAAACAAAAAAGAAATTTATTTGATGACTTTTTTGTGAGGTCAACGACCGCAGTTAGTGTCGTCCCTTGAAACATCAGTTTTTTTGTGTATTTACAGAAATATCGATATCTAAATACGATAAAACAAAAGAAAACATTTTTTCTCAACTCTTACTTCAAGTAACAACACTCCCAGCGAGCGGTCGTTGACCCCCCAAAAAGAACATTGAAAAAGTATTTTATATTTTTATTTTATTAATTTTACCTTGTGTAGTAGAGATGTGTATTGATCTTTAGTTTGTTTGAAAAAATCACTTTTTTAATTTCGATATTTAGATTTATTGGATCGTTTCAAAATAATCTTATTCATCAATAGGTATTGTCAGTGTTTTCATTTATGGTCGTACTTTCATCTCCATATTGTTATTATCACCCCATAACATTCCCACTGCTGGGACACAGGCCTCCTCTCTGTGAGAGAGTGGGCCACGCACCACGCGGTCAGAGCGGGTTGGTAGATGACACATGTCTTCCAATTTTAGGTTCTAGGATGTATATTTCCTCACGATGTTTTCCTTCACCGTTTTGAAAGTACTGATGATGAAATTAAATAGGGGTACTATGTAAAGTGCCTGTCTGGGTTCGAACTCCGCATTGTATATTCAGCCAACTAACGTTTTTTATATGCTGATGTGTGAACCACAAAATGTATACCTACGTGCCTAAGACTTGCAGAAAACACAATCATGTATTTGCATATAAAGTACTAATACTTGACAGGAAATGATGCATTTTAAACATAGCATACAATTTTATGACTACACTAGATCCATTACAACCGATTTTTTTTCGGCCGAAACAAAATGTTTTCTTTTTTGTTTGGCGATTTGATACTGAGGAAGTAACACATTATTAGAGTTCGACCAAAGGTTTTTTTCGGCTTTCGACTAAAACGATTTTTTTTTTGTTTCTGCTCGCTTTTTTTTTGGTAAAAAAAGATCTTGTCAGTATGTCTGGGGTATTGTGAGATGAGCGTATGACTGGCGAGTACTTGTCAAATGTGTTTGTGTCTTTGTCTGTTTTATGTTAAATAAATAAAAGTAAAATGAATGCAATGTTTAGCTTTTTATAATTATTTTTAAGTTAAACTTTTTTCTAAGACTTATTAATAATTAATCAAGCCAATGAGTATCACTAGCTAATTTAATGTGACCATGTATAGCACATATTTTTTCGGCCAGAAGCGAATTTTGCCGAAAACCGAAAACGAAATTTGGTCGGCCCCTAAAATTATATCTTGTTTGAAGTGTTAAATATTATATTCATACCCAAAAATTAATCATTCATTGATAGATCCTCATTATAAGCAGTCATGCAGAAGTTCTTGGTGTGTGTTCTAATATTATCTCTAAACACATTGACGACAAAGTCAAATTTCATTTATCCGTTTGACGAAAACATGATGTGTGAATACGAGAGCGACAGTGTTGAAGAAAACAACCACATAGAAGATACAGTGAAAGACAATGATATCAAAGACAATGATATCAAGGACAATGTTACCAAAGACAATGATATCAAAAACAGTACGAAAAGTAATAAAGACGAAGATCAAACAGTCAGCTCAGCCTACCGCAGCCCACTGCTGGACATAGGCCTCTCCACGGCCGCGCCACAGCAGTCTGTTCTCAGGAAAGACGAAGATAGTGGTTTAAAAGTGAATTTTCCAACAGTGTATACGTTTCATACAGAGCACGGATACATTGATACTCTTATCGAAGTGCCGAAACATACAGTGACAGCTGATAGCGACACGACAAGCAATTTGTTTTCTTATGAGTCTCTTCGTCCGGCTCTTAACTTATTGTGATGGTTCTCATGGTAGTCTTCAACATTAATAAAAGTGAATGCAATTTGTTAACTGTTTTATTTATTATAATCTTGTGGCGAAATAATAACATCCGCACGAGTCGTTCGAAGGTTAAGCTGCGCTTGCCGCGGTCGGTTCGTGAATGAGTGACCATCCCTTCCATACCGAGACCTCTCCGTGCCCAAGTAAGCACGTTAAGCCGTTGGTCCCGGCTGTCATTCGTGGATATTTAACAGTAGTTACAGGTAGTCAGGAGCCCGAAAGTCTGACAACCAGTCTTACCAAGAGGTATCGTGTTACCCAGTAACACGATATCATAGGGTTGTGGAGGTCAGATAGGCAGTCGCTCCATGTAAAATGCTGGTATTCAGCTGTATCTGGTTGTCAGACTTACTTATGTGTTTCTGACTACCCATAACGACTGTCAAAGATCTACGAATAGAACTAACGGCTTAACGTGGTTTTCCGAAGGGGTCTTGGTATGTAAAGATGGTCACCCATCCACGAACCAACCGCGGCAAGCGTAGCTTAACCTAATAGATCGACCCGTGCGGCTGTTATTACTTAGCCACAAGCCCCTCAAGCATTCATTCAATCAATCAATCATTTAATCATTCACTCATGTATTCTGTTTTTTTTTTTATTATTGATTATGGGCGGGCGTTGGACAGTCTTATGCAATTTTGATGTTCGAGAAGAGCTAACTTGACTTAGATTATCTGAGTTTTGATTTATGCATAACCAGTAAAGCCAGTGTTTTAATAAGTGATAGTGGATTCCTTGTGCATAGTAATATTATATTGACACCAACCAGGGGTTGTCATTCGGTACACTTTGCAAAGTGCGTACAGGTATAATCGTCGTCTGGTGCCTCCTTTCATTTAAAGCGTCTAACGGGCCTCGACGAGTTGGCTTCTTGCCCTCGTACACCTTCCAAAGGATCAACAGTGCGATTCTGTAACCATCTCACCGTAAAAACTTAGGTGAAGTGAGCGTGGAGTGAGCTGTTATTCCAACTAATGCTAGGGATTGACACTATTGGCAGCACACTAAGCTCACTTCACCTAACTTTTCACGGTGAGATTTTTACAGAAGCGATCGGCTGGACTTCAAGACCAATTCCACACCCATAATTAAAAACGTTCATAATCTAGTCGCAATCTCATCTCAGCAACAAAAATGCCAAAAACTTGTCAAAAATGTAGGGATTTTAGAGGTATTTTTGACAGACAGATCCGCGGGGTAGTTGCGTACCTAGCACACTAACAGTAGCAATAGCTTTCTTTTTAACAGTTCAACAACATTCATTGCGTTATTTACATTTTTGCGCAGATAATTTTTTCGAACATGTGAAGCAATGCATTAGTGAGTCTTTCAAAATGATTCACATTGTGATTGATAGTCTATTACGCTATTAGGTTGCGGGGTCACGTGGTCCCGAGAAATGTCAGAGACGTAAAAATAATATGTCGAAATACTGCGATCACCGTTAACCATAAATATTTATATCCTTACAGACTCATCTCCAAGGTTGACCACTTAAAATATATATCATCGCCCGTTTCGTTAAAAAGTAGGTATTTAGATTTCCGCGTATGTAGTTTATTATCTTAGATTTGCATAAGAAATACCAAAGTTGAACAAGTTTGAACCTTGAACAAAGATTAAAGAAGAACTAGATGCGGCATTCGTATCTCTGTACGTGATTATAATTATGGCAATGATGTAATGTATTGTATTGCAATATAACATCTGACTTTCCGCTGTCCGCGTATTCGTCCGCGTGAAATTTCTTGTTCCCCGAACCACCACGGTGCTTCGCATTGCAACCGATGCAAATTTTCAACGCAGGGTGTTCAGAATCATGTACTAAATCCATGGTAATATGATGCACGTCGATGTCTGCCACCGACGCTGTTTTTATAAGATACAGAACTTAGTCTGCATTTCACGTGACCTCGATGCCCGATATATAATTGCATCTAAATTTTATGTAAAACAACACCTACATTTTAAAAGTCACATCACCTTTTTCCGACGCTCCTTGAGCCACGTCGCGATGACTGTTGGCATGCTCCAAACAACTTCCTTCATTTGTTTCCCCCGCAGTCGTCTCTGCAAGACGCTTCGCTTGCGCTTGTAGCTTGTGACCACAGGATCAGAATTTCAGTCATTCGAGGACACAATCTTCAGTGAAAAAATCATGAAACTCCATCTATTTTGTTTTATAATATGTTCACTAAACATATTGATGATAACAACTAACTTCGTTTATCCAAGTGCGCTAAGCTATGATGATTGGATCTGTGAATTCATGGACGATAATGATTTAGAAATCGTGAAAGCCAAACAAACAGTGAAAAGGAATGCTACTGAAGTGAAGGAGCCAGATTTTGATGACAATGATATTCAAGTCAAATTTCCGAAAAACAATGTGATTGTGTCTGGAGAGGATAAAGATATGGAGGACATGATGCCTGGTGGGGCCTTGGATGGTGAGTGTAATGATGGTATTAATGGGAGATGTCAAACCGAAGATAAATAACCCATCTATTGTGATCTCTCCCTATCTCTAAAAGGTTTCCTGGAAAAAAACTCAACTCTGAGCTTAGCTCGCTATGTACATGTACAACGATTAAGAATTAATGTTTGAAATCTTATTTTCGACTGTTGTTAAATTCCATTAAATTCATTTATTTTTCTGATCATAAAATCCAATTTGTTTGTTAAGTACATACACTAGTGTTTGTACAGACGCCAGCAGGTCAAGCTACCCGAAACTGTCAAATTTTTCCAATCAAATTTGAGCCTTAACACATTAGCAATAAAGTTGAAAATCTATTAAAGAAATTTGACAGATTGTAGTAGCTTGATGTGCTGGCGTCTGTACATCCATAATAATAGTTAGTTACATAAAGATCTTAAATCTATATTAGTATTACAGTACAAACTAAGTTAACAAAACAATGAAATCACTGTTAATTAAAAATACCCAAGCATAGGGCATTATCTTAATTGTTTTACATATTACATAAATATCTATAAATACAACTATATAAATTAAATTGAAGTGTCTGTTTGTAATGTCAAAATAACAGGTTTTTACTAGCATATGAAAGTACTCTGCTCGCCATACCTAGCGCGCAGAAAAACAATTTTAGAATTTTTTGTCTATCTGTCTGTCTGCTACACAAATAAAAAAAAATCAGAAACCGATAAGGCCATTATATGTTTTGTTTTAACAAATTTTTTTGTAATGTATTTTCTGGTGTACGGTAAAGTATATATAAATAAATATGTAAATAATAAATAAAATTGATAGAAGTGTCTGTTTGTCGCCTTTTTCTTTAGAAAATATAAAATACCTTTCCGTGCATCCACATCTTGGAATCATGTATATTTCTTTGGGGTTGTTCATTTATTACGTAAGACGATTTGAGGAGGGAGGGGGTCCAAGCAAGTGTTATTTTTTCTTACATGAGGAGAGGGGGGGGGTCTAGCTAGATTATTCTTACGCAAGATCAAAAAGTAAGCAAAAATAAAAAATTTAAAAAAAATGCTACTTTTGCACGCTCATATGAAATACTGGCTATAGCTAATAATACCTACTACTACTACTTATTAATATACAATCTACACGTCTACCTTATTGGTATAGAAACTAATAATAAAGCTGAATATTGTGTGTTTGTTTGAACGCGCTAATCTATGGAACTATTACTCGGATTTGAAAAAAAATTATTTGTTTTTGATAGCCCATCTCTTGAGAAAGGCCCTCGCTAGGGCCGATCAAAAAGAAAAAAGTCAGAAAGAACAATAATCGAAAACGAAGTAATAGCACGGGCAGGCGATGCGATGCGACGGGGGCTCTGCCCCAGCAGTCTCGACATTCACAGCGAACGCTCCGAATTGACAGGTGAAATGTATGGAGTGACAGGACTTTGCGACCGAATTCGGTTGCAAAGCGATCGCTATGAATGTCGAGACTGCGTGGGCTGGGGAGCAAGAAATTTCACACGGACGAAGTCGCAGGCAGAAGTTAGTATCTTCATAATCTTCGTCACTTTTTTTCCCACTAACACTACCTAAAACCTTACAACGAACAGAACCGCACAGCTCCCACATCATCACATCAACGTGTCGCTGAAAACCTGCGCTGGAGCTGTCTCGCATAGGGTCTTAGCATTATGCTGAGCGATGGCCGTTTTGCGAGGATGGGATGCATGTTTTCCCTAAACTTGTAAATTATGTGTTTGTGTTCTTTTTCAGCGTCATATTTAACGCAAAAAACGTATTTTCTTTCTTTCTTTCTTTTCTCTTTAATTGCGTCACACATTATCCATCACAATCTAAATCATTTTGAAGGATATTGCTAATCCATTGCTTCATATGTTAGAAAAAATTGTCTGCTCAACAACGTACATAACGCAATGATTGTTGTTGAACTGTCAAAATGAAAGCCTTCTTATGTTAGGTGTTACGCAATTACACCGCTGGTCACAAGCGCCAGTGTTCCGCATCAGCATCATTAGGTGCTCTCGTTATGGTGCGGGTAATGGTGCGATTAGGAGCTCACAGCTGAGCACGGCACCTGTGGACACACTAATTATACTATGATTTAAACGTTTGCCTGGCAAGAGTTATCTGCAGGAGGCAGGGACGGAAGCTGAGTTTAACTTGCTGACTTAGTGACCAGATCTTTGACTGTTCAAAAGTGCAGTTGTAATGTGTTTTGTAAGTAATCCTTTGGTCTGGTGGTTCCAATTGTCGTATTTTCTGTGTAATGTGAGTATCGATAACAGTATTTTGGAGAAATTTCCTACGCTGAAGTTTAGGTTTCTGGTCCTGGTTAGAATAGGTTTACTCCTGATGAGTCAATAATACCTCCATCGTCGTATCTAAGTATACAATATTAATTATTTGTGTCTTAAGGTTTAAAAATACTAGGTATACAGTAGCAAAATCTATACATCTATATAGATTTTGCTACTGTATACCTAGTATTTTTAATAATCGATAATAATCGGCCATAATCGGTAGAATAGATATATCTATTCTACCGATTATGGCCGATTATTATAGACCTTGAAATTTTGTTAATTAAATAAATTGAATTTTGAACATTTTCATTATATGGACTAACCTATATGGACCTACGTATACTAAAGTGACGTTTGAATAGTATTTTAAAATTGGAATTGTGTTTTGACATTTGAATTGTATTTTGACATTTGAAATGTATTTTGACATTTGAATTGTATTTTGACATTTGAATTGTATTTTGACATTTTGACTATTATGTATTTATTCATTGCATTTTGACTGAATTGATTTTAATTGTATTGAACTGCAAATTTTTATCTGATATTTGTGTTTAAAGTTCTTGTTTTCTTTTTTTTATTACAGCATCCTATTGATTCATTTAAATTTTGCATGTCAAATCTTAGGCAGAATGTATGGGTCAATTTGAATTCTTCACGACAAACAAACTTTCATCCACTATTTAAGCTCTTTAGGGGACAAATGTTCAAAAATCCTTCCTTAGCTTGCTGCTCACTACTTATAGTTATTTAAGTAACTTTTGTGCAAACTTCTATACTGCTAGACCCAGCGATTTAAGCTGTGCGTTGTCTGTCCGTGAACGAATGAATGATGAGTTCAAGATTTTGATTAAGTAGATACATTATTTTTGTCATGTCAACTCCAACAGAACAACTAAGATAAATCATCAAAAAGTCGCGACAGTACGCAGACGCAGCCGCCACACGCGCCGAGTGTTTGCACAGTTGTTTCCGCCAAAAACAATATTTAAACCAAACGTCTGTTGTCGGGAACAGTCACAGTTCACGGTCAAAATAAGAAATAATTTATAAAGAAATAATCAAGGTCCTTTCTTCAGCCATTAAACCATTTTTAGAGACTTAGTACCAGAGGACCAGCGGGGTAATTGTGTAACACACTAACACTGGCAATGGCTTTCATTTTGACAGATCAACAACATTCATTGCGATAGTTACGTTGCTGAGCAGACAAATTTTTCGAAAATATGAAGCAATGGATTAGCAATATACTTCAAAATTATTCAGATTATGATTAGTATGATATAGTATGATAGTGTGTTACGCAATTAGGGTGCTGATGGCCAATTCCCGTAGATACCGGTAAAACAGGGTGAATAGGGATGCAGGGGGGAATCGGGACGAAACTTTAAAATGGATTTGAATTTTAAAATAATATAGCTGGTTGCTAACAAGGACACTTAATCTTTAATTAAAAAACAGAAAACACAGAGTCTTTTCTGGCAACATACTATACATATTATTTCGTCCCGATTTAATCCCTATTCACCCCGTTTTACGGTACTTAAGAAAAATTCATATTCAGGTCGCAATATCATCTCAGTGAAATTCAATGTCAAAAACTTTTCAGATAATATGTAGTTAAATTAGAGGTTTTTGGAATGAAGTTCTTTAACGCGGCTTGCGAAACCTTATACAACTCAACTCTTGACTTTTTGAGATAGTTTTCATGGTTTTCGAGGGTGCTAAAGTCGATAGTGAGGGAAATGAAAATCCAAGATAACCGCGGCGAAAACTTAAATTTTTTCTAATCTAGTCGGGGTAAGACTGGTCTTACCCAGTTACTGGGTAACACGATACCCCTTGGTCAGACTGGTTGGCAGACTTACTTATGTGTTTCTGACCCATAGCGACTGTCAAAGATCTTCGAATAGAACCAACGGCTTAACGTGTTTTCCGAAGCACGGAGGGGTCTGGATGTCTAATGGATGGTCACCCATCTAGGAACAGACCGCGGCAAGCGTAGCTTAACCCTTCGATCGACCCACGTGACTGTTATTATTTAGCCATGAGCAGGGGCTCATAAGAAAAATTCTTGTAGTAGGGAGGGCCCTACTACAAGAATTTTTCTTAATATCTTTTTTAGGGAGAATGCTAATCTAATCTCTCTCGCTCTACAAAATGCCAATACGAATTTGCAGTAAGATCTTTCATTAAGAACATATTTTTAAAGCGCCGTTAAAATACACATAAAACACTAAAGATCGTCAGTGGCACACCCGGGCCCCTGCGCCGGCGCCGGAGCGCACGCGCCACGGTTGACACAGGTGTTGCCAAAAACAATGTAACCGAACGCCTGTAGACGTCACACGCGGTACCACTGTTGCCGGGTCCTTCGTCAACTATTTATAGGAGCTGAGGATCGAGAGATTGGGTTTTCAACATTTTTGTAATCTATTCCCCATGCTCAGGCTTGAATTTTTATTTTTTTAAATTTCAACATTTATTTTTTCTATTTTTTTAAATCCTGATAACACCTTTACTTAATTCGCGATTTAATTGCCAAAAATGTAAACAAATGGAAAAGTTATGGAAAAATAACTTTAAATCTACACAATAAAGTTCAGTTTACGCTACAACTTCAAAAATTTTTATAACTTTTTCAATAGTGCTAGTCACTCTGAAATCAACTTAATTGCGAATAAAATAAAGTTGATATTTGTTTAATTTGAAATAACATCAATTTGAAACATTAGTTTGAATAGACTTTAATTATATGTGCATGCTGTGGTCTCCTGTAACTGAAGGAGCCTTTTGTGTTATTGTTATTTCTGTAGTACCTGTGTATCCTCTGTTGGAGGTCACATAACACAAAATCAGCCTATAATGTTCCCACTGTCCTCTCTGTGAGAGTGGGCCGTAATCCACCACGCGGGCCCAGTGCGGCTTGGTAGATATCACATGTCTTCGAATGTTTGGCTCTAGGACATGCCGGTTTCCTTACGATGTTTGCGTTGATCGTTTTGAGAGCACCAAGTAAAGTGGAGACCCTAAATAAATAATAAATTTTGTGGTAAAACCTGAAGAAGAGATTCGAAAGGATAGTAAAGTCTTATTAGTTCCGTTAGTGAAAACAAATTGCGATCACAAAACGATGACTAATAGCATATCATTTGAGAGCCTTTGTACAAGGCACAGTTTCACGGTACGGTGTATGTATAAACCGCGCCGTAGAAAAAAATTGTTTTTCAACCATAGCGATCCATACAGCATTGACAACTGACGACGTAGTTTTTCACGGTAAGAAAAACGAAAAAAAACATTTTAATTTCATTAAAACAAATAAAAAGCCTACGGTTAGCAAATCTATACTTCTATACTAATATAAAGAGGTAAAATTTGTTTGTTTGTATTTACGGGGATAATCTCCGGAACTGCCAGTCTGATTTGAAGTTATTTTTGCATTTGATAGCCCAATCCCTGAGAAAGGTTATCGGTATAAGGCTATTTAACATCACGCTACGACCCTTAGGAGCCGAGCAAAATTAAAAGAAGTCAGAAGGAATGCTAAGCGAACAGAAGTTGGAGCACGGGCGAGTGATGGGATGCGACGCGATGCGCGGCCGAAATTTCATGCGGACGAAGTCACGGGCAAAACATAATCAATAAAGCTAGTTCATTCATTGATACAGTGATATAGTGACACACTTGTCATTTATTGATTTTTGGGACAATATCTGGCAATGACAGGCGTTTTGTCTGTAATTTCCCGTGATAAATAAGACCCTAGAAGCAAACGGGGTGGAAATCCAGAAGAAATATTAAATCACATGAAGGGACAATTCGATAGACCTACATCGGTATAATTGAAGTGAAGAAAATACGATCGCCATAACTTCTGGAGGAAAAAATCTAATAACTCGGCAGTCTATTCACGAAATCTAACCCTTTATGTTATTGAGAGCTCTTTGGCTGTCCGGGACGACACCGACACGACCCACAGGTCCAGGGAAACGAAATGGAAAGGAACGAAAGTATTTACTTTTTCTTATAAATAATTTACAGGGTGAAGTGGCTTGCAACAGGACTCTACCAACTCTAGTTGCGATAGAACACAGGGACACTCTTAATTACCGTAGTACAGTTGTAGCGACATTTACATCACCACATGCGAACAACGCATCACACAGACGTCACGCAAAAGCCTGCATCGCGCAAGCAGAGTTTACCGAGCAACTAGCATATAAACAACGTCCCAACATCTATCGTCATGCAGTTGCCCACCAGACACAGCAGCCATCTACTCCGAGAATCCTCTCTTTGCATGGAGGATGAGGGAACTTGACACCCTGTTCCTCATACCTGTATACAGTAAGCCGAAAGTCAGTGGTAACAAAAGCAGCATAGCTTATACTGCTTTTGTTACCACTGGCGTTTTATTCTATAACACTCCCTCATACGCCAGGCAAGTTCAAGGTGAAAGTGCTACCAACGACGTGCAGTTGACTGGTGCTCCTATAAGGAGGTTCCATCCGAAGGCCTTTTTTTTTTTTTTTTTTTTGAGGATGGGAAATCATCAAATGACTCCTCCCGCTCTGGGTGGAGCAGGAGGGAGTGTCAGACTCTTACTGACTAAAACCCACCCGTGTTCCTTCCTTAGCCCTTTATGTTCCAGGGCAGCGGTAACCCTTTCGGACAATCCCGCTACCCTGGCACCCGAAGGCCTGACCCTTTAAAAATAAGAGGTATGCGGATGCAAGACTAAAAACTTTAAAAACACTTTACAAATTTGTCTTCAACCCATGATAAAGATACGAAACTGCAGTTTGATTGGGTATTGCTTATTCTTGGTTAAATAGAAGAGACTGATTATTCAATTAAAATACGTAAACATAAATACATGAGGGAAACCAGGACATATCACAGCCTGGTACACGAGTAGTGGCAGCTAAGCGGATGGTGGACAACGTGCTGGAAGTTGTGAACGGTGAGTGGACGTCGTACAACTACCCTCAGACACATTGCAAAATAAAGGTGAGCTGTATTGTTTTGTTTACGATTCTGGTGCTGAATGCTCGTTAAAGCGAGTTGTGCAGCCAAATTAAGTGGCAAACGGATTAATAACGTTGTTGCGTTGACTGGTATTGGTCAAACACGTGTATTCAGCACAGACCAAATCATATTAGCGTTGCAATTAGCGAGCAACAACTTGAGATTTCATTACATTTCTACCCGACATTTACTTGCAAAGTAATATTGAACCTAGACTTTTCGATTAACATGTCTGCGACAGAGTTTTGTTGCCTAAAGCTCTTGTAATAAATTCAGTTTTAAACGGTCAACAACAGAAAGCTAGATTTGATAGAACAAAGGCAAACAAAATGTTCGGTTGACGATTTCGTGTTATTAGAAAACGAAGAGTGAAATCAGATTATAAGACTAAGTTAGATCGGAAGTTCAGAGGTCCGTTTACGGTAGCAGAAGTTTTGGCGGGTGATCGCTATATGTGTGGTATGTGGGTGTCGCTTTAAATTCTAACCTTACAAGAATGCTCACGATAGGTAAAGAAGATGTAGGTCATGTACCAGTCGAAGTAGATAGTGATCACAGTGGTGATGAGCAAGCCTACATTATGGGAAGCACGCGAATAAGGGTTCTCTATCGGCCGTAGAAAAGTCGACCGTACCAGTAGTCAATACGTAGTCGTAGCCCGGTAGAAATCGGTATCTCTTAAGGCAACTCAAGTAGTCCGTGGGTGCGCGATGCGCGTTTGTCTCTGGCGGAGGTCGGGGTCTGGAGAGACCGTAGTGTGTGTCACAGGGTGAGTCACACGGATCCATGCGCTGGATGTGTGAGAGCAATGCGATTGCTGGTCGGCTGGAGAGCCGTGGCGTTAGAGTGGTTTACTCGTGTGTGGGTTTCCAGGTGTCTAAGGCCCTTAGTAATAAAAATGATTGTTAATGTGGATAACGATGGTACATGGCTCTGGTTAATGATTTACGCTATGATTAGATAATCAAAGTTTGTTTACATTACCCTGGTTGAATCAATACTCTAAAAGCCTTCAACTCTAGGCGTACGTATAAGTACGCTCACATACAAACGATGCCTCTAAGTATGTAATGTTCCTAACGAGTTAAACGTAGAAGACGGCGAGGAGAGTTCCTCCACCGACTAGTAGAGCACATACCATGGCTATTAGGTCACACTGTACACACTTGTCTGTCAGTCGTAACTGCAACTCCGTTGTGAGTTGTTCAGGGGGCGATGGGCAGCTGGTGGTGCAGCGGGGACCCGGGTCTCAAAGGAGACTAATTGTTCTGTTGGTCTTGTAATGACCTGGGAGTCGTAGACTCTATGTGAAGTGATGTGTGTTGGTCGTATTACTTGAGGTGATGACGATATGGGTGGCATGAGTGTCTAGCTGCTGCGGCAGCCGGGCCATGAGCGTTGTATGTAATCTACGAGTAAGTTGATACAGTTCCTAACCAGTTATTACTAAGGCTTAGAGGAATCTTTTGTTATCGATGATAGTTTAGATCGGAGTATTACCAGCATCCACGGCATGTTGAGAGCATTGAGTGACCGGTGGGACTGCCCGATGCTTGGTCGATGGGTGAGACTGCACACACAAATCGGCTCTAGATAGCTGTATGTGCATTTTATTCCTATTATTATTATGCCTATTTGTGATTTTTATGTGTGTGTATTGTGTTATTTTTATGTTATTTGTGATTCGTTTCTATTATGATATTATTATGTAATTTGTGATGTATTTCGATTATGTTATTTTTGTTATGGTGCTTATTTGTAATTCATGAATATGTTTTGATGTCAATATTTACTAATCTAATTCTATGGACTTCAACGTCTGCAAATAAATGATTATTATTATTATTACTAACGAATTTGAGGATAGTGATAGTTTTGTTGATGAAACATGTAACCGCTGAGTTCCTAGTCAACACGCTGCGAAAAATCATCACAAAAAATACAGTCAAAACTAAAATATCAAAAAAAAGGACCCGCTTAAACCGTGGATTACAGTTGGCATAGTGAGATGTATACGGAAAAGTGACAAAATGCACCAAAAAGTAAAGAATTCGCCAGTTGACGAGGTACTCCTACAATAGTACATATAGAAATGCTTGCAATAAATTGAGAGAAACGTTAAAGCGTTCTTACTACGAAAGGGAATTACAAAAAAATTAAAACAACTTTAAAAAGACCTGGAGTGTAATTAAGGACATGTGTAACATAAAAAAAGGCAAAAGCAGATCTACGGAGTTATTGCAGATCAAATCTAACCCCGCTGACTCTTTTAATGAAGTTAACAGATACTTCACAACAATTGGTAAAGATTTAGCAAATTCAACTCTAAGTAAATTCAAGCAGGATGAAGGAACTCTAGCAGCACAAGCACTGAAGTCGGATGGTTTCCTCCATTCGATGGCATTTTCTCTCGCAGACGAATGCAGCAGTTATCCAGGTGATATCCAGACTTAAAAACAGCAGTGCCTCTGGGTTAGATAATATTCTCGCTAACATCCTAAAAAAATATAAATTTAAATTAGCATCTCCAATAACCACCAGTTTATGTAGGCTTGCGGTGCTTTTCCTGACACATTTAAGAAAGCGGCCGTCACTCCTGTTTTTAAGGCTGGTGATAAGGCAACTACCGACCTATCTCTGTACTTAGTACACTATCAAAAATATTAGAAAAACTTGCAAACAAGAGACTAGTAAGCTATTTAGAGACTAATAATATTCTTTCGTCCACCCAATTGGGTTTTAGAGCCAATCGGTCCACTAATGATGCCATTCTAAAACTTACCGGAAACATAACCAAGTATATAGACAAGGGAGAAAAATGTGTCGGTCTTTTCCTCGACCTTCAGAAAGCATTCGATACTGTCTCGATCCCTATTCTTATAAGCAGATTAGAAAACATCGGAATCAGAGGAGTGCCACAGAAATGCCTATTAAGTTATTTATCTGGAAGAAAGCAAAGCGTTCGTCTTGATCATATGACTAGCGATGAAGTTTCCTGTTCTTACGGGGTTCCTCAGGGGAGCACGATTGCGCCAACACTATTCCTGGTATACATCAACGAACTGTGCGATATCACAATGAATAGAGCCGATGTCATGATGTTTGCCGACGACACAGTTCTTCTGTTCCATGATAGGCCGTGGAAAGGTCTTGAAACAGTCTGTGAAGCGGGTCTCTCCCAAGTAACAGCTTGGCTGGAAGATAATCTGCTATCACTAAACGCCTCTAAGACAAAATATCCATGTTTTAGTAAGACTAGAGCAGGAAGCCCCCAAAACTTTAAAATTAGCAGCCACACATTTCCTTGCAATAGGAATCGCAACAACTCTGCCTCCTGCACTTGCCCTAAGCTAGACAGAGTGAACTTCATATAAATATTTAGGAGTAATCGTTGACGACAACCTCAAATGGACACAACATATCCCGGTTACCGCCAAAAGAGTACGCAAGTTGATCCATATCTGTAAAACCCTGAGATATGTTGCTAGTCTAAAACTTCTGTTGCAAACATATAAAGCCTTATGCCATTGTGTCTTGGGATACGCTATTTGCGCTTGGGGGGTGGTGACAGGCAAGACCCACATGATCGAGCTGGAGCGGGCTCAGCATGCGGTGCTAAAAGTACTTCTGTCACTGAAACCGGACGCCCATGACAGAGGTACACGAAAAAGTCAAAGTACTCAGCGTCCGAAAGTTCTTTTTCTACGAATACCTGCGAAGATATCATCGATACGCCATCCCTAATCTGCCTATCTCATCCAAGAGGATTGAAAGGTGCCCAGTTGAAGGTACCAAGAGCGTCTTCGCTAGCAGACACTACCACTACATTTCCCCACGTCTTTACAACAAAATCGGCCACGAGAAAGGGATCAAACAACTTAAATAAAAACGTTTTCGTTGTTTGCCACCGACTTCTGAAATTAAAGTTATTTTTCACTTTGTAGTGTCGTTTTTGGAAGTCGGTTGTTTTTTTTTGCAAAAAAGTTTTTATTTTTCACTTTTTAGTTGTAATTTTCACCAGTAAGTTTGGTTTAAAAACCAAGCTACTAAACCGTTTTTGATGAAATTTCTATGGCACCATTTGGGAAGTATACCCTTTCCAACAAAAAAAGAATTTTTCAAATCGGTTGGCAAACGACGGAGTTATGTGCGAACAAACATTAAAAAAAAAAAATACAAACATCCGAATTGAGAACCTCCTCCTTTTTTAGAAGTCGGTTAAAAAGTTAACAACTACCAATTCAAAAAAGCTATTATTCAATGGCTAGAAAATTACGATTATAACGAATCAGAAAATCTATTCGGCAGCGTTACATGACACCCTGACAAATTCACACACACACACACACACCACACACGAACACCTCACTCACACACATACACCACACACGAACACCCCACACGCACGCACACACCTCAGTCACACTTATACATAACATTTATACATACATAACATTTTTCTGAATTTATTAGTTTTCTTAATTATCATGTGGTCAAACAAATGACGTATAATTTCCTTAGTAAATGCATTTGGTCCAGCGATGTGTAAATACATATTTGCGTGGTATTTTCGCCGACTTTGCCACGTATCGTTTAAATATTTGCTTTAAATACATTAAAAGTTAAGGGCAAGTTACATAGTATTTAAATTAATACTTTATTTACTTACGTCCGCCATAAAGCAACCATTCTGAGTCTTCTAGTGTTTTTAATATACAGACGTATTATGTATGATAAACGACCTTATATTATTTCGATGCACTTAACTGGGCTTTTGGGCTGCTGCAGTCTATTCTGGGGCACAACAAAAACATCTAAGCACATTCTGCTGAAGTTAAATACCATTATAAGGTTGTATATTGTAAACCTATATTCTGGGAAATAGTAAATGAACTTGAATTTGAATTGAATTTACCTGATCTACGTTTTTTTAAAGGAGAGTATGTAATATACAATATATAAAATATTAAAGTAATTAATTTTTTTTAGTATTTTTTTAGTTTTCATGTAGAATTTTATTTGCAGTTTTGTTTCTAGGATTTCGATTTTTACTAAATATGTATAACTATAATTTTGCTGTGCTCTTCTCAGAATAGTCAGATAGAAAACGCCGACCTCATCTAGTTCTAAAAATATGATTGACGTGTAAAGGTTTTTGTACAAACCTACTGACAGAAATAAAATCATTTATCATCCAGGACCGAAAGACCCAGAATTTTTCTTAAATCATAAGGGGTCTATATTCACGGCAATGATTCATTGCGTAGCCAGTTAATAATAATTAACAATAGCAATCCAACACGTAACAGCTAACAGCAAACCTATATTCCCCAAAGGAGTAGCCAGAGTTGTTGGTACACACAAACGATCCTACTGCCAAACACAGACCACTCCGGCTGCCACAGAGAATTTCAATGACAACACAAATCTCCCCATACAAGGTAACATAGTCACCGTCCCGATCCATCACGCAACCGTGTCGTACCCACTAAATCTCAAAGGACCTTCCGTTATTGGAATTTCCCTGTTACAATTTATACGTAAAGCGAGGTACACACCTGCGGCGCCCAGATGCCGCCTTATTGTTGACACAGATGTGCACTACTGGATGTGCCGGAGCTTTGTTCTGAATTCTACTTTTAATTCCGTGTTGGAAGCTTTAGTTTTGAAGGGGGGGGAAACGTTAGAGGCGTTGTTTTCGTGTGGGGGGTTGTATTTAGATAGATGTTGTGTAAAAATATATTATTACTACTTACTACTTCTGCCCGTGGCTTCGCCCGCGTGGATGTCGGACATGATCCCACGAGAACATTATTGTCTACTTTCGATACCGAGTTTCTAGTTAATCCGTCCGAGTGGTTTAATTTTTTTTCTTACCTATTAACTTTTTTACCCCCTAAATCCTCTGTGAGGAGTTTTTTAAACTAAAAGTGACCAGCTGTATAAATTACTGAGGCAAATATTGCTAAGTAGGTATCAAGTTTATTAACCAAAGGAAAAAGATTTTTTATATAAATTGTATCCCAGCTTTTTACTCCCACAGGGGTAGAATTTTGAAAACTCGTTTCGGATGTATTCATAACTTGACTCAAAGATTAGTTATACCAATTTTCGAGTTAATCGAGCTAGGCATTGTAATCCTCCGCTGTAAAATTAACTACCCCTTTTCACCCCGTTAGGGGTAGATTTTAGAGTATCCTGATACATGTTATTCTTTATTTTTGGTCTTAAGTATAAACACTGAGTTTCGAGTTAATCGGACCGTGCGTTCAAATTCTTCCACACAAACTTTAACACCCTTATATCCCCCTTTGAGGGGTAGTTTTGAAAAACTTATAATGATAAACTTTATTACTTACGTTGGCAAGTATTCTTGCTAATTTTCAAGTTTATTAACCTATAGAATAAGATTTTTCATATAAACTGTATCCCCGCTTTTCACCCCCACAGGGGTGGAATTTTGAAAAATCGTTTGGGATGTGTTCATAACTTGACTCAATGATTATTTATACCAATTTTCGAGTTAATCAAGTCACGCTGTAAAATCATCCTCTGTAAAATTGACTACCCCTTTTCAGCCCGTCAGGGGTAGATTTTCGAAAAACCCTGATACACATTATTCTTTACTTTCAATCTTAGGTATAAAATACTGAGTTCTAATTTATTTAGATAAGTATTTGTGCCAAGTTTCAAGTAATATGGAATAAGATTTTTCGTACAAACGAAATCCCCCATTTCACCCTCTTTGGGGTGAATTTTCGGCGAAAACATTGAGTCTAAAGCACAAACGGCGGCCAAAAAGCTGGGCATCCTGAACACGGTTAAGCGGTACTTCACACCGGGATAGCTTTTGACCCTTTACAAAGCACAAGTCCGATCCTGTATGGAGTACTGCAGTCACCTGTGGGATGGCTCAGCTAAATACCAACTCGCCACTTTAGACACAGTGGAGCGCAGAGCTAAGAGACTCGTTGGAGATAAAAAGCTGATGGAGGCAAAGCTTCACAGTTCGGCTCACCGGCGAAGTGTCGCCTGTCTGTCCGTCTTCTACAGACTGTACTTCGGGGAGTGTGCTCAAGAGCTACATGAGCTCATCCCGCCTTCCCCTTTCTACCATCGAGAGTCCAGACGCACTGCAGGATACCACCCCTATTTGGTTAATATACCATATATACGCACTAAGCGCTTCTCGTCATCTTTTCTGATGCGCACAGCTAAGGAGTGGAATCGTCTGCCTGCGTCTGCATGCCCGAGTTCATACAACCCGAATCTCTTCAAGGCGAGAGTGAATAATAATAATAATAATATCCCTGGACATTTCACACAGCGCCATCTAGTCCCAAGCTAAGCAACCTAATGCTTGTGTTATGGCAACAAGATGGCTGATAAACTACTTATATACATTTTTTTTTTTGTAAACATATACATATTATAGATAGAAAAACACCCAGACTCGGAACAAATACATGTAGATCATACAAATATTTTTTCCGTGCGGGAATCGAACCCGTGACACGCAGCGCAGCAGTCAATCGCTTAACCACTGCGCCAACCGTGCCGTCAAAATAGGCTAATAGGCTTCTTCTGGGCAAGCTCGTTCCACCGTAGATCTCATCCCTGCCTCTGGGCTGGATTGAGGTCAAGAGTGAGCCCATTGTCAATAAAAAAAAAATCAGGACTTTAAATTTTATATAGGTATATGGATAGCATATCTAATCAGTTTATAATGTCCCCACTTCTGGGGACGCAGGCCTCCTCTATGGAGGGTTGTAATCTAATACGTGGGCCCTGTGCGGGTTGGTAGATGTCACATGTCTTCGAATTTTTGTTTCTAAGGCGCCATCTCCACGGGCGAGGAAATCGCAGCGATAGTCATGCGGTGCCATCAAATTGTCGTTGGGATGATATCGCCGTCTGGAGATTGATTTCTAGAATTTCTATTGAATTTGATGGCACGGCGAGACTATTGTTGCGATTCTCTCGCTCGTGGAGATGGCGCCTAAACCATGCCGGTTTCCTCACGATGTTTTCCTTCACCGTTTTGAGAGTAGTGATGATGAAATAATTTACACAAAGTAAAGCAATTGACTGGGTTCGAACCTACGACCTGCAACTCGTAAGTCGCGGCCGTTACCACTGAACCACCACTGCTCCACACTGTTCATACATTGTGATTCTTTCAGATTAAAGTTTCCCATGGAGTATCTTGCCCGTTCTTCTCCATAGGAACATACTACGCTTTGGAATGTGCGGCTAGCTTCATCTTTCTGACAATTCAAGTGACTGCATGTAAATCAATGTAGGTCGTCGTCCGCCTAGCCTTTTCCCAACTATGTTGGGGTCGGCTTCCAGTCTAACCGGATGCAGCTGTAAATGTAAATCAATGTAGGTAATTGAAATAAATGCTTCGAGTTCGTGAAGTTCGAAATCACTGTTCAATGGCAAGCAGCTTATTAGAAACGTCATCAAAGCTTTTAAAGGCTTGGATATTCGTTATTCCGGTACAGTATCCGTGTCTTCACGCCCGCGTTTTCAATAGGTAGGTACTTAATCAACATTTACGCAGAGGTTCGATAGTAAGAACCTGAACTGTGTGGTTTACGTACTTTTTGTTATATTTAATGATTTATTAAAACTTATGTCGGTCAGTGGGTCATCATAGGGTGTCGGTCAAACAACCGCAATAATACAATGAATGTTGTTGAACTGTCAAAATGAAAGACATTGCTACTGCTAGGGCGTTACGCAATTAATCCGCAGTTAACTAAAGCATAAGCCACGCATAGTCAGCCTATATTGTTCCCACTGCTGGGACTCAGGCCTCCTCTCGTTATAATAAAATACCACTCGATATTCTTCAAAATTTAGGTTTTAATATAATTATTATAAAAAGAAAAAGATAAATTATTTAAAATTTAATAATTTATATTAAATATTTTAAGAAGTTTTGAGAAGTTTAAAACATGCATTAAACGCATACTATGTAGACAAGCATATTATAAGTTGGATGAGTATATCGTAGATAAAAATGCTTATGTAGCTTACACAATGCTGGTCCTGCTCCACAGGCACTTGGACTCACTAGTTGATCACAATTTCAATATTTGGAAGAGATGCTTCCCCTTTTTTTTTGTTTTTTGTTTATCTGACATTACGAACTTAATGTTTAAGTATTTTATTCAATCAAGATGTAATTCTTAATATTTGAATATTAAATACCTCTTCCTGATTATTCCTACAGCTTTGTATAATTTAGAAGCATTTTTTAAATTTTGTAAATGTAAGAACCATGGATCCGTTTTTATGATATTTTGATGTTGACTTGAAAGAGCATGGCTGTTGAGAATATGTCATGCTCACTTAAATGTTTCACTGGTGGTGGCGCGTGTGTTGGATCATTCGGTTCCCTACAAAATGGTTGAGCTGGGTGGTGCTGATCCACGCGTCATGTTCGTGAACGCGCCGTCGGTTGTGACGGGTCATCTCTTAACTGCCAGGGCTTATTTTTAATTTTATATTTTAAATTGTTTCTTTTTTCATTGTTCTCACATATAATAGAAGCAATAAGAATAATGTACCCAGGATTTTGTAATAATATCTTGATTTAAAAGAGTGTCTTTGGAGTTTCTTGCCCGTTCTTCTCCAAAGAGATCTACGTTTTGGAATGGGCAACTAGCTTCATCTTTCTAACTGACCGACTATTTAATTTTGACAATTCAAAAGTGCCTGAAATGGTTTAATTGAAATAAATCTCGGTCTCGGCGAGAACGAAAAACCTGATGCACGAGTAAAAATACTGTACAAAGGCGGACTTAATGTCTGAGGCATTTTCTACCAGACAACCTTATGGTGATGCAGAGACAAAACATGGCAGGTATGTTTGTGTTGGTTTGTGAAGTCTTTTAAATTATGCTGCTTTTGTTTTTTTGTGCCTACTATGAACCACTGTTGGTCGAAAAAAACGTTTTTATGCCAACGAAATAGTTCATATTAAAATAATTGAACATTATTTTTGTACAAATTCCTAATTATAAGTAGGTAATTCAGTCTTCTCCTTTATAGTTTCTTAATTATAAGTAGATAGTAACAAAAATCAACAATGTCAAAACCAAAAATGTCAAAACTAAATCAACGACGAATCAAAAATACAAACAATAATTTACAAATGCCTGAAACTATAGGTACTGAATAGAACTGTAATCGGTTATTCAGCCGGTCACGCATTAGAACAATATTTCATTCTATTACGTCACAACTTGCTATCCTATCGGAAGTAACCATGACAACGCGGTTAATACAAAAGATGACACAGAAGTTGCACTTCAAAATATATTAGAATAGAATAGAACATACGATCTTCTTCCCTTTTCAATCAAGTATTAAATTATCTAACTGAACATACAGCTGTGCTGCGGAGGAGTTTGTTGTGCCACTTCTTTTCCCCAGTGAAAGCACTAGAAAGCGGTGAAGGGCGGGCGTTTTGGGGACTGTCTTTTGAAATTTTGACGTACGATAGGTGCTGATTCTCAGCGTAATTTGAATAAATGCTTTTTGTTTTTTTTGGCCTCGCCTTTTTCCATTAAGTGGGGTCCACTTTCCCAATCATGCGACGCCATTTATTTCGGTCTAATACGTCATCTTCCGTAAATCCCATCTCCCTCATGTCCTTTTGGAGCTTCGTCATCCATGGATAGGTTAGGCTTTTTTATGTGGTTTGAGGTCTTCCTTTTCCCCTCTTTTTTGTAGGCATGGGAAGGCACGAACACAACGCATACTAATCACAGATGATAAATGAGATGACAAAAACTTAAGTACAGACGCCAGCAGGTCAAGCTACCCGAAACTGTCAAATTTTCCCAAACAACCTTGAACCTTAATTCTTCAGTGATAAATTTGAAAATCTATTAAAGAAATTTGACAGATTGTAGTAGCTTGATGTGCTGGCGTCGTCTGTACATGTAGTAGTATAATAATATTTATTTGTTTGAATTGTTACTTAGCCCTCTTCCTCTCTCCTAATTTTTGCTGTGCCCGACAGGGTCCATATTGATCTATGTTACACATATGGCATGCAACAAAGAATTAAGTATTGAGTAGTACATAGGGACTCTATGGATGGTCTTATCCCTAAAACAAGAACGAAATTAAAAAGGAAAGAAGAAAAAAAGGGACGATAGATATTTATATAGGAAAAAAATTATGGCTATGGAAAAGAATTGATGTTTACTTACAAATATTACCTACACGCCGCCGCCACAGCTATAAATAAGACTTTCACATGTGACATGTAAATCATAATGAAAAGAAAGGTAAATCATGGAACCTGCTATCGAAAACGCAGTGCGGGAAATGGGGGAGCAACTGTCAAAATGGCGCTGTCGTAGCTAGTTCCTAAAGCAAGCTAATAATACAAGGCGTGGGGTGGGTTCATTTCAGCATAACATAATCAGCTTATAATGTTCCCACTGCTGGGACTCAGGCCTCTTCACTTCGAGAGGGAGTGGGTTATACCTATATAATATACCACGCAAGCCAGTGCGGGTCGGTAGATGTCACCACATATTATTATCTTAAAATTTTTGGTTCTAAGACATGCCGTTTTTCTCTCGATGTTTTTCTTCGCCGCTTTGAGAGCAGTGGTGATGAAATTATTTACATAAAGCAAATAAAGCGCCTGCCTGAGTTCGAACTCATGACCAACCACTCGTAAGTCGGGGCCGCTGCCACTGGTCGACTGTTGAGCAGTGGTGGCCCAGTGGTTTAATTTTATTTTTGCAAAATTGACTCGTTGTTGTGTTTCAGAATACTTCGAAATTGTAGTCCGCCATTTGCCAAAACACCCTAAAATAAGAAGATTGTGAAAAATCTTTCTAATCAAACAGTTTCAGGTTATGTCGGAAACATTTGGAAGAAACTGATTACAAGGTCATCTTTAAGGTTTTAAATTCTGTCAATTACTTAATTTAAAATATTAAAATCACCGAAGATTACGAAATAAAACCAAACTCAGGAATGAATACCACATGGAATGAACGGATGAATTGTCAAATTTATTGTCGGCTGTAGGGTCTATAATTAGCTTTAACCGACCTTCCTCATTGAGATAGCATTAGCATTGAGATCCATGGTTGCACTGAAGAAAAAATATCTGAAAGCCAATTCCCGTTGTTAAAAACGTTCAAAATACTGTTGCAATCGCATCTCAGCGACAAATGTCAAAAACTTGTCAAAAATATAGGGAGGAGGTATTTTTGACAGATTGAGACTGAGATCAGACTGTGAACAGATCAGAGGGGCAATTCTCGTAATTTTAAGAACATTCACAGTCTGATCTCAGTCTCAATCTGTCAAAAATACCTTAAATTTCCCTACATTTTGACCAGTTTTTACATTTGTTTGTCGCCGAGATGACACTGCTACTAGATTTTGAAAGTTTTAAATTACGAGAATTGGCCTTCAGATCTTCTTCTCTTGTCAAGTGTCCTTTTCACATGTTTGAAGAGAAGATCTTCTGTCTCTCTCCTGCGACACGTCAAACGAGTCATAGCCAAACTCGCGTCAGTTTTAGCGCGGGAACCAACACAGCTGATGTGATGTTTATCTTTCAATGGCGGCCCCGCACCTAGAATTAATGCCGGAGCCCGAACATCGCTCGAAAAACCCGTGAGTGGTGGTGAAAATTGCACCAAAATCCACTTAGCAGTTTAGGAGATTAGATCGAAGTTTATAGATGGTCAGTCGGAATCGTTCGCTAGTTTGAGTTTGATAAGTAGTAGGTACTAGCGAGCCTCTGCTTCGCTCGGTTTTTACGACTTGACCAAGAATCGAGGTTTTTTTTAAAATTATATTATACCTCCTATCTGTCCCGTCTGCAAACTTTCAAGATGCTCTCGTTATCAAGTCGAAGAGAAGTTATGAATCCCATGTTCTTATACAAACTACTCAGAAAGCAGATAGACTGTCCACAGTTACTGGGTCTCCTCAAGTTTCGTGCACCCACCCGCTATCCTAGAAATCCCATCACTCCGCTTTACCCGCCATTGCGTAGAATTGTCCTAGGTGCTAAATCACCAATTCCGCGAATGTGTAAAATTTTAAACAGCTGCAGTGACCTGATTGACGTTCACCACGATAGCATGGAAAAATTTCGTAAATAAATGATTGAATACTATTCGCACAAGACCTAATATGAATTGCCAATTTGTTAATTTTTAAACATAATTAACATTAATTAATTTTTAATTATTATCTAATGTAAACCAATTTAATTTACTTATCTGTTTTTTTTTTAATTTTATTTTATTACCAATCAATAATCATCATCATGTAATTCGATTATCTTGATTTGTTTGTTCAATTTCTAGATCTATGCTTTGTATTACACTAATTTTATCATTATTAATTAATTCACAATTAATTGCAATAATGAAAATTTAATGATATAATGTAATCTAAATAAAATAGTGCATGTGATGTTAGCCTGTAAGTAATTGTTGCACTTACAAATGTATGTGTGTGTTCGGAATGAATTCTCAAAATTATAGTGAAAACCGCATCAAAACCTATTTATTGCGTACTTTAGAAGATCTTAGCGAACACTAGTCGTCTTTCGTGTCTGTGTGTTCGCTACAGACACGAAAGACGACTTTGATTTGTACACACGGCTGCACATCAAGCTATATTTTTGCAGTTTTAACTGACCTCACATTGTATAGGTGTTTTATACAATCAGAAGGGTATGTATAGCCATGTGTACCAGCATGTAAGGATAGGCGAATCGAATAAAGATAAAAAAGTCCGTCATTAAAAATTAAATGTCATAGGATGCCTGTTAGTTAGTGAAAAATTTGTATATGGGTAGGTACATTATCTATGAGATCCGAAAAAGTTTAATGTAAGTAGATAAAAGAAATCGCAACAAACCAGTGGGGTAATTGCGTAACACACTATTAGTAGCAATGGCTTTCATTTTGAGTTCAACAACATTCATTGCGTTATTTACGTGGTTGAGCGGACAATTTTTTCCAAGATATGAAGCAATGGATTAGCAATATCCTTCAAAATCATTCAGATAGTGATTGAAAGTGGTTTACGCAATTAAAAAGGTAAAAGTTAGAAATGTATTTATAAGATCATCTCATGCTTTTGCAAAACTGCTTAGGTACTAAGCGCTCGTATCTTTTTGTTCGCCTACAAGCTACTGTATGCTTAGCCTAGAATTCTTGTCTAGCCTAGGAAAACGAACGTTAGCGTGAGTTCTAACACTAACGTAGACTCCATCATCGTTGCCTCTTGGTGCTCATACATTATCAGCCCTATTTGTTAATCTATATATGTAATAGAAAGTGGTTACTGTGTGGCACCTAAAGTCTGTGGCTGATTGATCACCGCAGTCCACTGCTGGACTTAATATAATCTGATTATAATGTTTCCACTGCTCGCACATAGAGCTCCGATCTGTGATAGGAAGTGGGCCGTTATCGACCACGCGGGCCCAGTGCGGGTTGGTATAGATATCACATGTCTTCGAATTTTTGATTCTAGGACATGCCGGTTTCCTCACAAAGTTTTCCTTTACTGTTTTGAGAACAGTGGTGATGAAATAATTTACATAAAGTAAAGCGCCTGTCGGAGTTCGAATCTACGATGTCGTAGGTTCGAACTCCGACAACCTACAACTAGAAAGTCGCGTCCGTTACCACCGGGCCACTCCTGCAGTGCGATTCTGTAACCATCTCACCGTGAAAACTTACGTGAAGTGAGCGTGGAGTGAGCTGTTATTCCAACTAATGCTAGGGATTGACACTATTGACTGCTCACTCTAAGCTCACTTCACGTAAATTTTCACGGTGAGATTTTTACAGAATCGATCGGCTGCTCTGCTGGACATAGTAATCTCGCAAAATGCGGCATTGATTGCGGCATCAGTGGCATTCTTTAGGTCATAGGAGGTGAACGGACACTAAGGACACTCCAGCAAGCAGGGCATGGTCTGATCAGAATCCCCCACTTCGACAAATTATAAAACTTACTATTAACAATTTGAATCGACACAGTTCCCGACACCCGCAGTTAATAAGATACTTTGTTACAGCGACAATACAAACCCTGATATAACAAGTACTTGATTTACAACAGTATACTTTAATTGGATGAGCCAGTAAACAGGGGTAGGCAGCGATGCGGGTCTAAGGTGACCTCAATAAGGGCTCGGCATTGAGACTGTTGCATACGGGCAAGTGATCCATGTGATACGCATCTGTCTGTGTGTGTGTATGGTGGTCGGGGTTGTGGTCGAGGTGACGCGACAGTAATTGTTTATCAATGTTTCTTACTATGTACTTTACGTGGATCTTATGTATTTTCCCATACCCGTTCACTTTACCTCAGATTTGAAGTCATAATCAGTAAAATATTCGTCCTTATTCCAGCTATATTTCTTCTACTAAATTCTAGTAATCGTTCTACAGGCGTAATTTAGGAAATCTTCCATCTGAATTTATATGATTTTTTTTCTGAAAACTTAAAATTTTAACTGATCTCCCATATGTTATCCCGATGTCGCTTAGTCAATTTTGCCTTTCAAGCGTCGATTTATTTTTTGGTAATTGAAAACAAACCGTGTAGTATATTAAAAATAAACAGTAATAACTTAACAATAAACTCAACAAATATACTACCCACTACATTTTCCACAGATTATAGATATTTACAAGCTGATGGCAAACGCAATTGTAGTCAGGACAAAATTAATTATAAGAACAAAATTAAAAATAACAAAACAAGATTTGTTGGTGTATTGTATCCCATGGGTCCTATAATGATAATGTTAATTTGCTAAAGCATACGGAATCTACTGCTGATCCTTCAGAATTTTATCTATATTACTTTTAAAAGAATTTCGGTTAATAAATAGAATGTCGATTTTGCTAATCGCTTATTATCACATATCTATCTATTTATTTATTTTATTATTTATGTGCACACAGTAAAATACATATTGATATGACATAATCATAATATGAGTACAAAGGTACTGCTTATTTCTTAAGAAATTTCTTCCAGCAGACCTGCGAAAGGAGAAGTAAAAAAGAAATGTAGACAATAGTGTGTGAGAACAAGGTGAGAAAAATATGAATGTGTGAAGTCTAAAACAAAAATATTAAATATACCTACGCATATAACGCAAAAAAATAATAAATACTTAAGTATACTTAAATAAATACATAATACAACAATATATAAACATATATATATATACAAATACTCACGGTATAGAGGAAAGGTATGCTCTTTTAATCGACGTTTAAATAGAGAAATAGTTTTTAAATCACGAATGCTAGAATGAATCTATCATAACACATACAATGATACACCTGTAATGATAGTGGCAGGGAGATTTTAATCAATAAATAAATAATAATAAATCTTCATGATTTGTTATTATTTATTTATTAAAATCATATTAGACACATATTAGCTTACAAATAGCTCTGTTGTAACTCAATGAGTGGCTACTTATGATGGTTCTTGAAAGCTGTTAAAGGTTGAAGTGTCTTCAGAACTCAAAGGACCAAAAGTACATTTTCAAACAGCCACATTGGGCAATACCGTCTGTGTAAGTCTTAGTAACTGGATGTCAGTTGAAATGAAAAATAATGGCATCTAGGTAATTCATTAAACAGAAAAAAATGTTCCCGTGAATAATATTTATTAAAGAGGATAAAAATATATACCTACACTGGTGAAAGTTCTTATACCATCAACTAAAAACTATAAAAATAAAAATATAATAACCTAACTAAAACTATTAATTAACTTATAAATAGCGTTGAAAGATTCCTTCGCATAGCTGTCGACTGGTAATGTACCCAAGAGATTGGCGGCATTAACACGATGTTTGGCAATGTTTAGCCTCTGGCCAAGGTAGAAGCCAGCTCTTGGGTCACGAGAAGTACCCGTAATTTGAATTTCAGAAAAATAGCCTTAAAGTCGTCGAGCAATTATATAACAAGTACCTGAAACCACTTACTAAACAGCCTTTATTCCGTTTATTCAAAATGCGAGGAAACTCACCGCCATGTGTTTATTTCATTAATTTAACGCCTGCCTTCAAAGAATATTAATTATACAACAAACGCAAAGAACACAAAATTCCTTCAACAACGCTTTTTCGATGTACCTACGTAAAACGAAAATTGGTCTTTTCAGTCCACTCTAGGCGGAAAATACGAACCCTAATAGCGAATATCTTCGGAAAATATTTCAGCTTAGAATTCTTTTAACAAAAGTTGCCATACAAAAAAATGCTTGTGTTTTTTTTTCTAAAACAGGAAGCAAGGGTACCGGCGCGTGGCGGCAAGTAAACATTTGTGTTTAAAAATAAATTCCTTGTGTACTTTGAGATATTAATAGGCGGGAGAAATGGATGCAGTTCATTACCAAATAGTTTTCAAGGGAATCGGTAATGTGTATTGCTTATGTAAAGTTATGCGGTAATAGTTACTTGTATTCTTTAGTCACAGAATAAGCATGCTGAAGTGGCAATAGGCCAGCCATATTAGCCGTAGAACCGATGACTGTTGGGGTAGACGTGTTCTTGAGTGGAGACCGCGAATCGGTAAACGTAAGTTGAGACGCCCTCAGGCTAGGTGGAGCGACAATCTTCGCAGGATGGCTGGTAGCAGCTGGATGAGAGTTGCCGAAAATCCAGTTGAATAGCGTGCAATAGGAGAGGCCTATGTCCAGCATTGAACTGCTTTAGGCTAATGATGAATGAATTCTTTGGTTATATCGTGTTTTTCCGAAGACCTAAATTTTAAAGTCGAAGCCAAATCATTTATTTCAAGTATGTCATTGAAAGGCACTTTTAGACGTCAAAATTTACAAGAAAATAGATTGGTTTCTAGGACACGAGGCGCCTAGAATCCAATCTCTCTTTAATAGCTAGTTTTACTCTTATAAAATGTTTTACAATATTAAGTTAACATTAATTATATTTTTAAGTGAAGATTAAATACCTACTTAGAATAAAATGACTGCTCAATAGGTACAAAGGTATTAAAAAATAAACATGATCAGCCTGTAATGTTCCCACTGCTGAGACACAACCCTCCTCTCTGTGAGAGGGACTGGGCCGTAATCCACCACGTGAGCCCAGTGCGGATTGATGAATGTTACATGTCTTCGAAATGGTTCTAGGATATGCCGGTTTCCTCAAGATGTTTGCCTTCATCATTTTGAAAGCAGTGGTGATGATATAATTTATACAAATTAAAGCGTCTGTCGGGGTTCCAACCTACGACCTAGACAACTCGTAAGTCGCGTCCATTTCCACTGAGCCACCACAGCTCTCAAAATTAAGCAATGAACGATGAAAACCATTCCATAGACGAGGTCCGATTATTTCTTGCCTATCCTCCTTCTTCTCCGTGTCGCTGACACAACTGAATTTTAAATCATGTTGGCCCAAAACTTTGCCACTTCTATTTCTTGCCAATTTAAAAGAATATGCTCGGTTTTGACCGAAACCCGTATAACTAAGACGGCTACAAACCGACGAAATCTACTATGAAATCTATATTTTGGTATCCAACCCAGTTATGCGTATCACAACGTCCACAGCCCACAGTAACACACATGGCACGAGGCGCCGAGCCACATTTAATGATCGCTATATTGGAAGGACCAGCTGATGCTGAGCACTAGTAAAAACCTCTGGTTTTACTTACAATAGCAAATGACCTACTTATACTTATTAAGTAATGCGAGCTTTGATTAATTGTAGTCCTTTCTACAGGGTCAATTTAAATTAGCTAGCGAAACTCCGCAGACGTGATGAGTATGGATACCTAAACATGATAAAATAAAATCATTTTGAAGGATATAGCGAATCCATTGTTTCACATGTTTGTAAAAGTTTGAAAAATAACGCAACGAATGTTGTTGAACTGTCAAAATGAAAGCCATTGCAACTGTTTGTGTGTTACGCAATAATTATCCCACTCATTTCTTACCTAAATCTAGATACAATTCGAAGGGCTGATTTTTCCATTGCCAGATAACTTTTATTTGAGGAATAAAATTGACGTTTGACAGTTTTTGTATGAAATAACCGTCAACATTTTAAAATTATTCCTCGAATAAGTTATCAGATGATTGAAAAATCAGCCCTAAGTATGTTTATTTTCCAATCCCAAAATCTGTAAGTATGGTTTCGCTTTATTTATTAAAAACTTTTCGCACAAAAAGGTACAAAGGCGGACTTTAATGCCTTTGCTTTCGCTTTCTACACAATAATCAACCTTAACAATGAGAAATGGGTTGACAAGAGAAGCACAATTCTGTCAGACTAGACGGTCCTAGGAAGCTATTACTCAGTTACAAGAGAGCATTCCCTTCACAAACGTCTTATTTTTTCCAACCCTGCAGCCTAGCCTTCACGCCTATCGTCTTCAGAGCCGCGCCACTCATGATGAACACTAGTAAAAACCTCTGGTTTTAGTTCCTTAAAAAAATTGTAGATATTGTAAAAAATGTGTGAATAATGATATGGGTAGAAAGGGGGTGACTACCGAGATGACGATTAATAGAGAAGTATGGAAGAGAAAGACATGTTGTGCTGAGCACGAATAAATTAGGATAGGGGCAGGAGAATGATGATTGTACAAATTTGATTACCTAGTTATAACATTGTCAATGAATCTAGCATAGACAACACTGACAGGCCAAATAGCCGAACACGGCAGAAAGATAGACTTCGGCTGCCACCAATAAAACTAAAATTATTTAAGAAAAATGTATACTGCATGTCGATTATTATTTACAATCATCTACCAAATAGATTTCAAGACTTACCATTGACCAAGTTTAAAAAAATACTTTTCAAACTATTAATATTTAAAAGATATTATACCATTATGGACTATCTAGAAGACAAATCAATAGAATCTGTAAGTTAGATTAGGTGACATCGCTGAATGTGAATACATTTGCACGCCATGTTATGGCAGGATATGCTGAAACAAATTGACTGTAACACCTTATGTACCATATTCTAGCAATTAATATTTTGATTTGATTTGATTTAGACGACAAGGAATACATTGATAAATCAGCCATTTCTTATTATTCTCCTGGTCCTTAGTACCAATCCGAACTGGGGCCGCGTTAAATTATAGACAGTGGCCGCATTAGATTATAGACACCCTCTCGAAGAAAGGAGGCGTGTGTCCCAGCAGTGGGCACATTATAGGCTCATTATGCTATGCTTATGCCTTAGTAAACTACTTCTTTAGAATGGAGTTCCATTTTATTTGTTCACTTTTTAAGAAAAGTTCCAAAATTGAAGAAAATTTAGATTTTCTAGCTAGAAAGTTATCGAAACCTCGTAAAACCGAATGTATTGTAAACAGTAGGTTTAGCTATAATTGTTTGCCATCATAAACACTGTTTCCGACCAAATATTCAACCCAAACGAAAAATGCCTTCACAACCCAGTTACTGGGAAACACGATATCCCTTGGTAAGACTGGTTGTCAGACTCTCTGGCTTCTGACGACCCTGGTCCTTCGAGCTACGCCACACTTAATGATCGCCATATTGGAAGGACCAGCTGATAAAAAGAGAAGATAAAAAGAGAGGGCACATGTGTACTGCACACATGTGCCCTCTCTTTTTATGAAAACTAATAACGTTTTATTTATTCCCAGCGACGTGCGCTTTGAGTAATGGCAGACTTTTATGTGAACCATTGTGTTTGCTAAGGGAATCGATCGGTTTTCGTGGAATTGAGCGATTTTCTGTGCTTTTTAAGATGTGCTAGCTGTTACAGCCAGTTTCTGTCGACAACTGTCAAGTGTTAGGACATTTTTTCTTAGGAAATCTTCATCTTTTCGAGTCGATGGTACTTTTAAGGGTTCCGTACAAAAAGGGTGCCAACAGAACCTTATTACTAAGCCCCCGCTGTCCGCCCTACCAGAGGAGCAATTCTCGTAATTTCAAACGTTCAAAATCTAGTCGGTTCCATCGCAGCGACAAACAAATGTCAAAAATCTGCCAAAATGTAGGGAAATTAGAAGTATTTTTTGACAGATTGAGACTGAGATCAGACTGTGAACGTTCTTAAAATTACGAGAATTGCTCCTCTGGTCTTATCACAATTTATTCGTGATCGGCGCAACATGTCTTGTTCTTCCATACTCCTCTATGAGCCGCCATCTCGACAGTCACCCCCTTTCTAACCATATCATCATTCACACATTCCATCCATCGCTTATTTGGTCTTCCCCTACTCTTATAGCCATCGACATTCATACTCATTCCTCCGTAACACATGCATAATACGCATAACATTGCGCACTACCGCAAACAGTAAATTTTCACATCAAAAATAAAAGTCGTTTCCCAGCAATTATTTATGAGCAATGTTACTTAGTTTTAAGTACAGAAACAGAATGCGTAGTTGACGGCTATGTGATGGTTCTTTTTACAGCCTGTATAATTGAAAAACGTTTGAATAAAAGTTTCAATAAGCTAGCACAGCCAGCCTATTCAGAGATACCACAAAATAGATCATGGAAGGCAGTAAAATTGCTGATTGTTGTACGAATTCTCATTTTGTTATACGCCAAAAGCTCTATAGTTGTTTGTAAGACTATTACCTCATATAAGACGTTAGATGAGGTTTTGGGATAATTTATATCACACCTGTATCCCTAAAGGTGTTGGCACAGGTGTTAGTTCGTCCCCATGTCGCCAGTTATGTTTACTTCCCATGTAATAGGGGCAGGGGGCCAGGGAAAGATTTAAGCCCTAAATAAACTTTTAATGCTATAACTTTTAGTATTTTATTTTTATTTTATTTTATTTTTTTATTTAAGGAAAAACAAACAGTAGCACAATAAGAAACAGTCATAAAATGATGACTATAAGATTTAAAACAATTATGCTACCCAGTACGTTCTCCACAGATTACAGTGTAAAGTACTTAAAACTAGCTAGTAACACATATATTACTCATACCTATCTGGATTTATAAATTTTTATAAGGAAAAAGTAAATATAAATTTGAGTGCGTACAATTATTAAACATTACATCATTATACAAGGTGCACCAGAACAAACGCAAGTCCTGAAAGTTGTTTGTATATAATAAATTGTACATCGAATTGATTTCAGTAACTAAAAAAAAGAGAAAGAAAAAAGGGGGTATTAATTAAAAAATTGTAATTTGCCATACTGACCGCCGATTTAGCCAAAGAAGTTAGATCCTATTACAAGTCAATAATACTAAAGACAAGGCAATATGTAAAAAATAGGACAAGGCAATAAGAAAATAATAAGTATTGTAAAAAAATAAGTAATGTACAGAAATAAATAATATACAGAAATAAGTAATATACAGAAATAAGTAATATAGTAGATCTCTATAATGTAAGATCTTTGTACCTACATAATGTACGTAGGGAAAAAAGAGGAAGACCATTTCAAAGATGGAAAGAAACGACTTGAAAACTACTGCGGGAGGGACATGGAGGAAAAAACCTCAGGACCGTGAACTATGGAAAACCTGGAGGCCTATGTCAAAGAGCAAAGCAATCTGGAGATTTCTGATGTCTTTTGATTTGTGTTTGTTTTTTTTTCTGATGAACTTTTAATTTAAATAAATTGTTAAACTAGTTTTTAACATTGCTAATAAAGGCCATTTGAAATTGTAATGGAATGTATACAAAGTTTATTCTTTCTTCTCTTCTCTTCAAAGATTTCTGCGTAATCTTTCAATGATACTTGGGTTGGCCAATAGTAACGTATGGAGCTACTGAGTTCAAAACTCACAACGATATTATCGTTGCTCGCTAGATGCAATATTGCCATTGCTCTGTCTACATTATCATAAATTGTACTTATGCAAGCGTTCCTTATATCTAAACAAACAATACTAGAATCGAGTATTATTTTATGGCAAGTACGAAAGCTCAACGCAGAGCTTTTTGCCAAATAATACTAATTTCATATATTTTTTATCTCTGAAACTTTCACATAAATAATAATTAATTTGACACCGGAAAACATCATACATGCTGTTTTTATTATATTCTATATCCTATAGTAATAAATGTAACATCAAGTTTACAAGAAAAGAAAAACGTATGTTATTAGTATAATTTACAACTCGATAATAAATTAATTTCATCGCTCACCTCAACCTTTTTGACAGCTGACAGCAAACAGCTTTCCCTCGCTTTTTATTGCAGTCTCCCACAGACACGCACTATTGTAATAAATCACTGTACATTCAAACGTTTAATGTTCACGAAATAAACAAAATTGAAACTAGATAGATCAAATATTAGGATGAAATAAACTTTGAGACTGAAATTTTTTCTGATTTTTCCGCCGCGATCTGTGAACGGGTCGGGCGCGGGAAAATCGTGCGTGCGCTTCCGTCCGCGTTCGAATAAGCACTGAGGGCGGGAACGCCTGCGTCCAAGCGCTATTCGTTTGGAAAATTCTTTTTTTTTTCACGAAAATTGTTCAGCTGTTGGGCACCAAACATTCTGCGTCTGTTTTTCACATTCAAAGTGGGTATTGCTAATTCGCCAGGCGTTTGGTAATATGGAAAAGTGGATATTGTATTGCAGTTTTTGCTGCTTTTGTTTTATAGTATTAAAATGCTTTGTTAGTTCTATTTTGAACCATTAAAAGTGTTGCTTTGCATTACATGCAAATATGTAACTTTTTTTTTTTTAAGTTTTTATTAATTTAGCTATAGTTGTCTCAAATCAGTGTGAAAGATGATATGGACAGAAAGGGGGACCTCTCGAGATGACGACTAATGGAGAAGTATGGAAGAGAAAGAAATTCTGCGCCAATTCTAAATAAATTGGGATAAAGACAGGAAAATGATGAAGGTGAGGTACCTATCGTAGTCTTAATTAGATAGATTGTATGCTAAAAGTCTGTTTAGTTTGGGATTTATTTTTAAACGATGATTAAAGTTAAGTGACGTTTAATCGTCAAAAATGTATGGTTAGACAGTCGCTAATTACTACTTCAACCAACGTTTACGAATAAAGAGGTATGTACAGGGTTTTATTATTTAAAGAAAACCATATTCACAAATAGTTTATACTTTTATAACCAATTGTACGGTCAGCAACGAAAGCCCAGTTCAAAATTAGAAGAATATTAATTCTTCGAATGAATGAGTTAATGAAAAGCAGTAATTATCGAATCATTTTGTGTCAATTGTGATTATATGTAAGGGGCTTCTGTTGCTGACCGTAATTAAATTAATTAAACGTGCTTTGAGCTTTCTGAGCATTACTTTAAAAGGAAATAAATACCGAAAAATCAATTGCTTAACATTTAAAATGTTTTAATTTAACTTTGGTAAACTAATAAAAAAACAAATAGGTAAGTAAGTAACTATTTCCAATAATTCAATCGCTCACAGCTGGTCCCGGTTGTCATTCGTGGATATTTGACAGTCGTTACGGGTATTCAAGACCCCAAAAGTCTGACAAACCAGTCTTATCAAGAGGTAGGCACACTTTCCTGCTAACTTCTTACATCAGACTTTACACTGTTTATTTGATCTTTTATATGGTTTTATCTAAGTATGTATCTGGTGCATTGTGTGTCTTTTAGCCTGTGGACTAGAAATACTGGTATTCAGCTGCATCCGGTTAGACTGGAAGTCAACGCCAACATAGTTGGGAAAAATCTAGGCAGATTGACTTATACGTTCCTTCTCTATTTCTAAACGTTTTTAAATTGAAACATACAACGGGCTTTTACCATAGCGTAAGTATTTCCTGCACATTAGGTATTCAGTAGACAAATATTAACTACGTAATAGAAATAAACTGAAAAACTTCATCCTCCGCCCTTTACGTTGATATGACCTAGAATTTTTCGTGCCTCCCCCTTTCTGCCGCCCATTGATATTTTTGTACCTATTCACATATTGTCAATACAGGCTGGCCATGAAGCACTAATACTAGACCCCCTAGTGTAGAAATTATACACAATCAACCTATAATGTTCCCACTGCTGGGACACAGGCGTCCTCTCTGTGAGAGGGGAGTAGGCCATAATCCACCACGTGGGCCCAGTGCGACTTGGTAGATGCACATGTCTTCGAATTTTTGGTTCTAGGAAATCTCGCGTATCCTCAAGATGTTTTCCTTCACCGGTTTGACAGCAGTGGTGATGAAATAATTTATACAAAGTAAAGCGCCGGTCTGGGTTCGAACCTACGACCTACAACTCGTAAGTCGCGGCCGTTACCACGAGGCCACCACTGCTCACTCAAAATGTATGGAACAGCAAATATTTTTTTTAGTAACTGACGAAAAATTTCAACGTGGGGGTCCAGAATCATGTACTGAATCCTTAATCCATGGTAAAAGGCTGCGCGTCACTGTCGCTGCCACCCTGTATACTTAGGTATAGTCATAGATATAGGAAAGGGTATAGTCGTTGAGCATGTAAAATGGTTTATTAGAGCAGCACAGTGCACAGACAGAAGGGGTGTCATTGAGTTTTCCCGTTAGGAATTTCTAAGTTGCTACTAAGAAATTCCCCGGAGTCTGAATTTATACCCGGATAAAATAGGCTCGTTCGTAAAAAAATTACACTGACAGCGCTTTTACGTCGTAGCAGTAAGGACGATTTTTAAACAGCAAATGTTACTCACAAATGTATGGTTGACCACCTCTACCTACCCCTTCAAATTCAATTACAAGCTTGATCTTATGATTGTTATAGAAATATCAAAAACTTAAAGTTATCTCCCAGCACAGCTAAAGTGACAAACTCATAAAATGCAACGATCGAACTTAAAGCATCATAAACTTAGGTTTAGGCACATCGCTGCGGCAAGCTGTTAAATGCTATTTGCAAGCTAATACGACACCTGCTCTGGGACGATACAACACTCGGCTAAAAATGACTACTTATAGCTTATTGATATTGACTTTAGAGCTGTAGTATCAAGTCTTTTTAAAGGGTTAGGCAGGGGTGTTCCTATACAATGTGTAACTGAATTAATGCACATTATGAAAGTAGTTTGTTCAGAATCGTTTACTGAATCGATTTCTGTAATTTTTAATATAGGTAATATTTTATCCCAAAAATAATTAAAACTACGTAAATTACTATCACACTTCCGCTGTGCAGTCAAAACAAACCAAAATGGATGAAATACACACTGAGCTAGACCCTTATACGATTGCGACTGTGTGTATGCGTAAATTTGTAATGTGACCATAATTTTCTCCCACAATCAGTATAAGTAATTTATTTAAAAAACAATAATAATAATAATAATAATAATATCCCTGGACATTTCACAATGTTTTTTACATAATGATAAAAATTCAGTGTATGTATTATGATTATAACATAATATTCTAATTGGGGTGTCTGGTGGTGTGCGTTAATTCCGGGACATGTTGTATATGACTTACGGAGCCGAAACGTGGACACTCTCGGTACGGCTGGTCCATAAATTTTAGGTCTCTCAACGAGCTATAGAACGAGCGTTGCTTGATGTCTCTCTAAGGGTTAGAAACCGGAATGAGGTAGTCCGGCAGAGTCCAAAGTTGTCGACATAGCTCACAGAATAAGCATGCTGAAGTGGCAATAAGCCGGCCATATTTGCCGTAGAACCGATGACCGTTGGAGTAGACGTGTTCTTGAGTGGAGACCTCGAATCGGCAAACGTAAGGTAGAATGCCTTCAGACTAAGTGAAGCCACGATATTCGCAGGGTGGCTGGTAGCAGCTGTATGAGAGCTGCCGAGGATCGATCTATTCTATGGCATGCAATTGGAGAGGCTATTCCAGCAGTGGACTGCTGTAGGCTGGTGATGATGATGTGCCTATAGTATACCCATACTTCACCAGTTACGTTTCTTTCTAATACAACATGGGGCGATCCTATCGCCATGCAGCTACAGATTGCGAGTTGCTACTGAAAAAAACCGTACCTATGAAAAAATCTAATAACACTAAACTTGTCCCAATTTGGGTATCAAACTCACCAAGCTGAAGTTATTAGTAGGTACCTATTTAAGTATTCAGCGGAATATTTTTTTGCATATGTTTCTTGGAAACTTTCTCGATTACCGTAACTGAGTTGTGGTACGACCCTAATCGTTGATTCCCGTAGCTATGAAAACAATTTTGTCATGCCTATATAGAACTTTCTTCTGCAGGTCACGGCCATCATTTTACCTGCCCTACGGCACACATGCATTCGTTCAAAGCATTCAAGTTCTTTCTACAGAAATGGGTGCTTTAACATCGAATTTCCACCACATTTTTTATTCTTTTGTCATCACACCTTTGTCAACAACCTCAACATATTCGCCTTAACCTTATCAGCATAATAGACACAGACCACAGACACCAGCTTAGTTACTGTCCACCTGTTCCGTCGCAAATCGAACGTTATTTCAAATTTTATTTGATCAGTTGCGCAGCGGCCGTCGAGTGGGGCGCACGTGCCAGAACGCTGTGCTCCGCTGTTTTCACAGATGGCGACAAGAGTTATGTAATATAATTTTGTTTTCCATACTTACATATTTTTATGAGGATCTGTTTTTGGTTTTTTGTTTACCTTGTATGGGAGTTGAAATACTAACAAAGTATCATTGTTGTCAACAACTTCCAAGTCACCGTTGCCGTAATTCTTAACACCTTTGGGGTGTAGGTAGTTCTTTGTCTTTGCTAGATAAGTTTGTATGTTGCTATAGCTAAATCCTGCATGGTAGGGTGGCCTATCTTGTTGCAGTTATAAGGCAAGCACACCTGACAGCCCTAAGCCTACGTTCGCGCAGACGTAAAAATATCGCGGCGGGATTTTACCGCGCACTGGATTTTCAACTCTCGGTGTTTGAGCCGAGCATTGAGAATCCAACAGACCGCATTCAAGCGCGTCAAAAAAACACACACTGTTGGATTTTCAACTCTCGGTGCTAAGCAGAGCGTTGAAAACCCAGTGCGCGAAAAAGAATCGCCGCGGGAAAAACGCGCCCATGCGATCCTGGGCTATAGGCCGCAGAGCAATGCATTTCTAAACAAAAAGGATCTGTGCGGCCCTCTTGTAGTTTGCGTTGGTTCATAGAAAATGTACCTACAAACGTGATGAAGGAGGATTTTTGCAATGCTTTGAGTTGCGGCGTGGCCATAAATATCATTGGGCCAGCCCCTGTCTGCTTAAGCCTACTTATAGGTAGCCTGAAAGAATACTGAAAGTTTGTAAAAACACACATTTTTGACACAGGCCGTAGGCACTAAGTATTTTATCTGAATGATTCATATTTCACTTGCCTCAATAGTAATTTAAAAAGTATTAACTACGTTTTTAAACGAAAACCTAGAAGGGGTGTGTCCCTCCCCGGCTGATAGAAATCACTCATCGCTGCTCATAAACTATTAACTCTATAAGCACTGTTTACAATTGCCTATGGTCTCCACCTTTTTTATGTCGCCATCAAATATGTATTGAAGTTCTTTGGTCCGTAATTTACATCGATAATAAGGGTTATTACTGCTTTTAAAGCTTGCTCGATTTGATGAGTCAAGGCACTTGATGTTTCAGCTTGATAATAAAATGAAAATGGTGTCGATAATACACCGTACTTTCTATGATAGCGAAAAGGTGTAAACCGATTTTTACCCTAATTGATACTCCATAAGACCCAACACATGGAAAAGATGTCTAAGTATACTAAGACTGTAAGACACCCAAAAGGCAAAGGAGAGGGCCATGCTTCGAGGTTCGTGATCGTGTCAGAAATAAAGAGGAGGGACTCGGTTTGTCTTTCTTCACAGACACAAGGCCTTCTACTTCTTTCCGCCAATCCAGCGAACACGTGCTGATCGAATTTTGACTTTGTTTTATCAAGACCTTGAAAATTACAATATGAAAGAAAGCGAGTCTTGAACTGACAACAAAGATAGGAACTATTAGGAGCTATGAGGTGAACGTGCCTTACAAACGCTAGTTTCACTTCACATTTTTCTCTCTTTGTGATCAGCATGGAAATCAGCACAGCTCGCCAATAAAACACCAATGTCGTGTAATTAAAACGCCATCAAGCGGGCACACGCGCGCGCCCGCGCCAGCCGGCACCTACGTACGTGACGTCACGAAGCGCGGCCATTTGCATTTTTTTCCCGCCAACCGCGCGTTTGCGGGGTGCGTTAGTGTTAAGCGTTGTATATTCGTACATACGAATTTTATTATTCAAATACTTATGTAAAATGTTTACGACGTAAGAATTAAACTCTTTGTTGTAAATGGGCAAATAAAATATAAATTGTCAGCTGCTTATTAGATAAATAGCGATCCATCACTACTACGCATGGATTTTACATCTTGACCAAACATTAAGATTTCCTTTTTAATTTTAATATTATATATTATACGCATAAACCTTCCGCAATAAAGTGTCTAAATGATGGTGCAAATCGCATCAAAATCTGTTGCGGAGTGTAGAAGAACATTGCGGTCACACAGACAGACACGAAAAGCGACTTTAATTATATATATATATATATATATCATAATATAATATGTACTATGTATGGCCGTGGATGAAAACCTTTTGTAATGAAATTGACTTTAATTATTGCAACGGGGTCTTCAAATAGCCGTCAATTTTCATTGCAATAGGAAAAACATTCTGCAAAAGTATTTCATGCTCAGCGAGTTCATCATGCAGTTTCCTTCTGCGTGAAGGTTTTATATTATTCACTTGAAAATATTTCAAATTGTCCTCAAAGTCCGACATGGTTCCACCTTCAAAACTGTTCATTCTATCGTCTTCTGCGAATTTATTGTCATCTACGATTTTATCGCCATCTCTCCGTGTCAGAAAGGCATGAGCTGGATGTTTCCTCGTGAGTGCATCTAAGAGTATCCCTGCATTTTCGTTGTGCAGCAGTCGTCTGTAGTCAGCATCGGATGCCACGATCTCGTCCTCGTCATCGCCATCGTCTCCTAGAGAAGTATCGCGGAACATCTTGTTCTGTGCGCTCATCATTCCCGACAAGTCGAACCTGTCGTTGTTGCCTGCAAAACTTATATCTGGCTTGATTACATCTATTTGCGCTAGTGCGGTGCGAGTCAGTAGGATGAGGCCGAGAATTTTCTGGATCTGAAAGAAAAAACAGATTAAGTGCTTACTTTGTTAATTTGTCATCTAGATTCTAGAATATCCATTTGTGTAAAATATGCACCCGTACGACTGAAGATTTTTTTAAAGAGTAAGCCTGTGAGTCAACCATCTACGGCTACTTCGGACAGTTATTTCTTGGATTCAGATCGGAATGAGAGTAATGATAGCCGAGTAATCACGACCCCGATTTACAAGTTGTAGGTCCGAACCCAGACAGACGCTTTGTGTAAATAATTTCATCACCACTGCTCTCAAACCGAAGAAGGAAAACATCGTGAGGAAACCGGCATGTCCTAGAATCAACAATTCGAATACATGTTACATCTACCAATCAATCGCGTGGTAGATTAGAGCCCACTCCCTCTCGAAGAGAAGAGGCCTGTGTCCCAGCAGTGGGAACAGTATAGGCTGATTATGCTTATGCTATGGATCGGAATGACCGAATGCAGTGCGCAAACGCTTACACTTTAGACCTTCTATGTGCATTGTGTGTTCTCCGAGCGACGAGTCGATGTTAGCAAGCCAAGTCGCGTCGTAGAGAAGTTAAACCTACATATATGTGCGCGAGATGGTGTGACTTTGCACAAGAACATGGCAGTAGAACAGAGCCGAACATTACCACACTATCACGCTATTTAATGCGAGAAGCGGACCGGGCAGTGAGATTCGCGTACTCTACCGGCACGACCTCGTCATCTAAAGAAACAGCGCGTCAACAGGCGGGGCTAGACCATGGGCCGCAATAAACAAAGGCACATGACTTTCTAATAAAAAATATAACTTACCATTTTGTTCATCTCAATTTAAAATAATCTGAAGGCGATGACTTTGTCATTTCAATCTCATAGTCATAGTTTCTATTAATTTTGAGATACTTTATGAAACATTCATGAAGTAGTAAATGATATATATGTTTAGACTCCTCTCCTCCTCTTTTAATCAATGGAATAAAACAACTGTGATTTCAACTCCCGCTAGAATTCATATAGTAAAAATCATGAAAAACTAAGAACCAGTCAATAATAAAGTGCCTGAAAAATTATCTCAAAATTAATTGAAACCAAAACCATAAAATTGAAGCTCATAAGCATATAGCTCTTGGAGCTAAGTAATGGAGGAACATTGGAGGAAATATGGTTTGGAATTGACATAAACAAAATGGTAAGATTTTTTTTCCTTATGTAGACCTGCCAGTGTTGGGAACAGGGATCTAGCTACAAGTGGATAAGGCTTCAGAGATAGGAACCTCCTCACAATGCGAGCTGTATCCATGAGAACTAGCTTCTGAATCAGCACCCTAATTGCATAACACACTATCAATTACAATCTGCATCATTTTGAAGGATATTGCTTCATATGTTCGAAAATGTTAACTGCGCAAAAACGTAAATAATGAATGTTATTGAACTGTCAAAATAAAAGCTATTACTAATAGTGTGCTACCCAATTACTCGATCTTTGATGAACGAGAGCCTCCAAAGACGTTGCAGGTCAAAGATTTTGGCCATCAGGCTATTTGGCCGTTACAACAATCGGCACAATGATAGCCAAAATGATAAAATAAAAACGTAAAACATGTTTTTTCTTCCAGTTCCAGAGAATTCTTGGCCTCATCCTACTGGCTCCCACCGCATTAGCCCAAATAGATGAAATCAGGCCAGATATAAGTTATGCAGGCAACAACGACAGGTTCGACTTATCGGGAATGGTGAACGCACATAACAAGATGTTCCGCGATACTCCTCTAGTAGACGATGACCAGGACGAGGGCGTGGCATCTGACGCTGACTACAGGCGACACCTGCAGAATGAAGATACAGAGATACTCATAGATGCATCCAAGATGAAAGATCCTTCTCATGCCTTGCTGACACGGAGAGAGGAACCTGATTTCGCATATGACCCTGATAATCTACCGACGATCGGAAGAGCTGGAAATAATGACATGTTGGACTTGGAATTTCAGGAAAATTTGAATCAATTTAAAATGAATATTCCTAGACCTAGCAGAAGAAATGCCCCTAATGACGAACAGAAGCATGAAGATGACGTCCTTATGCAAAGCGTTGTTCCTATTGTACTGAAGGTTGATGGCTATTTGAAGGCTCCATTGCAAGAAATAACTTTACTTGATGCCAGCCAAGGCAAAAAAGTAGTTAATACAAACTGAGTTTAAATAAAAGTGTCATCATTCTACTGTTCTTATCCCAATTTACTTGGGGTCGGCACAACTTGTCTTTTTCTTCCATACTTCTCTATTAGTCTTCATCTCGGTAGACACCCCCTTTTTAGCCTTCTCCCAACTACCCTACTACCCGGCCTACCTCGGCTTCCAGTCTGACCGAATCAAACTGGAGCGACTGCCTATCTGACCTCTACAACCCAGTTACTGAGTAACACGATACCCCTTGGTAAGACTGGTTGACTTATTTGGGCTTCTGACTAATCGTAACGACTGTCTAATATCTACAAATGGCAGCCGGGACCAACGGCTTAGTGTGCTTTCCAGGGCATGGAGGGATCTCGATATGTAATGTATGGTCACCGATCCATGAACCGACCACGGCCAGTCGATCGACCCCTGCGGCTGTTATTATTTAGCACGAGCTTAAAACTACATAATACATGAAGTGAGAGGATTCTAATCATGTATTAAATCCTGATAACTAATCAACTTTGCCAAATTCATCACAGACGCCTCGCAGTGACATACCACGTCATATCTTAAACCAATTTCACGCTGGATTATATGTCGATAGTTTCATCTTTATAATTAATTTCCCAATCAATAAGGCACCGCTCCACTGCAGCCCACGGCTAAGCTACGCACGTATGCTTAGCTTCGCTTTGTACGAAAATGTACGCGGAATCGTCCACTGCAAACCGCGCTACGCACGGATTATGCGTGAATGGTGTGTTATAGTATAAATCTCTTGGTATGCTGGTTGACGGCAACGCCGGCTGTCGCTGAAAACTAGCGCTGTGGCTGTCTCGCATAGGGTCGTAGCATTATGCTGAGCGATGGTCGTATTGCATGGATGCGACGCATATTTTCGCCAACTTACCATTTTTTTTTCTTTCTCTGCATCATGTTTACCGAAAAAAAAACGTATTTTCTTTTTTTAAACAAATGAACCGCGCAGCTAACGAGGCAAACTTCTACGTGCACATCCTACGTAGCAGTGGATGGTATGTATACTTGTCTTCCTTTCTACGCGACTGCGCGACAGCAAAGACAGGGTCATTCAAATCTAAGATTAAACTAAAATAATAGCCAAAAACTGCATCAGACTGCTTGAAAAGTGAGCTTGTTTTGAATTGTTTAGTTGCAGTGGAGGTTTCTGAGATTTGCAAAAGTTCCATAAATATACTATCATCGAACGGTATGAATAAGCGCCTAAGATATTATATTTATAAGATTCGTCCATCCGCCCATCGCATTTTCAATGCGAATATGTCGCTCGCAATGTTACTTGCAGATAAGTAATTATTAGACGATGATATGTTTTTTTAATTTCCAATCTCACGCTCAGTAATGTAGTGTATATTTCCATCTTCTAACTAATTTCACAATCAATTATTCTGCCCTATAACCAAACGATACAACGAAGCTACTGTCATTATTATTTTGACTAGATAACAGTATGGTACCAAGCTTTAAAATGGTATCTAAGATCTCATACTGTGTTATTTTCGGAATAATAGTCTTTACAAATGGGAACCCTGCTTACAGACAAGATTATCTTCATGGTGAACCTCAATACGACCTCAAGGAGTTGATGGCGGAGCTTTCAAAACAAGGCAAATACGATGTAATGTTAAATCACCACGAAGATCGCCCGAGCACTCATCATGAGGATATAACTCAACTAACTTATAATAGTGGAAAACCAAATTCTCGCGATGACAATGACAAATACCGTAATGCAGAGTCGTCCCAAAGTTCAAGTGGGAAAAACTTAAACTACAATAGTCCACCAAGCCGGACAAGCATACAAAATTTGAATGTATTTCTTAGAAAGAAGCCCAGATCCCTTAGGATTGTGGAAGAAAATAATAATGGTAACACCAACGAAAACGCCAATGACGTTCTGACATTCCTTAATAATCTTGACAACACTTTAAACCTAAACGAAGGTAACAACTTGGAACTGCGTTGCTCTGGTAACAGATGTGGTGAAAGCCGAGATGGAGGCAACAGTGACAATAAAAACATTAACGACAATGACAGACATCTGCGATGCAATGGTAAGAAATGCAGCATAGTTATTGATAGCGATAGAAATGGGAGAGATAATCTGCGATGCCTTGGAAACAGATGCAGTAGAAATGCAAATGACAGAGATGACAATGATGATACAGATATTTTAAATAATCTGCGTTGTGTTGGAGACAGATGCAGCATTAACAGAGATGACGATGACGATGATGATGATGACAGAGAAGGAATATATACATTTCGCTGTGTTGGAGACAGATGCGGCATTAATAGAGATGATGATGATGATGATAACGACGATGACAGAGATGGTTTAGATTATTTCCGTTGTGTTGGAGACAGATGCGGTATCAACAGAGATAGTATGGATCCCTTGCGTTGCGTTGGAGAACTATGTAGTATTGATGACGATGACGACATAGATACTCTTCGTTGTATTGGTAAAAGCTGCAGTAGGAACAGAAATGATAACTATGGCATTGATACTTTGCGTTGCATAGGAGACAGATGCAGTAGAGACAGGGATGATGATAGAGATGGCAAAAATGATTTGCGATGCGTTGGCGATAGATGCGGCAGAAATAGAAATGATGATGATAGAGACAATTTACGCTGTATTGGAAATAGATGCGGTAGAAGTAGAATTGATTATGAAAGTCAGGACACAAACTTCGAAGATCAAGATGATGATGAAGCAGAAGCGATTGTAGATAACCTCCTATCAAATTACGCTAATTTAAGGGGAAATGATTATGCTTTATTTGAAGGTTCAGAGAAACGAAATGTCATGAAACAAGTTAAATCATTACTGGCTAATCTAAAGAATGGACTAATTCGGATAGTTCATGGTGTTGTTGGGTTGAAACCACCCTCAGCCAGACTGGTCAACCAGTAAGTTCTGCGGTACAGACGAACTTATAAGCATAGATAAACAGTTCTAAAATTATTCAATACTTACATTGTCGAATTACAAGGGCGAATGTAACTTTTATTATTCATAAGGATTGCTCCCATTGTCCATTAAAAGTTTTAAAATATCATTAAGGTAGTTTTTTTTTTTTATTCTAAATTCCCATATTGTCATTTAATTTGAGTAATTATCGAAACTGGGGAAACTACTTGGTGGTAAACGTGAGCAGAATTACTGTCCCTGCCCATTTAGGTCGTGTAACCTGTGATCTTCAAGCATTGCACTCGTCAAACCGGATCAAAGTAACAAAAAACCGACAAAGTGCGTGTGAGACACACACGGATTCCGTGCCTTCGAAGGAAAGCAATGGGTGTTTTCTATGGTCGACCCGGCCCGTTTCCGGCACTCGACGGCACGGTAAAGATAGCAAAGCAAAATGACCCTTAGCGACAGATAGCCTTCACTTTCATCTTTTCCGCGCCTACCAGTGAAAAAAACGCTTATTTTCCTTTCAATTTATTACTCATTACATTACTTTTTAAATTTCGCAATCAACGACGTCAAAAACACTACCTGTGCACAACCAATTATATTTCTCAATAATAAAGTTACAACCCAGTGTGATTATAAATTTTCTATGAGATTAAGCTAGCAGATCTACTCGGTTTTTAACCGTTTTAATTAATTCAAATAAACAAAATCTATCGGGCAAGAATTGAGGTATGGTATCTATACTCTCGTGTTTTTTTCTATTCGGAATAATAATACTAGCAAATGGAAATAATAATTACTATAACCAAAAATCTGAGGACTTGATACAAAAACTGTCAAGTCTAAAAGAAAAGCATGGTCTGAACTTCGTTAATATTGAAGGAACCGGAAGTTTGCTGGAGAATTTCAAAGAATCCCATCCGAGACTGCATTACATTGAAACTGACGACCCACGTTACAGTCAGAGTAATAATAAGAACAATATTAATCATATGAAAAATTTCAATCTTTTGGTGGCGATGAATAGATTTAAAGGAACATCAATGCCGGACAAAGACAGTAATCAAATAAAACAAATGAAAAGCCTTAGAATTTGTAGAAAAGTACCTAAAGAGTTAAAATGTGATAATGGTAAGTGTGAGTCAGAAGAGAAGAAGAAAAGTGAAGAAGAATGTAATTCTAATAAGAAAAAGGAAGAAAAGAAAATGAAAAGAAAGCGTTATTACAGAGCTGGTTATAACAAAAAATACGACACTGCTGATGAAACCGCTAAATTACTGGACGATCTTGAGAGTCTCTTGGTAAAGAATGGGAAATACAACATTTTCTTAGGTTGTGTGGGTGACAAGTGTGGAGGGAGAAGCAATAGAGACCGATATGAAGAAGATAGAGATAACGCAGAGGTAGAAAGAGAATACCTAGGTTGTACAGGCGACAGATGTGGTAGAAGTAGATATGATGATGATACCGACGTCAGAAGATATTAATGGTTTAATAATAATCAACGTCACAAATGCGGTTATACTATAGAGTAAATAAAGACGGCACAGACAATCTACACTTCGTTACAAATACAATATGCAACAGGTTTAGGAATAAAGAAAGTCCTCCAGACCTTATTCCGGCTACGGCGGCTAATCTCAACGGAGAGCCTTCGGCGCGGGAGATATTAGAGTGCAAAAGGATGCGCGTAGACACAGCTGCACTCTCTCTTCCCTCACTCTCTTAGTCCACTGGGACGGCAATCCGACACGACCGGAGAGAGATCAGGCGCAGGGATTAGAAATAGATACATAGCGTAGATTCAGCAGCAATAAAAACAGTGGGACATCAAAAAAAGTGGGGGGCCTCTGTAATTTTTTTTTTTTGCTATCGTATCGAGTGGGATGTCAAATGAAAGGTCTTAAAGAGTACTTTCTAAAAATTTATTGGTTACCTGTAATTTTATACATAAGCCCCAAAATAATTGAAATAAAAAAGAAAGTTACTACTTAGACTCAACTACAAAAACGCCAACTAAAAAGTTATTCTAGCATGAGTTTATATCTTTATTTTAGTTGGCGTTTTTGTCGTAGCTGGGTTTTAACTTTTTCATCGGTTTTCGTATATATTTCGTAATGGCTGGAGTCACATTAAATGATGTAGTAGATAATGACGTGTCATTCAGGCTGGCTATACGAAAACCGAAAAATATCGATATCAATGTCTTGTATAAAACTTTTTAGTTGGCGTTTTTGTTGTAATTGGATTTGACTTAAAACTTTTCTTTTTGTGTGAAAAATTGTTTTTACACGCTATTTACAAAATTCACAGTACAAGATTTGTAGGGGTATTTAAAATTTTCGCTTTTGAAGGAACTTGCTCAACGGCCGTGTGAATGATGCCGTCATCGATGTCTTGTACGGGGCCAATTTATGCGCCCTGCGCAAGAGGGACGGCGGCATTCGTCCCATTGCCGCTGGGTGCACCTACAGGCGTACGGCAGCCAAAATATGTATATTGCAAATGGTACGGCGACATTCTGTCCAACAAGTTCCAGCCCCTACAGCTTGGCTTTGGTTCCAAAGGGGGCTGTGAGGCTGCCGTAACTACATAGTTTATATGTTTATGCTCTATCTAGTTTTTTAAATGCCAGTAAAGGTGAGGTCATCCTCAAGGTTGACGTTAAGAACGCCTTCAACTCTGTTAACAGGGATACTTTGTTGGCTGAAGTAAAAAAGGAGTTACCAGAAATTTATGGTCTTATGTGGCAGTGCTACAGGCACCCATTAAAATTATTATCTATATATAAAGAGAACATTTTCAGTTTGGCTATCCATCCCATAATACAACAACTAAATACAATGTTGTATTTAGAACTTTCACAATAAAAAGCAGTTGATCCATAGCTTTATGTTGGCATAACTCGACATAATGTATGGATCACTTGATTTTTTTTCACGATTTCAGGATTGGTCCCGTAGTAAAAGTTGTTCAGAATTATGAGTACAATGACCCCTTTAAGGGTTAAAACGATCAAAATTTAACGGTGTATACTTTACTTGTATATAATTGTAAACATAATATGTATATTTTAGCGTGAGCGTGTATAAGTAATTAATCAGTGTAATGTAAAAATAAATAATTATTAAAATAAAGAAATTCAATGTTAAAAAATGTAAGTTATAACATTTAGCTTATTTTCGTGAAAAATGTTGGAACTTTTACCAATATCTCCGTAATCAGAAGGTTACCGGACCTGGGAAGGTGAAATGTCGACTATCTCATGGGCAATTCTAAATATTTTTTTCAACATTTAACATTCAACATTTTCAGTACTACGTTCGATAGTTGATTAAATGAAGATATTTTCTCTGTCATTTTGTACTCTTAATGTAAGAGATAAATGGTGTCCAAGTTATAGATAATTTTGAAAATCGTTTTATTTATTTTATTTTATTTATTTGGAAACTCAACAGCCTATAATTAATTTACATGAGTTATGAATGTTCACCCCACTATCAATGAACAGCTCACTGCAGTTGCGTCAAAGTTACAGCATCTTACAGTCTGCATACACTGCTCAGTGATAGCCAGATAATGACAATTATCACTTAGCCAATAAAAGAGTTTCACGGCTATCAATAATAGGTAAAATACTATTGTTGACACATTACTCACATTAAATTAAAGTTAGAAGTATGTACAGACGCCAGCACATCAAGCTACTACAATCTGTCAAATTTCTTTAGTAGATTTTCAACTTTATCGTTAGAGCATTAAGGTTCAAGGTTGATTGGGAAAATTTGACAGTTTCGGGTAGGTTGACCTGCTGGCGTCTATACCTATGTAAATACAATGACTATATTAATTAACAAAAGGAAAAACTAAATATTTTGCTTAACATTGTGAATATATTTCCACTCAGCAATTGGAACGTGCTTTGTTGAAATATATGAATATATATCTTTATTATTAATAGGTTAGTTAAGAGGGTGCACACAGGTCCACTAGCGCCACTCCTTTAAAAAAATATTATCTCGTGACCGAGAAGGAATTATGAAAATCTGTTCAATCAGCAACCTCGGTAAATGTGTCTAGAATTTTCTAATACCTTTTATAAAATTTCATATTGAGACACGAAGCAACAAAATTCGATCTAAAGAAAAGCGGCCACATTCCTATATGTCGTATTTAGTTGCTTCGTGTCTCAATATGAAACTTAATAAAAGGTATTAGAAAATTCTAGACACACTTACCGAGGTCGCTGATTGAGCAGATTTTCATAATTCCTTCTCAGTCACGAGATAATATTTTTTTAAAGGAGTGGCGCTAGTGGACCGTTGTACACACTCTTAACTTCTTGTTGTAATCTTTTAACCGTTTGATGTTTTGGTATAATCAGCTTATAGTGTTCCCTCTGCTAGGGCACAGGCCTGGGCCCGTGTCTGTGCCCGTGCCTGCCAGGGCTGCCAGGGATCGAACCTACGAACTACTCATAAGACGCGGCGTTTCTACTACGGCCACCACTGCACCTTTAGTACACTTCGTTACGTCGAAAGCGTTGTTAAGGTTGGATACAAAGCTTTCGATAACCAAATAAAATATCATTGATGGCCATTCAAAGAAATTAGATCAAAATGTTATTTAATGACGTAATTTAGGAAATTTTCTGAAACACAAAATCTTGGGTTTTCTCCTATCCCGTGCATTTTTGACTGGGCTTTGTGGTGCTAATATGTTGCAAAGAGGTCGTAACACACTAACAGTAGCAATGGCTTTCGTTTTGACAGTTCAACAACATTCATTGTGTTATTTGCGTTGTAGAGCAGACACATTTTCCGAATGAAAATGAAGCAATGGACTAGCAATATTCTTCAAAATGATTCAGATTGTCACTGAAAGTATGTTACGCAATTAGGGTAATATTCTGGAATTAAACGTATTGACTCACTTTATAATGTTAAAAAATCAAAATATTTTATTTCACATAAACCAACATGGGCACAATTGTCTTATGAAACGTCAGAAGCTAGGTCCACGGTTCCAATTGTTCGTTTCCTATGGAGAAGAGCCGGCACGAAACTCCACGGTTACTCTTTTAAAAATAATTGGCAATGTTTTGTGTGTTTTCAAATTACAGTAGGTATGGGAGGACAGCGTAGGCCTGAAAACAAGTACCAGGTACTTGATAAAATAAAAAATGGTCTACAGGTAAAAGTTTTTAAACCGCAATAAGTGTAGACTATTACTTACTTCTCTAGTAAATGAATATTAATTTGAATTATAAATGTTCTATGATTAGAAATTCATTTCGCTTTTCATGCATGAGGCCGTTCTAAATCAATGTTTTCTAACATATTAGTATTGTACTAGCCTATTATTAATAGTAACAAAAGACCCATACTAATTATTAGGCATACAATTTCAATAACAATACAAACATAAAATAAATCAAATTAAACTTATTCAATACATTATTGGTCACAAAAAAAAAATATAAAAACAAAAATAAACTTCATAATTACAACCTACAAAGGGATCTTTTTAATTTTATTTTTCCTTTTTCAATATAACATCACGCCCGTATTCCCCGAAAGGTTAGGCACAGGTGTACCTATAGTACATCCACATTTCGCCAGACCATGTTTCAAGTCCCATGTAATAGGGGCGAGCCTATGCCATCAACAGGGCACAAATCTAGAGTCCAGGCTGCTACTGAGGAATTCCGAATTTTATTTTTATTACATTTCTAGAGGTATGAGGAACAGGGTGTAAAGTTCAGTCATCCTCCATAGAAAAGGGAGGATCCTCCGACCAGACGGGTGTTGTGTCTGGTGGGCAACTGCTCGACAATTTTGGTGTAGTTCGCATGTGGCGATGTAGATGTCGCCACACATTTTTGCAAGTTGCAAACTGTCCGTAAATAGTCCGCCGCGCTCGGCTGCTTGCAGCGTATTGTACGATGAAATGCACGGATTAATTAATTATGACAATGTGTTGGAACGTGGTAGTTAGGCATCGTTTTAAAACCGGTATATGTTGTTCTGAGTTGTTTCGAAGAATTTATTAATTTACATACTAACAAAGGTCTATCACGCGGCCGGCTCATTATATTTGTCAGTATTTTTTGGCTTATATTTGCAATACTAGCTTCTGCCCGCGGCTTCGCCCGCGTGGATGTCGGAAATTATCCCACGGGAACGTGCTAACAGGATAAAAAGTATGTGCGCTTTTCATCCCCACAGGGGTGGAATCGGAAAAAAAAATCGTTTGGGATGTATTCATAACTTGACTCAAAGATTATTTATACTAATTTTCGAGTTAATCAAGCCATGCAGTAAAATCCTCCCCTGAAAAATTGACTACCCCATTTCAGCCCGTCAGGGGTAGATTTTCAAAAAACCCTGATACACATTATTCTTTACTTTCAATATTAGGTATAAATACTGAGTTTCGAGTCAACCGGACTGCGCGCTAAAATTCTTCCATACAAACTTTGAAACCCCCCAATCCCTTATTAGGGGATAGTTTAGAAAAAAAAAACTGACAATCTTCATAATTTATTTAGATAAGTATTCGTGCTAAGTTTCAAGTTTATTAACTCAAGGAATAAGATTTTTCATACAAACATTCATCCCCTATTTCATCCCCTTGGGGGTATAATTTATCAAAATCCTTTCTTAGCGGATGCCTACGTCATAACATCTACCTGCATGCCAAATTTCAGCCCGATCCCTCCAGTGGTTTGGGCTGTGCGTTGATAGATCACTATGTCAGTCAGTCACCTTTGAGTTTTATATTATTTAGAAGATACTTTTCCGGCATAAAAAGTACCCAGTGTGGTGCCCAGGATATTAAAGAATAATTATACCAAGTTTCATCGTAATCGAACCGGTAGTTTTTGCGTGATGCCTGAACAAACAGACAGACAGACAAAAGTTTTTTTAATCACATTTTTGGGTTCGGTGTCGGTCTAGTAACACCGTGCCATTTATTTTTTTGATATTTTCAATGTACCTACAGAATTTTCACTTCTGCAGATTTATTATAAGTATATATAGATATAGATTACTCAACTCACACTATTTATGTACCTATTCGTTACTATTTTTATCTTATTTAAGTATATGCATACACACGTCACGTTGCAGTGTAAAAATGATTCACATCCGTCACCTCACACATCAGCCGATCGATTCTGTAAAAACTCACCGTGAAAAGTGAGGTGAAGTGAGCTTAGAGTGAGCTGTCAATAGTGTCTATCCCTAGCATTAGTTGGAACGACAGCTCACTCCACGCTCACTTCACCTAAGTTTTCACGGTGAGATGGTGACAGAATCGCACTGCAGGTTCAGTTGAAAACCAGCGTCAGGCACTATTGTCTGGTATTTTTGCTGAACTGGGCCTTTTTGGTGCAGCCGTGAGGCATACTTTCCTGCTATTTTCTTACAGAGGTCTTTAAAGGTACTTTCTATTTGTTTTTTTTTTTTTATTAGTTTCTACGAGTATCTGATGTAAGTATGTATCTGGTGTATTGTGTGTCTTTTAGTCTGTGCTAAATAAATTGTAAATGTATTTTCTTTCTTTCTTTATTTACGCTCACTTCACCACCCTTCATCACTTCGTTGTCCGTCTGTCTGTATGTCAGTGTGTCGACCCTCTTTCTCTCAGGGACGCTTGACTTGATTCTAACTTGTTTTTTTTAAATCAAGGGACCGTAAACCTACGTCTACGAAGCTCTAAAAAAATCTAGCTTCTACCTAAGTCAACTCAATAAAAAAGTACGGCCATTTATGCGACTATTTTGATACTCGCAAATGAATCAAAACCTATACATAGGATACTTCCCGTTGACCTAGAATCATGAAAGGCAAGAAGCAAGGTGTGAGACCTTGCTTCTGAGAGAGGCAAAGGAATAGGTAAAGTCCGTTTGTAGTTTTATTACATAAAAAAATATTTCTTTGCGATTACAAACTTACATTTGTAGTTGGAGAAATGACCGTGACATATATCGATGTATGGGAAAACATGTTTTTGAACTAAAATGTTAAGTTTGTTTTGGGGTAAATTCATCCCAACTACGAAACCCTTCATTGTGCGTGGGAAATTCATTCATTCATTCATCAACTTCATTCAGGGTTCATTGTGTAAGGATCCGTTTTGTTTGTGCAGAAAAAACTATTTTTCTTTCTTTCCTATCAGTCTTAGGGCAAGATTCACAGACCGTACTTTGACTTTACTTTGATAAGTAAAGAAAAATAGGTTTATTAGTCTTACAGAAACACGTGCATATTTCTCATACGAAGTATTATGCGCATGACACGCTTGATCACATTCGCTTATTACGGATACTAGCGGGTGTAACAACTTTTCAAAACATCGCGATTTATCTAGCACTAGCTGACCCAACAGACGTGGTCCTGTCCTCGCAGTTTTAAAACCCCATAGAATAAAAATTTATTCCATAAAAACCTAATTCGGACAATAACATAAACATGCTTAAACATAGTTTTATAAAGCTTCTGCCCGCGACTTCGTCCGCGTGTTATTTCTTGTTCCCCGACAGACCCCTCGTATCCCATCGCTCACCCGTGCTACTACTTCGTTTTTCGCATAGCGTTCTTTCTGACTTTTATCCTTTTGCTGGGCTCTTAAGGGTCGTAGCGTGATGTTAAATATCCTAAAACCTTCCTCAAGAATTGGACTATCAAATGCTAAAAGAATTTTTCAAATTCGACTGGTACTTACAGAGATTAGCGTGTTCAAACAAACAAGCAAGCATACTCTTCAGCTTTATTATTAGTATTAAGTAAGATTGAATAGTTATATTTTAAAATATTATCATCGGAAAGGGGGTATATTCTCGAGTTTACGGATCGAAAATTAGATCCGCGCCTGCAATATTGTCATGAGTACCTATCGGCGTTACACATGTCTGGTATAGGTATAATGCTGACAAAGAAGTTAATTGCGTGCAACTAGGGATTGCAAATATTCGATATTTTTGGTATTCGAATATTCGAATACTTTTTCAGCCTTATTCGAATTATTCGAATAATATTCGAATATTTTAGAAAAAAAAGTATTTATATAATTTCTCACGTTTTATTGCCTTAGAAACTAGTAACATATTTTTTATGTAAGTAGGGCAACATCCCAATCAGAAAACCAATATTTAAACAAAAATTTTAATCAAATAAAATAATTAACAAATTTTTAATAAAGTTACTCGTAATATGAACTTCGACTATGAAAATATGAAATAAAAAATATTAATACTTAAACAATTATAGAAAAGCAACACAATTAAAATCTCACTAGCAAAATCAAATAACATGTTTTAACAATGACAACTCTTTTCTTAGTTCAGTTTTCAGCTGATCACTTTTTTCTACAACCATCTTCTCGATTGTGTTTGGAGGTTTCGGCAAAATTTCGAATCCACTTTTTGTAAAAAGTTGACGTATAGATTCAGACTTGCAAAACACATTAAACGGGAGACCATCACACGCAATCATTTTGGCAATCACAGTTTCCATACTGTCTTCTTTAGTGTGATAATAATCATCAATTCTCCTTCTTTTTGGCTTGGGCTGCTGTGCTTGTTCTTGTACGGTAGTAGTTGGCGTTGGAATTGTGGAAGTACGAGTAATAGGCGTTGTAGTCGAAGCTAATGTTAGTAGTGTATTTCTTCTTAGATTTAGATCAAATAAATTATATTAGTAAAAGCGTACGTGCAGTAAATGATTTTTCCCGACTTTCCAGGAATGTCAAAGTCAAAGCATTTATTTCAAATAGACACATAAAAAGCTCTTTTGAACGCCAAAAATGATAGCCAACAGGCAGTTTACACACAAACATAAAGCAAGTTCTGTTTTATTTTTTATGTTCTGTCTGTTACATTTACATTACAATCCAATGTGGATCTCAATAATTTTAAAATACATTGTATTATTGTTAAATAATGAAGGTAAGTGACTATAGTAAGTACTACGTATATAGATAGGTTTAATTAAAGTAAAAGTGAAGTGTCAGTCAGGTAACTAACCTGCACTTGGATGTTATTTTTTCAAGTGATTGTGCAAACACGTAGTGGTGTTTGAACATTGGAGAATTCTTTTGCACAATTTGCATTTTGCATGACTTCCATCCTCAGTCCGTAAGAACGAGTTCCAAACCGAAGACTTGTCAAGCGTACGTTTTGTGTACTTACTCTTTGAAAACTAATTTGTTTTTATCCATGGTAAATTGAAAGGCAGTCTGCAATTAAATTGCATAGCTGTAAAAACACGCATTTGGTGATCAGTCAGTGCATAGTGAAGTGATACGCTTCCACATCTTGGGTAAATAAGTCAATCCCGAATTTATTTACGAAACGTAACAGACTTCTATTTGAGTACGTTCGATATCGTTCTGGAAGTTAAGTTATAAGTCAATTTCGCACGTATTATCCATACCTACTATTTACTAACAACCTCCCACCTAATTACTATAAACAATTAGCATTCTAGTCTTATTGAGTCTGATTTGGAATGAAAAAATATTAAATAAAATAGGATTATTTTAGGTTAAAATATAAACTCAATTTCATTTTAGTGTTAAATTGCACATTTTTTGAAGAAGTGAGAATAAAAAATTGTACTTACATTGAATTGGATAATCCGTATACACTTATGTATAAACAGTCAGCCCAAAATCTCTTTGCAAAATAACAAAATGCACCGCTCTGTTGTAAAAAACTACGCGACTGTTGTGCTGTACTTGTGATTGTAAAGTAAACTCAAAATGGCGGCTAGAGCCCGGCGAGTTGCAGTCAGCAGAGGAATGAAGGCCGTTGATTGGTCGGATGGCCGTCAATCCGAGCAGTGCCGATCTATTCAGAGATTTGACGAACACGCGTTAGATGTCGCGTTCGTAATCAACAATATAATGTTGTAACTTTAATAAAATTGCTGTGGTAATATTCGAATGTTCGAATATTTTGTAATTTACTATTCGAATACGAATTTCAAATGTGTATTCGAATAATTCGAATATTCGAATATTCGATTGCAACCCCTACGTGCAACTCATTGCACACACTACTATGACGTAACTTATCATAGTTTTTCAATCTCACGCTCGATTGCACGTCGATACCGTTACCTTTAACTACTTTCTCAATCAATCGTTTTACCCAAACCCACCATAAAGTTTTTATAATTATTAGTCAGGAAACCTAGCATGCTGCGAAACAAATTTTAAAAGAAAAAATGGTGGTGAAGATCTCATACTTTATATTTGGAATTATAACTATTACCACGGGGAAACCGGCAAGGGATGACACAGAAGATTCCTCTTACGTGAAAAACGAATATGACCTTCAAAAGTTATTGCAGTCACTGGCTAACCAAGGTACATACGACGTAGCATCAAATCACAAAAAAGACCTGCCTGACGCCTATCATGAAAACAGAGCTGCTGCATCACGTTACAACGAGAAACCAAGTCAATTATATTACTATAATGACAAAGCTGACTCTCCACAATATTACGAATCACCCGAAAATGCAGATGAAAAACAGCCTAGCTTCAACAGCTTACAGATAATCAACCAATTATTGGGAAATAACGAAAATAAGCCAGGATATGGCAATGGGCAAAATTTACTTCAAGATTTACTATCACTGAACCGTAACAACAAGTTTAAATTGTTAAAGCCTAATGATGAGACCGATAATGTCGACGAGGTTGTAGCTTTCCTTGGCGATTTACAGAAAAAAGTCGCTGACGACAGACATAATAGAAACGACTACAGTTATAGTAAGGATAATGGAGATAATTTAAGGGGCCAGTTATTCCTTGGAGAAACTGATGAACAAGGAGTCTCGGATCAAGTTAAACCAGTGATGGTTCAGCCAAAAGTTGGAGTCATGAAATTGGTTGAAAACATTGTTGGATCTAAACCTCGACATCATGAGCTAGACTATGTCTCAGTTCTAAATGTCTACAGTGACAGAGATAATCTACGTTGTAATGGAAAGAATTGTGCACGAACTGACAACGATAGTCGTTTGCGCTGCCGAGGTAAGAATTGTGCAAGAACAAGAAATGATGATGACGATATAAAATACAACTCAAAGCTCTCAGCTCAGAAAGTCAAACTTAACGATGAATTAGATGCTGTTGTCCTCGGCCTTTCGGATGTTGAGCATTTGCTGACAAAGTTGAATGTACAAAAACAGCCACATACAAACAAACTAAGAGGTGCGAAGTTGTACGAAAATGTAGAATTAGATAATCTTCTCAGCAGTAAAGGCACTATTGGCAAAAAAGGCAACGTAGAAGCCGTAGTTTTCGATTTAACACAAGTAGAAAATGGTGATGCTGTAGCAAGACAAATCAAACAGTTGCTTTCACAACCAACCAATGAGGGCTCCTATAACGAGTATGAAGAATATGGAAACGTAGTAGAAGAGCATCTAAAGCAAGGGGTGTATGATCTTGAAAAACAAGTCGGTGCAGACAGAGAAAATGCTAGAATTTGGCCGCATAAAGAGAATAATAATAACGTGTACCTTCCACAATGGTTACTTGATGAAGTGATAGCAAGAACTTACGGAGAGAAAGAATCCGCTAAAGAGCGTATATCTTTGTTTCCTTTATCGCGGCAGCAGAAGGAAAAAATCGAAGCAAAAAAACAAAACACGCCTCGAATTTATCGCCGTAACTTTGAGCAAGATATAGGAGTTCCATTCCACCTGGAGGTTCAAGGGTTAGGTCAAGTTAATCCATGATAATATTTAAAATATTGCTAATAAGATAATAATTGTTTTATTTATTTCATAAGTTCGGGGTTTCAGTTCAAATGAGACCGATTGTTAGAGTGCCTTATTTAATATCCATGAATGCCCATGATAAATTAATAGCCTTTACGTTTACAGTTATGCTTTATTAACCCGCTAGGGTTCCGTAGCAAAAGGGTGCCTAAGGGACTCTATAATTAGGTAAACCTCCGGGCTACGTCGTCTGTCTATCTGTTTCACAGGGTTGAATCTTTTTAACCTTAATAGGTAGTCAGTTAAAATTTTCACAGAATGCGTGTTAAGTACTAGCTCTAGCACTGAGAATATCTTGATAGAAAAAGACTACATATTTTATGGGTCATCCTGGATCCTCAAAATGCGCAGTCGTATACTAAGTTATACTAGTACTAATGTAACTTAGTAATACGACTGCGGATTTTGAGCTAGCCACTAGACTCTAGTACGGTATAGCGTAGCTTAGCTCTAGTCACTAGAGCTAAGCTACGCTATACTAGAATCTAGTGGCTAGCTTTAAATACGGTCTAGTGACAAGACAAACGAGACAGTCGAACATCTAGAACGGCATAATGAACCATCAACTCAGAATAGGATTATGTATGTACAGACGCCAGCAGGTCAACCTACCCGAATTTGTCAAATTTTCCCAATCAACCTTGAACCTTAATACTTCAGCCATAAAGTTGAAAATCTATTAAAGAAATTTGACAGATTGTAGTAGCTTGATGTGCTGGCGTCTGTACCTAAAGGTCACGTGGAAGACTGTTTCTCGCAGCGTTAAGCGAGGCGTTACATAAGCAGTTCCATTAAACGTTACGCTTCACGCCGCTCCGTATTTGCGGCCCAAAGTTTCCGTAGTAGAGGCAGAACTATTTGTACTTCTTTTTATTTACCGGCCTCTCCCAATCAAGACCACTACTCTCCGTTCGTCGTCGAACTAATAAATGAACAATAAATTGAACGCACCCTAGCTGTCAAGTGTCAATGCCAAACTGAAGTTGACGTTGACGTTTCCTACCTTGACGTTAATGACGATCGACTATTATTGATTTTCACATTAAATTCAATTTTGTATTAATGGATTTAGAACTTTAGGGTTTTTTTTTTTTTTCTCATTTTGTTTTTTGTTTTCTCCACACGTTTTCTCATATCACATCTGACATTGGCAGAATTGTCGACATCGGCACCATTGCCATAGAGAAAAATAGATAGATAGACTATTATTGATTTATTATTTATTTTTCGCCCTAAAAAGTAATAAAAAAGCGTGATAAAATGGCAAACGACACCCCAGAGAGTGACTTTTCCATAGAATGCTTCCAAAACTATTCCGCCCCGGAGGTGTTCGTCCAAGGTTTGGCGGGAATGGTGAATCAAAACGATGTAGAAACAGTTATAAGGGCACAGAAAAATATGTAAGTTTATTAGGACTCTTTACTACCTATCTATTCGATGCAATACACGAAAGACGAAGCTTTTATTGCTGCTTCTTTCTTTGGTACTACCACCAAACTGTAGCTACTTTTGAGCAACAAAATGCAACTATGAAACCTCCCGAAAGGTACCATATTATTGTCAAATAAAAGACTACTGTTTGTCTACCAACCACCCCTGAAGTAATGACGACTTAATGAATATAATATGTGTATGCAAATCTTACACCAATACACCTTATTTCCTTGACAAATGCTTAAAATTTTAAGAAATAATTGTAATAAATCACTACCGTGAATTCCAGGCTACAGCGGTTTGAGAAGACAACTGAGATGCTCACCAACTGCAACCAGCTGTCCGCCAGCCGTCTCCGAGCTGCCTCCACAGAGTTCAAGAAGCACACGCAATTGCTTCTGGAAATGAGGAAGGATCTGGAGTTCATATTCAAGAAAGTTAGAGCCATCAAGACTAAACTAAGGTTAATAGATAGTTTAAAATAAATTTACTTTTGATCAGACAGACTTACTTGACTCACAAAGATACTTAGTGTTAGTAATCCCTGAATCTTTGAAAGCCTGAGCTCTGGGGTCTTAGCATTATGCTGAGCGATGGCCGTTTTGCGTGGAAGTGACACATGTTTACCCCCAACTTGTTTTTTTTTTGTGGTTATGTTCTTTTTTAAAAGCGTCATGTTTGCCGCAACTAAATGTATTTTCTTTCTTTTTTCTTTCTCTGGACGTCCAAAGCTGTTTTATTACTTAAGTATATTTATAGTTATTTTTTCATATTTTATGTCTATTGTAGTGGGTAATCAGTTTATATTTTGAAGTTTACATCAGTAAGTCTCGACTTTAAAAAAAAATCTGAAAGAAGATATTTTTATAACTCATGTGTTTGTTTTTCAGATTTCTCTGTATTTTATTTTTTGTTTAAGTAGTTATCATATTAGTTTTTAACCAACTTCAAAAAAAGTAGGTGTTTCTTAATTTTTTTTCTGTTTTAAGTTTATCTCTATACATTGTGATTTTTTGTGTACTTACATCCTCAATAAGTAAATAAAAGCTCTCCTCATACACCTAATTGACTTAATTTTAAAATCTATGTGAAACATGTTATGCCTTGAAACTATTAATTCCTCCATGTCTTAAATTATTCCTTTTTAAATGACTTATCATATTGCCGATATCAGTAACATAAAATTACTTTGTGCCAATCCAATAATATCTTTAATTCATTAATTCACTAACAGATCACAATCACAGTCTAAACTACTGGGTTTAGAGAACCATGAGATTGTACACAAGGTTTTTTTTGTAACTAAATAAGTCACTAAGAAAATATTTCTGAAAATTCATCCCCTAAAGAACTCAAGTTAATCACCATTGTATTCAGACACACAGCTTTTATAGGTACTAATAAGATCTTTATTTATTTCAGCACCCAGTACCCAGAAGCGTATAAAACAGCAGTAGCAGCATCAATAGCAAACAGAAGACCAGATGAAGAGGATGATGATGAAGAATTCAAACCGTCAGACACCCGACCCGAATCCAAGATGGTTGCCACAGTCTCCACAGAAACCCTAAAACCTACCACAAGTGAAACTGGCAAGAAATCCAAGAAAAAAGACCTGACTAGTGATGAAAGTAATAATAATAAAGAGCCTAGTGTTGCCAATGCGGAAAATTCTAAAAACGTTGGTATAAAAATGAAAAGGAATAGTAGTTCTTCGGAAACGGAGAGCGCGAGTTCTGGTGATGATAGTAGCACAGATACAGGCTGAATATTAGGGCTGTAATGTTTTTTTTTTTTATTCTGCTTACTGCTTATATTGTAAAGAAGCTCTGCATAGCTATTCACAACCATACGACAGACTAACATATCGAAAATGACACATTTCGATAACCTGAATTTCCTTGCCGCCATCAACAAACAGCTGTCGGAAGAATACCGGTCGTCTATTTGATTTAAACTGACATTTTTGGCTTTTGGATTTGTAAACAGCGTTTAGAAGACTCCTACGATAATATTGATTGATGTTCGATTCGGTATGGAAGCGTATTGAATGGTTGTGAATAGATATGCAGGTCATCAAAAATATAAAATAGTAGGAATCTAAATACATAAGTCTCTGAAGCAAGTGTATGAGATTAACGCTTCGATTCTGGATCGCAAATTAATACAAAAATTTGCTGATAAATTATCAAGCGCGCGTAACCCGCTGAAAACGGTTTAAATTAAAAAAAAAAAAAAACAATTATTTACTAATCACCGAGAATAAAATTGACGGTGACCCCCAAACCACAGCCCAATCCAGCCTACATACCTAGTGATTATTGCAAGATAGGAAAACAAAAACTAAAAGACAACTGGCGTCGATATTCTTGTTCACAAACTAAACTCATCATCTTCATTATGAAAAGGACAGAAGAAAAAATATTAGTTTAGTCCTGTCAAATTAGTCAGCGCCTGACGTAAATTGACGTATTTTTAGTAGCCATGTTTTAAATCACGTATAGACTGTATAGGGCGTATCTTAATTTAAGTACATTCTAATGTAATATCTTTTTCAATTACATCCTAATGTTTTGTATTTCGATAGTAACTCATACAGGCGTCTAGGCTAATGTTTCCCAGCAACAGCAAAACATCTTACGACAAAATTAGCCTATGAAAACCATGATTAAAAGAGTACCTATGGAAGATCAACTTACAAAACAGTACTGTAGGTTAGTTCGTTGAGTGAGACCTCATCATTACAACTTTGATCCTTTGCAGGATCACCTCAGATTCCAAATATAGCCTGCTCGAGAAACCACTGCCAACTGTGTAACTGTGGGTTGAAGAGAGCCAATCTCCATATCCTATCCAGTTACAGTTCTGAAATTGATTCCAATATAGTAGATATACCTATTACTAGTCAACGAGGTTTTGCTTATAGGCTAGTTATCGCGTCATTCCAATTGTACATTTGCTACAGTGCTATGCTACATTATTTTACTCAATTTCTCACAAAATAATAATTCTAAGTTAATTTAAGTATGTGAATGATAATTATGAATATAATTTAGAACTCAATTAGATGTAAGTACAGCCCGATTTAAATTTTATGGCAACTCTGAAGTGCGCTACTCGCTGCGCAGTACCTCACCTCCCACCCCCGCTGACAGGTGAATGTGTGACTGCGCAGCGACTCGCCTCATGTTCAGAGCCGCCGTAAAGTTTGAATCTGGCTGTAAGCTAGTGCTTGTTTTGATTGAATATTGGATTGCATATTTTACTCAATAATATACAGGGTGGCAGGGACATCGACGCGCAAACTGTAACCATGATTCAGCACATGAGTTTAGACCCCATAGCGTCGACATTTTTAGACGGTTATCAAAAAAAAAAAAATCTTCCGTTTCATAGAAAATTACAATACCTACGCGGTCAATATATGGAACAGCAATATTTTTTTTAATAACCGACGAAAAATTTCGATGCTATGGGGTCTAAACACATGTGCTGAATCCATGGTTACAGTTTGGGCGTCGATATCCCTGCCACCCTGTATTATAGGGAAGTTATATCTGCCCGCGTATGTCATCATGATCGACGAAAGACGTCCACTACTGGACGTGGTTCTGTGCTTCCCGCATTCCAGCGGGTTTCTGCGGCCTTCACAAGGTCGTCGGTCGAGTGTGCGGGTGCACGACACGCGCTAAGCTCACGCATGCGGGTGAGCCACGCACGCTGGCGCGAACCCGCGTGACACGAATAAAACCTTAGTTGTGCTTGCAGCGCTTTTACATGAGCGCGCAGAGTTTATCTCATTTAGCAATAATATTTAGGTAAACTGTCCCAAATATTAAGTCCTTAGGACTCTCCATCACAAAAACCACTGTCTAGAAGTGGATATTATAATATACCTACAAATTCAAGTCTTCCATCAACATATTATAATAGTTATAGTATTTTTATGTCACGAAGCAGGCGCGCTTTACTTGTGGTTACCAAGTGTACGAATACGCTGTGTGTAAGCGCAGGAGCTCTCGGTACCGCTCGATGGCGAAGTCGGAAGTGTGTGTGTACGGCCGCGTGTTACGTGCTGACGCTACTCGTCTCCACGCACACTTTCACAGTGTGTTTGTACACTTGGTTACCACAAGTAAAGTGCGCGCCGCTTCATGAGATAAAACTACTGTACTTACAATAAATTCACAAATATGCCTTAATTGGAATTTTAAATCATAATAATGTAATAATCAGCAATATCTAATGTACAGTTTGTAATCATGTAAATAAAACAATAATTAATAAAGAAATGTTTATTAAAAATAGTATTTACCAGTCTCTTATTTACATGTCAAAGCAGTAAGGTTTGTTTTCGTAGAGCAATTGTTACTTATTACTGACAATCTGACATGCTGTTTACTATACAGCTTTAGGCAATGTCGTAATTAAATTACATCATAATTAGTTGACATGATGTTGGTACTACTATACATATTTTCATCTGTTGTGTGACCGCATTCTTCATCTTAATAATGCAATAGATCTTGATGCAGTTTTCACCATCATTTAAAGCATTTATTCCGAAGGTTTATTATTTAGTGACATTAAAAAGTTGTCAAAAAATAAAAAGCCCGTTTTGTCATTTGAGAAGGCGTTCTTGACACCTGTCAGTTTCATACCAACAAATTAATACGTGTTTTGCGAATTTGATCTTTATTAACTACTAGAACTGTCAATAACAAAAAAAGCCTTTTATTTTTTGACAACTTTAATAATTATTAAACTTATGTAGAATAAATGCGGAGTCATACACATACACAAAAAGCTAATTTATAATATTAATAGGTAATTGGTTCACATAATCTAGTTGGACAAAACTTTGAAAGCACCCAACTGATTTATTATCCCTTGGCATATTTTTCAGTATGTTTCTTAGCATTTTCCAGATATTTATCTATGTTGTACTTATATTCATTGGCTATGTCCATCATGAGCGGGTCGTCGGGGTTGGGATTAGCCATCAGGGTCTGAAGGGACACTAGAAGGGTCTCCAGTGTGATGGTGGGTAGCCAGGCACCTTTAGGCGGCATTTTCAACATGTCCATACATATTCTGCCACCTGTAATAGTAAGTGAGATGGTATTAGTTTAAAAAAAATATAATGATCAAAATCAAATTTGATGTTTCTATAATTACTGACGGACTTATTCTTTAGTTGCAGAGATGATTGATTATGATAAACATAAAATAAAAATTATTCAAGGAAACCTGGCCTAAACAATTGATGCTTTTACTTCACTGTGAACTCTTTGGAACACTCATGAAGGAAGGGGAAGCATGAACTGTGTGCAAGTGTAACTCTCATGTTACCTTTGTCAATATTAGGATGATAAACAGGTGTAGAGAATTTAACGAGTGGCGGCTCAAAGGGATATTTCTGTGGTATAGTAACGGTCAATTTAAACGATCCGTTTTCATACGGGGATCCTTTAGGACCTTGCAAAGTGAAGTTCAAAACATCGTAAATGTCTTCTTCTCTTGGATGGCAAACTATCCCCCAAGGAGGTTTTGTTTCAAAGTTTTTCACCTCTCTGGTTAAACGCGTGGTTCGAGCACTGGGTATCATAATTTATTATTTAAAAGTTAACTATTTCTAAATTCTAACGAATCGTAAAATCGTAAAACAATAACAAGACCGCGGTTTTCGATTGACGTATGTCAATATGTCAATATCAAAAATATTAAATTGACGTTTGACATATATTTTTTTTGCGTTCGTGGTTTCCGAACTCAACGAGATTTTTTATTATGATTATAAACACGGATCTATGTTTGCACATTTACATCATTTTAACAGGAAAAAGCCTAAAAAAATTCAACCTGCATATAATGCTTAAAATACTTTCAAAAATTCTCTAGTAAAACTAAATATTTCTATCATTTACAAAAAATCATTTGAACGCAGCCATTACTGAAATGTCAAATGTTCATGCGACAAAAGCGCCCTCTGACGTCAGAATATCGAACCATCCCCGTAGCAAAAATCATCGCGAAACTGAAACACTTTGCGGAAGGTTATTACGCGTTTTAATACTTTTACTTGCAATTATCTATTCAAAATAACGTTGACCTCTTACTCGTAAAATTATCCACTTATCTTAGATTATCGTTACGTAAGTCCTAGAGTGCAATATAAATAATTCAGTGCATTACTCCAGACACCATTGCAGCTCCGCTCTATTCTTTGGTAAGTAATTCATTATTTCTGTATCGTTAACAATACTGTATGTACTAATTATGAAATAGGACAAATATTCACGGTTTAACCTTATACTTAAATGGTGAAAATCGATTAATTTACGCGTATAAGCGAGTCTAATCAATATGGACAAGTGACGATCCAAATGATTTATTTATGTTTGTGGTGCGGTGTTTTATCGATCTGCAAGTGCAAGTTGGCTGATTATTTAAGTGTCAGAGTGTATAACGAAGGTGTTTTATGTAATGCGATAGGATGTTAGCTGCGCGGAAAACAATTATCGTCAGTATTGTTATGATTTGTCTGCGGCCGAACAGCCGGTAAACGTGCCCGTTTCTCTGAATACATTGTGCCTTCTTTGCACGCGACGCGTGTTTCTGGCCAGTATTGGTAGTATACAACCTAATTATCGTGAATCAACCTTTTTTCTTCTTTATTAATCAACCTATTAGAGGCTTGTTATGGCTTCCACAGACTGGAAGTAAAGGCCTGTCAGAAATAAGCAAATTATTATCATTATATCTTGTTTGAAGTATCTTTAGGATATAAATAAAGATTTGTAGGCAATAAAGTTGGATATTTGTCAATAAAATTTAAGTTTTCATGGGTATTGAATTATGGTTATGATTTGTAATAGATTATTGATAATTAAATCATCTCAGGAATAAATATTCATGAAGGCTTATCAAATGTTAAGTTAAACTAACTATAGTAGATTTTACTAAGATTCTAATGAGACTTGTAGTATTTTTTTTTTTTTTTTTTTCTTAAAATAAATGCCATTTTTTCTCCCTGACATACCTAGGTACTTTCATAAGACTTTGCTTTTAGACTGAAAGAAGAATGTTATCTCCAATATTTCAAAAGACAATTACCTATTGCTTGTTATAAAATATGTATATTGCCGTTATATTATTAACTGTGCTACCTAGTACCGGGTCACTATCTGACCCGGTTCTTTCATTGATTTTCCAGCTTATGCAGATAGTTATGCAAGTCATGTTTTATTATTCTTAAGTCTCTACATGCCTTTAGTTCATATTTGGGTCATTAATTAAACACCGTGGCTAACTCTTTCTAATAAGAAAAGTATATTTTTTAATACATCTATTTGGTGATCCACAATAAACTTTATATCAGTTACTTAAAGTTTTTTTCGCAGTAACAATTTGAATAACAGTAGGCACTCTTAGTACCTATGTAACCTCTTTGGTTCTGCCATAAAAGAAAAAAAGAATAGATAATCAGCCTATGAAATTATCTATTCAAATGGAACACATTCCAGCCAGTCACTTTTTAAATAAAAAGAAATTATGTTTTCACAAATCAATGCATTGAATGAAAGATAAACATCACTATATTTACAATGTAGTTACATACATCAACACATATTGAACAATGATATTGTACTAGATTGTTGTCAAAACATTATGGATAGGTTGTGTAATGTGTTATTGTTAGAGATAGTTACTAAAACAATTATCTGAGATACAATGTGCTGGCCGTGTAGCTCTGTGGTAATTAGAATCTTACGTTTTTTGACTAACGATCGCAATTAACACAAAAACTGTACAGCTGCCCCTGCAGTCTCGACATTCATAGCGATCGCTTTACGACCGAATTCGGTCGCAAAGTCCCAGATTGACAGGTGTAATGTATGGAGTGACAGGACTTTGCGACCGAGTTCGGTCGTAAAGCGATCGCTATGAAAGTCGAGACTGCTGACTTACCTTCTAATAAAAATTCGTCAAAACGTCGGCAGTTACGATATCCACAAAAAAATAAGCAGAAAGAAAGAAAATGCTATTCATAAAAAAAAGTGTGTTCTTTTATGCATAAATTATTTAATAAACAAAACTCAAAACAATCAATTATGAACGAAATCACAATTATTATAACAATCAATAAACATAATTTAAAATTTAATAACTATTTCCTTGCTTATAGAATGATAATGATCTGATACAAGAACAAAATAATGTCAGTCAATCAATAATATTCTCTAGTCGAAATTCTACCAAACAATTTCTAATTCTCAAGGACATTTTCCGGTCCTTCAGACTGACAGACTTAAATAAAGGGTCTGTCCCACTAGTCCCATTGACCCAGTCCCTTGGTGGGACAAGTGGGATTATATGTCCCACTAGTCTAAACCTTTCGATTTACCGCCAGAGATACCACGATAATGACAATCTCCATAGATTGTCAGGCGCCGATTCCCTTGTTCACAAACTAAACTAAATTTAAGTTCAGTGCATCTTTCATTATGAAAAGGACAGCAGATTAAATATTAGTTTGGTCCTGTCAAATTAGTCAGATACAGACGTAAATTGACGTATTTTTAGTAGCCATGTTTTTAATCACGTCTAAACTGTCTATGGAGCGTCTTAATTTGACATTCCCCCTAATCCATATTAGGGGGAATGTACGACATTCGATTTCGCTTACGAAACGTACGTCAATTTATATTCAAGAGTCCTATCCGAAGCGGTAAGCTGAGGCGTATAGTGCAGACGCCAGCAGGTCAAGCTACCCGAAAATGTCAAATTTTCCCAATCAACCTTGAACCTAATGCGTTAGCGATAAAGCGCTTGATGTGCTGGCATCTGTACACCCACATTGCGCCTTTGAACGGTTCTTTCAAAGTCCCAAATACTTACCTAATACCTTAAAGGCTCCCGCAAACAAGACTGAAGAACAAATTCTATGAAAACTTCGTCGTCTACCAAAATCGCGTCGCGCCTGTCTGTAATAACACTGCCCAATCTCACTGGAGATCAGTCCAAGGACCTCACTCTTCAGCAGCAGTCGTAAGCGCTGAAGAGTGCGGAGCACTAGATCAAACGAGACGGCGGTAGGTAAAGAATCGAAAGACGCGTTGTTTCAGCCAATTAGTAACAAGCAACGTCTAATCATTATCATCAGCCTCAGACCATAGCAGTCTACTGTTGAAAGGCACTAGTTGTCTGGCATTTTTGCTTTTTGAACTGGACCTTTTGGTGCAGCCGTAAGGCACACTTTCCTGTTAATTTCTTACATCGGACTTTACACTTTTTATTTGATCTTTATTTTTATTGTTTTTTTTTTTTTCTGTATCTATTGTATTGTGTGTCTATTAGTCTGTGCTAAATAACTCACTACTGGACATAGGCAGCATTCCTATGTCTATGGCACGTCATTCAACTGGATTTTCGGCAACTCTCATCCAGTATAGCAACGTCCAATAGAAACTCATAAAATGAAGTCAAAAGTAATAAGACTACAGTTTTTTCACTCCCCTGTAAAGTTGCTATTTTTGACTTACGTGGCGTTAGAACACCTAAGCGACGATTCCACGATCTTCTTACGCTTCACTAGCTATATTCCTCCCCCTACATATATTATCAGTCTAAAGAATGTTTACTGAATTGATTTTCCCTATCTCAAGCCTTATAAAAATCTATGCACCACTTGAACCTCCATTCTTACACTTGTTTACCTGACTACCCCAGCTTTTGGATGTGTTTCTCTGCCCTTTGTGAACTCCTGACGTAACTATTTGATAAGTTTTACATATAGTAACAACGTTCACAAAGGACAGACAAACATACATCCAAAAACCCGCACCCTAATTGCGTATCACACTATCAATCTCATCTGAATCATTTTGAAAGATATTGCTAATCCATTGCTTCATATGTTCAAAAAGCGTGTCTACTCAACAACGTAAATAACGCAATGAATCTTGTTGAACTATCAAAATGAAACTGCTACTGATACTCTGTTACGCAATTACCTCCTTTCTGGGGCATTCTATACAATCCCGTTATCAGTACTTAATTCCCTTCAACAAAAATTCCTTTATTTACGTGTCTATTTTGAATGTAAACTTTTCCATAGCTTCGCTATCATTGGCCTCGTTTCCTCGGCCTCGGTGTCACACGGTCGCACCGACTCGAGACACTTCCAGACGCATCTACCTTTTGGACGGGGCGACTAGAATCAATTCTAGTTTTTTGTAATTTTTGACGTATGTGCTATGCGTTATGTGCCTATTTGAAACGAATGATTTGACTTTGATTTTGTACAAAATAAACGATTTATGTATCTATTTAACAAAGAGCTCATGAAAGGAAAGAAAATTAGTCTGGGTCGCTCTCGCCGAATACCTACGTTGACGGGGGCTTATAGGGGTTTACTAATTGTATAACCTACGATTGTGAGTGACCTCCAAGGTTAAGCTAGATAATAAGTAGTAATTAATATTTAAACAATTTTTTTACCGTTACTCCTAAATCAGCGTAGCAGAATTTTTTATTCCATGAAAAATTGTAATCGGTAAAATAATAAATCAAACCCATTCGCTATGGCTGCAAAAAACATGGCGTTACGCAACATAGTTTTTTCTAAACATAAAAACTGATAAGGATAACCAAACGATCCTTGAACTTCACTTTGTAAAACCGTGGTTTATTATGGGGCACATCTGTATGTGTGTATGACCAAAATGTATGTATAGACGAAGTTAACTTTTATTAGTAGCAGTCGCGTCAGCGGCGTAGGCCTCTCCTAAACCTTTCCATCTTTCCCGCGCCTTTCGCATCCATAAGGGTCCACATCTTTCTTTAAAAAGGTCTCTCCACCTTTTGTTTGGTCTCCCCTTTTCCCTTTTCCTGTCTCTTGGTATCCATTCCTTTAAACGTTTTGTCCATTTGTCATTGTTCATTCTACATAATGTGTCCTGCCCAATGCCATTTGAGTAATCGTGTTCTTTTCCTTACATCTATTATTTTAGTTTCCTGTCTGATGTTGGAGTTTTTAACCTTATCTGATAGTTTTAGGCCAAGCATGCTTCTCTCCATTTTACGTTGGCAGATAGCAATTTTTTCTTCGTCTTCTTTCCTCAGTGACCATGTTTGGCAACCATATGTAAGGCAAGGCAATATCCCTACTTCGTAGAGTTTTTTCTTTATATTTATATTGATGTCCTTATTTTTCATTATTTCTCTTAGTCCCCAATATTTCTTCCAGGCTAGAGTTATCCTTCTTTCTATCTCTTTTCCTGTGTTATTTCCGAATGATACTAGCTGTCCCTAATATATATATTCTTTGACATATTCGATCTTCTCTTAATCGGGATTAACAATGAACAAATCGAAAACCAAGATTTTAACAAACGGAGTACCTCGGGACATTGCAGTAGACAAAGACAAAGAGAAGAATCATATAATTAATTCAATTAAATTAAAAAATTAAATGAAAACGGCGGGTTCAGCGGGGTGATTGCACAACACACTTGCAACGGCAGTGCCATTAATTTTGACAGTTCAACAACATTCATTGCTTACGTGGTTGACCATAAGAATTTTTCAAACACCATTATGAAGCAGTAAATTAGGAATTTCTTTCAAAGCCTTTCGGATTGTGACAGAAATTGTGTTACAACTAGAGCGCCTGGTCGTCACTAAGGGGCCCGATTGAGTTCACAAAGAATCGGACCAAGACCCTCCGTGCCTCGAAGAGCAGCCCGGCTGTTATACGCAGATCATTGACAGTCGCTACGGGTCGTCAGAAGCCCGAAAATCTGACAACCAGTCTTACCAAGGGGTAACGTATTACCTAGTAACTGGGTTGTAGAGGTCAGCTCGGCAGTCGCTCCATGTAAAATACTGCTGCATCCGGTTAGACTGCAACCCCAACAAGTTTGGAACAAGCTAGCAGATTAGATGATTGATATAGACGATTATTTTCCTAACTTTCGTTCTCAATGAATAAATATAAACAATACCTAATACAACACTACTATAATTCAATTAGATCCGGTGACATAATATGATCGCACATACCTAAATCGATAAATAAATAGGTATTACATAAACCTACCTACTTTTGAGGCGATGGGGTCACGGCCAACTATTTATTTGGACCCTGTACATAGTTGTTACATCATTTATTTATTCCCTATTTATATTTATACTAGCTTCTTTGTGCCTGCAACATCTCCAGTTATGACGTACATGTTATCTGATTCTAAACAAACCCTTGGACGGCCACTGCCATTTCCTGATGATAACCACAGAGATACGGAACTGTACTTTTGTTAATTGGCTATCTAATTATCGGCGGGGTAGTTGCGTAACACACAAAGGGTACCGATTTTCCAATCTTCAGATAACTGTGTGTTCTTGAGTGGAAACCGCGAATCGATAAACGTAAGGTGGGACATCCTAGGCTAGATGGAGCAACGATCTTCGCAGGATGGCTGGTAGCAGCTGGATGAGAGTTGCCGAAAATCCAGTTGAATGGCGTGCAATAGGAGAGGCCTATGTCCAGCAGTGAACTGCTTTAGGCTGATGATGAGAAAACTTGTATCTGAGGAATAAACATTAAGATGGTTTGACAGCTTTTGTATGGAAAATATGTCAAACCGCCATATTTATTCTTCAGATAAAACATATCAGAGGGGCAATTCTCGTAATTTTAAGAACGTTCACAGTCTGATCTCAGTCTCAATCTGTCAAAAAATACTTCTAATTTCCCTACATTTTGACAAGTTTTTGATATTTGTTTGTCACCGAGATAAGATTGCGACTGGATTTTGAACGTTTTAAATTAAGAGAATTGGCCTCCTGATGATTGAAAAATTTGCCCTAACAGTAGCGATAGCTTTCATTTTGACAGTTCAACAACATTGCGTTATTTACGTTGTTGAGCAGACACATTTTTCAAACATATGCATTAATGGATTAACAGTAATAGATTATCAAAGATTATGATTAATCGTGTGTGTAGGGTGGTAGTACATCTGTAATGAGTTGACAGTCAACGCGGAACAAACATGATAATTGTTCCACGAAAGAAAGGCATAAGGGGAAAATGTATATTGTATTGTCACCTGCACGCGATGCAGCTTACTGATAAAACTGTGACAATCGGTAGCTGATAGCTATTAAACTCGGTCCATCCATCGTGGACAATTTACAGCAGCTTTCAAACCCTCCTGAGAGGCATATGACATAAACAGAAAAGGATGGTGTAAAAGGGAGGTCTAAACTTGAAACTTAGCTGAATCAGTTTCCGTGTAATTTTTGTCGGTATACAAGTTATTGACATTTATTGTCACTTTAATGATTTACGACACGAGAATTCACTATCGATCTCTACGGACCGTGTGTAACCTACACAGATCAAATGTGTCGAACATATTGCAGCAGATATTTTCTTGATGCAATTAATCAAATAAAATTCAGACGGACGAGGTGGCTGATTAATTTTTTTTTTTTTTTTTTTGTTGTCAAATGCTTTTGAGTTGCTTTTTTGCATTTCGGTCCAATCGAAATTGCGCGCAAAAACCTGCCAATCTATCAATGCACGGAAAAAACGTTATCCTTAAGATAAATCATTCATTGATAGCCATGTTCAGTTTTTAGCACTCAATATGTAAACAAAAGTTCTAAAACAGAAAAAGAATGCATTAGTCAAAGAAATATTTATCTCATGCTCCCGCGTACCTGTAATTCATTTATTTAGTCACAAGGCAACTACAACAGGTAACAATCACACACAGTATATCACTCGGTTCACATTAGAGGCTTCGGCCTGTAGGTCAATTCCCGTATTTAAAAACGTTCAAAATCTAGTCGCAATCTCATCTCAGCGACAATAAATGTCAATAACTTGTCGAAAATGTAGGGAATTTTTGACAGATCAAACTGTGAACGTTCTTAAAATTAAGAATTGCAGGGCCAATTCTTGTAATTTGACATTGACATTGCAAAATGTTGTGCAATAAGAGAGGACTGTTATTGCACAACATTTTGCAATGTCTTGTAATCTGCTTAGTAAGCATCACGTTTAGTTTCGAACTTTCCTCGTGAACACAATGCATGATGAATAGCAATATGCCTCACGTTCGTAGGTGTTTGATTAATGAGTATTGCTGGAGGTGTTCATATTATAGCAATTTACTTTAAGATAGACGGAAAATAAATCACTGAAGAGGAAATCAATTAATATGGTGTTATTATTGCTAGGCTTTCGTGCTACAAATGATCCAACGATAGTCCAAAAAAGGTCGCAAAAAATCGCTTTCCTGTTCCATTCAGTTCATCATAACTCATAATCAGCCTTTAATGTTTCCACTGCTTTGATTGGGATACAGGCCTCCTCTCGGCGAGAGGGAGTGAGCCGGAATCTACCACAGACGACCGGAACCAGAAAATATGGTAGAAGAAAGGGAAGGCCTATACCCTGTAACATAATGTTCATACTCACAGTTATCTTCATTCATTCCTTCAGGTCAGAACAAGCATTCTGTTACCATTAGGCGCTGATCTGATTGTTCCTCACGACACGTTTTAACCACAATCCGTACACAGACACAACTCCAACTTTAACATAAGACTACGACGATTTAGTGACATCCAAGGGTTGGGAATTTCGCCCACATTGATTGATATCATCTTTTCCTATAAACAATATACTTTGAATATAGTTTAACTATAGAATTTATTATATTTTATTAGTAATATATTTTATTATGACAGCTTGGACAACGACGTTTAATACGTCGCCATGGCAACTTTTCTTTCAAATCCTTACCGGCCTATATCTTTTTAGCTGATTATACATGCATGCTTACTTATCCAAAATTAATCATGGCCACCATTATATCTTAAATTCATATTTTATACATGATGTTATTCTACGCAATGCAAGGATCAGCTCGGGTCTCGCCTCTAAAGCGAACACATTAAAGCCTGATACTCCAGGGCCACCTATTCCGGGAACACCCAGCGTACCTCTCCGCTCCGGTACCTGACGGACCCTCCCTACGCTTCCGTTCTCCGTGAAGGCCTCTACTACCAGTCGGACGGTCGGCGCGCCTCGCCGGAGGACTCAGAAGACCCTCCTGTTTTCATTGGGCCGCGCCTCACCCGAGCGCCGCCTCACCTGGCGGGCTGACAGCGTCCCCGCCGTGCCTGCTCTCTCCTGCTGCCGTGCTGCTTCCTGCTCTGCTGCGTGGGCCCTCCGTGCCGCACACGCACCAGCACCTGCCCTCACCTGAACCTGCACCTGCACCTGTCGCAGGCACCTCGCGTCGGTCTACCTCCTCAACTCCATCTGCAACTCCATCTCAGCCTCCTCAACCCACCTATCGTGCATCGTTACCCATACACCCCACCTCCACATACTACACACCACTCTTCAGTCCATCTCCACCTTTTGAATTTCTTGTAAATATACCTTTAATTGCTTTCTACCTCCCTTTCTTTAATTTATTTTACCTTTGACTTAGTTAAGCTTTTCTTGTCGCAACACGACAACAGCAGTGGCTGATTCCAGGCTGAAACGATGATGATGATGAAAGAAAAACGACTTCTGACTGAAGCTTTCACATTAATGTAAGTAGTTTTATTATTCTGACTTGCTAATCATGCTCCGAAGAAGGTTATTGCCTAATAGCGCTAGACCCTCTGAGGTTTGACCTAATTGTCAAAATGATTTGTTCACGGCAAAAATGAAATTTCTTTACAAACGACGACACTGCTCGGAAAATACCTGCGACAACAAACTAAAAATAGACGAGGGTTCCGCTCCATTTTCACCTGAGTAACCCGAACGTCGAACTCACAATAGAAAATTAGATTAAATTAGAAATATAACTGTGACACGACGCAACTATGTTGACATATAATCGGTGGAAACAATAGCCCACATGCAAGCTATATTCATTCCTATTGTGAATACAGTAAGAATGTAAATCCCTCACTTGTAAAAAACACGTGGTGCAGGTTTTCTCAAAACTGCACAAGCCATTTCCACCTCTATGGCGTAAATGCTAAGGGTCGAAAACCCCATGCATAGAAAACTCGTTCATATGTAACACAATACGGTCTTGCTCGCTGAACTTGGCACTGATTCAATAATTCTTATGTAACAAAATAATAAATAATACCAAAGCGGCCTGCATTGATTTTCCGCATAAAGGGATCAAAAGGGGGAACAAGGGGGGTGAGGGGAAGCTGGATTACTTCCGACAATTTTGGAATGATTCCAGCACCCTAATTGAATGGAACGCAATCTCTATAACCATCCATAACAGCGTCCTAATTACGTAACACACTCAATGATCATCCCAAAACAATATGTATATTGGTCGTAGTGTCAAAATGAAAGGGAGTGTCATTCCGAGTTAACGCAATTAGGGTGCTGGATAAAAACACTAATGCACCCTAATTGCGTAACACACTGGCGATCTAAATCTTCTGAATCATTTTGAAGGATATTACTAATCCATTGCTTCATATTTTAGAAAAATTTGTCTGCTCAACAACGTAAATAACGCGATGAATGTGGTTGAACTGTCAAAATGAAAGCCGTTGCTACTGTTAGTGTATTACGCAATTCCCTCGCAAGGTATATTTTCTAATTCTAAGCTAACCTAAGAGTGCTTGCTATACTTAGCGTTATTTATGGACATATTACTGGTAACTTCACACACATTGTATTGCGTGTGACCTTATGTACTTGAACAATGGACTCTGTTGCTACAGTTGGTTTTAAAGGATAGGCCTGGGACAATACAGCTGCTTCCGTTGCGCAATGATGTTTATTCTCAACTAGCTTCTGCTCGCGACTTCGTCCGCGTGAAATTTCTTGTTCCCCCGATCCACCCCGTGGAATCACATCGCCTGCCGCGCTATTACTTGGTTTGCGCATAGCGTTTTTTCTGTTTGCTCGGCCCCTAAGGGCCATAGCGTGATCTTAAATAGCCTATAGCCTTCCTTGAGACCTAGGCTATCAAGTGCAAAACAATTTTTTCAAATCTGACTTGGTAATTCCAGAGATTAGCGCGTTCAAATAATTTCTTCATCTTTATTATTAGTAAGTACTGATACTTCTGTGGCGTATGAGATCCTAAGGTAATAAAACTATTATTGACAAACGTTCTTGACAGAGAGATTTACGTATATACTAAGAAACAAAATGAATTTAATTTTTTTTTAACTAATTGGATAAAACCACTAACCTATGATGAAACGGAGGCGCTGCTAGAATAAAATATAACGCTACACCTGCCTAATGCCTGCACCATTCATAACCATATGCAATTATGCATACACTCTGATTCATTCGTGAACACATTCACACACCGTCGCATTTACATTCACACACATACCCCCACTCACTCTCACTCACACACTCGCATGCCTGCGTGCATGCTGCATGTTTAGCTTTAATTCTTTCTTTTTTTTTTGTATTATTATTCCCTTTAGATCTGCATACAACAAGTACATACCTAAACGTTACTTATTAAGTTATGGAAGAGCGGAGTCTCCTAACACAGGCTTATCTGCTTAAAAGGAGGCTCCAATCACTAGTTTTTAAGGTTCACTTGTTAAAATAACAAACTATTTTTATAGACTAGTGTTCGCCTATAATTATTAATCTACCTCTACACTTGGGAAAGGAACCCTACTTTATTGAAATTGAAGAACACAGAAGTAGCTGTACTTATAACAGTACAGCTACTTCTGTGGCGTATGAGATTGCTCCTAAGATAACAAAACTATTATTGACGGTTATGCTCTTGACATAATGTTTGCCTATAATCTACGTTTTAACCTGGGAAAGGGAAGCCTACTTTATTAAAAGCCTATTACTTTATTCAATCTGTTGTTGTTATTATGTTAACTAATCTGGAAGTTAACACGAGATTTGATAGCATATTCAATGATCTGATTAGTTTTTTTTTATATCGATTTTGACCAGCTGTAATAATAAGATACGATAAATAAAAAGGAGGCTGGGACAGACTGGATCCAGAAGGCGGAGGACAGTGTTGTGACGCAGACTGGGAGAGGCCTCTGGCCAGCAGTGGACTGCGACAGGCTGGGCTGATCGAGAACTAAGATGCTACTGGCCATCCAATTTCACTTTCATCTTAGTCGCCTACAGGAACATCGATCTATTTCCTGCCAGAGAACACATGGGGAGGCTATGTTCTTGCTTCTATGTTCTACTTTGATTCTTTTACAGAAAAATAATAATAATAAAGTTTATTCTTCAAAAAGTAAAAATACAATGTGACGGATTCGGTGAGCCACAAACTAAGCATCGCTTGTATCTTGTGGATCTGGAGTGCAATTTTAGAATATTAAACATTACATTACAGTTTGAGGATGTTAGATAGTTACAAAAATAAAAAAAAGATAAGTGTTAAAATAAATAAAACATTCGTGCGATTCTGAATGGAATAAAATATAGAATCAATTTTAAAAGATATACAAAATCAAGTGAGAACAATATGAAACGTTTTTTTTTTTTATATTGTTGTTTGTTAAAACTATGACTTAACAATGTAGAATGTAACATAGAAATGGTTCTAGCACGTAGCACAATTTACGTGCGTTTTTATTTCTCGTGCCATTTACCACCCAAATAGTCGATTCCTTTTTTTCTCTCCACCTCAATCTGCCAATTCTTCCAATAGTTATTAACTCACCCATAGATCCTGCCTCATACCGACGGCGCTCATGTTGGCGCCGTGTCCCATGGAGAAGCCCTGTGGCATGGGGTAGGAGCCCCCACCCATCTGTGATAAGGAGAATATGTCTAATTTTTTATTAAAGATCACACAAGTTGGATAAAACCACCCACCCCAATAACAACAGAAGCTTAAACATAATACTAATTACTACTTTTTACCTAAAACAATTACACAGCAGAAAATTCAAGTGCTACACAAACACAGGCACACCCACACACATACATATAATATAGGTACGTATGTACATGTACAGACCACTGCTGCAGGTGTGTTGAATGACGCACGTACTAACATAATGTTATGTACATAAATATATACGTAGCACCTATCAAGAGTGCTATTTATGTGTACAATCAATATGTGTGTCTGTTTGTTAATACGTTGAAGTAATTTTTCATTGAGGAAATAGTTGGTATCGGGCATTGGCCGATGACCGGTGTAGTGTTGTAATCTTGCAGGTCTTGGCATCATAGTGAGAAGACATTTGTTTTACAATTTTTTGTGGGATTCGACAAAGTGTATGTCATTTTACCATTTGTACCTTTTCTTAATCCGTTATTTTCGCAATCGTTATAAAAACCCTCCGTTTGTAAAAGGCAGTAGGTACAGTAGGGTCTCCTACTGACTTGAAACTGTACGGCAGCCATTCAAATTAGAGGTCAGAGTCCTTCGATGTAAACTGCATCCTCCCAATCACAAATTACTTTCATTCACGGCATTTGACACAATTCTGAATGATCGAAATTAATTTCTCAGCACCCTAATTGCGTAACACACGATCAATCGGAATCGGTTTCATTTTGACAGTTCAACAACATTCATTACGTAATTTACGTGTTGAGCAGACAAATTTTTCGAACTTATGAAGCAATGGATTAGCAATTTGCTTCAAAATGTGTTACGCAATTAGAGTGCTGAACTGTCAAGTTGAAAGCAATTATGAGAATAAGAGCGCTAAAGGCAGTTTCTTTTAGAAATCCCTCGTGGTTTAAATAATTCCATATTATTGTTACGCGCCGCAATTAATGCCTGATACATGGCAACATTAGTTACCACTGGCGACATCTATTGTGGATTGGCAGAACTAACTGGCGCCATCTATTATGGAATAGTAGAACTAATAGTCTCGCCATCCGTCAGCGCCATCTATTGACGAGTAGATATGACTAAGCTAGAACTTACTAGAACTATCGACATCTAGTCAGTCGGGGCCGGTATGTACTCGAACATTCTAGACGGTTCTACAATAGAAGGTTCTGGAACTATCTGCGGCACTATATAATGCCGGGAATAGCCGCGAGCAATCAGACTTGGATTAGCGATAAATGCGAATACATCGAAAGCGATCTTCAAGTGCGACTAAATAGCGATTGTGTTTATAAGTAGTGTGTTTTGAATTGTTGTTAGTGTTGATTAATTAAAGTGTAACTTTTGGTAATTTTTATCGGCATTTTTAATTGTCACGAACCCGAAGCTCGTAACAATTGGTGTCAGAAGTGGGATTAATCATGCCGATTTTACCTAAAGACGACACGGAGGGTATCCGTACCCGGAGTCAACGCCAACAGGAGACGGACCAGAGACGTTTTGGTGGAGCTACACCGCAGAGGTCGGAGGGCCAGCTACCAACCACGGAGGCCGACCCGCCCGCAGCAGCTCCAGGATCAGCAGCACCAGACTTTGCTGCCCTGATGATGATGCTGCAGGAGCAGTCCCGTCGACAGGAGGAACAGGCTCGCCGACAGGAGGAACAGGCTCGTCGGTTGGAAGAACAGCTCCAGCGAGACAAGGAGGAACAGGCCCGCCGACAGGAGGAACAGGCTCGCCGACAGGAGGAACAGGCTCGCCGACAGGAGGAACAGGCTCGTCGGTTGGAAGAACAGCTCCAACATGATAAGGAGGAGCAAGCGCGCCGCCAGGAAGAGCAGATGCTCCTTATGAAGGATCTTCACGCTACCTTCGGGAAAGACATGAAGGAGGTGAAGGATAAGGTTGCTCAATGTGACAACCGCCTGACGGAAGCTGAAATCCGGATCGACCAAGTGAGTAATAGGGTTGACAACGTGGTGGCTGACGTGAAGAAAACCGTGATGGCTGACGTAAAGAAAACGCTGGATTACTTTAAGCTTGGGGATGGAATCGCAGCTCCCGTAGCTACAACACCTTCGCTACGTGGATTCAAAGTGCCACCGTTCGATGGAACTCCTTCCTGGTCGGCCTACAAAATCCAGTTTGAGGCTGTCATGAAGGCGAATGGTTGGAATAATAGTCAGGCCATGACTGCCCTCACCCTAGGCCTGCGCGACCAAGCCTTAACTGTTCTGGAAGCTCTCGGTAAGGAAGTGACGTACGAGCAGCTCCTTGAGGCATTGGAGGCTCGTTATGGCGACGCTCACCTGGAACACGTGTTTCGTGCGCAGCTCAAGGATCGCGTGCAACGAAGTAATGAAAACCTGCAGCAGTGGGCCCTTGAAGTGGAGAAGCTGGTGCGTAAAGCTTACCAGTCCGTACCTGCGCTTATTGATGTTAACCTGGTGCAGGCATTCATCGACGGCATCCGCGACCTTGAAGTTAGAGCTGCTGTGAGGCTCGGGCACCACGGGACGCTTAAGGATGCCTTGGCCCATGCACTGGAGGTGGAAGCCGTGCGACAGGATCATCGTTCCCATCGCGTCAGGGAGGTTGCAGCGGCTACAGTTCGCGACCGCAGTAAAGGATACAGCCCTAGGTGCTACGGCTGTGGGGAAAGGGGCCACCTTCGATCCAGTTGCCCCAAGCGAACTGCAGAAAGAGATGAAGGTCGATCTCCAGAGGGCAGTGCAGCTAACAGCACCGCCCAGCACCAGCAGCAGGGAAACGAGTAATAGCCAGGACTGCGGGGCGGGTGCTGGCTGATGTTCAAAGAGCCCCAAGGGTTTCGATCACACAAACCCAAGACGGGAACAGCCTAATCATCAAGGAAGAGGTCAACGGAACGCCGTGTAAGCTGACCGTAGACACTGGAGCCTCTCGCACGGTTGTCAGTTCCCAACTGATAAGACGGTCCCTTGGGGACTCCGCATACAACCGAGAACACATTAATTTGGTAACAGCCACCGGTCAGCGCATACCCGTCCATGGAGAGAAGAAGATAGGGTTGAAGCTAGGCAACAGAATCTACCTGCATAATGTCATCGTGGCTGATATAATGGACGATTGCATCCTGGGCCTTGACTTTATGACGAAGAATTGTTGCGAAATTGACGTCAAGCAAGGTGTTTTGAAATGTGGACAAGAGGAACTTTTCGTGGAAGGGGCGTTACCAGGGAACGTGTACAGCCTTCAGAAGATTGTTCTTCCGCCGAGATCGGAAACGATTGTGCCGGTTAGTCTTCCTCGGAATCCTGGGAAAACTCAACGTTGTGTACTCGTGGAAAGGGTAGACGATGACCTTCCATGGAAAGTGGCACGAACTTTGGTCAGAGCCACCGACATCTCAGGGGTACGTGTGCTGAACCTTTGTGATCAGGAACAGATTATAGAAAAAGGCACACTAGTTGGTACTTGCAAGGAAGTGGATTGGTTGCGTCGATGCCAACATCTATCGACTGGGACCCTCAGCAAGGATGCACAAACAAGAGTTACCACACTTTTAGAAGACTGCCCCAGCGCTCTGTCCCAAAATGAAATGGTCAAGGCGAAGAAAATGTTACTCAAGTATGCCGATGTTTTCTCGTCAAACGATGCTGACATCGGCAGGACTGGCTTAGTTCAACACAAAATAAACACAGGAGATGAATTGCCTATCCGTCAGCGGCCAAGGAGATTGCCGGTTGCACGTGAAAAGGAAGTGGAAACCATGATTGAGGGGATGGTGAAGGATGGTGTTATTGAACCTTCATCTAGTCCATGGTGTTCACCTGTAGTGCTGGTAAGAAAGAAGGACGGCAGCATAAGGTTTTGTGTTGACTATCGTCGTTTGAACGACGTCACCAAGAAGGACAGCTATCCTTTACCAAGAATCGATGACACGCTGGACATGCTTACTGGCGTAAAGTGGTTTAGCACGCTGGACCTGAAAAGTGGCTACTGGCAAGTTGAAATTGATCCTAAGGACAAGGAGAAAACTACATTCTCGACAGGAAAGGGTCTGTGGCAATTTAAAGTTATGCCGTTTGGATTGTGCAATGCTCCGGCAACGTTTGAAAGGTTGATGGAACTTGTACTTACCGGGCTAATTGGCGATGCCTGTCTGGTCTACTTGGATGACATCATCATCGTAGGCCGTACGTTTGAAGAACATCTTCAAAACCTGGAACGCGTGCTCATGAAGATCCAGAGTGCCAACCTCAAGTTAAGTCCAAAGAAGTGTTCACTATTCAAACGGCAAGTTAGCTTTTTGGGATATGTAGTGTCTGAAGAAGGTATCCGCACGGATCCGGAGAAAATCGCCGCTGTCAAGGATTGGCCAATTCCAAAAGACAAGACGCAGGTCAGAGCATTTCTGGGTTTGTGCTCCTACTATCGGCGATTTGTCAAGAACTTTGCAGATATAGCCAAACCCCTGCATAAGCTAACCGAGGAGAAGCGACATTTCAGCTGGGATGGAAGTTGCGACATCGCATTCCAGGAGCTAAAGGACCGTCTGTGCAAAACGCCTATTTTGGGGTACCCTGATGCGGGCAAGGAATTTATAGTTGACACAGACGCAAGCGACATAGGACTTGGCGGTGTGTTGTCCCAGCGGAATGGCGATCAAGAATTTGTGATAGCGTACTTCAGCAAGTCATTGTCGAAACCTGAAAGGAACTATTGTGTTACGAGACGAGAACTGCTTGCTGTGGTAAAGTCATTGCAGCACTTTAGCAAATATCTTCTGGGTCGGAAATTCCAGTTACGAACCGACCATGCTGCACTGAAATGGCTATTGCAGTTCAAAAATCCAGAAGGACAAGTTGCGAGATGGATTGAACTTTTGCAGGAATACGACTTCGTGGTCGAACATCGCAGCGGAAAATCTCATGGCAACGCAGATGCATTGTCAAGAAGACCTTGTCCTGAAGACTGCAAGCATTGTACTAGGCAAGAGAGTAAAGAAGTCGTACCTGTGAGGATGCTCAAGACAGACCTCAGCATCGAGTGGAAGGAAAGCCTACAACGTGCACAGCAGGAAGATTCAGACATCAAGCCGATTCTGGAGTGGATGAAGGCCAGAGCTCCTAAGCCCAGGTGGAGCGACGTCTCAGCGATGAGTTCGATCACAAAAAGCTATTGGGCCCAATGGGACAGCTTGGTGATTCAGGATGGAGTCCTGTGCCGTAAATGGGAAAATGCTCGGGGAGACAGCTGTCATTTGCAAATGGTTGTCCCTAAAGCTCAAGTACCGGAGGTGCTACAGCTGTACCATAATGGTTGTTCAGGAGGTCATCTGGGAGTAAAACGGACTCTACTGAAGATACGAGAACGGTTTTACTGGATCCACTGTCGGGACGATGTCAAGGACTGGTGTCGCAAATGTACAAGTTGTGCAGCTGTAAAGGGACCTCAGACTCGTAGTAGAGGTGCAAGAGGTACTCCTAAGATCGTCCATGTGGATCGACTGGCGCGTTATTATGGAGCCGATAATGCTCGGGACGAGCATGTCTTAGGAGGGGGCAGTGTTACGCGCCGCAATTAATGCCTGATACATGGCAACATTAGTTACCACTGGCGACATCTATTGTGGATTGGCAGAACTAACTGGCGCCATCTATTATGGAATAGTAGAACTAATAGTCTCGCCATCCGTCAGCGCCATCTATTGACGAGTAGATATGACTAAGCTAGAACTTACTAGAACTATCGACATCTAGTCAGTCGGGGCCGGTATGTACTCGAACATTCTAGACGGTTCTACAATAGAAGGTTCTGGAACTATCTGCGGCACTATATAATGCCGGGAATAGCCGCGAGCAATCAGACTTGGATTAGCGATAAATGCGAATACATCGAAAGCGATCTTCAAGTGCGACTAAATAGCGATTGTGTTTATAAGTAGTGTGTTTTGAATTGTTGTTAGTGTTGATTAATTAAAGTGTAACTTTTGGTAATTTTTATCGGCATTTTTAATTGTCACGAACCCGAAGCTCGTAACATTATTATAATACTCTTCTGTAACTGTACCCAAATGGCGTAAAACTCTTACAATTGAAATTGCTTTCATTAAGTAAAATTTTGACAGCACTTTGGTTGATCTGTCAAATTGAAACCAATTATGAATTGCAAGAGTTTTAAAGAAGCATCTTTCTTTAATAACCAAGCGTGGTTTAGACAAATGTATTTACTGATTATGGTTTTTGAAGGTCTTTATTGCTACAAATGTTGTTACAGTAGTGTTTACAAAATATGATCTTAGTCTATTTGTACACAGGTCATGAGTAATTTTTGTTACATAGGCTATATTTCGCCGTTACAAACATTAAAACATATTTTTATTTGCGTATTTTGAGTTGACATGAATGAATTGACTTATAATGTATCTACATCGTTTAAAAATTTAAATACTAGGTATGTGCAAGTCTTAGTATGGACCCACATAATATTGAATACCTCACTGAGAATGAATTTACTAAATATAATAATAATAACATAAACCTATGAAGTAAGTAAATAAATAAACGAAATAACATAATAGACCGGCCTTCATCTATTGTTCTTATCAGTAATCAACTTATCACACAGTGCGATACTATTAGAGTATTTTTCCACGGTGCGATATACTGTGATATAGTTTGACCGAAACTGCTGTACTGCGCCTTAGGAATGCGCGGCGAGGCGGGGGGCGGGACGCCGTGAGCGATGACGAATGAGCGGCCTGCACTGCCCCCCCGTCTCGCCGCGCACATACCGAAGGCGCGGTACAGCGGTTTTGGTCAAACTATAGGCACATTGACTATGTCAACACCATTATGACTAACTCTTCTGGACACGGCTCGCATTGTCAGGAGGTTCCTCTCTCTGGAGCCCTGACCGCCGGTAGCTTGGACCCTGTTCCCGATACCGGTGGGCTACCATTTTTTTTTCTCTTGTTGTTTATAAAAATATTTAAAAATGTAAATTATATGTATTTAAATTAAATAAAAGAATAATATTATAAAAGTACACATCAAGTTTAAATAATCAAAATACAAAATATTTTATTTCACATAAACCTACAGCTTGGCAAAAAAGAGTCTGACGCGGTGACAGTTGGAACTAATATCGATAATTCTGGCAACATTGCTTTACTTGTCAACTGCTAGTACATTCTGTGTCAACAGTGCGTATATCCTAGCCGCTTTTCATAGATTTTTAAAAATTATCAACTTTCGCTGAATAATTAACTATTTAAAATGAATAAAACTATTCGAAGTAGTGGCAGAGCAGTGATTTACAGCGTATTTTTGCGGTGTTTGGCAGAATCTCAAGCGGGACAAGTTTTGTCCGATATCGACAATGTTTATCAAAGAACTGCCGATATGACAGGTATTTATGTACCCTAAATAAGTCATTGTACCTTAAATAAGATTAATAAATGTTTTCAATGCGTAGTTTTGTAGATATCCAGATTTAAGTAACTTTTAGTCCTGTTTACAGAATTTAAAAATTGAGGTTATGTTTTGTTGTTTGACATGTTACGTATACGCTAATAATAATAAATTGATACTTGAAGATAATGAACATGGAATGAATAATAAAATACTGATATATTTTTTTGTTTTAGGTAAATCTGTCAACACAGTAAGAAAAATTGTTAAGGAAGGTGAAAAAAATAATGGAATTTTTTCAACACCGGGAAAACATCGCAAAGGTCGTCCGAAGAAAGATTTAGATGATTTCGATTTATGTGCAATTAGACAAAAGGTTCATTTTTTTTACACTGTGAAAAAGGAGGTATGTACCTACGTTTTATCTTGACACCACTCCCGATTACATGAATTTAAATAAAGCAGATATAAAACAAAACGTCATATTTCAGGTGCCTACGCTGAGAAATTTACTGCCGGTAGTTAGAGAGGACTTGGGTTATGAATGTTATGATGGAAGCCGTGAACATCTGAGAAAGATATTACACACTCTGGGTTTTTCATATAAGAAATGTAAAACAGACAGGTTCTCTCTGATGGAAAATCCTAATATAGCAGCAAAGCGGGAGCAATATTTGAAAATTATTGATTCGTCAGATTGAATTTTTTGTATTAAAATAAAAGTTCAACCAAAACGTGTTCTTTCATTATCCCTGTAACCAAACTATTATCGTCAATTCCTAACAATCCCACAGTTAGACTGCCCTCGGGGGCATGATTATCTGTCTGTGGGTACCTACGGCACCGCTTTCGTGCAAGGCGTCAGCGCCTACTATTAACATTGTTAATACTGGACATTAAGGCCTTCCGTGGTGTTTGCGTAGCGTCTGAGGGACTGAACCACCCACTTGAAATTGTGATCATAGCCCCAAAAATAACAAGTATCAAAAACTGTTGAGTCGTAGTATTTCGGGTTGCCATAGGTTCTATACTGGCGACCTCATTTATTCCACACTCTTTTTTGCCAAGCTGTACATGGGCACTTATGAAACGTCAGAAGCTAGGTGCACGGTTCGAATTGGCCGTTTCCTATGGAGAAGAGCCGGCAAGAAACTCCACGGTTACTCTTTTAAAAATAATTGGCTTTTATAATGTTTTCAAATTACAGTAGGTATTGGGAGGACAGCGTAGGCCTGTCAACAAGTACCAGGTACTTGATAAAATAAAAAATGGTCTACAAATCTAAAGTCTACAAAAATATTCTGCTCAACAACGTGAATAACGCAATGAACGCGGCTGAACTGTCAAAATTAAGGGCATTGCGATCGATTGCCATTTTATGTGTGTTACGCAATTACTCCTAAAGACAGTTAGCTTGCTGTTAAATAAATGTATATCCTATAAAAAACTCGATAGTCGGCAAAAAAAGTGTAACTCGTAGACTTATACGTACAGATGCCAGCACATCAAGCTACCCGAGACTGTCAAATTATCCCAATCAACCTTGGATCTAAAACTAGCGATAAAGTTGAAAATCTACAGATTATAGTAGGTTGATGTGCTGGCGTCTGTACATAGATAATTATAATAAGTACAATCGACATGTGCTAATGATATTCAATCGGCTATAAATCACCGTATCACTTCGTGCCAAACGTTACTTTAATCACTTCCATTTATCACTTGGCACTGATTATAACTTAGATTAATTGTATTTCTTTTTATAGTGACAGATTGGTTCTAAATTGCCTTCAGGAATTTAAAACTGTTTTGATCGAGGAAGTTTCTTCATCAGGTTACCCAAGTCATTTCGTGCCCATGAAGGGAACTTAACTGGATCCAATAACCTCGGATCACCGGGTAATTGCGTAAAACTGGGACGCAGGCCTCCTCTCTTGAAAGGGAGTGGGCCGTAATTCACCACGTGGGCCCACTGCGGGTTGGTAGATGCCACATGTCTTCGAATTGTTGTTTTGAAGACATGCCGGTTTCCTCACGATGTTTTCCTGCATCGTTTTGAGAGCAGTGGTGATGAAATAATTTATACAAAGTAAAAGTTGGTTGGGACTATCTCATTGAATAAAAAATATTTCATATTCATACTACGCCGTAACAATTTTTTGTAAACATGGATCATTCATTAAACTTTTAATTTCCCCGTACACAAAGTTATGGGCGTAAAGCGATAAGTAGAGCAAATATACGAATTTCATAACCGACTGCGTATGTAATAGAAATAGATACAGTAATCTATAGGATTATCCAGCAGATAAGATAATTATATCTCGCGTGTTATCTTTTATTTATTTCTATTATACAGAGGATAAAAATATATACACTGGATAAACTTCTTATACCAAGAGCTGATTTTTCAATCACCTGATAACTTTATTCGAGGAATAATTTTAAATTTTGACAGTTATTTCATACAAAAACTGTCAAACGTCAATTTTAGTAAGTACATATGAATTATATTTTTAAATATTAGAATATAAAAAATAGTAGCTCAACGGTATCGGGAACAGGGTCCAAGCTACATGGTTTAATTGAAATAAATGCTTTGTTGAGTTTATTTAATTGAAAATCTGAAGATCGTACAAAACCTTATTTTAATTTTATACCATTTTAGTAAACACATTTGTTCACAACCAAGTTGCGCCATTTCTCAATCACAATTATGATTCATGAGTTCATGACACTTGAAAGTACTGATGTTCATCGATATTCATTGCGTTGATCGAAGTGGCAATCTTGCTATGATGGGTTTTCCATAACATAATGCAAGGAGCATTTCCAGCACCCTAATTGCGTAACACACTATCTGAATAATTTTGAAGGCTATTGCGAATCCATTGCGTCATATATTCGAAAAATTTGTCTGCTCAGCAACGTAAATAACGCGATGAATGTTGTTGAACTGTCAAAATTAAAGCCATTGCTACCGATAGCGCGTTACGCAATTACCCCGCAGATCTGTCAATGAATGCTATTGCGAGTGTGTTACGGAATAAGGCTGCGAAGAAATGTTATATATTTTTAAAACAATTACTACAACTTACTATGCGTTAAAAATAATTGTAAAATAATTAGAATTACGCTGTGGATTTGTATTTAAATTAAGGAATAACAAATCAATGAGAACGTTGATACAATACCCTACCTAGGTACATGGAAATTAAGTACCAATTTTCTGCATAAGCCTTCGTGTAAATACAATGTATGTATTACTAGTTTCTGCCTGCGACTTTGTTCGCGTAGAAGTCGTAAGATACATAATATACTAAAATAACAGCCACAGTTTTATAAAAATCGCTCGGCCCCCGACCCACCGCGCCGCATTGCATCGCCCGCCCGTGCTGTTACTTCGCTTTCGTAATAAAATTAAATAATTATAAGTAAACACCACTACTTTTAGATTTTTTATCAGTTCAGTTTTTATTTGTATTCTGTAACCATGGCGAGGCATGACTGCGCAGAAACCGAAGGTCAAAGCAATGACTGCTATGCTAGTCATTACTTATACCTAATTTAAAAAAAGTCTAATGCGAAGTTGTATCAAGTACTTAGATAATTTATCTATACTAATAATGTAAAGCTTGAGTTTTTTTTTTTTTTGTTTGAACACGCTTACTCCGGATCTCGGGAGATCCGGAATAAGCGTGTTCAATTTAATCATAAATTGCGTCGGATTTGAAAAAATCAATTTGTACCTTTGATGGCCCAATTCTTGAGTAAGGCTATAGGCTATTTAACATCACGCTAGGACCCTTAAGAGCCGAGTAAAATAAAAAAACTCAGAAAGAACGCTAAGGTAAAAACGAAGCAATATTGCGGGCGGGCGATGCGATGCGATGCGGTGGGTCGGGGGAGTTTTATGAAAATGTGGCTTTTATTTTTTTTGTTGGACATCGACGCGCAGACTGCAACCATGGTTTCAGCACGAGTTTAGACCCCCGCGGGTTACTATCGCGGGTAGAACCTGGATGAGGCTGGCAGAGGGGCGTGGGGAATGGCACTTGAAAAGAAAGGCCGATGCTTCATCGATGCTTCGTCTATAACAGTCCACTGCTGGACATAAGCCTATGCTTAGCGGGTTAGGTAGTAAGTAGGTAAAGACGGGCTGTGGCTGGATGGATGGCCCTTCTTTTTACTGCCTACTGTATAATATATATATATAACTGGTACTGTATAATATGAACAATTATGATTGCATCGTGTTATAAAAAGAATTTGCTCTACATTAAGGCGAAAGCGGCAGAGTAGCCCGCGAAATTCGAATTATCTTACGTTTTTTGCAATTTACAAATCAGTATCAGGTTGTATGTTGATGATTCGCGGCAGTAACAAATATTTATTTATAAATAATTAATTTTATTTTTATTTATTTAGAATTATAATAATAATATAAAAATCATCAATACAATTTAGTTCATATTACCCTATTGAATAACTATTTATCTGATAACAGTATCACCAAGGAACCACTCTCAAACCGGTCAAACAACGCGGTTGTTGACCTTATCAGCGAGTAGGTATACCTACATGCGACGTCTAGGAAGGCGAGCATTTAATTATTTTGATAAAATAATTAATAGTTGCCCAATTTAAAATATCAAAAGGGTTATACTAAGGGGTATCGTTACTTATGTCTACCTATAATTTATCTGGTGTAGGTACATAATAAAGAGTATTCCATTCTATTTTATCGTGTTACCTACTTAGTATCGGGGTTGTGGAGGTCAGATAGGCAGTCGCTCCATGTCAATATAGGTATACTGCTGCATCTAGTTAGACTGGAACCCGACCACAACATAGCTGGAAAAAGGCTGCGCAGGTTTCAGAGTTTCATTTTGACAGTTCAACAACATTCATTGCGTTATTTACGTGTTGAGCAGACAAATTTTTCGAACTTATGAAGCAATGGATTAACAATATCCTTCAAAATGATTCAGATTCTGATTTATCGTGTGTTACGCAATTAGGGTGCTGGTAGCAACTGCTAGTATATAGCGATGGGGGACGGCGACAACGGGACGCACCGAGTTGGTTTTCATAAGAAGTGGTGCTTTAACTGCGGTACGCTACACTACAGAGATCTTGGATGACCATGTGGTGCAATATGCCGGTTACATTGGAGAAAATTTTGAGTTAATACATGATAATGCACGGCCACACGTAGCGCGCATTGTCACCGATTATCTTGAATAGGTCGGCATTCGGGTTATGTCGTGGCCAGCGAGAAGCCCTGATCTTAACCCTATAGAGCACATGTGGGACACCCTAAAACAAAAGTTTAGAGCCCGTAATCCAGCCCCTACATCCTTAGGAGACCTGGAAACCGCTATCAGGGAAGAATGGAACCGAATCTCTCAAGAGACCATCAAAACCTTGATTAGGTCACTAAAACGGCAAATGCAGGGGCTGCAGTCTCGTCATTCATAGCGATCGCTTTACGACCGAATTCGGTCGCAAAGTCTTAGTCGTAGTCGTTTGTATGAAAAGTACGACGGGTTGGCCGCTCTTAAAAGTAAAAGAGAGAAGGAGACAGGAGTACATCCGTTTGACCGTTTGATATCAAACAAGCGACAGACGGATGTCTAGACAAGTCATGTAAACTTGCTAATTCTCCGTGCGTATGTTCAGAAATAGAGCCCTGAGAAATAGACTTGCCCAAGTCAAGAGGATTTGGCGTTCTGGCATTTTTGTTACTGTCTTGCGTTCCAGTCAGCGAAGCTAGCGTATCAGTAGCAGTTCACTGCTGGCCATAGGCCGTACTTCCTTCACAACACCTGGTACTCTATCTTCTTAATCCAGTCTGTTCCAACCGCCTTTCCAGCCACTACACTACGCTTGCTTTTTCGCGTTTTTCTCTCACTTCATGTAATTTTACACATTCGATTGCTTTATATGAATGTACTTTAAAAACATCGACTCCTAAATACTCTATTTATCAGACAGGATGTCCCAACCATCTTTTTTATATCGATCCATCTAGCTGGATGTGCTACACTACACTTGCTGATTTCCCCTCCCCCTATCTTCTTAGCGTGTCGATAGCAATCTAAATGGACTCGGCCCAGAATTAGGCTTCATGTTTAGCTCCATCACTAGCGTCCATCAGTTCCTGTAACGTGCAACTGACAGGACACGCAGGACATGGTATTAAGTGTCCCATTGTTTGTGGAACAGCTCCACATTTACATTCCAAGGCGGAGTCGTCTATGAATCACCTCCAGAACAGATTTTCCTTGCTTCGGCCGACCTGGATCCGGAGTCTGTTTAAAGAGTTCCAGGTTACCCAAAGCAACTCATTTCCCCTCCATTGTAGCCTTAGATTGCTTCATATTATTGACTACAATGGACTATACTTATTGAATATACTATACAAGTTCTCTATACTCTATTTCTTAATTAGACAGGGGTCAATCTACCACTGACATATCGTAAGACTTATCTCCATTCTGACCACCATGTCGGTACTGCGTAGTACCGATAACCTGAGGGTCAATTGACACAGTATTATTTAAACCCTATTTCTACTTGTAGAAAAACTTATTGATGATAATTTATTGTCTTTGTCTTCAATGAAAGTGAATTGATTATAATTAAAAGTAGGAGTACAATTAAGTTTGATGATACGTTTAATTAAATAGTCTTGCGAAAGACAATGAATGTTTATCGTTTAGTGAAACACTTTTCTAGCTACAATTTATAACTGCGCATCATTTCTAGCAACTCCACAATATCTTTCTTCTTTTCCTTTATACAAGCTAATTCAGCCTTTAAAGTTCCCATTACTGGGACACAGGCCTCCTCTCTGTGAGAGACAGTGGGCCATAATATACCACGCGGGCCCAGTGCGCCTTGGCGGATGTCACATGTCTTCGATTTTTTGGTTCAGGACTTGACGGTTTCCTCACGATGTTTTCCTTCACCAATTTGAGAGCAGTGGTGATGAAATTAAATACACAAAGTGCCGTTCTTTTCCTTTAATATGATTCTATTTGAAATTAATTAAAATTAATATTTGAAGCATATTCCTCATCCTCACTCAACCACGCATTGATATCGTGAGTATCGGCAACTGCGCACAGTAGTCAGTCTTATCAAATCGGAAGCTGGTTTAACTGAAGGAAAATTTTGCTAGCTGATAAACTCTTATCATCATCCTCCTGCCCTAATCCCAATTTTTTTGGGGTCGCCGCTACAGATTTTCTTCCTTCATAAACATCTCTATTAGTCGGCAAACTCATATGGTCATAAGACACTCGAGGAAAAAGACATGTTGCGCCGATCCCAAAAATTGAAAGACCATTGACTTTTTCAATTTTTGTGATCGGCGCAACATGTCTTTTTCTTCCATACTTCTTTATTAGTCGTCATATCAGCAGTCGCCTAATTATAGGAGTAATTGCGTAGCACACTTTCAGTCGCAATCTGAATCATTTTCATTAGGATACATATAATCTTTCACAAAATCTCGTCTTTGGTCTTCCCTTATTCTTATAGCAATGCACATTTATATTCAAAACTTTCCTCGCATCATGTTCTTCATTCCTCTTTTAACAGGTAAACGAATGCCTCGATTTTCAAGAAAATCTCCCTTCTTCATAGGAACGAAATTACTATGTAAACTGGTGAAAACTTCCACCTAGCTACACAAACAGCTGATCTCATTATAACCTTTGATTCACTGAATCATTATCTAATTTAGCAGAATCAAAGGTCATTATGAGTGTGAATCAGATAAAGCTCTCAAGTTCGTTCACCTTTTATCGGATGAGAGGTGTATTCGTGGGTGTATTGTCATAAACTAAAACTATCTTACCAACTGCGGTTGCTATACAGTCTGGTCTGGATCTATGATCGCCGTCTGGTGTATGACCAATTGGGTTTAGAAGTTTAATTCGATCAATACGAAATACTTTTGTGGTCTCCAGATTGCTTTTGAATGTACGTCACGCGCCCTGGAAAAGAGGATTACTAAACCTAATCCTCAATAATTGTATGGTAAATCGGTAGGTTATACGGGTTGTAGCTTCATTCCACGTTTTTTTTTAATAAGGAGGAAAATAACACGAGTATACGACGTGGAGACGATAACACGAGAATAATAGTTTAATCACTATACCTAGTCAAAGATTGGCAAAACCCATAGTAGGCCCATCACTACTATTTAGGTTTAAAAAATCACGTTTTCAATTTAGATGTTAGTTTCATAATACTCTGCAATTTTTTTCAATTGTTTGTATTTTCGTTTATTGTCGTATTATCGTCTCTACGTTGTATAGACGTATTTATTAGGTATGAGGACAGGGTGTAAAGTTCACTGATCCTCATAGAAAAGAGAGGACCCTCTGACCAGCACGGTGTCGTGTCTGGTGGGCAACTGCCCGACGATTGATGTCGGAATGTTGTAATATTCTAGTCGTACGGTAAACTCTACTTGCGCGATGCAGGATTTTGCGTGACGTCAGTGTGATGCATAGTTCGCATGTGGCGTTGTAGATACCACAAGTTCGTGTTGATAAAAAGAAGACAATAAAAACTGTTCCGGGATTGACTGATCGAAAAACAAAGTTTATTTGTTTTCTCCAGTGTCACTGGATATTATTTTATGAACAATCAAAAGTCACGTGATATGTAAGAAATGGTCGATAATATTTAAATATTTTCTCACAGCAAGCCTGAGTGTGATAATATTTTCAAACGTACTACGCATATAAGAGCTGGTAGATGATATTATAAATATCGCATTATAATGTAAGAAGTTTAATAAAACAAGCTCTGTTAATAAAACACTTACACTTCTAAAACAATGAGACATAATAGACGCCAATCCAACATGATATTGAAAATTATCCTTCACTTTTCTTTAGGTGCTTCGATATGTTCAGCTCCATTATGCTTCGACACTTTCCCAACAAAAAAAAAATGTTTATTCTCAGACAACTACAGTTACACGAATACCTAGATGAAATATAGACCAACTCACATTGTCATAAGACACTCGAGGAGTCGACGGTCTTTCATTGATCTAACTACGCATTTGTAGATATTATTGGGCATGAAACTGCCTATTTAGAAGCCTACGATGTTCATCAAAATCTTACGGATTGATTATGTTCGAAGTTCGGAGTTTTAGCTTACTGACAAATGCGTGCACTGAATGTACCACTCAAAACTGTGTAGTTCTTTCCTCAAAACACCTTCTCAGACACTAATATGACCTGACCGAGATTATGAGACTGTCCTCCGAGTTTGTTTCGGTTTTTCTTCTAAGAGTAGTCGCTTAGGAAACACCGACCTCATCTAGTTATAAAACATAATTTAATATTGACGTGTTCGTGTTTTTTGAACCAGTTTAAACACTTCTGTGTTTAAACTGGTTATAATTACATATAATTTATTACATATAATTTATCATCATGATTCGAGACGTCCCCTTTGTAACCTTGGCAAGTTCGCCTGTGTGCTGATGGCAGGCTAGGCATATGGTTTTTATCTCTTTGGCGATGTAATATTAGATGGTTACAGTCTGGACGGGTACCGTCTCCTCATTTTGCCTGTTCATAAGAAAACAATCGGCTTAAATTCCATTACCATTGTTGACTTCATTGTTGTGTTGTTAGTGTAGTAGGTAGAAGAAGATAACACGACGCTTCATCTTAATTTTGGTTTTAAACTCATCTCTTTAAAAGATGTTTGAATTTGTAGAACGATGCTTTTTTATGTCGCTCTTTGCGTAAAGCACTTACAATTACTTTCATTTTAACAATTCAATGATAGAATCATGCAATCGACATTGATAAACTGAAAATTCGAAAGCCATAGCGATTGTGACAGTTTTGCGGAATCAGGCTTCTGCACCCTAATCGCGTAACACACTATCAATCACAATTTGAATCATTCTGAAGGATATTGCTAATCCATTGCTTCATATGTTCGAAAAATGTGTCTGCTTAACAACGTAAATAACGCAATGAATGTTGTTGAAGTGTCAATAAATTGACTCTGTATGCACAAACTGCATTCAGCACTATAATTAGGTAGCATTGATTGTAACCTTGGCAATTGTTTATTTTTTTTGTAGTAAAGAAACAGTTGACTGCCGGAAACTGAAGGTCGGAATGTGAATTGTTACCATTTATTACGAGATATTCGCCAACTTGTGCAATGATATTGCACTGTCACTGAAGTTACATAGATATGCCAAGTTACAGCTTGATCGGATGCCAGAAATTATTTAAAAAAAGATTGCTAAATTGTAACTAGAAACACATACGAACGAAGCAAATAAATGAAGAAATTTTTCTTCAGTGAGTTTGTTTTTTGATGATGTTTAATACGTAGCAAATCACAAAAATTACGAAAAATTTATAGTAGGTACCGTATGATATTTCCTTATTTTTCTTACAGACAAATTCAATAATCTCTTATCAGCTGTACGTGATCTTAAATACGGAAAAGCCTAACATGTCAGATAATTATGATTACTGTAGGCTTAAGACCAGACACCAATTTGATTGATAACAATGAATTACGCCGTAAATGGCGATCAAAATAGGAAATCAATAAATAAAAGGCGAAAAATTCCACGCCTTCAAAATTATCTTCTCGATATTCGCCGTAAAACATGTATCAGATACCTTATCTGTAGTATTGGTAATAGTCATAACTTTAAAACAATAAATAAGATTATTCCCAAAAAATATTTATTATATCATAAAGCTGTTATCAATGATAAGCTTGATGATGAGACAAGAACAATCATGTCTCTGATACCTGATGTCACACGCCAAGTGAATGACGTGGCACTTACAAAGCAGTGACTAGGCAGCTTGGGCACATTTCAATTTGCACGGTGAGTGTTAAAAATGTAATTCCGATTTTTTATCTGCAGATAAAAAATCGGAATTACATTTTTGGAACAGATAATAATAGAGATGCATGGGAGGAAAGTTATACTGCGCCGCCGCCGGCGCCAAATAGATTGGGACTAGCTTCTGTCCGCGTCTTCGTCGTGAAATTCTTGTACCCCCAACCCGTCGCATCGCATCGTTCGCCGCACTATCACATCGTTTTCGCTTAGTTCTCTTTCCGACTGTAAGATTCATTTTGACCTAGCGTGATGAACCGACCCGAACGTTATCATACCTATTTTGTTGCGGAGTTATTTTTAAATTATGATATCTCTTAAGATGTTGGTTGAAATCAAGTGACATCGCATGATTTCAGGGCAATTTTGTTCACAATTAACTATTTCGCAATTTAATTCATCACAGAATAACGTATTTATTTGGATAAGGATTAATATCATGTTCATAAAACACCTTCGCAAATAATGCATTAATTTCGAACAAATTTGATTACCATAAAAAAGATTATAGTGAGCCAATCTTAAAAGATAGACATATGCTGTCGCGGACTTTTTTTTACGCAGCGCACGCAACGGAAGTTCTCAAAAAGGAATAATTTTTCCCGTTTTTGCAACATTTTCCATTGATGCCCTGCTTCTATTGGTCGCAGCGTGATATTACATAGCCTTAAGGTTTCCTCGGTAAATGGACTATCCAAGGCAAAAAGATTTTTTCAATTCGAACCAGTAGTTCCTGAGATTGGCGCGTTCAACCAAACCAACAAACAAACTCTTCAGCTTTATAATATTAGTTTAGATAAGGTCTCGAAGGTATGTGACATCTACCAGCGCCAATTGGGCCTGCGTGGTGGATTACAGCCCACTCCCTGGCCTGTGTCCCAGTAGTGGGAACATTGTGTATCTTTTGTGTATCTATTTCAGTGTATTGTATACATATTATTTGAACCAACGACAGTCCCATTTTATGTCCAGGAAAATCACTGTCCATTCTAAGGTTGCCTGGAAGAGATCGCAGTAATGCGATAAGGCCGCCCATTGTAACTATATTTTGTAGTGTTTCATGTATTTTTTATGCTATGTATTTTTGTGGTGTACTTAAAATAAAGTATATATAAATATAAATAAATAAATAAACATTGCTGATTATGCTTTTATACTAAGGGCAGGAGGATGATGCAAGTGTTTCTTTTGTTTTGTACTAATTTTGCGGACTCTCATTAATATCCCGTTCCTTAAACTAGGTCTTACCCACTGGTCCCACCTAAGGCTATTCTCCCACCACGCTGTGGCCTGCGCACCTTTTAAGCAAACCCAAATGTTGTTCAGAACCTAAATGTGACCTTTTTTGACACCCAAAAAAGTCCCAACCAATTAGTTAATTCTCGTCCCAGACATAACAAACCATGCAGTTTGTAATTCCCAGCGGACATGCGTCACATTCTATTTTAGTTGTCGTCTAGAGCTCATAGCGTCCAGACGTTACCAATTAGTTCTCCTCGAAGGAAACTATCAGATGGAACGATTGTAGCAACAGTTGCATGGAATTGAGGCGCAGTTTCAACAAGTACTGTTGATAAACAAATTGGATTTACAAGCATAGGCACTCCTATTAAGTGTTTTATGTTTATACTTTGTAGTATAGTTGTAGCACTTCATAGGTGCATCTTTGATTAAGATAATATCTACTATAGTTATTTAAATAAAAATCTTTCCTAAAATCGATCTGCAAAGGGTGCTTACGTATCAGACGCTTCACTTGCAGATAGTCATATTTTGCCAGTACAATACCTACCTATTGGCGCCATATTTTTTTTCTTAACTTGGGACTCTTCTATCTTAGTCTTGGTCACATATTTATGCATTAAGTTACTGTTCCTGCTATCATAAAACCCGAAGAATCTCAATGGACACAGTCCTTGGATAACAGTAAAATATTATACTATTGCCAAACTTCGTCATCCTGCTAGGTTTAACCAATCCACGACACTTAAAGTCCAATGCGACATCATTTCAGTCGCCTATATATCATCGATACACGTCTCAGGTCAGGACACATGGTGATGTTCTTCAGAAAGGTCAGGTACGTAGTACTCGCAACCGACGTGCGTATATGACCTAAACGAAGCAAAAGGAATATCTAAGGATCGTAGCAGGTTGCGTTCTGTAGTTTCTGCCTACCCCCATGAGAAGAAGGCATAAATTTATGTACAGACGCCAGCAGGTCAAGCTACCCGAAACTGTCAAATTTTCTCAATCAACCTTGAACCTTAAGGCTTTAGCGATAAAGTTGAAAATCCATTAAAGAAATTTGACAGATTGTAGTAGCTTGATGTGCTGGCGTCTGTACTTACGTATGAGTAAATGTACGCGTCGTAGTCGTCTAAAGTGCACGCAGATAACTAACCTCAGATATAGTACAGGTTATTGCGTTACAGCTTCAGACACTTTATCTCCATTCACGACAATAACTTTCGAGAATAAACTCCAGACGTAGTCGAACTTCATTTAACTACGAAAGTCAATTATTCATACATAATCGATTAGAATTTTTACCTTTCTGTGTAGTTATCGAACGTTCTTGGGATTTTAAAGGTCGTTTTACTGCAGTTACGGAAAGTTCTAGATTCATTCAACAGTCTAGTCTAGAGTGTCAATAGTAATTTGGACTTGAACTAAACTTTTCCTCTCACCTCCTTTTCATTAATTGACAGTTACATTAAGTATGTTGTCATCATTTTAGTGTTTTCCTTCCTAATTAGTCAGTCAATCGGATCCACCGTTCTGGCTTGCAATGCGTAGCATGGTATTAAAATCCCGATCATCATCGTCATTCACCTGCCCCTAACAATTTGTTTGGGGTCGACTCACCATGTTTTGTTCTTCTACATATCTCTTTCAGCCGTCAGTACTGATCTAGCAATATCTTCTTTGACACTTTTCATCCATCGATTCTTTTGTCTTCCTGCAGCCAATACTAAAACTGCATAAATATCTAATGCCGTTCCCAGTCTGCATACGAGAATTCAATCAAATATATCCAATAGGTCAGTCACGTTCGCTAGTCAAACATTATCAAAACCCATAGTCGGCCCAGGCTATTTAGTATGTTTGAAAATATCACTTTCTTCTTTCGATGCTTGGATTTATTTGATAGTTCCAAAACACTCTTATACATTAGTATTGCCAGTGTTTTCATTTATCATCCTAAAATCATCTCCACATTGTATAAGCATCTTATCTTTCTTACTTTTAATATGTTACAGTAGGTAGATTATGAATCAGAGTTTCTTCCACTATATTGGACGTGTTTACACTTGCACTAGCCAATGAAAGATTATAGCAAGGAAGCTTGTTTTGCTGCGCCGACTTGAATGGCAGTTAAAACATGATTGTCTCCTGTTTATCATCAAGACGTTTCACACAATTGTAAATATCGTTCTAAAAATAGTAAACGGGCAATTTGAAAGACGAGGCTATTATCATTATAAGAGTAATGTAGTATGTAGTTTGTTTTCGCCTCAACAATGATTAATATATTGTTTCGGTGACGAAACGTGGACAGTAACAGTCGGGCTGGTCCACTAATTTAAGGTTGCTCAGCGCGCTATCGAGCGGACTATGCTCGGACTTTCTTTGAAAGATAAAATCAGAAACGAAGTTATCCGGAAAAGGATGCTTTTAGGGGACTGGCCATGTTTGTCGAAGGACCGATGGCCGGTGGAGCAGACGAGTCAAGGGGGTCTACTCCGAAGTAGTATCGGCCAAATGTTCGGCCGTTTCTTTCTACGAAGTTACTATTTGGTTCGGTCGGTTGCGATCCTACTCTCCTACACTCTTTCGAATATTGACTATGGTCCCGACCCAACTAAGCCGACCAGAACTTTTTTCGCATTTTTCAATAATATTCGGTTCGGCCATGTGTCGGTCCGATCCGAACATTCACACTTTGCACTTCGGAGTAGGCCCCCTGGAGTTGAGAACGCGTATCAGCAAGCGTAGTCTGGGACACAATCCATGCATAACCGCACATCTGCAGCAGTCTTGGACAATGTCTTCGCACATTGCGTTGAAATCTTACTGAACAATTAACACAACATCCTACTTGAGTAAATGCTATATTACCATCTTAAAAATTCAATATTCATTGTACAGACGCCACCACATCAAGCTACTACAATCTGTCAAATTTCTTTAGTAGATTTTTAACTTTATTGCTGAAGCATTAAGGTTCAACATTGATTGGGAAAATTTGACAGTTTCGGGTAGCTTTACCTGCTGGCGTCTGTACCTAATGCTTCAATTACACACAGGCCACAGGAAAATAGAAATATCAATTTCAAGCAATTAGAAAGAAACGGGAAAACATTATATGAATGAAGTGTTGCTGTCACTTGACACTAACTTGTCTTTCTGACAGTGTCAGATAGTGATGCGCCTCAATTATTTTTAACTCGTATCTCGAGTAAATAAAATAAAGGCGCGAGTCCATTTTCTCTTGAGGTGCCACTCAATGTTTTCGCGTTTAGATAAATATCACAAACACTGCCACTAAAGTTAACTGTCATTCTTTATTCTATAATTAAATGCGAAGGTAGGTAATAAACAGAAGGTAGGTCGCAAAGTCCCGAATTGACAGGTGAAATGTATGGAGTGACAGGACTTTGCGACGGAATTCGGTCGTAAAGCGATCGCTATGAATGTCGAGATTGCTGGGGCTGCTGGCATCTGTACATTTGTCATTTACACCTTATATAAGTATAATCAGCCTATAATGTCCCCAATGTTCCACAGGCCTCCTTTCTTCGAGCGGTAGTGGTCTGTAATCTACCACGCGGACCCAGTGCGTGTTGGTAAATTGTCTTGATTTTTTTGTTCTAAATATTTCCTCGCGATGTTTTCTTTCACCTTTTATTAAAAGTTGGAAGTAGTCATAAAGCAGCGAAACAGACCATTAATCGATTAAATGGTCAACAAATCTAATTAAAGCCTTAGTAAGAGGATGTTTCCTCTTAAGTGCTTAGAAAAACAATAGCTTGCTGTAATCAGACATTAATGAGTCAATCTGCAGGCCACTTATGGTCAAGTGCAGGCAGTAGACACACATGTCTTCCAACGTGTCACCAACACGTGGCACTTAAAACCGTTAATGGAAATAGCATGATGGTGGAAACCAGTTATTAGAGAGAAGAACCAGGAGTTTAGACGAAGTGCCTTAGATTTGAATCTCCCCAAACATATCGTTGAACGAAGCTGTTAGTGTGCATACTTGAGCACTTAAAGAAATACTGAGATATATTCTGGCGTTCCCGAATATCCCCCTAGCTCTACATACAGATATATAGAAGGATATAATGCTTTTTTTATGTACAGACGCCAGCACATCAAGCTACTACAATCTGTCAAATTTCTTTAATCGATTTTCAACTTTATCGCTAAATATTAAGGTTCAAAGTTGATTGGGAAAATTTGACAGTTTCGGGTAGCTTGACCTGCTGGCGTCTGTACACCATTAAAATTACAGACATAAATGTATAAATTTTATAAGGGGTGACACAATGGGTGGTCTTATCGCTAAAAACGATCTTTTAAAGACAAGCTACGTTCTACATACAGCGTGGTGATTACAGCTATTTTTTTCTTATGTGGTTATGTGAATGTGTGACTGTGTGTCGTTTGGCCGTGAACTTCAACAGAAGGCCATCCTCGGAATTTAAAACGTTAAAAATCTAGTCTAATCTATCTAATCAGACTGTGAACGCTCTTAAAATTACGAGAATTGCCCCTCTGGTTGCGTAGATATCATTAATGAGAAATGGAAAGCTAATTAGAGAGAGACTTTGTTTTTGCCTTCTATCAGAGGTGGTCTAATTTATCTCCTTTTTTGACATTTCTTTGTCGCCGAGACGAGACCGCCCCTAGATTTTGAACGTTTTTAATTACCACAATTGGCCTTCAGATGCCACTTACGCCAATTTGGACTAAGAACTTCCAGACGGTTAGACCCATCTTTATAAGGAATGCGCATATTTAGACGAGACAAATAATTTATCACAAGAATAACATTAGGTACAGGCATACCGGTCACTTTGGATGATTACAAAAAAAAAAGATATATTCAGGGGCTGTTTTGCTCTCTCTGAGAACCCATGATCTTAAAATTATAGTCTGTGCTGTTGGGGAGATTGTTGCGCCACTTCTTTTTCCCAGCGAAAGCACTAGGAAGTGGTGAAGGGCGGGCGTTTTGGGGGACTGTCTTATGTAATTTTAACGTTCGAAAAGTGCTGATTCTCAGCCTAATTTGAATAATTGTTTTTGATTTTGTATCTGCTAATAGGTAACACAGACAGAGGATGACGAGGGCTGAGCAAGGTAAGAGTAAACATCTCCGCCGCCATAGCTTTGATTAAAATCGGACCATCCACGCCTGACAACGCATGAAAAACATGAAAGTGTGTAAAACACGTGTCTGCGTCGGCACTTCACTTCAGTGTGCTATACAATACACAATTCGAATTAAGAATCGGATATCAATGTCAGTTGTCAGTATTATTTTCAGTCGGCATCCAAACTCGGTCGAGTGCGCACGTTGAGCTAAACGCTCCGCCAAACATTCGCGAGAAATAAAATAAAGATTTGTTTTAAAAATCGTTTTCATAATAATTACTGCAGTGTTGTGTGTGTATCGTTTAGTGTATATTCGTTTTACTGGGTATGTATTTTTTACTAACTTTTTTTTAGTTTGTAATGTTTTATAGTGCAATATCGATCGCTGTCGTCATGAGACTGAAAATTAATTGCAAGTTAAAATGTTGTATGTCTGCAAACAATTAACAAACCTAAATAGTATAATTTATTCCTTTGATATTGAATTGAATAGACTATTAACCTCTTTGTAAATTTTATATATTGAAGAAAAAAAGTTGGCCTTAATACATAGATATACCTATCTACTTAGTAACACTAGTTTATTTATATCTTGTAGAATATTATCCAGTTCTTAAAATATTTCTAGGACAAGTCTAGAATTTATTGTCGTGGAAAAATTATGAATGAAAAATAATAAAAAGCAGGTGGCTTTTTATTATTTTGTATGCGATATTGAAAAAGCTGTTTGTTTATTGTAAAACAATAACTATATATTTACCTACATTTTTACTGTTCGTTCATAATAATTATTATTAATTATCTTCTACAAATAAATAAGCACATATTATTTTTTTTAAATAATCATCATTCTTTTGCCCTTATCCCAATTTTTTTTTGGGTGGCGCCTCCCTTTGAAAAATGCATGACTTCATCCATACTTATACATACTATTAGTCACAAAGGCCATCCATCATTTGGTTCCCTAATTTTATTTATAACCATAGGTGGAATACGTGCGTCAATTAATTGGCAAAAAAAAAATAAAGTTAGGAGTGCGTTGATATCAATATCTTTTAAGTAAGTAGATATAGATACAGAGAAAATATATAAAATATATTTTTACGAAAAAAAAAAGATCTTTTTAATTTGATAGGTATTACGGAAACCCACAATCCTTATCATTGGGGTTTTCCATAGTGTACTCGTATAGTGTCAAATTTAAGAGCTTTTTTTTTTTGTAATCAATTAATTATTTTGAAATAATTGAAATCTCTTATTAAATCCGTTAATTGATTACCTATAGATTTAATAATCGAAACATGTTTTATTAATCTAGCGGCTTATTCTAGTTTATTTCTTGTTTCTATAACTCTACATACCATAAATTAAACTCGCTTTTCGTGTCTGTCTGTGTGACCGCGTTATTCTTCTAAACTACGCAACGGATCTCGATGCGGTTTTCACCAGCATTTAGAGAATTTATTCCGGAAGTAAATCTTCCGGAATAAAGTGTATAAAAAATTAATATTCAACAAACATTTATCAAAGAAATTTCTATGTTTTGTCAATAGTAATAACCGGGCGAAGCAGGGGCGGGTGGCTAGTTATAATTTAAATGCCTGAAAATCATCTTATCAATATGTTTAAATAGTAAATGTAACTGATAAGTATCGTAGCATAAATGAATATTAACATGGATATAATCAAGCTAGTTATGTGCCTTACATAATATGCAGAGTCATAGATCTCTTAGTAAAAACCAGGGTTGAAAAAAAAATGCGATTTTGACAGTCCCAATTCTTCTTTTTTTTTAAGAATTTTGCAGCTATTTTGTGAATTGGCTCTCATATCTATTTATTTGAAATAAAAACTCTTTAAAAATACACCCAACACAGATCAAGCATTTAAATATTTTAAAAGAAAAACAGATTTTCTCTGACTGACTCAGATTAGACTAAATTGTTAATTGCAATGTAGTCGGACTATCGGACTTATGTAAACACTTATCAATGTAAATATTTTTTTTAATCCGTACTTAATTAATTGCGTTGTTGTAAACAATACATTATTGCTTAATATTGCACATCTTTAGTGGAATAAAACGAGTAATCATTAGAAATTTTACCTCTTTCTGAAGGTACATTCCACCTTTATTGAAAAGTTAACCGTCATTTACATACTTTACCTTCATGAACACACGTCTTCATATTTTATAATCGTAATAGGTACTTGATATACTTACCAATATTATAAAGAGGTAAAATATGTGAGTTTGTATGTGGGGTAATCTTCGGAACTACTGACAGATCCGATTCGAAAAATTCTTTCACTAATGAGAAGCTACAGCCGAACTAACGAACTATTGCCAAGTGTCAAAGGATATATTTTATGATAAAACAAGAAATTTCACGCGGACGAAGTCGCGGCCAGAAGCTAGTATAACAGATCAAAGAAAACTGCTGAGTCATTCTGTCATGAATTCTTCAATAAATAGTTGTAGAATCATGCCAGATAATGTTCGATGCTAATTTATTTAGTTAGTATTCATTTATGCGGCAAGACAAGATGGTGATGTAACGTAATACCTAACATTATACCTACTTAAATAGTTTAAGAAAAAGACTTATGTATACATGATAAAAAAGCCTTACTACTGATTGTAATACCTATTGCGCGATTTTACTTATAGGCAATATATCGCATTCATTCGTTTCTTCACCAACCCGCACTGTGTCCGCGTGGTGAATTACGGCCCACTCCCTCTCACAGAGAGGAGGCCTGTGTCCTAGCAGTCGGAACATTATAGACTGATTATGTATGTGTTCGATTCTTGTCTTATTCAGGCACTCTAGGGAATGCGTCCACGATTGACGAATGTGAATGCTTAAAAGTATGTACGCGAATTATTTTGAAAGAAACTCCTATTATATTGCTTCATAGGTTTGAACAATTCGTTTATCATAAATAACGCAATGGATGTTGATGAACTGTTAAAATAAAAGGCATCGCTATTGCCAGTGTGTTACACAATACTCCAGGTTTGTTGCCACCTTACTGCAAAATCATAGCATAATCAGACTATAACGTTCCCACTGCTGAGACAGAGGCCTTTCTGTGAGAGCGCCTGTCGGGATCCGAACCTACGACCTAAAACTCGTAAGTCGTGGCCGTTACCACTGCGCCTTGCTGACTGGCTAAATATTATTTTGACCACGGCATAATCTATTCGTAATTCGTTCACGTCGAAACAAGAGCAGAAGGCAAAAAACAAAAGGCGCATTCATTTGTTTCTGTGCGTATTTTGAACCATAGACACTACAGAATCTTTTGAGGAATGTTTTATTTAGAAGTCAATAGGCATTCTTCAACGAAAATGATGCAATAAATACGCACTTTCATATAATTTTGTTTACTTTTATTTAATGTTATTAATCAGTGGTGCATTTCTGGTTTGATCAACACATTTCATTTGTTTGCTCGCCAAGGTGCAAATAAAACATACGTTCTATTTTATTATAGTAAGTCTGTGCACTACTATCTAATAGTTCATTAGAGCCATCATAAAGATTTTAAGTTATTTTGGAACCAGAATAAATGACGATAAAAGTCGGAAAATTCGTAAGGTTCACACGACGACGCGCGTACACGCGCTGCAAACGTAACTAGTGCTGCTTTTCCTAGGCAAACAACGCGCGGACGACGCTCGCATAAAACGCCATGTGTACAGGCCCTTTGAAGGATGATATTTGCTAGACCGTCACAGGCGGGAGCTGCGTCCATATCTGGTTAATTTGTAGGGGCCAAGACTCGCACGGGACATGGACGCTGCATGGTGTAGCATGAACTGCTTCATATAAAATGTTCGTAAAGTTTTGGACCCGTGCCCCGGGGTGTACTCTCTAAGTCCGTCAATGCCCATCCGAAAATTCATCCGTCAAAATAGATGCCATATTAATTATTTCGAATGGGCGAAACACAGCAATAGGACAACTGTCAAATCGTATTTTCACTCATTCTTAGTTCAAGCCCTCAACTAAACGTATGTGCGTAGGAAAAGCCCCTATATTCGACCGAAACTACGCATGTTGTGCTTATAGAGCAGTTCCCCTTGCCAGCGCCTTACAGTCTAACATAAATAATAATTACCTCTTCCGCCTTATCATTGTGTTTTTATAAAAAAGCTGACTAACCCATCGCTTCATACTAATTACTAGCCAAAATCATGTCTTGCCAACAGCAAACATTCTGAAGAAAAACGTCATTAAAGAAATTCCGAAAACTATTTCCCAAAAACAATATTACTTACTGTGTAAAAGTGAGTCATTGGGGACAAATAACCTCTGAGTGTATTTCGACATTTCCTCTCAGGAGTCGGATAGAAAATGTTGACTCCATCTTGCTTATTTTTGGAACGAAGTTCTTTAACGCAGCTTCTGGTAGAAATCATCACATAACGAAAACGCGTTATGCGTCTTTTTACAAGCTTTGTTTTAACTTGCACTGTTCATATACGTAAGTTTTCCGTCAAAATTTGCAAACCATTTTTCGACCATTAGTTGGCATCCGATTGAGCTGAAATTTTGCATACACCGTTTTAAATAACAGAAAGAGAGAGATTTAGGTTTCATGGTTTTCGAGGGTGCTGAAGTCAATAGCGAGTTCAAAATTAAAATCCAAGATGGCCACTGCAAAAATGTCCACATCTTTCGTCATTTTTAAATTGCGCAGCCGCCATCTTGGATTTTCATTGTATCCTTAGCTCCTGACGGGGACCTCCGACCCCCCACGTTTTTTTAAAAATATATGACGGGTATTATAAGTGATTCCCTATTTACAGAATAAATAATTTCATTTCATAACTATGACGAGACTAACAAACATGGTAATTTAGCACAGATAAATAATATTACGAGAGATAAGAACTCGTCTCCTGGCGGGTTGCCATTGCCATGCTGCCATCCTTGAACCCACGTCGGGAAGTCTGAGCGCCGTCTGACGTTTATAGCTTCGGGGCTGTAATTTGTCATAGCTTTTTAATCCCTCAAGGCAATTAATCGTGTTTCTATGGGCTCGGAAAAGGATATCTAGAACAATTTGGGGAGGCATTTGCCAAGCAGTGGACGAGTGTCAACCAAATATTTTTTTTAATGCCTAAAGTAACCTAAATAACGGTATCTGTGGGTCTAGGTGTTAGTAAGTGCACGTATTTGTAACAAGACCAAAGAAATTATGGATGGACTGTGTGAAAGATGATGTGGCTAGACTCAAAGTATTTATTTCAACTAAACCAATTACAGGCTTAGGTTAATTGTCAAGGTCGGTCACTCAAAAAGATGCAAGCTAGTTGCCCGTTCCAAAGCATAGTAGATACTATAGAGGACTAGACGAGCCCTCTGAGGTAACGGGAGGAATCAAACACTATATGACTCCTTTAGATTATATTTGCCGAGCGTCTTAACATATTTCTCCCTAAATTATCACTTCTTATTCTAAACCCAAAATCCTAACTAATCTTTGACACTAGCTTGAACGTTCGAATGTCATCCGCGCTAAATTATATCAGGGGCCTTACCACGAGCTCTTAACGCGATTCAATTTACGCTCAGGGATCGAGATGGCGCTAGACGACTTGTATAGCTCTGTCTCTTTCCAACAGCCTAAACTGGATCGCGTTAAGAGCTCGTGGTAAGGTCCCCGGCCTGCAACATATGAGGTTGCCTTCGGCAGACAAGCCTCTACAGTACCTATGGAGAAGAACGGGCAAGAAACTCCATGGACACATTTTTAAATCACAATAATATAGTTACAAAGTATTGGTTGCATCATTCATGTTAGAAACGATGCATGCTAGAACGTTAAAAGCGTCCGTAATGAAAAGATAAAAAAAGCAATTCAAATATGAAATTAAAATAAAATAAGCCATGGCAGCAAAGAGTTGACCAGTCTCCTACTGACGGCGCCCGTTCAAGAACATGACGCATAGATTAGCACCATTCAGCTCAATCATGTTGAAGGGAGCTAAATGATTCAACACATGCGCCACCATCAGCGAAACATTACGAGTGAGCATGACATACTCTCCGCCGCCAAGGCACATTTAAGTCAATGAAAGACATTTCTAGTTTTTTAAATATGATTGACGTGTAAAAGTGTTTGTTCAAACCTACTTACAAAATAAAATCATTTATCATTTGACGTACCCAGTAAATGGTAGCTTTATAATATGTACGTAGCAGAAAGAAGTACGTGAGAGGACTTGGGAAGTATGGAAGAAAAAGACATGACGCGCCAACAGCAAATAAATTTGCATTGGCAAGAGAATGATGATGAGTGGGAAGTTTTGTTAAAAGAGTTTTTTCACAAGGAAGTGACTCTTTGTCGTATTCAGAAACAAAATCTTATAACTTACAATGAAATGTTTTTCAACGCACGACTGTCAATATTGTAAGGGAAACGCCAAATGAATTATAATTTGAGAATATTCAGATGAGCTTTCTTTTTTTTTTCTGTCAGTTAAAAATTGTATAAGGCCAACTGACCCATTTTCAATGATAAACCTTAACTTTCACAGCAAAATATGCGGTTTTTAGTCAAATGATAAACGATAGCGGTTCACCACCGGAAAACCGACAAGTTTGACGTCAGATATAAATCTATGGTCGTTTCCATAAATTGAAATATTCAACAGCTGGCGATAGGCTGAATGTAAGAGTTGCCTTTGTGTCGAAATCGGCACATTAAAAAGTGTGCGCCACGTCTCTTTTGGGATAATCAATTTGGAACGTTCGATACTTTTAATATTTATTACAATTTTAGATTTCGAACGTATGTTACGGTGTTTTTTCGTGAACAAAATCGATACTAATAATAAAGTTGAAGTGTTTTTTTTGCGCTAATTTCTTGAACGACCAGTCGGATTTGAAAAAATAGTTTTGCATGTGTTAGCCCAATTTTTGAGGAAGGCTATTAAACATCACGCTAAGGCTCTTAAGAGCCGAGCAAAAAGAAATAAGTAAGAAAGAACGCTAAGCGAAAACGAAGTAATAGTGCGAGCAAGCGATGCGATGCGACGGGGTGGGGCGGGGGAGCAAGAAATTTCACGCGAACGAAGTCGCGGGCAGATGCTAGTGTATTATTTCCAGTCAATTAAGAGCTACCTCCGTAGAAACCTGACAATATTTTCTTTCCTAAAGTAAAATACACAACTTACCTATATACAGTGCAACCTTAATATAACGTACCTCAATATGACGAATTCCTCGATTTAACGAATTCTTCGTAATCCCCTTGTCCATAAGAGTCAATGTAAAATATACCTTTACATTGCGAAGATTTTTTGCGAACAACCTCTTAATAACGAATTTTCAATTATCAAAAAAAAGTGTAAACCTCTAATTAACGAATTTTGTCAATCCAAAACCTTTATATAACGTTCCCAATGGTATTCAGTCGCGACAGGTTTCGATACGTTTTTACCTCTTTATAACAAATTTTAGACCAACCTAACCTCAATATAACAAACCTCAGTTTAACGAATTACTTGATATAACGAATATTTACTTGTTCCCTTTCGATTTGTTATAGCGAGGTTGCACTGTATTTTCTTAAACCATAATGATACAATTTTCACTTGAATAAAACCAATAGATACCTATAGTCCATTTACAATAGCATTAGAAAGAAGTTAAAAAAGGTTATTTTTAATGCACACTTTGTAACAAAAATACAATAAACATTGTTATATTATGATAGACGCCGAATTTATTATGATCTATTTTTACAGCAGCTGTCACACTTAATTGTAACCATTTTAACTATTTATCTTATGAAATGATGTGCCTTTAATTTATTTATATTATATAACTCCAATTTAAAATTACAGTGTCAATGCTAAAAACCTAAAAGAAGCAGGGATGAACAATACTTGGAACGTTATTCGTTTCACTATAATTCTACCGAATTTTATTTTAAGTAAGGTGGATGCGCTGCAGTAGCCCGCGAAATCAGACGAATTCGGAGCAATTCTAATTTAAAGGGATGTATTGATGATTTTTAAGGTTAAAATTGTATTATTGCCTACATATTTCTTATTGTTGCGCATCATATTATTTTTATTAAGATACAACCTTACACTGACCTGCAAATTGCAAAAAACGCAAGAAAATTAGAATTTAAGCATCTCCCTTAAAATTGTTTTATCATAACTTTGAAATAAAATGTTTTGCATTCCTGCTTCTACGAGCCTCTTTTTTCTAATGCTATTTATAAATGGACTATAGGTGTAAGGGAAAAACTTAACTGACAGTGAGCAGTTATATATAGAGATATTACCATATATTTAAAGATCTACGATCAACTTCTTTAAAAGGCGCGAAACAGGAAAACATGGTTGCTTCATCATGGCATAGGGAAAACCGCAGAAGTTGACATATTCAGAGACAAATCATATTTATGGCCTAGGCTTCCTACATAGGGTACCTAAAGCATATAAGTTCCAATAATGTGAATCATTTCGCGTTGTATTCATCTACCTACAAAACTTATTTACGTAGACTTTTTCCTTTCATTCATGTTTTTTTTTTATTGAGGATAATGTGTATGCTACATAGTACGACCTGCTTGGAGCGGTTGAGTAACATAGATAGAGGTACTTTATAAGGAAAATAATAAATTGTCTGTGGAGAATCCCGCCGAACTTGATCCGTCAGCAGTTTTTTTTTTAATGATTAATTACCTATGTTACGTTCTCTCTTGCGCCAATGTCTGTACATACATACATATAAGTGAATGAAATTTAAGTGTCTGTTTGTAAAGTCAAAATAACAGTTTTTGTTACTAAATGCATATAATAGGATACTTACTTCTTGATGCTTGTAACCCAAAAACAAAAAAAAATTGGATACCGCGCAAAAAAAAAACCCATGAAATCCGATTTGTTTTCCAACATGCACGCGAAAGAAGTCGCGGGAGCAGCTAATTTTAAAATAAAACCTCAATAATTGTCTTATTCGATTTTTATGGGTCATTCATTTTGTCACTGCTAATTGAGTGCAAGTTATTTATTTTACCATTTATGTACACATTATATAAAAAGACAAGAAAAAAACAGAACAGAAAATTAGGGACAAAGGTACTTCATTCATAAGAAATCTCTTCCAGCATACATGCATATTATTGTTTTATAAATGTGTGCTTGAACATCTAAACATTATAAATCAAATTTCAAGGGCCTTTAAATATAAATTTGCGTAATAATAAGTGTTTATCGCTCATTTCCTGGTTTCCAAATCATTTTTACTAATATTTTATTGTTTATGTAGTTTGCTAATATCTCCGCAACAAGGAAGAGACAATTTCCTACAAAAATTGGCATGGACACCAAGATTTAAGCCTACAACAACAACATGGGATTCATTTCTGTGCCAAGAATTAAGTTCAGCGTAAAATATTAGGTCAGATAAATCCGCACTTACATACAGCATCCTGTATTAAATTTTACTGGAGAATTTGATCTAGATTCCTGGAAAAAGATTTTCCTAGATTTTTAGTTTCAGTAATAAAAAAATCCCTAAACTAGATTATAAGAGATTACATAAGCCATCGAACAGCGAAGAATATTCCGTTTCGTAACGTAACGAATTTTTTCTGTAAACCTTTGTTTTCCTAGGAAAGCAGTTCCGTCATATAATAACAGTCCTCCAGACTGACTTTCTGCCATGGCGGCCAAGCTCAAAGGACACTAGTCTTCGGCACAGGTGCACTCTCTCTTCCCTCACTCTCATAGTCCGACGGGACGGCACGCAAATCCAACACGTCCGGAGAGAAACAGGCGCAGGACCAAACGGCCGTCATGAACATCTGTAATTTTGACCATTATTTGACCTTAGCATAATCAGCAGTGATAGGAATAGGTAGTGCCTATTTGCCTAAACTTCGAAGAACAGAGACAAGAAACGGAGACTTCCTTAGGACTAAATTTTTTCCGGGACATCTCTCCTGAAAAAAACACATAGAATATTGTTGTAACTTACAATAATATTCTATGTGTTTTATTTTTCCTTTAGAGCCCATAGAGGATAAGTTATTATTATGGAGTTATAAATTATAAATGGTATGTCTAGTCGCAATTTTAGGTAAATATAGACGAATTACTTATTTCAAATAACATATTTTTTTAATGTATTTAAAAGTGTTGTCCCGAATTTCGGGACAGATGTCCCGGAAAAAATTTAGTCCTAAGGAAGTCTCCGTTTCTTGTCTCTGTTCTTCGAAGTTTAGGCAAATAGGCACTACCTATTCCTATCACTGATAATCAGCCTTTAATGTTCCCACTGCTGCCTCCTCTCGGTGAGAGGAGGAAAGACTTGCCTAACATAATCCTACCGAAAATAAATGTGGTTCATCACAGTCCTAGGTACCAATTAGTATTTTTATACAACAAGTTTCCCGTAGAATTTAAAAGCATAAATAGCGCAAACTTATTTAAAAACAAATTAAAGACATATTTATTGAGGAAGGGCTATTACAGTGTCGATGAGTACCTAGATGATAAGCGACAATCGTAATATTATCGTTCTGGATATTAATTTATTGAATGGAATTAATTTTAAATGGCATGGTTGACTATTATTATTCTGAAATTTTTACACTTCATATTGTTTATTTTTATTTTTTATTATGTCTTTTTGTTTTTATTATTGTATTTATTCCTCATATAGATTATTAAATCACATCTTATCTTTAGTAAAATTTCTACACATTGTATATTGTTTTGAAATAAATGACTTTATGAGAGGGAGTGGGCCTTTATCACACCACTCTAGTGCGGGTTGGTAGATGTCACATGTCTTCGAATTTTTGGTTCTTGGATATGTCGGTTTCCTCACGATGCTGTCTTTCACCGTTTTGACATTTAGGTGTCAAAAATGCTCTGTATCTGGACAACCGTTATTTTATGACCGTGCACTGGTTTCTTAGGGAACCATTGCTTAACGGTCACCTAGAACAAAAGACGTGTGAAAGAACTAAGTCAAACACACTAATTATATCTGTAGCCAACTGAGTGGCTGCCAAATAGTTGTAATGCTTTCCGCATATTCGTCCTAAATACATTACTGCCAACACTTATTTGTTCGATTTTGACATCCTTAACATCAACCACTGCTTCGTTGGTCTAGCAGTCCCACGCGATACTTCTGAGCATGAAGTCCTGGGTTTGATTTCCAGCACCCTAATTGCAAAACACACAATCAATCGGAATCGGTTTCATTTTGACAGTTCAACCACATTCATTGCGATATTTATGTGTTGAGCAGACAAATTTTTCGTACTTATGAAGCAATGGATTAGCAATTTGCTTCAAAATGATTCAGATAGTGTGTTACGCAATTAGGGTGTTGGTTGGGCAGTGTTATTCGGTTTTTTCCTCAGGAATTTCCGTCTGGATTTGTGCCCGTTTGGTGGCAATAGGGTCGTCCCCTATTAAATGGCACCTGAACATAACGGGCGAAATGTGGGTGTACTCTGCATAGGTAAACCTCTACCTCACCCTTCGGATATTACAGGCGTGATGTTTTGTTATGTTAACATCATTATGTGCTTCCTCTGACCTATGAAGCTCTGACGTCATGGCAGAATACTCATCAAACTACAACTCTATAATTTGTAGTTTTCTCATCAAACTTGTTTTGATAACATCGAACTTTCTGCATGAATAACTTGTGGCGGGAAATTGTATTACCAACATGTTACCAACTAAAGTTACAGAGTGTGTTACGTAATACCAGTACTTTACATGGAGCGACTGCCTAACTGACCTCCACAACCCAGTCACTGGGTAACAAGATATCCCTTGGTAAGACTGGTTGTTGGTTTTTAACTACCCGTAAAGTCTGTTAATATCCAGACCTCGTATATTTTATACACCCTTTTTTGCATTTAGTAACACATTGACCCGCTTCTTTTGGGCATCACAATAATCAGGCAAACTTTCTTAAATTTTTTTTCCGTAAGAACCTTCTACAAAGTATTAGAAAACTTAAAAAAAAAGATGGATGAAATCGGTAAAGTCGTTCTCAAGTTATGACGTGACCAAGGGAAATACGGATTCATTTTTATATATACAGGGTGGCGATTAGGTTATCACATTAAATTGTACAGCAGGTATTACAAGTTGTTATCAGTCCGTTAAAATAATAAAATAAATAATTTTACTAAAATTAAGAAAATGCATTTTTCAAACAAAATAAATGGAGTTATAGTTGGTAAAAAATAAATCATCCTTTATAATATTAGTTTACTGACCTGTAAAAGCGGCAACGCCGCAGCGTCGCGCCGGCGGAGCACGCGCCGTACCTACGCGAGGTACGAGTACGAGTACCTACTTGTGGATGTAGGCACGCGCGCGTGGCGCGTGCGATAGTAATTCAACATTTTCACAACATACGATATTGTTTTATGAAATAATCAAAAATTAACTTTAAAAATCTCCACATAAATGCTCAATTATTACGTATTTTAATTTTTACGTTTTCAAAATGTCCACCGTTCTTCTGTACACACAAATGACATCGTCTTACGATATTATTTCGGACTCTTCAGAGTAGGCTTCGCGGCTAAAATTTTTAAATTGTCGAAGGCCCCAATTATTCGAGATTTTAAATCGTCCATAGTCGTCACTTCAGTAGCGTATACCTCATTCTTTAAATGTCCATTGCCCGAACTCCAAATCATATCGGTGTACTCCGGCGATGCGAAATTGATTCGAGGTATCTTGTTGGAAACAATAACACAATGAAAATAGCTACCTAACAATAATTATTATTTAGGCGTTTGATTTCGCATTAAACTGTCACACACACCACCTTCACTAACCTATCCTATTCCTATTACTAAAATAAAGTTAACACAAAACAATGTCCACAAAATAAAAACAATAACAATACTACGAAGGGCGCGTGCGCCAATCGTCAACTATCCCTCAAGGATTTTGGCGGCGGACTATGTGACTCATTCGTCGCACGCGCCAAAGAAATGCCTACAAGCACACCCCCGCACCCCGTCGCATTTCGCGCATAGAAATTTATACCTTAAGTCGTCAACCGTAAGAATACTTTTGCATATTTTTTTCATACCTCTCATGCGGTCCCTTTTCATCTTTTAATTTTGCGCACAAAAAACGCCCTCAACTATTAGCCGTAAGAAGGCGGTAAGGACATTTTTCGCTTGAATTTTTTACGATTCTTGTAATAATAGTTTGTAAAATGGTAGTTTAGTAGTGCTTGTAGGTAATTCGGAATGGCAACGTTTGAAGTTTTGAACTATCTTCGCCGGCCACGGGTCTTTGACCTACTTTTATTGGTCAGCTGATTATGTTTATGCAATACATGATGTTGTGAAATATTAAAATGAAAAAAAGGGTCCTGCGGCTTTATTATTGTTTATTATTAAATTATTTTAATTGAATATGATAAAATACCTAATATAGAGTACGTGGTTTCATTTAATGTGATAACCTAATCGCCACCCTGTATATATATTTAAAGATAATAAAGCTGAAGGGTTTGTTTCTTTGAACGAGCTAATCTCTGGAACTGGCGGTCGGATTTGAAAAAATATTTTTGCATTTGATAGCCCAATTCTTGAGGGAGGCTATAGGCTATGTACTATCACGCTAGGATTCTTAGGAGCCGAGCAAAAAGTCAGAAAGAACGCACGCGAAGTGAAAACGAAGTAATACCGCGGGAAGGTAATCCGAGGGTCGGAGCACTCGGGAGAACAAGAAATTTCACGCAACAAAGTCGCGGGCTGAAGCTAGCGATCCAATAAAATCATTATGCAATCATGCATCATTCATGTGATGACAGTGACGCGTACATGACGTCAACTGCAACCTAATTGTTTTATCTTATTGTGACATTTGTATTTGATTATATCCCTTGTCTAGATAAGGTATACATATTTTCGTAGATAATTAAAAGATAAAGCTATCAGACCAACGGTAGGTGTTTACCTATGATGTCGTGTGTCAAATTAATTTGCCTTTGATTCGTTTACTGTGTTAGCATGAGTAGCCCACAATGTATTTTGATAACTTCTGTGACCTTTAGATTATCAATATCCCCCAGTATTTGCGTTGCGGTTGTCAGAGGCAGCCGGTCTTTGTATAATTATGGTAAAAATTCATCCACATATGTGGGACAATTGCTTTACACAATAAAGGTTCCAGGTATTCTGGAAGAGTTTTCTTATGAAATAAGCCTCTCTCACCTCTGGTCCCATTTTTCTGCTCTGTTTTTCTTGTCTGTTTATATATGTACGCACATAAATGGTAAAATAAACTGACAATTGATTTCAATTGCTTTCGTTTTGACAGTTCAACCACGTTCATTGAGTTATTCACTTTGTTGAGCAAACAATTTTTTCAAACCTATGAAGCAATGTATTAGGAATTTCTTTCAAAACCCTTGGATCGTGATTGATAGTGTCTTACGCAATTAGGTAGGTGCTGGTTTGACTGGCTAGATTGGATCTTGACCTGAAATGGGTACGTTTTGGACCCTGGTTTTTAATATGGGATCAATGTTTTTGATAGGTCAAAATAACAAAACTCATTCATATAAGAGTGTTGCAGCAACCCTGTTTCCCATCCTCAAAAAAAAAAAAAAACCCTGTGTTCCAACCCACATTTAACCCGCCAGCCTTCAAAGCAAGAGTGAACAGACATCTTCTGGGCACGCTCGTTCCATCGTAGACCTCATCCATCGCTTTCCATCAGGCGTCATCGAGATCAAGAGCCTGCTCTTGACCTCGATCACGCATCAATCGCCTCGATCTCATTGGATTTTTTTATTGCTAATTGGGCAGGCCCAATTATATATATAAATATATAGATTTTAACAGCTGATAAAGCCGAAAAGCCTTTCAGAAAACGAGGTTGAGCTAAAGATTCCTCTACACAAATTCGGTAAAACCTGGTCAGCCATTGTCATTGCAGAGCAAAGGCCTCTGATACAGAGAAGACACGAGCATTGACCACCACGCTTGCTCAAGACGATTGGCGATTTCAGACTTATATTAACTGTAACTGTGTCCAGGTTTCCTTACGATGCTACTCATAAACCAAAATAATTAAAATACCTTTATCAAAGCCCCCATCGTATCGTTATCATCAGCCAGTACCAGCTTATCATTTTTATGAGTAACGTTAATCGTTCATGATTTATGTCCGGACAACCACAGTATGTTTGTGTACTGTACTGTGGTACACACGGTGACATACCAAGCTACATATGTCCAGTTTTAGCTGACCTCGCATTGTATAAGCTAGTCGTACAATGAGAAGTCAGCTTATACTTGATTTATCGTCGTGCGTACAATGTTTGCAGTCAACCGTCAATAGTGTGGCTGTATGCTCGATCAATGGTAACTATTGAACCGAGGTCAGTGTTTGACTGTGTCCATGTACAGTCACGAGCACCAATATGTCTACACGTGGCAACTTTCAATTGCGATTTTTTCGTGAAATAACGAATGCAACGTTGAAATACGTCACATTACATAAACCTATGGGTACGAAAATGCTATTTTCGTAACAACAGAAAATTTCGTTAAAAACTAAAGGAGTAAATCGCTTTTGAATAAAGCCAAATGTATACATACTTTTGCTCGTGACTGTACGTAATCACCAATGAACTTTGGACAGAAGATATATATTTAGCTTATGATGATTGTACATAGTGTAAGTATTTAGTTCCCTTATACGCTCTTCTTAGCGCATCGATGAAAAGTTCAAACATCTTTGGTCCGAAATTCAGCTGCGCGAACTCCGCTCACTGACGCTGTAGGTAGCTCTTCTACCCCAGTGGAAACGGTCGTGACCTACGTTGCAGGTCCTAGTTTCGAACCCAGACAGGCACTTTACTTTTGAGTGATTATTGTGACTGAAAAAAACATACAGTCGTTTCGTAGAAACTTAATTGCAGTGTTTCACGATCGATTGACAATGACGATACAAAAAGTTTTCTATGAATACAAATACAATAGCTCTAGCCATTATTATTTATGTATTAGGTAGGTAGTGAACCTATTGATCGATTCTTTTACGTCTAGACATGTCTTCAAACCGCGTCATGACACATCACATGAATGTAAGAACTATTAATTTCATAACATTTCATGTTATTTGATAAATCTACTAATAATAAAAACGTGAAAGTTTGTATGGATGGATGGATGTTTGTTACTCTTTCGCGCAAAACTACTGAATGGATTTGGATGAAATTTGGCACACAGATGTTTTATAACCAGGATTAACATATAGGATACTTTTTATCCCGATATTCCCACGGGATCGAAACTTATGCGGGTGGAGCCGCGGGGCGCAGCTAGTTTAAAATAATAATATCAGCCTACTATTGTTCCACTGCAGGGCAAAAGCATCTTCTTATACAGAGAAGTGGTGACCCAGTGGTATCGGCCACGACTTACGTGTTGAAGGTAGTGGGTTCGAAGCCAAGCAAGCACTTTACTTTGTGTAAATTATATCATACCAGTGGTCTCAAAACGGTGAAGGAAAACATCGTGAGGAAACCGACATGTCCTAGAACCAAAAATTCGAAGACATGTGACATCTACCAACCGCACTGGACCCACGTGGTGGATTACAGCCCACTCCCTCTCACAGAGAAAAGGCCTGTGTCCCAACAGTGGGAACGTTATAAGCTGATTATAGTGATTATGAAATATGAAACGTATGTATCTTGTGGGAGAAAATAAATGAAATTATTATTATTAAATTTTATTTATTAAATTATTATTATTATGTTTTTTGTTGTATTGTCGTCTCCGCGTTGTAGATTAGCGATTTTATAATTGGTGTCAACTGTTGTTTAAAAATTGATAGCCCTGTGATTGTAACTCATATTTTTTTATGACTTGTGGCAATTATTATGATAGGGAATGAAAACATGTAAAATTATAGATATGGTAGCGCCTGCGCCAGTCACTTATCATCCAATCAAAGTGAATGACTTCTTGACCATAATCATGACCATATTCTAAATGTAGATATATACTTACAGCCAGATTACAGCGACTGTATTGTGAAAAATATCACCGTGGAACGTTCTTAAAACTGCAACAATTTTATTGTCCTCTGATGATAGGGATTGACACTATTGACACCTAAGTTTTCACGCTTTGGCCTGTACTAAAAATACAGAATGATATTTTAATATCATCAACAAAAAAAAAATTTAACAAACGAAATAAACCAACTTTGAGGGAATAACAGAACTAATGTAGCTTAGCCTATGAAGGAATAATATTTTTTGTATTTATCTGTGGAGGCTTGTACGTAGCAATTTAGTTATATATTACTGTTATTATAATGTTAATAGTCTGCAAGCCTTCCGAAAATAAAGAAAATAAAATAAACAATTCAGTGCGCAGGTGTCAGTCGTCAGATCATCATTCATTCTCTATCCTTTATCCTTACCATGCGCACTAGTTTTACACCTGTGACCTCACTGAGACATGGAACTGTCTGACTCTGGAGTGATCAATTGCGCCATAAAATGTCTGATTTATGAGACTAGTGATCTTTACTTTGACGAAGTAAGCCAGGACCTATTACTGACAGTGTTTTGGCACTAAATATACCTAGCATTTATGTAACACAACATTTTACTAACCTCAAATTAATCTGCCTAGACTTTTCCCAACTATGTTGGGGTCGGCTTCCAGTCTAACCGGATGCACCTTAATACCAGTATTTTACATGGAGCGACAGCCTCTCTGACCTCTACAACCCAGTGTCTGGGTAGTACGATACTCCTTGGTAAAACTGGTTGTCAAACTTTCGGGCTTCTGATGACCCGTTACTATCAAAGATATACGAATGACAGCCGGGACCAACGGTTTAACGTGCTTTCCGAGACACGGAGGGGTCTCGGTATGTAAAGATGGTCACCCATCCACGGGCGTACCTCTGCAGGCGTAGCTTAACATGTGGGGTTGTTATTACTTAGCCACGAGCCCCTCAACGTTTCATTAACCTATTACTCTTTATTGTTTCAGATAGCACGAATCACGACTGCACATAAACAAAGCTAGAACGCTGTTCGCAACAAAAACCTACCATAGACCCAAAAAATTACGAAGAAGAAGAAATAGACTAAAAAAGTCCGTAAGACTCAAAACTGCGTGTGATATTAATTTTATTTAACAAAAAGTATTTATTCTGACTGCATTTAGAATTTAGAATTCGCTATTTAAAAAATCCGCCATTCGAATAGAAGTAACCATAGATTAAGGACACAGATAATCTAGAAACCAGTCATAGACAAGGATAAAGGCTGGACCGCAGGAGGCTGTATGCGATAAAATCGGACAATAAAATGAAGGACAGTATGAAATCCTGCCAGCACGCGTTATCAGAGGACGTCGTGTACAAAGAAGTTGTTGTTATCGGTAAGTAATTATTTATTTTCCATCAAAAAAGACCATTGCGTTTAGGACTTTAAAAAAAGAGATATAAGGACAAAAATTTAAAAGAGCATGCTTAGATGTTTTGGTCATGTTGACAGGATGAATGAAAGATAACTAACAAAAGGTCTTAAGAAATAAGCAGTACCTTTGTACTCATATTATGATTATGTCATATCAATATGTATTTTACTGTGTGTACATAAATAATAAAATAAATAAATAAGGTAGATGTGAGTGGAAACCGGGAAGGGCATATAGTGACCTTATTGGTGGTGTTCCTAAAGGTCAGGTGCGTGCTCGCAACCGGCGTGTGTTTGGCCAGTGTATGATCGTAAACGAAGCAAAAGGAGTATGTAAGAATCTTAGCAGGTTCCGTTCTGTAGTTTCTGCCTCTTCTCTTCTTCCTCTTCTTCTGTTTCTGTTTCTTTCATTGTACTCATCATTATGAACAACTTTTACTACGGGACCAACCCTGAAATCGTGAAAACAAAAATCAGTTGATCCATACATTATGTCGAGTTATGCGAACATAAATCTATGGATCAACTGATTTTTTTTTTTTAAGTTGTTCATTATATTGAGTACAATGATCCCTTTTAAGGATTAAAACGGCCAAAATTTAACGGTGTATGTATGGCAAATATATATGCCGAAAATTGGCTCGTACAATTTTCCATCCATTCCATTTTGTTGTCTATTTACACCACTTGGCCCTCTTTGCCATCAATCAGTTTCGTTACGGGTCTAGGCACGAGTGAGCGGAATATTTCCGTCACCCCGACCGGGACCTGGCGCACGCGCACGAGACGATCAGACGAATCAATTGACCCTCCACCCCGCTGTATCGCTACTTTGTATATCATGTATCATTTTCAAAGTAGATTAGTTTGCTCGCGGGGTGCATACGACACAATCATAATATAATATTCTGCGTTCGCTATTGACTTGCCAAAAATATGAGTCTATGGAAAAATAACTTAAATTTCTAGACAATACAGTTCAGTTTAGGCTACAACTTCAAACATTTTTATAACTTTTTCAATAGTGCTAGTCACCCTACAATCAAGTTAATTACCATTAAAATCAAGTTGATATTTGTTTAACTTTTTGGAAACATCGATTGGAAACAAATTTTAATAGACCTTAAAACTTTAAGGATCAAAATTTGTTTACAGATTTTAAAGTTATCTCCGCAATCAAAAGACATATTTATATTGGTTATGGTTTTGGCACTAGTTACAAAATGGTGGGCGAACATTATCAAGAATGAAATGGAATTATTGACTAGTCCGAGCTGATTCATCCTTTTTATCATTTGCATTTTTGTTGCACCCACTACTGAGCATAGGCATCCTGCCTTGCCATGCTTCCCTGGTCTGTGCGAGTCTAAAGTGTCCCAGCGATAATTGCGTAACACACATAAAATAGCAATCGACCGCAATGCCTTTCATTTTGACTGTTGAGCCACGCACATTGCGTTATAACGTTGTTGAGCAGACGATTTTTTCAAACTTATAAAGCAATGGGTTAGGAATTTCCTTCAAAACCCTCGAATTGTGAATGAAAGTGTTGTGTGTTACGCAATTAGGGTGGTGGTCTTATCCTGGTTAGGTCAGAGAGAAAAACAAAATGATTTCTACTATGACTGACAAATCTCGCAAAATACGCTGACTCAACTGAAAACAACGCTTGAATAAATTAATGTAAATGGTGTTTCATTAAACTCTGAGCTGGTGATAATAATAACACCAAAGGGGCAATTCTCGTAATTTTAAGGGCGTTCACAGTTTTGACCTCAGTCTCAATCTGTCAAAAATACTTAATTAGGGGAATTGGCCTTCTGATTTCGGATTATGACAACAATACACAAAGCATTGTTCGTTGTTTACTTATCTGGCTTCGTGACCATGATCGACACACCGCAGTTTCACGGCTGGCTTGTTAGATCTGGCATTGTTTACCGTTGCGCTACGTCCTTCGCCCATTCCTGTACGCTTCGTTACGTTCCAGAGTTTTCCGTGACCGTCACGATTTAGTGACCGAGGGAATCGTGAGACAGTAACTTTTTAATGTTTACTTCTATTATTAAAGTGAAAAATAGTCTGTGTTTGACCCATCTCCGCGTAGCCATGGAAATATCAATGATGTAACACAGTCTGTTTATTTAATTTTGTTTTTCGGAACACAGTGGCCTTCCATTTTTCTCTGGACGATGTCTCCGCCAAATAGTTTAAAACATACAACAAACTCTTTCTTTTCAGTTTTTCTATGAAATTATTTTCATTCCCATCTTAATTATCTCTTTCATTCGTCTTGACTTGACTACCCACCTACAGTTTATGTCAAAATGCTTGTCCCCTGGCGACATGAGGGTGCACCACTGCAGGCGTGACGATGAGAATTTTATCTATACTATATTATTAATATCGCATCAAGCGAAGTCGAGTACATCAGCAAGTTATGGCACAATAAAATTGACACTTAATGACTTCTAATTAGAAATTGGCCGCGAGCCAGCTTTTATAGAGTATCTTACTCAAATGACTGTTCGGCCTTCAAGTTACCTATAGAGGAGACCGACCCAGTTTTCAATTGTTTTTTTTTTGTACTGGTGCTAAGTATATGTATGTATAGAAATTAAGCGATCCTTTGGTTTCATTTTTTAACCCCCGACAAAAACATAACGTGTGTATCTGTGTGTCTGTCTGCGCCATCGTAGTTCTAAAACGGCTGAACCGATTTTGATTATTATATTTTTGTTTGAAAGGTGACTTATTCATTATGAGGTACGGAACTTTTTGGAACTTGAACTCGAATCATATTTTGTGTTTGACATTCTGAGTACTTAATGCTAATCTTAGACGGCAGTGGACGAACAAGAAATTAACTTTGTGAGAGACTGCCCGAAGTAGGTTTATATAAAAACCTGTATTACCATGGTCACCATGAGTAATGATGATATATTGTCATCATGTCCTCAGACGCCTTCGGGTCGCAAACGTAAGTCCGAGCGCACGGAACGTTCTGATGATAAATTTGCCTATATCATGAAGGTCGTAATTTTAATGAAGTTCAAATGCTTAATTGCAATTTCAATGTCCGAAAGCAAGTACCTGCAATTTTATTGTTAGTAACAACCAGCTGTTCGTGTGGCAATTGATTTTTATTTATATAGATAAACTAGCTGCGCCCCGCGGTTTCACCTGCATAAGTTTCGATCCTGTGGGAAAATCGAGATAAAAATCCTATGTGTGTTAATCCTGGTTATAAACTATGTATGTATGGGCAATTTCATCCAAATCCGTCTAGTAGTTTCTGTGTGAAAGAGTAACAAACATTCATTCATCCATCCATACAAACTTTTAGTAGGATAGAATAGATAAACAATGAAGAATAAACAGGAAAATACATAGTACCTATTATACATTTATGTGTGTTTCCTATTGTAATCATGTTATATACTTTTTTACATTATTAATAGAAATACAGTACATAGCAATAGATATCCAATTATCGACTTCCTATTGTTTTAATTGTAATACAATTAATAACGGGTTATTTCGCAAAAACTGCAATTCTGCATCCGCCCTGTTGCCAGTGTCAAAGATCTTTTTACTGCAGCATTCACAACCATTCGACAGGTTGTCGAAACGAAAATAACACATTTTCAATTACTAATTAGCCTTTCCCCCGACACGCGACAGCAAATAGAGAGGGCTCTTTTTTAAAATTGGTTCGATTCGGCACGGAAGTGTATCGAACGGTTGTGAATGGCTATGTCAGTATAATAATAACTCTAGGTGTGGTGGTCTCTATGCTATGTACTTTTTACAAGGCAGCACTGCAGGTATTTGTGCACAGTTCCTATGTATCCGGTGTGTATTTTCACCAATTTCTACGTATACGATCTATGTTTACATACACCTGGCTGCCGTCCAATTTCTGCGACAATTTACTGACTAGACTAAATTAATTTAGGTAAAAAGTTTGTGTTTACTAGCCGCTCTGTACATCGATAACTTGGTTTGATTTTGCAATCGACGGATAATTTTTATTCGTGGAATAAAATGGACGTCTGACAGATTTTGTATGGAAGAACTGTCAAAAATTTTAAAAAAAATCTGGCGTTGGAAAAAGCGGCCCTAAGTAATGTTTTGGCTTCCGGGGTTTCATTTGTTTCTCTGCGAAATCGGAAACAAATCATTTTATAAGTTGGGGTCGTAAAATATGGTAAAAAAATAAAAATAAAACAATAATTTTCATAAACTTCATCGATGAATCCAACTAGTCACAGCATACTTTTAAAACTGGTGCACAACCGTGCACCTATCGTTATCTATACCCCAGTTGGAACCCCAACTGTTCATTTCCAGTGCAGAAGAGGCCATGAGGAACTGCACGGGTACTCTTTTAAAAATAATTGCTCTTTAAAGCGAATAATTATGTTCCATTTCTCTAATTAACTTTCCCTCCCCCAGGCAATGGACCGAGCGGCATGGTGTCGTCGTTTATGCTCGCCGGTAACGTGCCATACCTCAAAGAGATACCAGATGACTTGCCCATCGATGAAATGCTCAGAGCCAGGTAAATATAACACCACCACCACCACCTGGAACCATTCCCGAATCTTTATGATGTCGGCTACCAAGCTGATTGAGCAAGATGACGTCAGCATATCTACTTGCTACTTAACTGGTAACTAAACTATAGCCTAATAACGTACATTTACAATGCCTTTCATTTTGACAATTCGACAGTATTCATTGAATTGTTTACGTTGTCGAGCATATGAATTTTTCAAACATAGCTGTAATGGATTATGAATTTCCTTCAAAATCCTCCGAATTGCGATAGCATCTGTGTTGTATAATTGGGTCCAGCACTAGTTGATTGACATCTTGCCGTAGAATAGAAATACTTTACTTCTTTGAAACAAAGGCCTTTTCTTATAGAGAGAAGGGATGAACAGTGATCGCTAGGCATACTCACTGTGTATCAGCGATCTCAGACTTCAGTTTCGTTAATGTTTTCATTAAACCTCTAAAATAAATTACCAAGGCACATTTATAAAATCGATAAAAGTCAGACACATTATTTTGACGTATTCCACATTGGGCACCCGCTTAAATGGCACTTGAGGTATTCCACATACGGCACCTAACGATATTAAAGTTTTGCATACCTGTAACTGGATATAGAAATAGGGACATAATGTTTTATGTTTACTTATGTTTTTTGTATGGTTTTCCTCCAGACTTTCAAACTTACCGCGCGGACAGAGTTTATACGACACAGACCTCATGGAGCTGGCTGAGGGACTCGAGGGAAGAAGCCAGAACCCCATACCTCTGCTGGTGAGTACAATAGCATTAGTAGCATAATGTAGAAAGAAAAAAAGAATTGATTCCATATCGTGCAAGCTGCAAAAACTCCCGAAATAAAACTGCAGCTTAATGTTTCCGATTGCATAATCTTAATATATGTATATAATTCTTTTGTATGAGTGTTTGTCACCTAACTCCTTCTAAACTGTTGGGCCGATTTGGATGAAATTTTGTGTATTTCAACGGGTTACTGGATGGTTTGAAATCACAATTAGACCCGGTAGGTGGCGCTGCTGTCAGTATTATGATGAGTCAACCGGGCAGGACGACGTTTGGGTCCGCTAGTATAAATATAAAACATAAGTAGGAAATTGGGGTCTCCCTAGTTTCATCGAAAGGAAATTGCCAAATGATCACTTCCCAAAAATATTTCCGCATAATTTAATTTGACATATTATTACTTAACAAAAAATCTATTCACAAATAATCGTAACGCAAACCTAATGTTTGGCAAGTGAACGTTTAAACAATGACTTGTTTACCAACTAGTACTTTTACCAATTTTTATGTAGTCAAATATTTCAGTTGGAATAACTCATTTTACGCAAAATAAAATTTGCCATTTATTTAGTATCGTCAGTTTTCAATTTACCATTTCTGTTGAATCAATTATTGTTATAAGTAGTCTAACTAGTTCAGTCTTGGGTAGCCTGATTTTTTCCTTATTTTTTTTTTCTATATTATCTAGTCGTTTCTGGCACTCGTCGGCCGCTACCGCGGCACCGCTTGCTTGCTTTTTTTTAAAATTAACCTCGTCTAACTAGTTTGATTCTTGATAGCCTTGATTGATAGATAACAATAATATCTTTTTTTATAATTCCCAAACATGTTATTTTTGCCATAACAAATCATTTGACCAAACGTTTATTGTCTAAAGATTGATTGCTGTAATAAATCATTTGATTAAAGACCAAATGCTTTAATGACATGACATTATCCTTAATAATATTCTGCCAAATAAAAATTTGACCAAATGAAAATGTGCGTACTAAAATTATTCCAAACATTGCATTGTTATAAAAAAAGGTTGCTAAAATTTGTTTGGGTGGGTAGTGAAATTTTGGCAAAATCTTTTCGACAAAACGGCAAAATCCCAGGAAATTGTTTTCAGTGCCGTCAAAATATTAAAGACCATTGTTCAAATAATATTTACAAAAATACTAAAAACAAAAGAAGGGATTCAGCACATGTGTGACTACGTAAATATATATATATATATATGTAAATATTTTTTCCCAAAATTGTGGTAAGATATGGTGGTGGATCGTAAGATATGAATGACAATATATATAATGAGGACATTAAATTATTGTCATTCATATCTTACGATCTTACCTACTGAATCTCTACCCAACGAACCACTGCTGTGGGGGCTTGATACTTAATATATGCTAATAACGCCACAACCGCATATTATCAGACATACTTAGATACATAATTAACGCAACCTCATGATACTCAACGTGACTCGGACAAGTATTCGAACTCGTAGAGGTTTTTACAATAATACGTTGTATTGAGTTTGATAAAAGCTGGTATTTAACCATGTGGGGGCCCCCCACATGCTAAAACACCAGTTTTTAGGAGCTAGCTGGGGTCACACTGATAATGCTCGGATTTGGTCCTAATGTGGTAATTCAGTTTGGTTTTATTTTTTACGTATCTCGGGCACATGGGGTCCCGGTCCTTTGGAAGCCGTACGAGGGGCCGCAGCCAACTCGCAGAGGCCCCTTAGGAAATTTTATTAGCTTATTGCTAGCTGATAGGATTTGCGACCTAATTTTTGGGGGTTTTTCGCACGAATACTAAATATTAGGTACATCGATATTATTATAACAGGGAGATTTGCACTTGTTACTGCTCTTAAAAAAAAATAGAAAGATACCGTTTTTTTTTTAAGTCATTGGTGTTTTAGGGCCTTTCTTTTAAAAGCTTTTGAAATGAAAGAAAACTATATCCAATCCACTCAGCCTATCACAGTTCACTGCTGGACATAGGCCTCCCAGACTGCGCCGCAACACCCTGTCCTCCGCATCCAGTCTGCCCTCTAATTGCGTAACACACGATCAATCGGAATCTGAATAATTTTGAAGCAAATTGCTAATCCATTGCTTCATAAGCTCGAAAAATTTGTCTGCTCAACACGTAAATAACGCAATTAATGTTGTTGAACTGTCAAAATGAAACCGATTCCGATTGATCGTGTGTTACGCAATCACCTTTTTTAAGGTCATCGGTCGATCTAGCTCGGGGTGAACCCACAAACTATACCCAATTTTTTTAAATTGTTTTATAATATCTACTAGCCAGGCTAAACATGAATCTCAGGTTTTGAATGGACACCCTTCAGAACCTGAGATTCTTAACCATGTCATGTTTAAATAAACGTCTTCAGATTTTAATTCATCAAACAAAGCTATACAAGAATTGAATAACACAATCAAGTTTTCAACCAAACTCATAACATTACATTGTCATCATGAAACGGTATAACAATATCTTAACGCCACAGTATAACATCGTAATCAGTAGTAATTTTTTGGTAGTTTTTTTTTTTTATATGTTGCCCCACACTAGGAATTTCTCCTGTATCGTGGGTGCGTTTACAAACATTTAAACTCACATACACAAACAGCCAGATCCGGAACAACTACTTGTAGGCCATACAAATATTTGTTCCGTGCGGGAATCGAACCCGCGACATACTGCGCCAACCGTGCCGTCTAAATTTGTGCTCGGTTGATGGAAACAGGCTCGCCCTCTTTTACATGGGACTTACGAGTAACATTCCTGCCGAGGTGTACTTCTGCCTACCCTTTTCCCAACTATGTTGGGTTCGGCTACCACTAACCGGATGCAGCTGAATACCAGAATTTTACATGGAGCGACTGCCTATCTGACCTCCACAACCAAGTTACTGGGTAATACGATACCCCTTGGTAAGACTGGTTGTTAGACTTTCGGGCTTCTTCTGTAACGACTGCCAAAGCTCCATGAATGACAGCCGGCGGGACCAACGGCTTAACGTGCTTTCAGAGGCACAAAGCGGTCTTCGTATGTAAAGATGGTCACCCATCCACGGACCAACCGCAACAAGCGTAGCTTAACCTGACCCGTGCGGCTGTTATACTTATTGCGACAATTCATACGTATAACAAAATTAAATCTTTGCTATCATTATAAACTTATATGGATTACAACATGATAGGATTATTTGTCATAACGCTTGATACAATACGCTCTTGTAAGCGAACCGTATTTACGATGTACGATGCCGTAACACCTGCTCTGTTTATCTGTTAGAAACACATACCAAATCTGAAGGCCAATTCGCGTAATTTAAAACGTTCAAAATCTAGGCATTCTCATCTCGGTGACAAACAAATCTCAAAAACTTATCAAAATGTAGGGAAATACAGTCTGTCAAAAAATAAAGTATTTTTTGACAGATTGAGACTGAGATCAGACTGTGTATGTTCTTAAAATTACAAGAATTACCTCTCTAATATCAATTATAACTAAAAAAACGAAAAACGTGTTTTTATAATTGAGCCGGCCATCCGGCCGCGCCGTGACGAGGCGAATTGATTACCTAACGCGCAATATACTTAATGATGATTATAGTTTGACCAAAACCGCTGTACCGCGCCTTCGGTATGTGCGCGGCGAGACGGGGGGGCAGTGCAGGCCGCTCATTCATCATCGCTCATGGCCCCCCGCCCCCCGCCTCGCCGCGCATACCTAAGGCGCGGTACAGCAGTTTCGGTCAAACTATAGGACTCTTATCTAAGCCGTTGGTCCCAGTTGTCATTCATAAATCCTTCAGTCGTTACGGGTAGTCCAGCCCAGCGGGCTGCCCACTGGGTAGGCAGAATTGGAACTGCACTGCTTTTTTGTTCTATGATTAAGTACAAAAAAGCAGTGCAGTTCAACTTCTGCCCTGCTATAAGAGCTGGTGGTTAGCCCCCTGAAGTCTAACAACCAGTCTTGCCAAAGGGTATCATGTTTTCCAGTAACTGGGTTGTGGAGGCTTGCGGGGAAATTGCGTATAAAACTAACAGTAGTAACGGCATTCATTTAAGGTGGAAGCACCAAGGTGGCCCGCGAAATTCAAATTTTCTTACGTTTTTTGCAATTTGCTGGTCAGTACTAAGTTGTACGTTGATTAAAATATGATTCGCGGCCGTAACAACATGTAAATTATAAGTATCCGTGTTTATGTTTCTAACAGAATGTCAAAAACCTCTATACATTATAAATTCATGAAAGCTCGCAGTCAACTCCTCGTATTCGTGTACTTAACGTATGACATGACAAATTAAATATTATATGAATCAGAGGGAATTTCTAATGTTATGAAATAATGTAGGGTTGGCGTTCTGTCCTTTCTACATCATCACCTGCCTTTTCCCAGCTTTGTTGGGGTCGGTTTCCAGGCTGAATACCAATGTTTTGTAACCATATTTTGATTTAAAAGACTGTCATGGAGTTTCTTGCCCGTTCTCCATAGGTCCCTATTACCATTGACATAGACAATTAGCTTCATCTTTCTGACTGACCGACCCATTGACAATTCATGAGCCTGTAATTGATTTATCCTACTAATATTATAAATTAAAAACTTTGGATGGATGATTGTTACTCTCTCACGCAAAAACTTCTGAATGGATTTGGATGAAATTTGGCACACAGATGGTTAATAACCAGGACTAACATATAGGCTTTTTTATCCCAATATTCCCACAGGATCCAAACTTATGCGGAAGAAACCGCGGGGCGCAGCTAGTTCGAAATAAATGCTTTGCGTTTGAGTATTTTACATGGAGCGACTGCAGCCTATCTAACCTCCACAACGCAGTTTGCTGGGTAATGCGATACCTCCTGGTACTATTTGCTAGACTTTCGGGCTTCTTACTATCCGTAACTGTCAAAGATCTACAAATGATAGCCGGGACTAACGGCTTAACGTGCTTTCAGAGGCACGCAGCGGATTCGATATGTAATGGATGATCCGCAGACCGACTACGACACCAGCAGTGCGATTCTGTAACCATCTCACCGTGAAAACTTAGGTGAAGTGAGCGTGGAGCTGTCATTCCAACTAATGTTAGGGATTGACACTATTGACAGCTCACTTCACCTAACTTTTCACGGTGAGATTTTTACAGAATTGATCGGCTGCGATCGTCCGGTATAGCTGTTATTAGTTAACCACGAGCCCCCCACCTTCGGTACTATTTAACACTAAATCATCAGCATCGCCATCATCTCAGCCGAAAGACTTCCGGAAGTCTTTCGGTTTGGCGCTTGTCCCCCAAGCGACTCCACTTCGACCAGTTCTGTGCTTCTCGCATCCAACGGATTCCTGCGGCCTTCACAAGATCGTCAGTCCACCTTGTGGGCGGCATTCCAACGCTACGTCTTCCGATACGCGGTCGCCACTCCAGAACCTTTCGGCCCCATCGGCCAAACTAATACTAAAGATTAAAAATATAAAATCATCGCCAATTGATCCACTTTCTTATACTATAAATATAATATAATATATCATAAATCTTTATTTCTCAATAAATGCAGTTATAATGTTCCAGAGTGAAAATCCTGACTTCTAAATTAGGTTAATGTACCTATCTTAGAAGCCAGTGTCCCTTCAAAGTGTTGTGCGTGTAGGAAATAGGACACAAATTACACACAATAATCAATTAGGGCAAGTCCAAGAGAAAGAAAAAGAAAAGAAAATAAAAAGAAAACAGAATACAAGAAAAAAAACATTAAATGAAAGTGTGTGTGTGTGTGGGTGATGGGGTGTGTGTATGTTTGTGAAATAGCAATACACAAGTTGGCAAGATTTCTCAAACTCAAACTCAAATCATTTATTTCAATTCCACCATTTCAGGCACTTTTGAATTGTCAACATTTTAAATAGTCGGTCAGTTAGTCAAAAAGTGAAGCTAGTTGCCCATTCCAAAACGTAGATCTCTTTGGAGAAAAACGGGCAAGAAACTCCAAGGACACTCTTTTATTTAAATCAAGATATATAATATATTCTATATTTATACGCTAGGTATACGAACTCGTTATGCGTAAAGTACTTACGTAAATCAATATAAATTATGTTATTTTACATCAAACGCGTCGGACCGTGAACTTTCTGACATAATAATTATATCACCATGAACTACACGTCGAGGTTATGCAAATCATTTTAGTTAGACTAAAATAGTGACGTGTTTTACATAATGACGAATTTGGTGATTATTACTGTAGGTGTAGACTGACTAAAATATTACGTGTTTGAAGATAGTAACATTAAAACAACCTCCACGAATGGTGACATTTAAATGTGCATACATGGGGCGCGCCCTGGGCAGTCAATCCCGCTACCACGTGGCTGACTGGTTGATATTTTTACCACGGCATATTTTAACACTTTACAAAATTATGGTTGTTGGAAGTTTTTTACACTACATACATTAAGAACTGTCCAGCCAACAATTTTCCACACAGTCACAGTTGTTTTATAGTTTCATGAACAGCATAAAATATTTTATATCGATAGGAAACATAAAAGCTAGAGTAGACATTTTTTTTACAACCACTACGAAGTTTTATTTTGTATTGTCAATAAATTAGCAAAATATTAAAACGAATTCGTCTATTTGCCTCTAATTTTTAGCTCAAAGACATTTTCAACGCGTGTGACACTTACAAGAAAAAATGTCCACAACGGACGAGCAAACTCAGATAAATTAGTATCATCATCATTTTATATTTATGCCTGTCGTCTGTCTGTCCGTCAGTTTTAATTGTGACAGCTAACAAGCAGCTCTCATAACAATAACGTTTTTAGTGATGCTAGGGAGTGACGCACGTCAAACTCACTCTATCTAAGTTTTCACGGTGAGTTTTTTACAGAATAGAACGGTTTTTTTTAAACGATAAAAATAGTATGGTGCAGAAATAAAAAGATTGTTGATATTTAGATCAAGAGTTCCAGACTATCTGTGTAACTTCTAAGTCATCTGTTGTGTAACCAAGTTGTCTGTTGTGAACGACGCCGTTTAGCATAATGCTATACTACTTATTTGTAAATACTGTAGTAAACTGCAGTGGTCGAGTTTGTAGCAGAAACTTGATTTGTATCAATGGAATGTTCCAGTTTAAAGTTTCTTTCCATAATTCTACCACCATAGGAATTTTCTGTAAACTTTAAATTGGACAGTTCTTCGTTTTGTGAGAGAGGCGTATATTTAGCAGTGGACTGCAGGACGCAAAGTGAAGTAACATAACATCACGCGTATATTTCCCGAAGTGTTAGGCAGAGATGCAAAATGAAATAATCGATAGATTGTATTGCAACATTACATAAAGAAAGAAAAAAATATATTTATTGCGACTCGTAAAGGAAGATCATAAACAAAACTAAACACAGTCAAAAATAAAAAAAAACCAAACTATATAAAAAAGTAACAAAAAGAAAAATAAAACAGAAAGTCCTATACGAGGGCAAAAGGCTCCTACCTCAGCATGACGCTGCGACATTTAAAAAAATATGTCGCATGGCATTAAGCCTCGGATACACTAGGGGACATTTTGTCTCGCAACACGACACGCAACACTCTATCTACGTGTCGCTGCAACGTTCCAAAGTGTCCCGCAACATTTTATGTGACGCGGGATATGTTGGTTGCACGCGTCCCGCAAAATGTTCCGCGACATTCACGTAATTGTCGAGCGCCATGTTTCGCAACATGTCGCTTCATTTGTCCCCTAGTGTATTCGAGGCTTTAAACATAACTGGCGAAATGTGGGTGTACAGACGCCAGCAAGCCATCAAGCTACTACAATCTGCCAAATTTGTGTAATAGATTTTCAACTTTATCCCTGAAACATTAAGGTTCAAGGTTGTTTGGGAAAATTTGACAGTTTCGGGTAGCTTGACCTGCTGGCGTCCGTACCTACTACAGACACTTCTGCGCAACCCTTCGGGTATAACAGGCGTGATGTTCGGGTAGGTTTGCCTGACCGCCCAATATTTTTCCGATCAAAAGACGATCTGACAAAAGCTAATCGACAAATCATATACTCGTAATTACTGATGATGATATGTCACCTTAAGTACTCAGATTACAATCACTTGATAGTATCATAATAAAAGATAGTATCTTTCTTTTAAATAGGAATATTAATAGAAGTGATCGTAAAAGTGACGAATTGATTGTTGATAAACATACTCGTAGATTGAGTGCTACACACACACTATGATGTGTCATTTTGTGGACAAAACTGAAGTTTAAATTCCCTCATAGGTATGATGTGAAAGTACAGTTTACCTTTATTTTTACTAGCTGTTGGCCGCGACTTCGCCCGTCTGGGGGCAATTATCCCACGTGAACGTACACTACCTTGATAAAAAGTCCTAACCCAGGTCACGATCTACCTGCGTTTCCAATGAAATCCATTCAGACCGGGTCCCGAGATATGTATAACATAAAAATAAATAACAATGAATAATCTGCCTAGCCCTTTAGCAACTATTTTATACTAGCTGCGCCCCAAGGGTCACCAGCATCAGTTTCGATCCCGATCGGAATATCGGGATAAAAAGTAGTCCTATGTGTTAATCCTGGTTATAAACTATCTGTGTGCCAAATTTCATCAAAATTGGTCCAGTCGTTTGAGCGTGAAGAAGTAACAAACATACAAACACACACTCACTCACAAATTTTCGCCTTTATAATATTAGTGTGATGAACAAATGTCCTAATTTTTCAGTTTTATTTTCTCACCACAATAAATAATTCTCAATGTATGTACATACACAGATTAAAAATGAGCCATAATGTCGGTTAGAATAAGCCATTAACAAGATCAATATATCATGGAGTAGGTACATTTATCATATTCAAGGCTAATAATTTATTAATGTCTGAATCGTTTTTATACGTTTTTGTCCAAGTTTTTTTTTGGGAATATTTTATTGTGTAGCAAGATATAAAGCGACCAGTCTTTATGTTAGGAGTTTTTCACATTTATATAAAGGCTCCCGCTGACAGGCGCGCCGCGACAGCGCAACGCAACTCTATACCAATTAAGAATTAGAGATAATTTTCAAGTTATGGAACAACAAACTGAATTTCATACATAACAAAGTTCAAATTCCATTGCAACCAAAAGTTTATTAGGACCTTTTTGTTACAATGGTCACTCAAAAATCAACTTAAAATACATTACACTAAAGTAGATAACTTATTAAGTGGCGATGGAATGTAAATTATCTGAGATTATATTTACACTGATAGTACAATTTCTATGAAAACTTCTTGGAAATAGTTCTACTAGAATCGCGTCGCGCCTGTCTTTGGGAGCCTTTAGTCGCCATCGACTTCCTAAGATATTCATCATGATCATTCTCCTGCTCTTGTCCCAATATATTCGTGGTCGGCGCAACATGTCTTTCTCTTCCACATTTCTCTATTAGTCGTCATCTCGGTAGTCACCCCCTTTCTAACCATATCATCATTCACACATTCCATCCATCGTTTCTTTGGTCTTCCGCTACTCTTATAGCCATCGAAATTCATACTCAAAACTTTCCTAATTTTTTGGCCAAAGAATCAGCATTGCCATGCAACGTGGCAATGGCAATGCTGCCAGCGTTTTGGGCACGTTTCCTATTGACAGCGATGCGATTCTTTTTATACATATACTTGTACATATTATTATTTTAAGACTGTTAGCTTTTAAAATTATGTAAATATAATGTAAACTTTTCTCATGTTGAAATGATGCTGATGAATGAATGCATGATGATTGATGAGTCAAAGTCTATATATTTCGTAAAAAAAAAAAAAGTAGATAATAAATGTTGGGTTTATTACACTTTTCCTCTAAAATGTATGTCAATAACTTCATCTTAGTTTTTGTTTTGGCATCCAGCCAGGGTGGACAAAGTAGATATTGCTTTTAGTAACTTTCAGAATACCACAAACTTCCATGTCTATAGAACTGTTAATAAAACTGAAGAGTTTGTTTTTTTTGAAAATAAAACGCTAAGCAAAAACGAAGTGGTAGCGAGGGCAGATGATGCGATGCGACGCAGTGGGTTTTGGGAACAAGACATTTCACGCGGACGAAGTCGCGGCCAAAAGCTAGTGTAAAGTACATTGGAAGCAAACTAAGTGCTATCGATCGTAATTCGCAGTACGCTCCGATTGTTGACTTTGATATCGATTTTGACGTGAGTCGCTTTCGCGGTGAGGGCGTGCCTGCCAGGCTGCTAGTCTGTCTATTTTATATCTTGTCAAGTTGCCAAATAAGGCAGTAAATAATATAAATAATGATTATTTTAAAAGTATTTGTCTGAAGCAATAATATTTGCAAGTAAGTCGAGATAGGTACTTACTGGACACACTGAAATAGCTACCATTTTCCTTTTGAAACTGTTTGCATAAAATCAATGTTTGGATACTTAATTTAGTTGGAAATATCTAATAGTACCAGCTTAAACTAAGATGTGGCTGTCCACCCCATAAGATATTACTTACTTATTTCAAGATATCCTGAAATTCATACTCTCGAGTCGATCATTTTTTTAATCAAGTATTTGGTACTTATTGACAGGCCTAAGCTGTCCTTCCATACGTACTGTAATTTTAAGACATTGTAAAAGCCAATTATTTTTAAAAGAGTATCCGTGGAGTATCTTGCCGGCTCTTCTCCATACGAAACGACCAATTGGAACCGTGCACCTAGCTTCTGACGTTTCACAAGTGCCCATGTTGGTTTACGTGAAATAAAACATTTTGATTTTGATCGGCTAGCTTTCCGTTCAATCAAAACCAATAGATTTTTAAAGTAAACCGGATCGTAGTATATCTTAGCGTTAAATCGCATAGAGTAAATACTACATAAGTAGTCGTAATGCTCGTAGTAAAGCAGTCGATAATAAATCCACATAGCAGCAAAACCTGTTGTATCTGCGCCGGCGCCGGCCTTCGATACTGAACTTGTGATCGATAGGAGGTCGATGTATTGCCAGCGCGGTTTTAAATACCCGTTCACTTAAAGAGATTTATTTGAATAGTTTACAATATTTACGCTGTCGAGGAAATTCAGTTAATGCCAATTTTTTTTTTAAATCTTACATTTTACGGGTCGTCAGAAAGCCCGAAAGTCCGACAACCAGTCTTACCAAGGTGTATCGTATTACCTAGTAACTGGGTTGTGAAGGTCAGATAGGCAGTCGCTCCATGTAAAATACTGGTGTTCAGCTGCATCTGGTTCGACTGGAAGACGACCCCAACATAGTTGGGAATAGGCTAGGCTTGTTATTAATTTTGTTTTTAAGTCTGTTGGTTTACTTTGGTAAAGTTAATGAGAGAGAGAGGTTGCAAAAAGTGGTAAATTCGCTTAAAAGCGCTTTTGTACTGCTTAATTAAGCATAAACAAGAATGATCCGGGAAAATCCGGTGCTAAATCTAATGGTAATAAAGTTAATTAAAATAGTGAAAGTATTTATACAAAGCCAATTAAAATTCGTTCACAAATCGTTCGTTGATTCACCAATTTTACTTGATTCACCAATCCGTCAAAAATAACTGAGTCACAAGCTTTAATATTCAAAATGCCAACTATTAATACTATCGTTAAAAGTCACCTGCGTCATTCAAAAGCCCGTCGTTACTAAAAATTACTATTAATTTGTCTGTATGTCATGTGTGAGCAGTGGTGTTCCAGTGGCAACGGCCGAGACTTACGAGTGTACGTCGTAGGTTCGAAACCCGACAGGCGCTTTACTTTGTGTAAGTTATTTCATCACCACTGCTCTCAAACCGGTGAAGGATTACATCTTAAGGAAACTAATGTCCTAGAACCAAAAATTCGAAGACATGTGACTCTAAACCGCACTGAGCTATTTTGGAACGACCTAATTCCCTCTTACCGACAAAAGGTCTGTGTCCCAGCATTGGGAATGTTATAGTTTCATTATACTTATGCAGTATGCTATGCACCAATCAGTCAAAAATACCTGAGTCACGCTTTATTATTCAAAAATGCCACTACACTAGTGAGCTATCGTTAAAAGTCAATGACCTGCGTCATTCAAAACGCTCCTCATTACTAAAATTATTCTATGTCTGTATGTGGGTAGTCACGGAAAACTGTCATTAGGTTAAGTCGCCAAAACAGATTAGTAAGTAGCTAACTAAGACTAAATTACTTTTAAATATTTTAACCCATGTTTATGCTGAATTGCTGAGTAATCTTGTAATACAAATGTCTAGTAAGTCATTCAAAGTTAAATCAAGTTGTAGTGCAAAAATCTTTACCTATACAGGGTGTAAAAAGACACATCAGAGCCGTCAACTACGCATCCTGTACATCACACTAAGTAACATTGCACAAACATAATTTCTGGGAAACGACTTTTATTTTTGGTGTGAAGATTTTCTATTTGCGGTAGTGCACAATGTGGCGCACGCAAAACATTGTTCTTATGGATGCATGCAACGGTACAGGGGTCTTGGGGATATAAATTATAGTTGTAAAACATGTCATTAAAAACTTGTTTTCGTAAAAATAACGACGGTAAACGTTGGAATTTTGACCTTCGATGTCTCCGTAACCAAAAGGTTCCCACTTATGGTCCAGCACGAAAAGATTATCACAATAACGGGGAGTACCAGTGACTCTCGGTTTCGTTAGTGTCTTTATTCTCCCGTTATAAAATAACATCACGACAGTTATCATTTAAGGGTTACGTAGAGGTCTCTTCTCTGGTGGTACCGTCCCTAAGCAGAGGTGACGTAATTAATTTGGGCTAAAAGTAGGTAGGTACTATGTGCTGACAGATATCAGTCTAACTGATATGTACTGAAATCGTACCGTTGGTTCAATAAACCATGAATGAGCGTTGGCCCTGAATAGATTAGCACATACTAGATACGATACAGTCTCTTCTCAAATGCCATTACCTGTTTATTTTGTTTTATTCATTCACTAGCTTCTGCCCGCGGCTTCGCCCGCGTGGATGTCGGAAATTATCCCACGGGAACGTGCTAACAGGATAAAATGTACCTATGTGCTTCCCCAGAATGCCATCTATCTCGCGGGCTCTTTGTGGCTAATTACAATAGAAAACTAATTGTGTCTCATTAGTGGTGATTAAGAGGGTACCTATATGATATCTTTACCTAAGTACCTAACTAATTAAAAAAAAACTCAATAACAGAAAATTAAATACCTACCTACCTAAATAAACCTATTTCTGATGATAACTAATCTAAACTCAATAAATAAGCAAAATCCCTAAAAACTAATATCTATACGAATGACTAATCCTACCTAACAGTATTATAAAATAATCTACGTCACTACGTACACTATCAAATATACTACCTATACTTTAAAATTAAAATCTATACCTACGACTTATATAAAAATAAACCTAAATAACTCTAAAAACTAAAAGGAATAAAAATGAACTCCATTGCGGGTGACTTAACCTACGACAAACTTATTATTTGCGGTTGGTGCAGTAATCGGGTCCAGGGATCGAACCGCAAAATTAAGTTTGTTTTTTATTGTATATACTTTTCCGGGATAAAAAGTACCCAGTGTGGTGCCCAGGATATTAAAGAATAATTATACCAAGTTTCAACGTAATCGAACCGGTAGTTTTTGCGTGATGCCTGAACAAACAGACAGACAGACAGACAGACAAAAATTTTTTAATCACATTTTTGGGTTCGGTGTCGGTCTAGTAACACCCCCTGCCATTTATTTTTTTGATATTTTCAATGCACAGAATTTTCACTTCTACAGATTTATTATAAGTATAGATTAGGTAACCTAAGTTTTAGCTTTTAATTAATATATTAAACAAATTGCCTCGTGAGTGACCCCTAAGGTCTCATTTTTAGGGTTCCGTAGCCAAATGGCAACGGAACCCTTATGGATTCGTCATGTCTGTCTGTCTGTCTGTCTGTCTGTCTGTCCGTCCGTATGTCACAGCCGCTTTTTTCCGAAACTATAAGAGCTATACTGTTGAAACTTGGTAAGTAGATGTATTCTGTGAACCGCATTAAGATTTTCACACAAAAATAGAAAAAAAACAATATTTTAGAACTGAAACTAAAAATTTTTTTTTTCTTCGAACCCTTGTGGGGTATCTATGGATAGGTCTTCAAAAATGATATTGAGGTTTCTAATATATTTTTTTTCTAAACTGAATAGTTTGCGCGAGAGACACTTCCAAAGTGGTAAAATGTGTGTCCCCCCCCCCCTGTAACTTCTAAAATAAGAGAATGATAAAACTAAAAAAAATATATGATGTACATTACCATATAAACTTCCACCGAAAATTGGTTTGAACGAGATCTAGTGAGTAGTTTTTTTTTGATACGTCATAAATCGTAACGTAACGGAACCCTTCATGGGCGAGTCCGACTCGCACTTGGCCGGTTTTTATTAAGATTGTAATTGTATGAAAATTGTGTGTTTACACTTTGAATAATCAATTAGAGAGGGCACGCCCGTTCGATAATTTTGACAACGCAACGGTTTGTAAAGTTGCTATATTTAGTGAAACCAAAATTATAACGAAGGCCACAAAAAAAACTGTTTGCTGGGTAAGGTGAGCCATTAACTCCCCATAATCAGCCTCTAACGTTCCCACTGCTGGGACACACGCCTCCTCTCGGTGAGAGGGAGTGGGTCGTAATCCACAATGCGGGTACAGTACGGGTTGGCGGATCGCACATGTCTTCGAATTTTTTGGTTCTTAGTCTTAGGACATGCCGGTTTCCTCACGATGTTTTCCTTCACCGTTTTGAGAGCAGTGGTGATGAAATAATTTACACAAAATATAGTGCCTCCTTGGTTTCGAACCCACGACCTGCAACTTGTAAGTTGCGGCCGTTACCACTGGGCCACCACTGCTTTTTTACTCTTACCGCGTTCTAACCAAAAGCGATCATCGCGCGAGTCCGCGATCGATCGCGATCGTTTGTATGAATTTTGACGTACAAACGCGATATGATCGATCGCGCGGCTATGTCATACTTACCTATATTCATATAAAACAACGCGACAATCGCTTTTAGTTAACGACGCGGCCTTAAACTTTCCGAAGAAAAAATTCATTAAATATGTGCGCATGACAAGTAACCACTAAATACTGGTATTCAGCTGCATCTGGTTAGACTGGAAGCCGACCCCAACATAGTTGGGAAAAGGCTAGGCAGATGATGAGATAATGATGACAAGTAACCACTGCTTCAAACCAAGCAGGGAAAATGGCCTTACAAGAATCGACAACCTTGTTATTAACCGATTTGCTGACCGTACCATGACTAAAGTTTAAAGTAGGTACCTACTTCTAATATTAGAAAAGATAATTACTACAATTAGTCTGTACCACAATTTATAGACAATATACATACACGTGGCGTCTTCCAAACGTGTGGGCAGTTGTTGGTGGGTGCTCATTAGTCAATTAATACTCGTTAGACATGTCGCCAAGACGCCAACACAACGTTTCTAGGTTGAAAATAGAATATTCCAGCGGTTGTTCCCATGTAGAAACTATAGAAGTCCACGTGCTACAATTCTTACTTGTCTGCAACATAACTGCACCGGTCTCGTGGTCGCAACCGCGACTGCGGTCCGCGGGGTCCTGCCCCAGCAGTCTAGACATTCATAGTGATCGCTTTACGACCGAATTCGGTCGCAAAGTCCTGGATTGACAGGTGTAATGTATGGAGTGACAGGACTTTGCGACCGAATTCGGTCGCAAAGTCCCGGATTGACAGGTGTAATGTATGGAGTGACAGGACTTTGCGACCGAATTCGGTCGCAAAGCGATCGCTATGAATGTCTAGACTGCTGGGGCAGGACCCCGCGGACCGCAGTCGCGGTTGCGACCACGAATACGGTGCAGTTATGTTGCAAACAAGTATGCTATGTATTAAAATTACGCAAATCAACATAACTCATATCTTTTAGAACAAATCTTAATTTACAATTTTGATAAATCTTAATTAACAAATAATAATTTATCATTTAAGTAATTTAACTTATTCCATCTGTCATTGGAAAACACAATCCATTATAAAATCCACTTCCGTCCAGCTAAATTCAGCAACTTCCTCAATCCGCCATGAATGCAGAACAGGAAGAACTGTCGCCATTTTTTTTATAAAATGAGGAAATTACGTGCACAACCTTGAATGGTAAACTTAGGCTCAAATAATCCTATTGAATGACTATTTCCATGAAATATTTATCAATAGAAGTATGTTTATAAACTTAGAGGGTTATATTGATGATTTTAATGATTATAATTCTGTAAATTCATACTTGCTTATTATGTTTTGTTCAACATACATCCTGATACTGGCCTGAAAATGGCAAAAAACGTAAGAAATGACTGTGAGGGTCCGTGGCATACTTAATTTATTTATTTTACCATTTAGGTACACACATAAAAAAGACAAGAAAAAACAAAACAGAAAAATAGGTACAGACGTGATGTTTATTTCATAAGAAATCTCTTCCAGCATATCTGCGATAGGATAATAGATACAAAGTGGCGCCATATTTTTTTTTTTTTCAAAACATATAATAAATGCCATGAAAACATATAATATTGCTATGTCAGCCGTCAGCTATCGATTTATAAAGATTAATTGCGGGGCCGCCTGTAGAAAAAAAAAAATATGTCGCGGCAGTAGGTATGCCAGGCTCCATATAAAATCTTCAATCCCCTTTGAATTTCGCGGGGTTCCCCCTTAAACAATAAAATGAGGAAACTCACCAATACTTACAACCTTGAAATATAAACTTAGGCTAAGTTGTCAACACGGTCACGTTATCACAACTTACAAAGAAGAAATATTAACAATAAGTTATTTATGGGGACACATAAATGTTAATGACTGTAGTAAAAATTCTTTCAATACCTAATTATAAATTAGCCGCTTACTATACAAGAACTACGAAAAGAGGAGGAGCCTGTATTTTGGTAAAATTTGGTCTCCAATACAAAGAACTTACGAATGTCAGTAAAATGTCAATTGAAGGCGTTGTTGAAGTTTGTGCAATTGAACTAATACCACATACCACAATCATTATTTGCATATATAGAGTACCAGGGTTAAACAATTTAGAAGTTTTCTACTCAAAACTAAACATTTTATTATCAAAATACTGTTATGACTCGAACAAGAATGTAATTCTATGTGGTGATTTCAACATTAATATTTTAAAACAAGATAAAGTATCTCTTGAATTTACTAGTTTCCTATTGAAGTACAATCTATGTTTACAAATTAATCAACCAACTAGATTACAAAGCAATACATGTATTGATAATTTTGCACATAATATTTGGCGAAAATGTACTCATAGTGTCCTTGATCTACATATGTCGGATCACACCGCACAAACTTTAAAGCTTCCAGTAAAAAAGACATGTTTAATAAAAAGTTGGAATATAAAAGTGCGTGACTATAGTAATGAAAACTTGATGAAATTTAAAGACTGTTTGGAATCAATTTCTTTTTCTGATGTCTGCCTCACTAAAGACCCTAACGTAGCATACAACAACTTTTTAGAACTATTCCAATTGTTTTATAATTTATGTTTTCCGATTACGTACAAAAAAAGAAAATTAATTAAGATTCCAAATTGGCTAACACCTGGTATTAGACGTTGTAGCCAAATAAAAAGACAGTTGTTGTGGCACCATAGATTAAATCCATCTAAGATAAATGTGACAAAACTTAAAAATTATTCAAACAGACTTAGGAAAATTATAAAATTGACACAATTAGCAAAGAACACTTATAAAATAGAGACGGCATATAATAAATCGAAAATGACATGGAAAATAATAAATGGAAATAGAAGCAACTCTCCACCAGAGTATATAAAAGAAATAAATTATGACGGAGTTACATTTACTACACCCAAAGACATAGCAAATACCTTTAACGACTACTTCATAAGCCAAGCAGAAAAACTTTCCACTGCTTCGACACAACTGACCACTGACAGTAAAATAAATTTCTCTGCGCAGTCAATGTTTTTAGCCCCTATCATACCTGACGAATTAAATAGAATTATAAAAGACTTAAAAAATAAAAATAGTGTAGGATACGACGATATTTCAACAAAGGTTCTAAAGTATGTTTCAGAAATAATATCACACCCTCTCAGCTACATAATTAATTTAAGTATTGAGTCTGGAACCTACCCTGATAAGCTTAAACCTACTGTCATAAAACCTTTATTTAAAAAAGACGATGAGAAAGACATGAAAAATTACAGGCCAATAGCTCTTATTCCGGTAATATCCAAGATATTTGAAAAATGGATCTATAGATCCATAGACGGATACCTCAACAAACATAATATGCTTGTAAAAGAACAAAAAGGATTTAGGAAAGATCATTCAATAAATATGGCAATATATGACTTTCTTAATGTTATCATAGCTAACATGAACGAAAGAGTCCCAATATCAGCAATATACATGGATATGACCAAGGCATTTGACCTGGTCAACCATGATATACTACTGAGCAAGTTAAATGCGTATGGGATAAGGGGAAATGTTTTATCACTCATAAATTCTTACTTAAAAAATAGAACACAACGTACAGAAATAAGTCGAATTTGTAAATTAAATAAAACCGTTATAAAGTACACATCTAAAGAACGAAAAATATCATGTGGAGTGCCCCAAGGCAGTGTGCTAGGGCCTTTATTATTTCTTATATATATAAATGACTTCCCCCAGAATATACCCTATCCTATGACATTGTTTGCCGACGACAGTACTATCATTGTTAAACATGACAAAAATAATAAAGACTTTGAAGCTGACATAATCAATGCATTACAACAAGCCGTTATCTGGTTAGAACGCAACAACTTAATTATAAATTTGAAGAAAACAAAAATTATGAACTTTCGCCAAAGAGTAGCTACTTCGGAATTAAATGTAAGCTTTAATAATGAAAAAGTTGAAGAAGTTGCAAATACAAAGTTTTTAGGGTTAACAATCGACAATCAACTTAATTGGAAACAACATACTTCAATATTAATTAAAAAAAATAGTAAGTTTGCTTTTGCTTTGTACAAACTAAAGAAAGTAGTTAATCAAGCAGCGGCAGTCACTGCATACTATGGATATGTCGATTCTACACTACGCTACGGAGTCATGTTTTGGGGTAACTCTTGCAATAGGGACATGGTTTTCAAATCACAAAAAAGATGCATTAGAGCTATTACCGGTATAAAAATAACTGATAGTTGCAAACCTTATTTTGTATTGTTAAAAATAATGACTTTACCTTGCTTGTACATATTTGAGACTGCTTTATTTGTTAAAAATAACATGCATCTATTCAGAAAAGCATCTGAACATCGCTATAAAATGATTAGACAAGAATATAGACATGAATTATACCTTCGACAATCAAAGACCGCCTTGATGCACAAAAGCATACTTTGCATGGCTCCAAAAATATTTAATAAATTACCCAATGGAATCAAGGACTTAAATAATATTCAATTTAAAAACAAATTAAGACATCTGTTATTGGAAAAATGTTATTATACTATTGACGAATTCCTTAATGATAAATTGTAAGTTATTTGACATTGATATTTATTTAATTTTGACATTGTATTATTATTATCTTTATTTCCATTAATTATGTTATGTTGTGTCTTGTTGTAATAATTTTATTTTAATATGTTGATTGTTCTTTTTTTATAATAATACGAATTGTGTGAAAGTGAAAGAGTGTACACCTTTAAGGTAGATTTTTGAGGAACTGATTTTTTTATTATTAAGATCTCATGTAAAATGTACCAAAAATCACACCAATAAATTAATTTGAATTTGAATTTGAATTTGAAAAATTATTTGATAATAAAAAAATACAATATGATGAGCAATTTGAACAATAAGCCAATTAGTTTAGTTACGAAACGTTTTGTTTAAGTATCTGCTATATTTCTTACCTAACCATAGTTTTAACATAAATTACAAATTAAATAATAACTTGAAAAAGTCATCTCTCAAAAATCTCCAGAACTCACAATATATTTTACCCAATTTCTTCCTGTTTTTTGAAATTTGTCTTGGGTACTCAATTCCGGTTCTGGGTCCTCGTAAAACTCCAATATCAGAGAGTTAATTCCCGTCTTTATACGAACGTGTCAAAAATTCCTCTAAATTCTCTCATTTTTGACATTCGCTGAGATGAGATTGTGGCGTGAATATGAACATTTTTAAGTACAAGAATTGGTGTTTGGTTGGTCATCAATCCCCTTGCCAATCAGTCCAATCATTTATTATCAGCTGTGTACTAAATATTTGTTTTCTATTACTTCCAGATGGACAATTTGCTACGACCCTGTGCAGACATGGGCATCCAAGCAGACTCACTGATCGAGTGGAAATATGACGTAGAGAAACAGGTAGCTAATAGTCTCTGTATACCACTGTTTTACTTTAGTTAAATAAACTATATTCAATTTAGCAATTTATTATATTCTTATCATCAAAATTGTATGCTTCAGTGATTTCTCGGAATAGATAAATAATGTAAATAACTTGTTTTGGAATTATATTGTTGTGTTATAAATATGAATAATGGGTAAATACAAGTTGGTGCGGGACTTGGGTATACTATTAGACTCGGAGATGTCCGTGCGACAGCGCATCGATGCGACATGCAGCAGGTCATTTCGCAATCTAGGTTTTGTTATAAGATCTTGCCTGCCTTTCAAGAGTTTGTTAAGCTTAAAAGTAGTTTATTTTGCTTTCGTCAGCAGTATATTGGAATACGGTTGTCAGATATGGTCTCCCTGCTATGCAATACATGAAAATAGTCTTGAACGTATTCAGAAGTTTATTGAACACCTTAATTTCAAATTTCATCACTGCTCATTGGATTACAAAGAGAATTGTCGGGTGTACAATCTTTTAACTCTGCAGGAGAGGCGTAATATCATGGATATGGGGTTACTATATGACATATTACGGGGACGGACCGATTGCCCCATGCTTTTAAAGAATATTAAGTTTAACGTTCCAAGAAAACGCACTAGGCACACTACGAGTACATTATTTTGCATTCCATTTCACTCCAGTAGTTATGGTAAAAACAATGTAATACCACGTTTACTCGACTCTTATAATAAACACTTTAACAGTGTGAACTTATTTATTGGCTCTAAGAATGATTTTAAAAAACGAGTTCTGCTTGACTTGTTATCAAAATAGGCTATTTATATATCTCATGAAATTATACTAAATGGCTGGTTATTTAATTGGTATAATTAGGATATATTTTCATTTCTATATATATCTTATTTTTCTTCATATCTATATTTATTTATGAGACATATTTTATATATCTTAAATATACTTATCTCTTCAAAGTTGCCCAATCATCTTTAAAGTTGATAGGTTATTCTTAGTGAGTCTAAATAGCATATCCATCCACTCTGTGTATCTGCCGTGAATAACTATTATTGGCTAGTCATGTAATTCTAGACAAGTACCTAGTTAAGTTTTTAGCTGTTATTATCCCTAAAAATAAATAAATAAAAATAAAATGATTCATATAACAACACCCAAAGACACCGACTTCCGAAACTAATGTTATTTTGCACTACAAATAATTCAAACATGACAGCCAACGCCATCTAGTGGCAAACACATTCAAATTAAAGTAAACCTTCCTCATTGTAGCCCACCGTTCCCCCACAGATAGATCACATAGTGCTCGGGCGCGGTCCGCCGGGCGGCGCGTGGCACACGTTCCCGCCGGGCGTGCGCACGCTGTCGCCGGCCGCCTGGCTGTCGCTGCCGCCGCACGCCGCCGGCGGCGCGGCCCGGCTCACGGCGCGCGCTGTGGCCAAGTACTGCAGGCGGTATGTGCACGCGTGCAAGCTGCAGGTGAGAAGCGAGAACAGTTATAATATCCTAAATAGATAGTCATCATCATCATTTCAGCTGAAAGACGTCCACTGCTGGACATAGCCCTCCCCCAAGCACCGCCACTTCGACCGGTTCTGTGCTTCTCGCTTCCAACGGGTTCCTGAGGCTTTAACAAGGTCGTCGGTCCACCTTATGGAAATAGATAGTATCATCATGATTTCAGCCGACACCGTTTATTGCTAGATAACTAGATAGAGGTGTTGAGCTGAGCGTTGAGAATCCAACGTCAAAAACCACGCTGTTGGATTATCGACTCGTCACTAGGTGGTGCGTTGAAAATCCAGTGCGCGAAAAAATCCCGCCGCGATATTTTTTCGTGCGTACGAACTTCGGCTAAAGGCTTCCCGTCAAGCGTCGTTACATCGACCGGTCCTGTGCTTCTCACATCCAGCGCATTCATGCGGCCTTCACAAGGTCATCGGTCCACCTTCAATAGAACCGAACCGAACTTTAACCAAATTGATAGTACCTATACTCATATACAAATACGCTTAAATCACAGGAAAACCTTTTCTCCGACCACAATGCCGAAGCTCCAGACTGAGAAGTGGGACTTTTTATGCTCTCAACTCAAACTTAAAACTCCCGTAGCCTATCTGGAAATCCTTCTTGTGGCCAAAACAAGAGACTATCAAAATATAGTCGCCAGCAATATAACTCATGAGAACAGGCAAAAAAAAAATCGAGAATATTAGGCCCAACCGAACAATTTCATTCCTTAATCGTAAGCTGCTCCGTTCGAAGACTTCTAAATATTCTTTTTTAACATTCCTGTATTATATTATTAACAATATTGTCTTGATTTGCAGAAATTCTTCCGTTCCGGAGTGACAGTGACCAGCGTGACTCGCATCCCTCAAACCGGTGGACCGCGATGCCACAACACTGAATGTCCACTCAATGCCAAGTTCTGCGTGGCGGGGTAAGCGAACGCTCTAGTTGGCTCATAATACTGAGTCCTGCCTATTTCTAAATGAACAAATTAGTAGACCTGTGAAAAAATAATAGATTCAAGAAAAACGCATGAGAACGTACAAACATAACAGCTAACGCCATCTATTGGTGGACAATGTATAACATTTCCTATTTTGCAATTACTTCATTTTGAAAAATCTAGATGTCGCTGATTGTTTACTGCCTGACTTTGAATATTTACTGGCAATCTAATAAGGAGCCGAAGCTCTCGTGAATAGAAAAAACTTTTGCAGTAGGACCAACCTTATTCATAGCGGAATAAAGTTTTTTTGTTTTTCACTAATGCGTAAAAACTGATCAATAATTCTTTAGCACCACTACAGCTAACTTTATAATTAATTCGATTTATCTCTCCTCTTTCCAGTTACGACACATCCTCCTGCCAGCCATTCCGCTACTTATGCCGTCGGGTCGTAGTCGCATGTGGAGGCGGCGACCGGCCCAACACTCTCGCGCACGAGGTGGCGCGCCACGCTCTGCACTCCCTCGCGCCGCTTGAGAGAGCGGTACAAGTGCTGAGTAGCCACGGTAAGAAGTTCTCGTTATTAAGAACGTTTTCTTCAGCTTTCCACATTCCCTAGAAGCGACATATACCTTTAAATTTTGATCGTTTTAATCCTCAAAAGGGCTCATTGTCCAAAGGGGTCCCGTAGTAAAAGCTGTTCATAATGATGAGTACGATGACCCCTTTTAAGGATTAAAACGATCAAAATTTAACGGTGTAGAAGTCTCTCTTTGACTTCACTTTTTTAACTAAATTAGCTAAATGTATCTAAAAATAAGGTTTTAGTAACATTTGTTCACATTCCCTTCACTTGTCCCAAAATTCGATAAAACTGAATTCAAGATTTATATATAGAAGTAAATAGCTTTGATTTTGACATCATTTTAACCCCTTTTTCTCCTCTATTCCAGCATCTCAAACCCCACCATCAGTCCTCATCGTGGGCTCTGGCGTATCCGCAGCAGACGCAGTGTGGCTGTCCTTACGCGCAGGTCTACATGCCCGACACCTGCACAGGACGCCTGCTGAAGCACTGGCACGGCTCGAGCCACAGGCATATCCGGATTACTGTCAGGTACAGTGTTATTACCATATATTTTTAAGTGATTGGATACGAAAGGTCCCTCATCAGCGTGAATAATAAGAGTAGAGAGACCGTCAGAGTAGCAGCCAAGCAACCAAATTGTATTACAATAACAAGTCGTCTTATTTTGATATACGAATTTCAGGCGTATTAAAAAGAAATAAAAGCGAGTTTCAAGCGTAGTTAGATTTTGACTTTTCTCTAGTTTAGTCTTCTGTATGTCATCAGTTTAACAGGATGACGGCCTGATACATGAGGTGATCAATGATTTAAATCGCTATGATCATAGGCCGAGAATCTGTAATTTGAGTGTCTACGACTTTTACCTAGCTTAGCTGTAAAATATTTTAGTTTTTTTCTAATCTATCTGCATTTCTCCTTCCAGGTATACAAAATGATGTGCGACGGCCCCTCCGGCAATCACAACAACTACACACCGTACCCGGAACACACGATCTTAGAAGTAACACCCGAGAACGACCACACGCACAAACTGAACGCCGACGACATTGAGGACTACGCCTTATCACTCAAGCGGGTCAAACTACTCAACCTGAACACGAAAGAGATCACGGAAATACAAGTCTACCTCATCGGCGTTTTCATCGGCTCCAAACCAGACCTATTCTTCTTACAAACAAACTTCCTAGACTGCATCGACATAAAAATTGACTGCGTAAAATGTATCGACGAATCTAAAACCACGAAGCGGAAGATCGAAGAAAAACAATGCTTCTTGAAAAACCACTGGCACTACATCAAATCTATGCTCGGACAAAGCATCCAGAGTTGCAAGTCCAGATATTTAAATTATTCCGAAATTAATGGCAACACTGACACAAAATGCGTTGTACCGGATTGTAATAAACGGAATAACGATAGAGATATGATCGAGAAATGTCAAATCATTCCATATTCAGATGAAGAAAAGGTGAAATGTACTTGTGAAGCGATTAACCCTTATTCTTCTGGACTCGGTTTCGGTATCGACCCAAAAAAGGCTGTGGACGGGAGGGCCAACCCTATCGCCATAGACAAGTCTTCTCACGAGATATTGAACGCTCCCGAGGGTATGTACGCACTGGGCCCGCTGACCGCGGACAACTTCGTGCGCTTCATCCCGGGCGGCGCGCTCGCCATAGTGTCGCACATGCTACAAAACAAACACTGATTTGCCATAACCAGAAATGTGATTGCAATACTTAATTTGTTTTTTTTTTTACAATAAATTATTTTTTATACCCAGTATTTTGTGGTTTTATTACCTGTGTATCTGTATTGAGTGTTGCCAGTTGAATAAATTCTACTTTTTACATTCAGAAATAGTAGTGTTGTTGTATAAATATGTATATTTAAAAACTCTGCTTCTAAACTACAGGCAAAACGGAGAAGGAAATAAAACAAATTATTTATCACATTGAACATTTAGATGCTTTATTTTATAAATGGCGTCTCGCCTGTCTTAATGTAGTCGCCCTCTTACAATATTAGTGCACGTTGAAAGCAGCACAGTAAAATTAAATACCTAATTATGGATTATGGCACATTCATAACAGCTAATCTATATAATGTGGTTGATATTAAATATTCTAATATAAAAATGAAAGTATAAACCGATTTGATTAAAACTATGGCGGCTCGGAACATGAGGCGAGTCGCTGCGCAGTGATACACTCACTGTCAGCGGGGGTGAGGGGGGAGCAGGCGCATGATTTACGTGCCTTACTAACTTACTACTTGGTGACTCCCCAGTGTTAACATTGATATAATATAAAGTATATTTCTAGACACGGAGTTGTTCAGAGTTACTGTGGTGATTAATAAGAAATATTGTACTTTTATGGTTTCTATCTACCTACCTACAGAATAATATCTACATATTATTTACATGTGCAATATAATACTTACTTACATTATGTAATATACCTATACGCGAATATCTTTCACAACATTTTGAAAACATTGCAAAATACTACACAAGTCGACTTACTAATAAACATTCCATGTTTATTCATCGTCAACCCCATAGGTATGACATCAGGGGCGTAACTACCGCTGTATCAGCCGTATTGACGATACGGGGCCCCCGACGTGACGTGTATACGCAAAAATTTTAAAAATAATTTCCTAAAATTCTTGTTAATACTGTAAATTGGTTCAAAAATATGTTTATAAAGAGGGGTGAGCTCCGAGATGACGAATAATAGAGAAGTATGAATGAAAACTGTCTGCCTCATTGGTCCAGTGGTCGCAAGTGCTACTGCTGAGCATGAGGTCCTAGGTTCGATTCCCGCGTCGGGCAGTGTTATTGGGTCTCTGCTTTCAATCTAACCGGATGCAGCTGGATGCCAGTATTTTACCTCCGGAGCGACTGGCTATCTGACCGCCACAACCCAGTTACTGGGTAATACGATGTGCCTTGGTAATACTGGGTGTCAGACTTTCGGGCTTCTGACGACCCGTAACGACTGTCAAAGATCCACGAATGACAGCCGGGACCACCGGTTTAACGTGCTTACTGCTTTATTTTGTAAAAACAACACCCTCTGTAGCTTCACAGTTGGGTAAAAAGGGCCCCCCAAAAAAATTGATACAGGGCCCCATTAGGACGAGCTACGACACTGTATGACATGTAAAAATCGTAGCTGCAACCTAATTGCGTAACACAATATCAATCACAATCTGAATCATTTTGAATGATATTGCTAATCCATTTCTCCATGTTCATAAAAGTTTGCTCAACTACGTAAATAACGCAATTAATGTTGTTGAATTGACAAAATGAAAGCGATTCCTTTCGTTCGTGTGTTACGCAATTAACCCGATGGTCGATTTCTGTAATTTCTGCATAGGAGTCGTGTGAAAAAGGTATGTATGAGTTAGATAAATTACCTATATATATAAGTACTCCATATTTTACATAACATTATAAACTTATGCTACAGGCTGCTACTGTAGCATAAGTTTATAATACATAAAACGCTTATCGACACAAAATAAAGGCACCATTATATGCGCTAAATGGGATGAGCACGAGCCGAACAGACATCGTGCTAGCAGCGTTGAACACAATTGCAAGGAAAAACTGCAGAAATTGATTTTATGCAAATAAAAATTCGCAATAGAATGCAAAAAAATGTTGTGTGCCTATCTCAAGATAGTAAAAAAAATGGTTTTAAATAGATTGTAGATTATGAAGAATTACGTATCTTTATCAACGATACAAACAGTGATGATCATAGATAGTTGTTGAAATTAATCGTATTTTTTTTTTCCTGTCAAGAACTTTACAATATTGTTTGAAACTTACAACTCTTAACAGTCAAAGAGAAAAAAGCAATGTTTTAATTTTAATATTTTCTTCAGAATCTTATTTATGCAAACACACAGTTTAAGTTTTTTTTGTACTTATTTGAGCCATTCCAGTCTGTTCCTCAAAGGCCACCTAGGCCAAGTCCTACTTGGGTATGGTGACCTTTCCTTTAAAGTTTCACAATCCTATACTAATAGTAAAAAATACTAATACAAAAATAAATAAACCTCTATACTAATAATAATAATAGGTACTATAAGGAGCTTCACGGACGCTTTTACCGGGCCCTACATGGATCCGATGTAGATCTACTAGCGTCCGTAGCCTGGCTGCGTTTCGGTGACCTCTTTGGAGAAACCGAAGGTTTTGTCTGTGCAATTATGGACAAAGTTATGATGACGAACAATTATCGGAGATTTATAGTACACATAACACATAACCTTGTAGCTAGGATAATCCATCAGCAACTTGCTCTGAAATATGGCCTTGTGGAATCTGAGGTGCCGTACTAGAGGTATGTGCCCGACCCAGTTCTCGAAAACGGAAATATCACATTGTACTGGGATCGATCCATCATCACTGACAGGACTATTGTTGCCAATAAGCCTGATATAGTGGATCGATCAGAGCGGCGCGCAATGATTGTTGACATAACCGTCCCGCATGATGAGAACCTCGTGAAAGCCGAGAAAGATAAACAAATAAAGTATCTTGACTTGGCTCGCGAGGTTGTCGACATGTGGCATGTGGACTCAGCAATCATTGTGCCGATAGTCGTGACAGCCCATGGCTTAATAGCCAAGAGCCTCGACCAACACCTGAGGAGGCTCTCGTTGGGCAGCTGGATCAAGGGCTTGATTCAGAAAGCGGTACTTCTGGACACGGGACACTTATCAGGAAGTTCCTCTCTCTGGAGCCCTGACCGCCGGTAACTTGGACCCTGTTCCCGATACCGGTGGGCTACCTACTATTTTTTTATATTTTTAAATGTTTTTTTTATCCTTTAGTTTAAAAAATATTTAAAAAATGTAATTTGTAAGTATTTAAATTAAAGAAAGGAGACAATAATACTATAATACATACAAATAAATAAAATTAACATGCCTGTTTGTAATACCACAATAACAGCTTTTTACGAAATGCGTACTTATGAAAGCATATACGGTTCCTATAAAAAAACCAACATATTTTTACATTGTTTCCGACTGTTTGTTCCGGCTAATCTCAAAATGACTGGACCGATTTTGATGTAGGTATGGAGATACTTTTAACCCTGGGAAAGGACATTGGACTTTTTATCGACATAGGTACCACGCATATAAAGCGGCCGCAGCCGGAATTGTACGTTTGTTACTCAATCATGCAAAAACGGCTGAACGGATTTGGATGAAATTAGGCACACAGGTATCTTTTTATCCAGGTAGTACGTTCCCGTGAGATATTTACCGATATGCACGCGAGCGAAGCCGCGGGCAAAACCTATTAGGTAATACATTTTAAAATATCATTCACATCGGACTTACTTGATACCTAAAGACCGCGTTGAGCGAAACTACATATTTATTTCGAGTGGGCGTTGACATAATCATCTGGCTTATCAATTGTTACTGAGCGACGTATACCTATAGATATTATCTGATGTCACCAACTCGAGGGAAATAATTTTTTGGAGAATTCAACTGACGACAGAAACACTAAAATTTCTGCCTATCACTAGTGTGTGGACCTAGGGTGCTATAAAATTACAAACGAGTTTCGTGACTAACTAAGCATCTATATTTAAGAACGTGTGCGTCGTTTTCTACACGTCAATAATTCGGGCTTGTCCGACGAAGTTGCTAATGCCAACCAAACTCTGCTGAACCGTAGCTAGATATAAACATAAGCATCTATAATTTTCCCACTATTGGGACTCAGGCCTCTTGTCTGTAAAAGGGGGTGGGCCGTAATCCACCACACGGGCAAATTGCAAGTAGTTAGCTATAGTAGCTATAAACAGTTTAAACTAACAAAAAATAAGCTGTAAAAAAAGACTCGAATCGCAGCAGAAATCTGAGAGGCAATTCTTGTAATTTTAAGGCCGTTCAGTCTGATCTCAGTCTCAATCTGTCAAAAAAAATGAACGGGTTGCACTCCGGGAGTGCCGTCAGAAGTGAAAACTTTAATATTAACGTTGTGCATTTTTGATATTTTGGAATGCGGTCTACTCTCCCTCCGTCTTACGAATTTTCGATGTCACGTGTCCTGACGCGAACTCCGTCTTACGAATTTTCGATCAGGTCACGTGTCCTGATGCGAGTTTAACATTTTTACCCATCACAACAAAAGTGCACAACGCCGCTGAAGAAGTTTTCACTTCAAAATACTTCTAATTTCCTTACATTTTGACAAGTTTTTGACATTTTTTTGTCGCTGAGATGAGACTGCGACATTTTGAACGTTTTAAATTACGAGAATTGGCCTTCTGACCCATGACCCGATCATCTCAGGCGGATGCTTCGCCGCTGCGTCAACTAGGTCACTGTACCAACTAAAAATAATTATAAAAAAATATTACATATAACGACCGCATGACGATGTTTTACTGATTCTCACAAAATGAGATTGTTACCTACATAAATAAAAATAGCGTAAGCATAAACATAATCAGCCTATAATGTTCCCAGTAATATCAATCTGCTTAGACTTTTTCCCAGCTATGTTGAGGTTCGGCTTCCAGTCTAACCGGATGCAGCTGGATACCAGTATTTTACATGGAGCGACTGTCTATATGACCTTCACAACCCAGTTGCTGGGTAATACGATACCCCTTGTTAAGACCGATTGTCAGACTTTCGGGCTTCTGACGACCCGTAACGGCAATCCTCGAATGACAGCTGGGAGCAACGGCTTAGTGTGCTTTCCGAGGCACGGAGGGGTCTCGGTATGTAAAGATGGTCACCCATCCACGGACAACCGCGGCAAGCGTAGCTTAACCTGATCGATCGACCCGTGCGACTGTTATTACTTAGCCACAAGCCCCTCAATATCGCTACAGACAGGCCTCCTCTCTGTGAGAAGGAATGGGCTGTAATCGATCACGCAGGCCCTATCTTTGTTTGAGTTTTTGTATGTTTGTTTGTTACGCTTTGCGGCTAAAACGGCTGAACGGATTTGGATGAAATTTGGCACATGGGTAGAACATGACCTTGATTAGGACATATAGGATACTTTTCATCCCAATATTCCCACGGAATCGAGCCTTATGCAGGTGAAACCGCGGGACCCAGCTTGTAAAACATAAAAGTATCCATCCTTCATAAAAGTAAGCCAGTTATAAATACAAGGAAAGTCAATCAAATATTTAAATATGCCTATTTCTTATTATAGCTATGACGAATGGAAAAATTACTAGGAATTCCCGATAGATTGGAGTTAAATCATTTCAATTAATATACTCTTAAGAAGGCAATTCATTTAGCAATGGAGAAATAAATTTGGATCGAATTTGTAGAAGCGCTTTTGGAACCAAGGCAGAACATTATCATTATTGATTTAGTCATTACGACTTCGTCCGCGTGAAATTTCTTGTTCCCCGACCCACCCCGTCGCATCGCATCAACAGCTTGCACTACTACTTCGTTTTAGTTTAGCGTTCTTTCCAACTTTTTTTCGTTTTGCTAGGCCCCTAAGTGTCATAGCGTGATGTTAAAGCTTATCGCCTTCCTCAAGAATTGGGCTATCAAAAGCAAAACGATTTTTTCAAAGCCGACCAGCAGTTTCAAGGAATAGCGCGTTCAAACAAACTCTTTAGCTTTATTATTAGTATTATTAGTATAGATAGATAGATAATATCGCCTTTATTTACTGTCACTTGACAAGTATACACAGCCACTTCAAAATTCATTCAAGAAAAAATTTATCAAGCTTCAATCAGTTACTCCATAACAAAATGTGTTTTAGTTTTTAGGGTTCCGTAGCCAAATGGCAACGGAACCCTTATGGATTCGTCATGTCTGTCTGTCTGTCTGTCCGTCCGTATGTCACAGCCGCTTTTTTCCGAAACTATAAGAGCTATACTGTTGAAACTTGGTAAGTAGATGTATTCTGTGAACCGCATTAAGATTTTCACACAAAAATAGAAAAAAAACAATAAATTTTGGGGGTCCCCATACTTAGAACTGAAACTCAAAATTTTTTTTTTCATCAAACCCATACGTGTGGGGTATCTATGGATAGGTCTTCAAAAATGATATTGAGGTTTCTAATATCATTTTTTTCTAAACTGAATAGTTTGCGCGAGAGACACTTCCAAAGTGGTAAAATGTGTGTCCCCCCCCCCTGTAACTTCTAAAATAAGAGAATGATAAAACTAAAAAAAAATATATGATGTACATTACCATATAAACTTCCACCGAAAATTGGTTTGAACGAGATCTAGTGAGTAGTTTTTTTTTAATACGTCATAAATCGTAACGTAACGGAACCCTTCATGGGCGAGTCCGACTCGCACTTGGCCGGTTTTTTAGTATCTATGTCATGTAGATGCCAGCAGGTCAACCTACCCGAAACTGTCAAATTTTCCCAATCAACCTTGAACCTTAATGCTCTAGCGATAAAGTTGAAAATCTATTAAAGAAATTTGACAGATTGTAGTAGCTTGATGTGCTGGCGTCTGTACATTTATAATTTGGGCATTTTAGGCCTATGTTTTGGTTTAGAAAACCATATCTTACAAAATTCAAAATAATTTATCTTTTCCCTCAGTATAATAGAGGTGAATTATATTCATAATACATCCTACCTATTTTGACTTAGTTTAACTTCATAAATGTCATTTGAACCCAAGCGGTTTATAAGAAAATAGACTCAAAACAACAATAAATATAACCGTGAACACCGTTGAGTAGTTACACGCAAACAACTTCTAGTAGGCGAGCGTTTGACGGGTTAAATAGTAGTAACAATAATGTAAGGCCAACCCAATCACTTACAAAACTAAAGTTGTCAAAAAATAAAAGGCCCATTTTGACATTTGAGAATGCGTTCTTGACACCTGTCAGTTTCATACAAACGAATATCGTACGTGTTTTGTGAATTAGAATAATGTAATTAATGTAATTGTATAATTTATTCTTTTTTTTTATTCTCTTTGACATTGATTTACATTCTGTAATTACTTAAAGTCACCCGGACTTATTACTCCTTATTATTTATTTATGAAAATAGTCTACTTTTGGAATGTTTGTAAATATGTGAGCACCATGTACCTATCACATAGTCAATTTATATGTCATGGTTTCATTAATTCATTTTAATTTTTTTTTTACCTATTGTGGTATAGTAATTGTATGTTTAGGTGCATCGTCTTCACATATAATTATATAATTAATGTATGCAAAATATTGTAAAACATTTTAAAAGAGTAACGGTGGAGTTTCTTGCCCATTCTTCTCCATACGAAAACTACCTTTTGGAAGGGGCGACTAGAATCAATTTAATTTTAATTTTGACGTTCAAAAGTGCCTTTTATGTGCCTATTTGAATTAAATGATTTGACTTTGACTTTGACTTAGACCTTTATTAACTACTAGAACTGTCAATGTCAAAACAGCCCTTTTATTTTTTGACAACTTTGAAAACAAAAAATATTGATAAATGCAAATAAAGTATAATATAAAAAAATCATGATCATAAATCACCAAGATAACAACAAATAGATGCTCAATATAAACAATAATAATACAGTTAAATGCTAATATTATGTTATACTTAATAGTTACTTAATTGAGACCTTATAGGTAATAGAATAGGGTCTTTTTTTTCACTATACTCATATTTTCCATCTGTAGCACCGCTGTGCAGTACGTCCCTTAGAGAAACCATCAGACTAGAGTATCACACTTAAAACAACTTTCTTACAATCACTTGTTGATTTATATTGTCAATGATGTTCGACACAGGGTTTTGTAATGCATACATCAGATGGTAAACACTGAGGAAAAGGATAATCAATGCAAGTTTTTGCTTCTTCGTAATTGTAACACACCAGAAGATAATAATGGCTGCCAGTGTGAGAAGAATTACCACCACTGGCATGTACAGCCAGCATCAGTCGGAGTCCCCACGGTCTTCTTCTTCGATCTCCTGTGACGGTGGCTGGACGCGAAGGCTGGTCACCAACTCTTTCAGTTCCCGGCTCAATACCACCGGCAGGTCAAGCTCGGATGCAGCCTCTGGATTTGGCAACATTGAAGCCAGTGTTAACATAGTAGTGCCTCTTAGCGAACGCACAGCCACAGTAATATTCCAGTTTGTTCTATACATCATATCTCCCACATGATCAGGCGCTCGGAATACATACTTGTTATTGATCACATAGCGCTCCCTAGTCGAAGCATCAGTGAACTCCCATGGATGAGTCAGATATGAATTGATATCGTAAAAAGCGCCTGGCTCCATGCGCTCGTAAAATCGCCGATTTCCATCGAAATCTCGCCACCAAACATCCACAGGACGGGATGTTCGATTTGTGAACCGAAGGAATGCTTGATGATCAGAATTTATTGACTTCACCATTACACTCTCACCTTTTTCGTTCACTTCGTACGCTAAACCGTCATTTATAGCCATTTCGACGATATAACACTGAAAGTTCACTATTATATAAACTTACTTGGCGGAAATGCGCACTACAATTTTGAAAGTTCCCGCTAATTTAGGCGAAATGTCAATGTTGTCGATTCGATCGCGAGAAGTGTCGAGAACACTTCCGTCGAATTATTGTCAACAATGGCAGTCTGTGTAGCAGTTATCGGCAAAGATGTAAGTTTTAATACACTATCTTTTAACTAAACTATGATACACCATACTAGTCATTAATAGACAGACTCAGGGCATAACTTTACACCATAAAATAACATAGTTGCACTGTTTCCAAAATAATGGGAGTGAACCGAATTCAGTGTATTTTCGCACTTAAACACGTCACTTAATTATTGTTCATGATGACGTCATTTGCAATTAAACAGCACCCACTCACAGCACATATAAAAATTAATTTGCTTTGTTTCGATTTCGGAAATAAGAGTTTTGTTTTTGAAACTCAACAAACAACAAAATATTCTTGCGATTTTGTTGAATTTATATTTAGGCCATAGACAAAATGTACACAAATACATACTTGCCAAAGTGAAAATTAAATTAACCCTAAAAAATTTATTAATACTTTCGGAATGCTTTGCAAATGCAATATTGCAATGCAGCAACAGATAAAACAAATTATTTTGTAGCATTAGCACGTAAAACAGCACATATATTTATTCAAAAATTCAGGAAAGTTAATTTTATCTCTTCAAAGCAATGTTTAATGTTTTTCAGAACTCTCCCTTATACATCGGTGGTATTGGCAATGATACGAGCACGGACAATGAGCTGTCCCGCCAGTGGCTCGTGCATACGGCGCTAGACGCTCTGGAGGAAAGACTGGCGAGCACCAATACTAACAACTCGGTTGCCAACTCTAACGCCGCGCGCACTGATCTGAGGGATTTGTATCTTGGGCTGTTGTATTCCACTGATACTCATAAGATGTAAGTTTTAACAAAAAAAGTTAATTGGAATCATCTTACCTACTTGTATCCATTTGCATGGCTTAGTTGTCATCAATGTCATCGGTACGTATTTTCGTACCGATGACATGATTACAATTTAGTACTGGTAAGTGAATGCCTAAAATGCATTATAATTTGTTGAATTTAATACATTTTAGGTTTTTACCATACGAAACCTCTTCTTTGCAGTTACGGGTACGTGACGAACACCCGCATCAAGCTGGTCCTTGTAACATCATCGACTTCTCCGAGCGGCTCCAATATCCGCGACGCTGAAGTGCGGACGGCGCTCCGCCGCCTGCACGCGCTCTATGCTGACGCCATTTGTAACCCATTCCATTTGCCTGGAGATCAAATAACATCACAGTAAGAATTTTTAAGTATTATCCTTACGTTTAAAATGGTCAACTTTCTCCATTTTACTTACGTGTAAACAGCTTAAAATATCTGGACTTAGTGCATTATTTTTATTTTACAGGAAATTTGACAAGCAAGTGAAGAATATAATGCTCAACAACGTGTAATCCTCGTGTATTGCTATGCTATGCTATGCTTAAGTACAAATGTGCTAAAATAGAATATACCGCATCATTTCCTCCATTTATAACTAGGTATTATAATTTTAATGTTAAGTTAATCAACATCTGTCGATGTTTGACTGTTTATATGCTTTACGAATAAACGTAATTATTTACTGAAAACATTTTTTTCTAAATAATTTATCCAAAATCACCTTACGTTTGCCCTTTAGTAACAACGCATACCAAGTTCTTGGTTTTGTCTGTAATATAATAATAATTCTGAAATGTGCCTAAATGGGAAAATAATTAAGTTTTGTTGGTAACACTTCGACTAAAGCTATAGACAAATGATTTCGTTTGCGTTTTATTGGATGCATTCGCAAAGTAAATGATTAATTTTTCGAGTAAACAACATGACTTAGCTTTCAGAAAAACGCTACAAAATTGAAAAAAAAACTCAACTATTTCCTCAAAATGACAAAAAACATTACTGTAGTATTAAAATTTTGAATAAAATAGTTATGGTTTGTTTCATCACATGAAACGGAAACTAGGGATGGCGATTCTTTACGAAAAAGATCGATTTTTAAATCGATTCGAATCGCAGTCTAATGAATCGATTCACGAAAAAATCGAGCCCTACAAAATCGATTCTTAAAAAATCGATCTTTTTTTCAAGTTTGCGTTTACAATGTAAATTTGTATCAATTTTACTAAAAACAAGATTAATATTGCAATTAACGATATCTTATCAATACAATCAGGGAATTCAAAAATAACAATTATTTTTATTACCGTATCAAACTATAAGATCAACTATAAAAAAAAAATAAGTATTTATATACTGAATGTTTTTATTGATTGCAAAAAAGTAAAAAATTTACAGATTATAGATATATAAAGTCAAAGACTACAAACGTAACTTTTTTATTAAAGAGAGGCGAGTAAAGGATACTAAACATACAGCCATCTCGCGAGTTTATGAGTAGTTAACTCTTTAACCGGCAGCACTCTTATAATTCAGGCACATTCAACTAAATGCAAATAATTGTATGGTTTATACCAAAACAGAAAAAATCGAATGTCGATTTTCAAGGGTGATATATCGATTCAGTGAATCGACACAGTACGATCTTTTTTTCAAGTTTGCGTTTACAATGTAAATTTGTATCAATTTTACTAAAAACAAGATTAATATTGCAATTAACGATATCTTATCAATAAAATCAGGGAATTAAAAATAACAATTATTTTTATTACCGTATCAAACTATAAGATCAACTATAAAAAAAAAATAAGTATTTATATACTGAATGTTTTTATTGATTGCAAAAAAGTAAAAAATTTACAGATTATAGATATATAAAGTCAAAGACTACAAACGTAACTTTTTTATTAAAGAGAGGCGAGTAAAGGATACTAAACATACAGCCATCTCGCGAGTTTATGAGTAGTTAACTCTTTAACCGGCAGCACTCTTATAATTCAGGCACATTCAACTAAATGCAAATAATTGTATGGTTTATACCAAAACAGAAAAAATCGAATGTCGATTTTCAAGGGTGATATATCGATTCAGTGAATCGACACAGTACTTCATATCGATTTAAAAAATCGATATTTTCTGCTCGAAAAATCGATTCTTCGATTAATCGATCTCAGATCGCCATCCCTAACGGAAACAAAACGCGTTGACATTTAATTGATTTAATTTTCTTTCTCTTTCTCTCATCAAGTGAAGTGAAGCTGTACTCCGGTTCAGCGCTGTGCAATTTTATCTTGAAATTGTTTATCTCGGCCGGAATATCGAATTAAAATGGTAAGTAATAATCACATGTTATTTTGTATGTAAATTAAATTATCCAGGGTATATCAACATTTTAAATTGAACTTCAAATTTTGAGGTTATGTATGCACGTGTCAACACAGATTCCCGCTCGTTTTTTGTTTTTTACAAGTTATTCACAGCCTGTAATACAAAAACTTATTCAGTTATCGCTACAACCCGTTGATCCAAAGTCAATAATCAGATTTATACCGTCTCAGAGCGGCACACATGACCGTATCAAGCTCCTTTAGTTTGGGTATGATATTTTACCTTTTTACTCTCTAAAATGTTATTTATTGAGGCTTTACGAATAGTTCCTTGATTCATTCACATACCATGACCAAGTCGAAATTATCAGCAATATTAGTTCAAAATTCAATAACCAACTTTATTTGTATTCTAAATGTTCCAGGCAGCCGCAGTCGTGTCAGGCAAGGACATCGAGAAGCCCCAGGCTGAGATCTCGCCCATCCATCGCATCAGGATCACCCTGACCTCCCGTAATGTGCGCTCTCTGGAGAAGGTGTGCGCGGACCTCATCAACGGAGCCAAGAAACAGAAGCTCCGTGTTAAGGTGGGTTTCAGTCATATCTGAATGTAAATGTACGCTAGGGTTATGCTATCGTTTCTAGATCCCATATCCTGTAGATTCACTTGAGTACAATCTAGAATCGCATGGATAGTGCAAAGTTCTTGTGGATAGACTTTTCTCCATTTCTTACAAATGTATTTGTCGCAGATAGATTGTAGAAAAACAACTGAACAATGTTCAGCTGGATTGTCATTGTGCTACATTTTACAAAACTGCTACCGACATTTAGACGTCATGCAGAATGGCTTATTTGCAGTCACAATGAGCGTCTTTCATAAAACTCTGATAACTTTTGAATTAATATTGTCCTTCAAATCACTGTTTTCACTTGAGTTAAGGTAATTTTTACTTGTATGACTCGTTTTATTTATTTCTGTTACTAGAGGCTCCCATTAATGTTGTTACGACACAGAGCCACGAGCGACGAAATTTAGAATCTGACTGGTCATTTCATGCTGTTTTAGAAAAATGCTAATCGTTTACCCGCTGCATTGATAAATGCAAAACTTTTATGCAATTCTGCATGTTGTTTTGTAAAACAGCAGATTCTACAATCCATTTGTGACATATTCACTGGCAAACCTTATCTTTAAAAAAATTACAGTATACAGATTTTACTTTGGAACCAGAACTCTCAGAACCTATCTTGCCTTTGTACCCCCACCAGCAGTACTACTATACAAGGCAGTCCCATTGTTAAAAAATGTAATTTTAGCTAAGTAGATACTGCGCTAGATGAAGACACAGCATGTTCCATACAGCTGTGTTCACCAAAATGGCGCCAGAGCAACAACACTCTCAAAAGTGCTTTATGCAAGTCTCCACACTGCATATTGTTCATTAGAGAGTTACACTTTTATTTAACACGAATGATACTTTTATTGTTTTACAATCCTCTTCTTTACTGTAAACCTGTAATTTTTGTAGCAAAGATTTGTCTGATATGGACAATTATTTACCATACATATAACACATGAGATTTTATGCAACAAACTGCCAGTAAATTACTATCTGTATTCGTTAATGCAGTGATATCACACAATTTAGTACAAGCATTCTGTAATGATGACCTAGATATTTGAAAAATATATTGTAATCATTTATTTTTTAAATTAATTTTATATCTTTTGCTGTGCCATACAGGGTCCATAATTGTATCTTATCTTCAAGCCCTTATAAAATCTTTCAACATTATGAAAAGCAAATAAATATGTGAAAATAAATAATTATGACGTTCAATGAAAGAGTGGAAACAGCATAGTTTTGTGAACCCACTGTAATTCAGATTATAGCAAAGACACTTTTATTTCTCTCTAAAATCATCAAGGTTTAACTTTAAATTATCACATTCCGTTTTTTTTCCTTAAAGTAAATACATTTTTTCTAAAACCTGACTAACCAACCACCTTAACTTTCCAGGGCCCCGTCCGCATGCCAACCAAGATCCTCCGCATCACGACCCGTAAGACTCCTTGTGGTGAAGGTTCAAAAACCTGGGACAGATTCCAGATGAGAATCCACAAGCGTGTCATCGACCTGCACTCTCCCTCTGAGATCGTGAAGCAGATCACCTCCATCAACATCGAGCCGGGTGTAGAGGTCGAGGTCACCATCGCCGACGCGTAGGCACAACTGTCTTCTTAATATATTTTATTAAGGAATTTCTGTTGTTTTATTCATTTTCTGCTGTTATTTTTCAATGAATATCCCTTTAATAATTAGCCAAAGGCAATCTAATGTAAATGAAGCAAGCATGATCAGCCACAGGACATAAGCCTCTATGTGAGAGGGAGTGGGCCGTAATCCACTCCGGAGGTGCGGGTGGGTAGATGTCACATGTCTTCGGTTTTTTAATAATGAGCCAATAGCAATGTTAATGTATACAATGCAAAAGGAGTATGTAAGGACCATAGCAGGTCGCGTTCTGTGGTTTCTACTTACCCCCATGTGAAAAAGCTGTGAGTGTTTGTATTATATAACAGTCAACTGCTAGGACTCTCCAATCGCACGCCATTTAACTCGTACCTTAGCTAAACTCGCCAGGTGCCACCAGCCACCCAGCAAAGATTCGATGGTCACTCCACCTAGCCTGAAGGCATCCTACCCTATTATTGGCGATCCGCATAACATACTGTGTTTGTCTTTCGCATCCAGCAAATTACATTCCATTAAATGCATGCCTTTACTGATTGCCAAACTCCAATTGAGGACTAGGCAACAGACTCCATTTAATTATTGCAAGCACAGACCACCAAAGTCCTTATCTTGTCTGTTTATCTAACAACAGCAATATACGAGTGATGTTATATGCATATATTCTTCGAAAGGGTAGGTAGCATAATCGGCCTATAATGTTCCCACTGCTGGGACACAGACCTCTCGGTGAGAGGGAGTGGGCAGTAATCCGCCACGCGAGCGCAGTGCGGGTTGGTCGATGTCATTGTACGAATTTTTGGTCCTAGGAAATGCCGGTTTTCTCACGATATTTTCCTTCACCATTTTGAGAGTAGTGGTAATGAAATAATTTACTCAAGTTAAGCGCCTGTCTGGGGTCGAACCTACGACCTACAACTCGTAAGTCATGGCCGTTACCGCTGCGCCACCACTGCTCACCGCAAAAGGGTAGGCAGAAGACAAATACTCTTGCATTTAGCCAGTTATGTGGAAGTCTCATGTAATAGCGAGCCTTGATTCCAATGACATGATCTTGATTGAAGACACAGTGACACACTCACAAAAATAGATCTATTATACAATTACGAACAGACCCGGCAGTGGTCGCCTGTCGGATTGTGATGATTTGTTCAAATTGGTGCACGCAAGGTAGCTATTATGATCATTGGGGCACAGAAAGAGACAGGATTGAAATATATTTGCCAAAACAACTGAGTCACCACGAAAATTCGTCCTACTATTTGCTTATTGGAGGTAGATAAGCCAATTCTATGATAGATTATTTCATATCTTTTCTTCTTTATGTAGCAAGGATCCACCTGGTGCCTCCTGTGCCTGTTAGCTATTTTTTTTTTATAAGTAGGTAAGTATCTGTAATATTTGCCTTCTAGGCTCCCTGAGGTAGATACATTTGGACAACTGTTGGCTGCTGGTGACTGATGCGCCTCTTGTTCCCAGCTAAAGCGCTAGGAAGTGGTGAAGGGCGGGAGTTTTGAGGGACTGTCTTATGTGTAATTTTGACGTTCGAAAAGTGCTGACTCTCATCCTAATATAAATAAATGATTTTTGATTATACGATTATAACCTGTTAGGGTTAATGGATGAACACCAAGAAAAGGCTTGTTACTTATAAGGATTTATATAAGTAATACGTTTATTATCCTTTTATATTTATATATTGGAAGGTGTGTTTACTACTATTTTAGCCTTGTGATAGATATTACGAATTAATTCGTAAACAAAAGCCAATCTTCTAATTTCTTTTATTACGTTCAATAGGTAATAGAAACAACAGTAAGCAAGTGAAAAAATCACGCAACCAGACCCTTCTCATTACATACCAGCCTTTATTTCTATTGTGATAAAGCTGATTTTCCCTCACAATTAGTAAAATAATCGCGTGTTACGACAATATTAGCGGTTTTTTGACGATTCTTTTATTAATGTTACTGTTTAAATAACCTTTTTGTGACTGTGACCCCGATATGTTTAGAATAATAAAATATTACGAAGGGTGGAGCTGAAGCCAACAGTTCAACACCCACTTCGTGCGTAGTTTCAAGGGCATTTAAGTACCTATTTATAATATGAGTCAATACTGAAAAGTATTTTCTGGTATTATAAATAGTCAATAAAATTAATAATTGTTCTTTTGTTGTTAATTGTTTGTTGTTGGTTCTTAGTTGGTCGCAAGCGCGACTCCTGAGCGTGGGTTCCTGGCCTTCCTGGGTTCAATCCTCAGACGGGCAAAATGTTAATAATTATGTTTTTTTTTTTTTTGTTGGTTGCGAGAGGCACAGAACCGGTCGAAATGGAGATGCGCCGCGATTTCACCCGCACAGGTTTCGATCCCGTGCGAATATCGGGATAAAAAGTATGTCATGTGTTAATCCTGGTTATAAACTATCTGTATGCCAAATTTAATCCAAATCCGTCCAGTAGTTTTTGCGTGAAAGAGTAACAAACATCCTTCCATCCACACAAACTTTCACGCTTATAATATTAGTAGGATCTAAATAAGTATACTTTATTGTACGCCAGAAAATAATAAAAAAAAATACAATTATCAATACAAAACATACAATGGGCGGCCTAATCGCTTTTACATAAGACAACATATGACTGTGCCTATCCTTTCGGACAACGCAGGCGTGATGTTATGTTCTGTAGGTATAGGTCATAGATAAGTTACCAATCAAAAAAGTTGTGATGCTATTAAATTAGTCTGTTAGCAGTAATAGGTAAGTTATTGTACAGACGCCAGCAGGTCAAGCTACCCGAAACTGTCAAATTTTCCCAATCAACCTTGAACCTTAATGCTTTAGCGATAAAGTTGAAAATCTATTAAAGAAATTTGACAGATTGTAGTAGCTTGATGTGCTGGCGTCTGTACCTACAGTTGCCGCATCTTCACATTTGCAAGGAGGACGCTCAGTGGCTGTCTTCCCGGCAACCCACATCCATCACTTAGCTCCATAGTCGACACGGCACACGCGAGCTGCCGGCAGACGTCAACCGACGGGCGTGGCGAGGAAGAGGACGTCTTTGTACCTTCATAAACTACTTAAGTACATACATATTAAGTACATGATATTAATGAGTCTGTGAAAAGAGGAACGGGTGACGGACGTGACTTAGGTACTAATGTGGCCGCTATATACTCTAAATAGGATAGAGGGACGCTTTGGGATGATACGGAAGCTAGATAAAGTTATGTGCAAGAAGCTGGGGTTGGTCAAATTCAAATTCATTTGGTCACAGTGTGTAAGTACTGGCTGAGAGTAGATATTGCTATCATACTATAAAAAGCGCTACGCGTAGAAATCCCTTGCCTAGGTCTTCGATAAAGATCTGACTTCACTATGATAGGTTATTTTCTGAAAAAATAACTAGAGTTAGTAGGAAGTATTATTTAATCAGGAGCGGGGACCGCGTACTTATCGGGAAGCGTAGTGTAGGACACCCGGCGCCCCCCAACTACAAGTAGATGGACCGACGACGTAAAGAACGTGGCTGGGACAGACTGGATGCGGAAGGCGGAGGACAGGGTGTTGTGGGGCAGCCTGGGAGAGGCCTATGTCCAGCAGTGGACACAGTGGACTGCAATAGGCCGAGTTGATTATTTAACAATCGATCATTTATTCTCATATTGAGGGCAGTGGTGGGCCAGTGGTGACGGCTCGACGGCCAGTGGTACGTTTCGTAGGTCGTGGTTTCAGAACTAGGCAGGTACATTACTTTGCATCGTATATTTCATCACCGCTGCTCTCAAAACGGTGGAGGACACCATCGTAAGAAAACCGGCATGTCCTTAGAACTCGAAGACATGTGACAGCCATCAACCCACACTGGAACGTTGTAGGCTGCTTATTTTCTTTATGATAAAATCTCTTTCGCTCAAAATTCAAATTCAAATCTTATTAATAGTTATAGAGTTCACTTGGACCCTGTAGCTCGAATGATATTAGATAGCAGTGGACATTGTTTTAATTGAACTCTCCTAATAGAGACACTGCAGTTTGGAGAAGGAATGTTAGGTATCAAACTATCTGCAGTGTGTATGTGTCGTATCGTATCTTGTCTATTATGAATTTATAAAGTCAACAGTTTGATAAGCAACTGCATGCATCACATAATTGCATCAATTGAATCACTATGAACTATGATCAAGTCAAGGTTATTGATATCGATTAAGGAGCTGTACCTGTGTACAGTGCACTATTATGCAGGTTCTGAGGACAGGAATGATGTGATAAGGCAACGGTGCGGCTTAGAAGAAGATGAAGTGACAAAAACTGAAAAGAGTAGGTATACCTACTTAGTAACTTATTTGCTAAAAATGTAAACAAATATGAGTTTATGGGAAAATAACTTTAATTCCTAGATAATAAAGTTCAGTTTACGCTACAACTTCAAACATTTTTATAACTCTTTCTAACTCTGAAATCAACTTAATTTAGATTATAATAAAGTTGATATTTGTTTAACTTGAAATAGCATCAATTTGAAACAAATTTGAATAGACGATGGTTTGGTATGTTGACAGGATTAGTGGAAGGCGACTACATAAGGTTTTACAAGGTAGATGTGACTGGAAACGCCAGTCAACCAGTCTTACTAAGGGAGGGAGGTCAGATAATGGTACTCAGCTACATCCGGTTAGACTGGAAGCCGACCCCAACATAGTTGCGAAAAGGCTAGGCAGATGGTGGTGGTGATGATGTGAGTGGAAACGTCGAATAAGGTGATGTTCTTCAGAAAGGTCAAGTGCGTAGTACCTACTCGCAACCGGCGTGCGTGTACGACCAGACTGATGTATGATGATGACCAAACGAAGCCAAAGGAGTACCTACGTAGGTAAGGCTCGTAGCAGGGCGTTCTATAGTTTCTGCCCACCCTTACGGGAAAAAGGTGTGAGTCTATGTACCACCTACCAACCTACGTATCTATCGCCTTCTAGGACATGATGTTATAAACTTTAATTTATTTTTTCGAATAGGTGTTTCGCAGACTACTTTTTGTAAATCAGTAAGTAAGTAGTGAATGAATTATGTAGGCACAATATTCAATGTCAGCAACAATAGTTTTAAGTAGGGCACATAAACACATGATGTCAACATTGACATAATATTTTTTTCAACGAAGCTGTTTTGGAAATATCATTGTTAGTCATGTTAGCAACAATAATTATGTAGGTAGTCTTACTAGTAGGTATTGATGAGTAAGTTCTGAAGGTCATCCGTCTATTCAGAACAACCGTACCGGGAAATAACAACAATTATTTAATTTGGAACAGCGCCCTAATAGCGTAACACCCTTTCAATCAGAATCTAAATTATTTTGAAGGATATTGCTAATCCATTACTTCTTTTGTTCGAATAATGTGTCTGCTCAACAACGTAAATAACGCAATGAATGTTGTGGAACTGTCAAAATAAAATTTATTGCTACTGTTAGTGTGTTACGCAATGAATGTCGATGGCTATAAGAGTAGGGGAAGACCAAAGAAGCGATGGATGGACTGTGTGAATGATGATATGGTTAGAAAGGGGGTGACTACTGAGATGGCGGCTGATAGAGGAGTATGGAAGAAGACAGGTTGCACCGACACCTAATAAAGTCCGAGTGTTACGCAATTATCCCGTCATTTTAAATGTCGCTGGTACCAAAGACAGCTGGCCGCAAGGATGCGTCTATTGATCTGTCATGGTACTGGCAACGTGCCAGGAAGATGCTTGGGGGCCCCGCTTTACTAATCGTTATTTCATTCGTTTTACTTCTTGATGCTAGATGGGATGGTAAATATTCCCCACTCTACTACACTCGACGCTGCAAGATTATCGGTGACCGTACCTACGTCCTCCGTCTTCCGCATCCAGTGTACCCAGCCGCCTTCTTTAGGTCGTCCGTCCATCTAGCTGTGGATGTGTGGGTGTTGTGGCGCAATCTGGGAGAGGCCTACGAGTATGTCCAGCAGTGGAGCTGCGATAGGCTGAGTTAATTGATTGTTTGTACAGACGCCAGCAGGTCAAGCTACCCGAAACTGTCAAATTTTCCCAATCAACCTTGAACCTTAATGCTTTAGTGATAAAGTTGAAAATCTATTAAAGAAATTTGACAGATTGTAGTAGCTTGATGTGCTGGCGTCTGTACCTACGTAGTAAGATGTTAAAACTTTAAAGGAGTGGTAATCCTTTAGTCATCTCATGATCGGATGAAACTACAACATACATAAGTAGGTAAATCGAAAAAAGCTCCGCCCACGAAAATTAACGCTAAGGTTTTTTTTTTCATCTGCTTGGCCGTGGCTTTTTTTCACCAAACTGACCCTTAACCCCCTGCTTGATCATTACCTGTCAGTTATCCTGCCATCCGACAGGCTATCGTATCGAAAATGACACATTTCGATAACCTGATTTGCCTTGCCCTCGACAACAACCAGCTGTCGGAAGAAAACCGGTCGTCTATTTGATTTAAAACTGACAACATTTTCGGGTTTTTGACTTGTGAACAGCGTTTAGAGGACTCCTACGATGACATTGATTAGAGCTCCGTATGGTATTCCGAAATACCGCTCACCGAAAGGACGGTTTTCCGATAACACTCTACTCCGACGGTTAGTTGAACGAAAAAATAATTGGCCGATGAAACGTTTCGCCGATAATATTATTCATCGACGGTTGGTAGTCCGAATGAATCCTTCGCCGATGTAACGGTTCACCGAAAACACTCTTCAACGACGATTGGTTAAACGAACGAATCTTTCGCCGATAGCACTCGTTGTAGGGGAATTCTTTTGCCAAATGGATAGTTTTTCTTTCAGCTTGACAACACCCTTAGGTCTTGTAGAAGTCATGTTAAAAATACAGGTAATAATAAAATAATACATGGAAGAGTGGCAATAGAAAAAAAAACAAAGTTTTTATTTAACAATAAGAAAATTAATCAAAAAGGCAAATTTATATTGTTCATTACAATAAACAATATGATTATGATTGTTATGATTTCTCTATTAGAACTGCGACAATAGAAAAAAATTAAATAAACTGTGCGAACAAAGCAAAAAACAAATAAAAGTAACACAACGTGATAAATTTTTGAAGTTATAGTAAATTGTGAGTTATTATTGTTCGATACGGTACGGAAGCGGATCGAGTGGTTGTGACTTGTGAATAGCTATGATAAGTTATAGCTATGCTGATCAGTTGCCTTAGCTTGGAGTGCTGATTTCATGATAAGTTCTATCAACCATCACCTAGAAGAAAACATAAGAAAGAAAGAAAATACGTTTATTTGCGGTAAACATGACGCAAAAAGAACATAAAACACAAAAAAAATAAGAAAGGGTTGGGGGATCATGCGTCACATCCCCGCAAAATGGCTATCGCTCAGCACTATGCTGCGACCCTATACTGACCCTGCGACTGTATAAGAAGACCTTCTTAGCCGAATTTGATGAAATAAAGATTAATGCAAATAGGAACGTGTTATCTAAGAACAGTGGACTATCAATCATTATTATGCGGACTACATAACATGTACATTACGGAAGTCATGAGTCAGGACATTTATCAGGTTCACAGAGGATAGAAGGCGGCGATGAAATGGCGGTATGGCCCTGTATCTTCATAGATGTTGCTTGTAATGTGGGTAGACTTGATGAGAAGCTGTGATGATTATTATAAATTATCTTACGAGTAGCTAAAGGGGATGGGGAAAGTTAGCTAATCCTTGTGGCATATCCGGGGTCCCCAAAACGCAGGCACAGGCTAGGTACTATCGCCAAAATCTATATCTAACCACCGTAAGGACAATTCCTGCTTGCAGCGCATATTATATTATTAGGCGACTTAAAAAGGATCCTCTTTTGTTTTACTTATGGACGCAGTGCTGTGGTCATCATGTGCACGGGATTTCGTTTTCAAAATGGTCAGATGTACTTAGGTTTTGGCGATAGCTACCTATTTAAAGATACCTATAAGTAAAAATATGAATGCAGGTTTTATAGAACGAAAATAAAATGGAATATTCCTACATTGATTTGCACTAAACGGCACTCTAATTGCGTAACACACTTTTTGTCACAATCTGAATAATTTTGAAGGATATTGCAATTAGCAAATCCATTGCTTTTAAATACACCGTTAAATTTTGATCGTTTTAATCCTTAGAAGAGGTGTCGAGTTATGCGCACATAAATCTATGGATCAACTGATTTTTTTTTCACGATTTCAGGGTTGGTCCCATAGTAAAAGTTGTTCTTAATGATGATTACAATGACCCCTTTTAAGGATTGAGTTTTAATCCTTAAGAAGAAGAAATTACGGAGCCTGAAAGCTGAAATCGTTTGATTCAGGTTTCTCTTGGCAAAACAGAAGCTTGGGTTGTTCGAAAGAGTTACCGTGTCCCCTGGCACAGGGAACTGAAGGTACACGGGTGGAGTTTAGTCAGTAAAAGTCTGACATGCTCTCCCGCTCCGCCCAAAGCGGGAGAAGTTATTTCATGATTTACAACCAAAAAAAAGTATGTGATTTTTCGCCACCATTGATTGATAATTTATTACAGTTCCAAATTCTAGGTTTGTCATAAACCTTAAAGCCCAATAAATAAACCCAAATCCCAGTTCCAAATTAGGGTTTATTTATTGGGCTTTAAGGTTTATGACAAACCTAGAATTTGGAACTGTAATAAATTATCAAAAAACAAAATAACCAAAAACAAATAGAATAAAACTCACGAAATCACAAACATTTTACGAGTCTAGTCAAAAATTATTAAAGAATCCTCCTAATTTTTTTTGAACGAATAATAAAGTCCAACAGTGCCTGAAATGATGCGATTATTTAAAAATAAAAATGCCTTGTCTCTGGCCGGCACCACACGCCATTGCCCATAGACAATCGAATGAAATATGGTTGCGATTATATTTCGGCAGTTCGTCTCGACCTTGTCGCATTTTTAGATTATTATCAATTGATACGATTGACATATCTTTCTTATATATTTTGATAAAAGGATTTTGTATTTCCGTTTGTTTTCTTTTTAAGTAAACGAAACGTCTGGCTCATCATCAATTTATTATTCAGGCTTTACCGCACAGTCCTTTTCTCCAGTCCTTTGTCCCTGATGTTTCATGAAAAAAAATAAAGTTCACGCATCAACTGTTGATTTATGAATCTAATCTTATGTAGAGCATTGTGACTATATGTCAACAACGCATTCTCTCCTATTTCGGTCACATAGTACGCAAAGGCGATGAAATTTTAGAAAAACTGATTGTGGTTGGGAACAGAAGGCAAGCGATCGCGCGGTCGTTCACCAACACGATGGACCGATCAGGTGAAGGAATCATCGTCCTCTAAATTCTGCGCGGTAGTAAGGGATGCGCTGGACAGAAATCAGTGGAGGCGGATCATCCGCTCCAGTTACAACTCCGAAGCTGACCACGATCCTCAGACATACCGACTATAGAGAGAGAGAGGCCATTGTGATTGATACCACGAATCTCAAAACCTAACTATAAATCAGGGCAGGAATCTATTCCCATCTTTTTATGTACAAACCTAATCATTCATCAGGCATACCTACCTATAGCGAAACTTCTCCTCTGTGGGATTTAGGATACAGAATAGGAGGCCAACTTACTTATGGCCAACTGAAGGTAGGTGTGACAGAAATTCAAACTCAAGCATTTATTTCAACAAAAAAATTCACAGACAGTTTTAAATTTTCAAGAAGTCGATCATTCAGAAGAATGAAGCTATATTTATGTTGTTGCCTATTCCAAAGCTTAGTAGGTTCATGGAGATAAACAGGCAAAAAAGTCCATGGACACATTTATAAATGAAAAAAAAATGGTTTCAATAAAACACCATTATAGCATTGACACATTGGTCCTCCATCAATTCAGCCTATCACAGTCCACTGTTGGACATAGGCCTCTCCCAGGCTGCGCCACAAAACCCTGTTCTCCGCCTTCCACATCCAGTTTGCCCCAGACACCTTTAGGTCGTTGGTCTATCTAACTGAGGGGCTACACTACGGGGTCCCCCATGGTACCGTTACAGGACCAATTTTAATTGGCCTACCCATTTCCCAACTGTATTAAATTCCATCTACACGTTAACTGCCTGAAAGCCAGTAACGATGACTACATATAGTCCTACCTACCTATCTTAGAATATGACGCAATAAAGCATCATAATTACCTTCACAAACAGTTCAGTCGCCTACGTGTCTGCTGCCACACAAACTACCAATTTCCCTGTGAGATAAACCTACTTTAAATCAACTGTTATGATAGATGTGATAAGTCGTAATCCTGCAACATTGCATAGTTAGTGATGCACTGACCCTAATCATCTCATAATCAGCCTATGATGTTCCCACTGCTGGGACACAGGCCTCCTCTCTGTGAGAGGGACTATGTCACCACGCGGACCTAATGCGGGTTGGTGTTATGTCACGTGTCTTCGAATTGTTGGTTATTGGACATGCCGATGCCGGTTTCCTCACGATGTTTTCCTTCACCGTTTTGATTTTGAGAGCTGTGGTGATGAAATAGTTTACACTAATTAAAGCGCCTGTCTGTTTTCGAACCTACGACCTACAACTCGTACCGTACTCGTACACTAGGTCACCATTGCTCTATGAACTAACTGTGACTGGCTTCTTATTGAATTTTTCATCTGGAATTCCTCAGTCCTTGCTCGGAGTCTGAATTTGTTCCCGGTTGATGACAATAGGCTCGCCTCCCTATGACATGGGACTTAAACATAACAGGCGAAATGTGAGTGTACTATAGGTACACCCCTGCCTAACCCGTCGGGGTAACATGACATGATGTTATGCACTGAGTGATGTCACCACGGCATATAGCGGATGGTAACTCTTCATAAATGGACTATTATAGTGTTAGTGCATTGCCGTTTGTAAAGATATAATATGAGGTTATCTGTGACGGGTGATCTTGCATGGTTTATGGTCAGGTCATTCGTGAGGTAATAGATGATATCGTAGATGGACTAGCTCGTTGGTCGCAACGCAAGCCTGGGGTCCTGCGCACAATTTGCGTACCTAACACTCTTTCACTGGATTTGAAGGAAGTTCCTAATCCATTACTTCATGTGAATGAAAAATTTGTCTGCTCGACGACGTACTTAAATAATGCAATGCATGTTGTCGAATTTTCAAAATGTAAGACAGCAATAGGCTATTTTCCTAAAAAATTCTAATTAGTCCGTCAGTTAGATTATCAAAAAATATTGAACCCGTATTTTTTCTTTTGTCAATATATATAAAAAATGATGAGGATATTGCCCGTTAAAGTTCCGCGTGACGTCACTTGCTTGCGACACTTTTGCAAGCAAGTGACGTCACGACCCTCCACTCCCAAATTTTGACGCGCTTTATCTTTGTAATTTTTTGTTTGATTGAGAAAAGAAAAAATATGTGTCCATTATTTTTCGATAATCTAACTGACAGACTAAATATAATTATTATTTTTTTACCCAGGCAAGCAACTACCCTATTGTTAGTGTGTTACGAAGTTAACCCGCTGGTTTCGTTCCTTAGGACGGGCATAGTGATGAATGAAAATGAAAAATGATTTTATCTCTGAAAGTAGGTTTGTACAAACACTTTTACACGTCACTCATATTTTAAAAACTAGATCGGCATTTCCTATCTGACTACTCTGAGAAGAAAGGCCGAAACAAACTCAGAGGTCAGTCTCTTTGAGAGTCCAGATACGTAGATAGTGAGATACATAATATTGAAAACCTCTGTTTACCCCTTGGAGAAATAGAGGCGCGATGTTATGTTATGTTCAATATTTAATCCCACATTCTTGTGAGTTAGCGGTACTGAAACATGCAATAAAATTTGAGTAAGATCATAAAAAGCGTACTTGATATGCTAAGTGAATGCGGAGGCCGCAATGCGCCGCCTGTATACGCCACAAATTATAATAATAGGTAAAATGTTTTTAGTTTTAAAGTCTTCTTCTCTCTTTGTAGGTAGTCTTTCATAGGAACTTTCTTAAGGAATTAATCTTCATTCTATTTTCTTTCATGACTGTTGAATCAATTTCCTGAAACACATTGAAATCAGAAATATTTGTGTACTAGCTTCTGCCCGCGGCTTCGCCCGCGTGGATGTCGGAAATTATCCCATGGGAACGTGCTAACAGGATAAAATGTATGTGCACCAGGATGCCATCTATCTCGCGGGCCCTTTGTGGCTAATTACAATAGAAAACTAATTGTGTCTCATTAATGGTGATTAAGAGGGTACCTATATGATATCTTTACCTAAGTACAGTCAACAGCAAAAGTAGATGATCAAAATCAGAAATTCAATATTAATGAACGGAGTTAGCCCTTAGCCCTTTATGTTCCAGGGCAGCGGTAACCCTTTCGGACAATCCCGCTACCCTGGCAGGCTTCGGCCCTATGGGGCCCCGTCACTCATGCTGACATCTCTTTGAGGCGCGCGTGGAACACAACACGCCGTCCGGCACGGGCCTGGCGGGCGGTGAGTTACCCGTTACTCACCGCCCGCAGGCCCGCGCCTACGGTGGCCGGGAGTCGTCACGCGGCTCCCGACGCCCGGAGCGTCTCCCGCGGCGGCTGAGGCGTGAGGTGCGCAAGGCGCGTTCTCTCGCCCACCCCGCCACCTCCTTCGCTAGCATGACTGCTTCGCAGAAGGAGGTGACTGCCTCCCACTCCCTCTCGCCCCGGACCATGGCTTGAACCAGGGCCGGACGCGAGAGGTCGCCGCCGCTGCCGATCGCCTCTACGAGGACACGGCGGTGCTCTGCCCAAGCAGGGCAGACCTCCACCGTGTGCTCCACCGTGTCCTCTGGGCGATCCTGACAGTGGTGACACCCGGGCGTCTCCTCCCGCCTGATTATGTGCAGGAACCTCCCGAAACATCCGTGTCCGGAGAGGACCTGCGTCAGGCGGTAGGTGAGAACGCCGTGACGTCTCTCTAGCCACTCCTCAAAGAGGGGTCTTACCGCCGCTATCGTGGCGTGCCCTGCGCTGGGTTGCGATAGTCGCTCCTTCCATGCCGCCATGAGATCGCGCCGGAGGTTCGTCCGCTCCGCCGCGGTTTGCCGCGGATGCGGAGTTTCCCCCCGGCGTAGTGCCTCCGCGCGCCAATCATACAGGCGCGCGAGCACTATCGCCTCCAGATCCCATGGCGGCAGTCCGGCAAGGAGGCTTGCTGCCTCGCCCGAGATCGTGCGGTAGCCCCGGATTAGCCTTATGGCTACCACCTTTTGGGGCGCGTTCAGGTAGTACCGTGGATACTTAGGTGAAGTATGCTTCAAGTGAACTGTCCACCAGAAGGCCAATTGCCGTAATTAAAAACTTTCAAAATCTAGTCGCAGTCTCATCTCGGCGACAAACAATTATCAAAAACTTGTCAAAAATGTAGGGAAATTGGAGGTATTTTTGACAGTTTGAGACTGAGATCAGACTCTGTGAACGTTCGTTTGAAATTACGAGAATTGCCCGTCTGGTATTGTAGATAAATCAAACAAAACTACAACCTCCTTATTAATTCTCTGCGCAGTTAGCAAAAATTAATTAAAAACCCCTTTTCGCTAAACCTGTCCTGCGTAACAACTAGGCGGCCTAGCGAAAATCAATACGAAGCGAACCTGAGTACTAGCCTGATAAAAATATACATGCAGAGATAACATAAAACCTATTTACTGAAAATCCAGGGCCCGCATGCACTCCCAGACGAAGCTATAACACACAAGTTAGCTGTCAATGTGTGTGTGATCGTGGATGTGTGGGGGTGTGTGTGTGTCGGGTCGTTATACCACGAAATCAATACAGTCTGGTTCGCTCCAGGGCGGCTGGCACCGCGCTAACTGTGGTTAAGGTTTCGCTGCGTGATTTCATGCAAATGTCAGTTTGACATGAATAAAATGGCGGAAGTTAGCGTGATGGTTATCTGAATCGTAGGAATATAAAGTGGTGTATGTTTGTCATAAATTGGGTTATTGTTTTGTTTGTAGACTTTTTTATGTTTGCTCGTAGTCATTGATTATTGTCAGGGTTTGTTTAACATAGGTAAGAGTAACCGTTTTGCGCATCACAAGCAAGCATATTTATTTATATGTACTTTACTGTCCACCATAAAAATAGATAGCATAAAAAAAAAACATGACACACTACAAAAACACACACACACACACATATCTACATCTTCAACTAATTTGGTTTCTTTATCCGCTGCATTTAACATTTAATTTTCTAAAGCTTTTATTCGCAACACTACGAGCAATTTCCGTTACTTAGTCAAAGGTGATTTAACTCCAATTCTTTAACTTCATGAAGCGTGTTTCACAGAGTCTTGTACAATCAATAATTAGGACAACTCACATGGACGTGGGCTGCAGACAACTAGTTCTTCTAAGCCTTTCAAAATGACTTCTCTGTATTCGTAATTAAAGGCCTATTACAAATTATTTCTTTGTCCAATTATCTAGTTTATTTTACATTTTTTACGGACAGTTTGTTACAGTCACAAGGCGTGGGCGTCCCTCTTGAAATACTGACATGTTAGATATATATTAGAGGTCGTATATTAATTATGTAAAAGTTAAACCTTCATGGAGAATAATTCAGCCAGTCATTCGTTTTTGTTTCAGAGCTTTGAAGAAAGAATTAGTAGTGAAATCTGTGGTTACAAAGTCTCTTAACTTTCTAGTTACGCAAATTCGTTTGCAAAAGCTTTTAAGAGTTTTAAGATAAGATAGTAGTTAATAGGAATGATCATAGCTAATTTTGAGAAGATACGCCAGTCAACAAGTTTAATATAGTGGGGCTGTTTGCTAAGCGTAGTTTCAATTTGGACAAAGAGATCGCCAAAATCGTCGTAACCCGTAACCCCATTGATAACCCACTATGTAACGCTTTACATCAATTCTGCTGCAATTATATCCAGCCGGAGGGGTCTGCGCTTTTATGTTTGAAACTGCAAGCTGAATAGGTACCCCTTTGTAATTTTGACTGTTAAGGTCAGAGTCGATTCGTAGAGGGTGCAGTGACAGCCAGGTGTGATTAAAGCTAGGGGAAGTTGTACGATCCCCTGTTGCACCTTTTACTTGGTAGCATGTATTTTATATCTATCTGATTGAACATTTCCATTTGAATAACTAAGAAACAAAATAATGTCTTTTTCGTTTTATAACTTTTATTCAAAAGGCAGCTCTTTTCAAATAACAGCAAATCTGCTGTCCTATTGAACGCCCAACCGCGGTTTAAACCCCAGTTAAGCTAAACAGTGCCACCAGCCTTTTAACCTACCTATCTAGATTATATACAGCTTAGGCCCAATTCTCTGGCCTAGGCTAGGCCGTGGGTGGGGTGGGGTGCCTGCATTAGGTACGTCTGAGCCCTAAGAGCGAGCAGGACATAAACACCTTCCGTCTCTCTCCCACTTGAAGAGTTATGGTCGTAAGTACTCGGGCATGTTCGGTTGCCATGGCAACGGGAGAAGACTAGGTACCAATGCGACAATATTTCATAGAGTTACGTAATGGTCTGTATAAGGTAAAGTGCTTGCTACGAGTTTTACTGACCTATTCAAGCAATTGAGTGTTAAATATGCTGGAGATATTGATCTTATTCCTTACGAGAAGCAAAGTTATGTCTACATTCTGTTTTTCTCGTTCCTTGGATCAATATTAAAGAATAACTTTGGCACGTCTTTTGGGAGCCTGCTATATTGTGTTAAAAGAAAAACAGGCATTGTTGCGTTGCGAAAAATGTGAACCATTTTTAACCGACTTCTAAAAAAGGAGGAGGTTCTCAATTCGGATGTTTGTATTTTTTATGTTTGTTCGCGCATAACTCCGTCGCTTGCCAACCGATTTAAAAATTCTTTTTTTGTTGGAAAGGGTATACTTCCCAAATGGTGCCATAGAAATTTCATCAAAAACGGTTCAGTAGTTTGGTTTTTAAACCAAAATTACTGGTAAAAATTACAACTTAAAAGTGAAAAATAAAAAAGTTTTTTTCTAAGAAAATGGCTATTTATAACGTCAAGAAAGATGTTTTATAATTATTTTCAAACTGAACTATACTTTGATGGTGGCCACTGGCCTCATTGAGACATACCTAGATCAACTTGAAACATATTGAATTCATACATCGCTCAGCCAAAGCCGCTGGGACTGGAACAGTCTGGAAGCATGTTTTGCATAATAGTTCCTTGCACAACGAAGGTAAGCAATAAGGAACGTTTTTTGTAAATTCATACCCTAGGGGTGTGCCTATACTTACGACTTGTTTTGAACTGGTGCATGTAGGTACATACCTACAACAAACTATTCACATTTTTTAACAGACTGAACTGGAACAAATTTGAAGAAAAATAAAGACAAGAACGGTCTAATCGTAACTAAATGAAATATAGATAAATAATCAGACTAAAATACAGTCCCTACTAGGTAATACTGGCAACTTTAAATAAAAATAATTAAGACAACCCCATTAGTTTTTTTCTTTTTCATTGTTTTTTCTTTATGACGAATGGCATTCATATTTTATTGTTACCTCAAATTGCCTGCAATTGCATGCAATAAGTTATTTTATTAAGTAGCCGAAGTTCGTCATTTTTGTCTATAGGAAATCCCATCGGACACAAGGTTTGTAGACAAAATGAGTACCTACATATACAGAGACGGATTTCATCAGTTTCGTTCGGCAAAGTGTCAAGTGGTGTCAAATTGATTTGACATTAATACCTCTTCTAAGCCCTTCTTAACCCATTTTAATTAAGAACAGTTCCGAAAATAGCCAGGCGCTTATAATTCAATTAAAAAGTAAATTAAACTGACGTAACAACAATAGTCTCTTACGTCATACAATGTCCTTATTACAAAAATAACCACCCTCCTTTCCTTAGGGAGTCGTGGAAACGACAGGTTGGACAAAAATAGCCATTTTGTAAAAGAATTATAAATAAGACAAGTATTGGCGCCGATTCCTTGTTCACAAACTAAACTTAATTTAAGTTCAGTGCATCTTTTTCTTTCTATTTCATTAAGAAAAGGACAGAAGATAAATGTTACTTAGATAAAAGTAAGTTAGTAATCCTGTGAAATTAAGATACTCCATAGACATTTTAGACGTGATTAAAACCATGGCGACTAAAAATACGTCAATTTACGTCAGGCGCTGTCGCGCTAACTAATTTGACAGGACTTAACTAATATTTATCTTCTGTCCTTTTCTTAATAAAATAGACATAATAAGAGAGAGCACTAAATTTTAGTTTAGTTTTTTAACAAGGGAATCGGCGCCGTTGTCTACCAAACGCAGTGGCATTTTTCTACACTTGCAGCATCATATTTCAAGCTAATATGGAATCTTTTGGACAGCACAGAACCGGTCGAAGTGACGGTACGTGGGGGGTACTTCTTCCTCGTGATACTGAGCGATTTTTTAGTACGCAATGTGGCTAGAGATCCAGACTGTATATCTATGTACCTACTCCGAAATCTTCGTAAAAAAATACGCCTATACATAAATACGACAAATGGATGTAATACCTGAGTATTAAAATAAAAGCAAATACTTCCTCGTATAGCTGAATATAGGTAACATGATTATGCATTTACCATATTTAAATATAAATAGGTCTATAATGAATCATTTAGTCACAGTTGCATTAAAAACAAGGCGTGGCATTCAGCGCGGGCATGGCAACGCATTCCAGGTAGAATCTCTTTGATGTAAACTTTTGTTTCCTTACAGCAATACCTAGGCGAAATTGCTAAAACCATCACGTTTAACAACTAACGAGACTGCACTGCCGCCTATTGCCTATTCACAGTACCTATCCTTATTTTACGATAGCCATTATAGCCTCTAAAAGCATTCGAGGTTCAATGATAGAGCAGCCGGTCTATACTGTAATAACCTCATCATGTGAACTTAGGCGGAGTGAGCTGCCGATCGATTCCGTAAAAAACTCGCCGTGAAAAGTTAGTGAAGTGAGCTTAGAGTGAGCTGTCAATAGTGTCAATCCCATAGCATTATTTGGAATGACAGCTCACTCCACGCTCTTTTCACCTACGTTTTCACGGTGAGATGGTTACAGAATCGCACGGCTGTTATTCCAGATTGACACTATTGACAGCTCACTTCACCTAAGTTGTCACGGTGAGATTTTTACAGAATAGCATTACAGCACCCTCATTGCGTAATACACTATCAATCAAAATCTAAATAATTTCGAAGGATATTGCTAATCCATTGCTTCATATGTTCGAAAAATTTGTTTGCTCAACAAGGTAAATAACGCAATGAATGTTGTTGAACTGTCAACATGAAAGCCCTTGCTACTGATGGTGTGTTACTTATCTTCTTTGATCGAACCTTCTTACATCACCACCTCCTTGTTCTAAATCTAAGTAATAAATGCAATCACCTATAAATCCACCTCATCCTCTCCGCCATATTGACCGAGAGACGGACAAACGCTGATAGCTTTCAACCGCGTAAAGTGAGACACATTGCTAACACAAGTGACTTTTATGGCCTCATCAAATTTAACAGCCATCACAAACGAATATGACCTTTTACACCTAAAAGATAAAGTATCCAAGGACTGTAGACTTAAGTTGGTAGGTGGGATAGGAAAGAATCGCCTACTGACCGCCTACGATTGTTTTTGATAGCCTTGGGTTCATTAAAACTTGTTTTGGTGGTTCTTGTGGACGATTACGTGTAGAGTAAGGTATTGTCGGGGTAAACGGGACTGCAAGTACTGAGGTGATAACTGGTACGCCCACCCGGCGCTGTCATCGACTTGAATGGCGGGTGTAGCGACCGAGAGGAAAGGAATGAATGAAGAATGATGTGAAGTGGCTCCGCAATGCAGCATCCGCAGTAGACATTATAGACAGTAGGAACGGCTTATATGCCTGTAAAACTTTGGAAATGGTTTCGTTTCTCCGATAACTGCAATTAGACTGCATTTATAACAGGAAGCCTCGATTTAGAACAGGAGTTGGTCATGATGTTCGATAATACAGGTTCGATCATAGAGGAAATCTGTCGATCTATTTTGCAAAAACCTCACCATGTAAACTTAGGTGAAATGGGCTTAAGGAACGTAAAAAACTAACCTAAGAACACCAATTCTTATTTAAAAACATTCAAAATCTAATCGCAATCTCATCTCAGCGACAAACAATGTCAAAAACTTAGAGGTATTTTCGACCGATTGCGAAGGATCCGACTGTGAACGTTCTTAAAATTACGAGAATTACCCCTCTAAGCACTTATAAGGAAACAAAGCTGAACTTAACCTGAAGGAATTAAAAGCTTTCAAGAGCATATAAATATATAGTTGTATGTGAGCTAAACACAATAAAAATGAGAATCTCTCTCTACATCCTGCCCCTGTCTTATGTCAGATACTTGGGGTCAGTGCAGAGCGGTGCAACAAGTTTTTTTCTTCCATTCTGCTGTCAGTCATCACTCCCACAAGGTGGACCGACGACCTTGTTAAAGCCGCAGGAACCCGTTGGATGCGAGAAGCACGGAACCGGTCGAAGTGGAGGTGCTTGGGGAGGCCTATGTCCAGCAGTGGACGTCTTTCGGTTGAAACGATGATGATGATGAGCCGTCTCTCGTATCATATCATTCACTCCTTTTTCTTTTATATTATTCCTCCCACACAATCCTCAGTAAAATTCAGAATAAAGTATAACCAATTTTGTAGTTCTACCTACAGACTTACATCTCTTCCTCAACTGAGAAACCCGTATCAAATAAAGATTCCAATTATCTCCATGTCAGGCTGTAAGTACTGCTAATCTACAGAACTCCAAACACATTGTCACATCAGACTAACGACCCCTAATGAATGCATAACCATTATGTAGATTCGGGATCCCCAAAAGGGTTCGGCAGACGAGTACTGTCGTAATTTGCTTGTTAAATTCTTATATCCCTTGAGATTGGTGGTATAACTTTGCCGTTAACTATTTATAATCAAATGACAATAATTATTGGCCTATTTGACCGACTTCAAAAAAAGGAGGAGGTTCTCAATTCTCAAGTGATTTATAAACCGATTTGAAAAATGCATCTTTTGTTTTAAATAGTATACTTACTTATAGGGTTTTTTTTAAAAGTCGGTCAACATTGCCAGTCAACGTGACAATGCTGCCAGCCTTTTGGGCGCTTTTCCTGTTACCAGCGATGCTGACGATTTTTCTATGCCTTCGTTTTTTTTAATACATCATCATCTGCCTTAGCCTTTTCCCAACTATGTTGGGGTCGGCTTCCAGTCTAACCTGGTGCAGCTGAATACCAGTATACATACAACATGAAGCGACTGCCTATCTGGCCTCCACAACCCAGTTACTGGGAAATACGATATTTTTTAATAAATGTACATTATTATTAATATTATTTTAAGACTATTCGTTCATAAATTATGTACTTATTCATTGTTATATCCCAGGATTGGCGGCGTAACTTTGCCATTAACTAGTATAAAACCACGTAATTACCTCCAATAAAAGCCAGGACAATTCATTAATTAATTAAAGAAATGGTACAAGTGTATGGTGGCCTACAGTTCACAGAATTTGATTATGTCATCAATTAGCAGAGGACATTGTTCTTCAAGGTTGTAGATTTATTTTCAGAACATTTTGATTTGTTTTATCACAGAATAGGTTTATAGTACTGTATGCTGGTGCTTAAGGTTTTTACAACATACATTATCCTGCAAGTGCACCCTGATAGCGTAACACAATATCAACCTCAATCTGAATCATTTTGAAGGATATTGCTAATCCATTTATTTATGTAATCTTTTCGCACACAAAAAAGGTACAAACGCCTTAGGGCCCCTCAGGCATATCCATTGCTTGAAATTGTCTGCTCAACAACGTAAATAACGCAACGAATGGTGATGAACTGTCAAAATGAAAGCCGTATTACTACTGATATGTTGTTACGTAATTACCCCGCTGTGCAGTGTAGGCATTGAACCTACGTTTTTAATATACGGGTACCATATTGTTTGTTTGTTTGTAACAGGTAATCTCTGAAGTACTCAAAAATCAAAATCAAAATCAAATAGTAGATTATTAACCAAGGGGATAAAGCAGTGTCTTCTGTCGCGGGTGATGATTTAAATCGCGAGCGTAACGAAGGACTCGAGGTTTACTCCCGAGCGTAGCGAGGGTGTTAAAAACTTAAAGCACGAGCGAAGCGAGGGATTTAAGACGAGTCCTGAGTGTAGCGAGGGATTTAAGTTCACCCAAGACTAAGACAGCTTTATCACCGAGGAAAATACTCTACTTTTCGTACCATTTGCGAAAAAATTAACACAATAATAATATGAGATAAGCGTTTATTAAAAATAATGACAATTAAAAGTAAAAGTTAACATTCGAAACATTGGTCCAATTATTGATAGAGAGTGTTACATTTTTGTTTGGTACATTTATTGTTGATGAGTTGATTTGAGTATTTCTCTGTTCTTGCGTCTGAGGAACTTGCGTTTCATTGTAGATAGTATACGTCGGAGATAGTGGTGGTGGTGCATCGTGAGTTACGGACGAAGATAAGATGCCGGAAGTTGATGGTTGTGGCTCTGATGGATTAAGTTTTATATTTTTGTTAATTTGACTGCTTAATATGGATTTATTCGCCATTGAGCTTTCGATATAACCCTCAGCTACTCTATCAGAGCTCCAACCAACGTGTCTTTTTATTGACGTAATATCCGCCCCTGAATCCGCCAAGAAAGTCGCCGAAGTTCTTCTAAAGCAGTGACCGGTGTAGAGTTCAACATCTTTAAGTTTTAAATATTTAGCAATTTCCTTTGGCATATTGCTAATTTTATTTTTGCCGATGGCTTGTCGAGTACATTTCCCATTCCGATAGTTTATAAAAAATCGATTGTTTTCCATGTTGGTGGGACGTAATGCTTGGTATTTATGAATGATTTTAGTATATTGTCCTTGTACAATGAATGACCGATTTTTCTTTGTCTTAGTTTCCTTTACATTAATCAACAGTAACTCATTGGAATGATTTTCAACGTCCTCCACCTTTAAGTTCACAAGTTCACATCCGCGGCAAGCACCATTGAGTCCAAAAATTAAGGCCACCTATAACAAAGATAAAAAACAGGTAAATATATAGAATAATTACCATTACTAAGATACGAAATATTCATAGTTAAATCATGTATACTTACTTTTGTGGCTAGAAAAATTTCGTCAGGAGCTTCATTAAGAAATTTTTCCACATTTTGAGTCGTAAAAATTTTAGACTTCTTTGCGCAATGCCCTTCTGATTTTCTTTTTAGAAAAGCCAGTAATTTTGTGAATCTATTTATTTCAATGCTGTGTTTGATGCTTAATGTAGCTTTCAGTTTTGAGTATATGCACCAAAGTGTATTCGGATTCTTTGTCTTGGATAAATAATCAAAATAGACAAGAAGTACTGATTCTGAAATTGATAGGCCTTTCGCACTTCTCCACGTTGAAAATTCTTCATAAGTTTTTAAATAATTTTCCTTGGATTTTGTTGGAAGCAAATTATTTATAATTGCGGCAGCATTTGCACTGATGGAATCCGACAATTCACTGTCACTGTCGCTTTGATTTAACATCGTAATGTATTTTTAGAACATTAACTTATTTATAAAAATAAATTAAAATAAACTTAACGTTTATGTATTTGAAGAAAACAAAAACGCGGCAAATTTCTACACTCATATTTTTTTGTCGGAAAAGCAAAGGCATCAAGCTCATACGGCCCCGTCGGTTTTCGTAATTTTATTTAATAATCATAACTGCATAATAAATGCGTATTCGTTTTTCAAAAAGATGTATATTGCTTTATAATGCTATACAAACTCAATGGTGTAAACACAGATGTAGTTCAGTATAAATTTCGGTAAGTATTCCAAATTTAAATCACATTCTCCCCCTAGAGGATGAATGAAATTCAGTACAATTTTCTTTCCCTGTTTTTAACAGATTAAAAATGACTATTGTTATGTTCGCTTTTTGTGGCATAGAATGTCACTTTTTTGAGCAAGTGGTATGAAAAGTCATTTATTCAAATTAGGCTGAGAATCAGCACTTTTCGAACGTCAAAATTACAAAAGACAGTCCCCCAAAAACGCCCGCCCTTCGCCTAGTGCTATCGCTGGGAAGAAGAAGTGGCGGAACAAACTCCCCAGCAGCACAGCTGTCTGTTTAGTTAGAATATATGTAGTTGCATGTATACAATACTAGGAACCTATGTTCAGTAATGAACATTACAAGAAGCTTAAATTATTTGCTATATTATGTCAGCTAGCCACGCCAATATACCAACAAATATAATAAAAACTATACGTACTCAAGCTAAAAAATAATTAATTAAAATAAAAATAAAAACTCACTACCTAAATAAAAGCCTCCAGGCATAAAGGGCGTGACAGCTTACATATTTATGCATTGCTGGGTTCGACACAGATGATGAACTAGGACCACGGACTACTACACTACTGACCCGATTAAAAAAAATATTTCATTACTATAGGTTAAGCTACATCATTGCTGAGTGTCATATGATGTTTCCTCCACGCGGACAAAGTCACGGACAAAGCTAGTACTCATGCCTTTTATAAAATAAAATAAAAACTGCATCTGAAATTAGATGCCATTCAATGCACTATAAGCATTCTTACCTCAATCAGTCAAAAATGAAATTAATCACCCCGGCCTGCAATTTAATTCCACCCCTACCTTTCTCACCCCCTAATTACACCCCACTAGACCCTCATATCCCAGATCCTAACAAAATAGTCAAAACATGCAAAACTACATCCATACGGCACAGTAGTCTGTAGGCGGACGGGTATGAGTCAGTAGCAGGTTCGGAGCCGGCTGAAGTCATCGCTGTGGGCGCCTGCACTCAAGGAGAAGTGAATGAAAATATCTTGTACTTGTAACGTGGGTCGGCAATGAATTGGCATCGGTTTTATTACTATGAAGAAAGGGCGTCTGCTGTATTTGGTGTCTCTTTTTCCGGTTATAAGTTGATAAGTTGTCGTTTAAAAATGTTTATGTAATGTGTTTTTGCCTTCATATTACACCTACATAGATTTATCCAATACCAACTGCTACCAGCGACTACGTCTGCGTGTATTTTGTGAGTACTAAGTAGTATAGGTTATGACTGCCCCGTTGGTTTCGTGGTCGCAAGCGCGACTGCTGAGCTTGAGGTCCGATTCCCGGGTCGGGCAAAATGGTTATTGGGTTTTTCCATGAGGAATGTCTCAGTAACAGCCCCCGTGGCTCGGATAGCACGTAAACCCGTTGGCCTGCGCCTGATCTCTCCCCGGTCGTGTCGGATTGCCGTCCCATCAGAAAATGAGAGTAAAGGAACAGAGAGTGCAGCTAAGTGTACTCATACACTTGTGCAGTATAATATCTCCGGGATACCTGGCTAATCTCCGTTAAGATTGACCACCCTCGGGAGGCTATTATTATATTGTGTAAGTATTTCATAATTTTTTATTACAGATATCCCAGATTAAAAAATAGTCTATGTACAGACGCCAGCACATCAAGCTACTACAATCTGTCAAATTTATTTAATAGATTTTCAACTTTATCGCTAAAGCATTAAGGTTCAAGATTGATTGGGAAAATTGGTCAGTTTCGGGTGGCTTGACCTGCTGGCGTCTGTACTTCTGGAGGTCCCTAAGCTACTTAACTATCAAACATAATGATCGGTTCAGTGATTTAGGCGGAAAAAGGTGACAGACAGACAGAGTAACTTTCGCATTTATGGCAGGTAAGTACTAGCAGAACAGAACCCTGCTGTTTCACCCGCATAATTTACGATCCCGTGACAATATCGGGATAAATTACCGTATGTGTTAATCCTGGTTATAAGCTATCTGTGTGCCAAATTTCATCCAAATCCGTTCAGTAGTTTTTGCGTGAAAGAGTCACAAACATCCATCCATCCATCCTCACAAACTTTCACGATTCACAAATTGTATAATATTAGTAGGTGTAGTATAGTTTGTACTGTGAATAATATTTCAACGAATCATATCAGCCATACTCACTGCTAGCAAACATGAACTTTCTAAATGGCCCACGACCTTCGTACGATAAAAGGTTGATCAGATCTCAGACCCTTGGCAAACGGTAATATGATTCAACTTGGTCACGAAACAACATATTTGTCACGAAATGGTGCCCCCATGAGTCCCCAGCCCAGTATGCTGAATGACATTCTTGACCATAAGCAGTTAAAAACTGTTACTGTAGTAGCATCATCTGAAGGTACGCCGCTTTCATCATCAGCATCCACCCTTTGCTGAGCATCAATCAATCAACTCAGCCTATCGCAGTCCACTGCTGGACATAGGCCTCTCCCAGGCGACGCCACAACACCCTGTCCTCAGCCTTCCACATTCAGTCTGTCCCAGCTACCTTCTTAAGGTCGTCCGTCCATCTAGCTGGGGGGCGTCCCACACTACGCTTGCCGATACGCGGTCTCCACTCCAGGACTCGTCTGCTCCACCGGCCATCGGTCCTTCCACAAACATGGCCCGCCCACTGCCACTTCAGACACTGCCCACTGTCACTGCTGGGCATAAGCCTCTCTTTTCAAGTGCCATTCCCCACGCCCCTGTGCCAGCAAAGCCAAAGTCAAATCATTTATTTCAAATAGGCACATAAAAGGCACTTCTGAACGTCAAAAATTACAATAAATAGAATTGAATCTAGTCGCCCCTTCCAAAAGGTAGTTTTTGTATGGAGAAGAATGGCAAGAAACTCCACCGTTACTGTTTGAAAATGTTTAACAAGGTTTTGTATAGATTCATTATAAGCATAATTATATGTGAGGACGATGCACCTAGAACCAAATTACTGTACCATTTAAAAAGGTCTCAGCCTCAAACATGTTCGACCTGTGATGGTAACAATGTCGTTCGTCCATCTCGTTGCCGAACGACCGACATTTCGTCTTCCAGCCGCAGCAGTTCTACTCTCTTACGATCATCGAACTGTCTGGTCTGGACCTTATCTACAAAGCAAGATGAACGAGGAAACGGAACGGAAGAGACCGGGGAAACGGAACTTCCGTTTCCCCGTTCGGTATTCCCAGATCAGACGGTGGTATTGGGTTGTTCCATCAGGAATTTCTCAGTAGCAGCGTGGAGTCTGGATTTGTGCCGGCTGATGGCAATGGGCTCGCCCCCCATTACATGGAACTTAAACATAACTGGTGAAATGTGAGTGTACTATAGGTACACCTCTGCCCAACCCTTCGAGGATAAAAGGCGTGATACTATGATATAAATTCCGTACCTACATAAAAAAAAACATATATTTTATAAGGTTACGTCATCCACCCTTAGCCTGGCCAGTTCCGCGTAGGTACAGCCCTAGTGATTCAACCCTCGTTACGGCTCACCCTATAGCCACGTAACGTGTCACCCCACCGCGGTGACCTTGTGCGGGGGTCTGTTGTTACAAGTAATCACGTTCAGGGTCTGTTTTGTTACAAATTGCGGTTGAACTTTGGTGTGGGGTTATTTTGTGAAGGGTATTTTGGTGGTTTTTGAACGAACCCAACAGCCTTAAAAAATTACAATCGCAATTTCCTGCATCGTCATTAAACTATCTAGGCATATCGATAATAGTTTTTTTTTTTGTTAGTCTATATTGTTTTCCGCTTCCGGGCAAAAGCCTTTCTTTTTTCCTTCCAAACCATGTCTTGTGCGATCTTTGGTCACGTTGGCCCTGCAGGCATTACCAGATCGTCACACCACCTTCGCCGTAGTTTTTCGGGTCCTTGACGGCGATGTGCTCCTTCAACGGTCCAGTGAGTGACGATCTTTTCCCATAATGCATAATAGCCTCCCGACCGATTTCGGTCACAGTGGCCAATCTCAACGGAGATTAGCCAGGTACGCGGGAGATATTATAGTGCACAAGTGTGTGCGTGAACACAGGTGCACTCTCTGTTCCTTTACTCTCATAGTCCGATAGGACGGCAATCGCCACGACCGGGGAGAGATAAGGCGCAGGACCATCGGCTTTACGTGCTTTCCGAGGCACAGGGGTTTAAAACTCCAGACTAAGAAATTCCTAATGGAAAACACAATAACACTTTGTCCGACCTGGGAATCGAATCCAGGACCCCGCGCTCAGCAGTCGCGGTTGCAACGAGGCAGAATGCATAGTTTATTGATACTAAACTAAAAGCACACGGTACTTTAAATAATACTTGAAGTAGTGTAGATACTTGAACGTTTTATTATAAATACAAACACGTGCATTTATCCTTGGTCAGTAAATCAACATCATTATTTATTTATATTACTCACAATCGATGAGTCAGCCGCAACACACAGATGGCGCCACCCGTCAGTGCAAGATGGCGACGCGAAACCAGTCGGAGCATTAACTATCAAACTTACAGCTTTATTGTAATGAGCTTATTGTGTTTATAGCGAGTTGAGATGCTCCGCTCTTAGATAAACAAGATTATGATCATGAATATTGCATTTAAATGTACCTACAAGTAAGGAAAAGATGATAGATACTGATAAGTATATGAATGACACAGAATCATGAAGAGAGATGTTTGGTAAAGTGAAACTTCTTAGGCGGCGATTCGATAATAATTGGACGAGAAATTGAGAGTGAAATTTCAAGAACGCGTCACGTTTATGCACATTTCGTTACATGAGAGAGAAGTAAGATATGACTCTCTCTGTCTCTCACACATCTCTTTTATTTTTTAAGAAATTTCACTTTTGTCACGGGGTCAGTGCATTATGTTCCCGTCTACCGATGTGCCAAATTTCATCCAAATCCGTTCAGCCGTGTTACCGTGAAAGTGTAATAAACATACGTACAAAAAATCAAATCATTTCTCTTTATAATTATATTAGTTTAGATCAGTCAATATGATTTGCAATTTTCCTAGTTATTCAGAGTATCAAAAACTATTTGTATGTTTTTTGACAATTTTTCTCTTAATATTTTAGGTTCTGCTAATTACTTAATTGCAATTTTAAACTTTTATTATATTATAGTATCTCGACTCACACCGTTTTGTAAATTAACTAACACGTCCAACCTAAGAGCGCCGGGTGATCTGTAAATCAGGGCCTAGCTCAGACAGCTTTCTCTATTGTGCATTCTATTAATCAGTGCCTGTAGTATGATGTTGAGATAAATAAAGATTTATGGTTATGATTACTATGGTTTGCTCTCCACCCAACCAACACGCTTCTGGCTTTAAAAACATCAAAGCAAATCATCATCTGGTAGCGTTTTCCCAACTATGTTGGGGTCGGCTTCCAGTCGAACTGGACGCAGCATTTTGCATGGCCTACCAGTATTTGGCATGGCCTATCTGACCTCTATGATTCCAGTTACTGGGTAATACGATACCTCTTGGTAAGACTGGTTGTCAAACTTTCGGGCTTCTCACGACCCGTAACGACTGTAAAAGATCCACGAATGACAGTCGGGACCAACGGCTTTACGTGCTTTCCGAGGCACGGAGGGGTCTTTTTATGTACCTACAGGTCACCCATCCACCGAGGAAATCGTAGCTTAACCTGATCGATCGACCCGAGCGGCTGTTATTACTTAGCTACAAGCCCCTCGAACATAAAAGCAAATAGACACACCAAATACATCCAAACTTAAATCAATTTGCAAATAAAACCAAAAAATAACTTAGCAACAGCAAAAAAAACTTTGCAAAAGTACAGACGCCCAGCACATCGAGCTACCCGAAACTGTCAAATTTTTCTAATCAACCTTGAACCTAATGCTATAGCGATAAAGTTGAAAATGTATTAAAGAAATTTGACAGATTGTAGTATCTTGATGTGCTGGCGGCTGTAATAGAACTAATTGTTATTCGAGTTCCCTTCAAGCAGTGAGTTGGTCTCCACCCACGCTGCGCCGCCTCGACGAATCGATAGCGAACCTTATTTGGCAGCGACAGGCTGCGGATTTAAGACTGGCTGGATGTTTGCTGAATTGGCAGATGATCTGGACTTTTATGGTGGCTAGATTGAGACGATTTCGGAGGTGTTTTGGTGGAAAACGTACCTACAATATGAAATTCATTCTGGTATCTACTATGCCATGTTGCTATTTGTAAAGTAAAAGTTTTAACATTTTGTTTCTCAGAAATTCAGAATTTTGTTGTGGTAGTTTCCTCAAAAGATCATTTCAAACATCAGTCTACATGGTCTTCACATGATATGCCTAAGATTATATTTGTACTTTAAAAGAGACTGTGACCTCCATAGAAATGTTATATATATGGTGACCTCTGAGACCTCAGAGAAAAAAAAATAAAAAACGTAATAATATGACGTATGGGCGATTTCGATATCCTATTTAAAGAATAAACAATTTCATTTCCAATTTCGGCAGTTTTTAATTAGAGAGGGGCTCTGTCATAGCTGACCACACACGTTAATTGAAATTAACGTGTGTGGATTGTGATCGATATACGTATGTCTATGGAAGTCCATAGACATATAAAAACAGAAAATTTCTTTCCTATATCTGTGGTTACTTCCGATTGCACTAATGTCAACATGGAACTCTTTATTAAGAAAAAATGCTTATTTCAAGCATGTAATAACCATGATCTTGACTTTATTTGCCAAATTAACCGTTATTAGTTAAGTAGTTACTACAAAAAATCAAATTTTCCAAAACACCTTGTTTAACATTCAAATTGGCTTTGTTTAGTGAAAACGGTTCTTTTACGACCCACAAAGGAAGTTAGGGCCATGGAGTAGGCCTATTAAGCCAGGCCCACACTGTTAACAGAGGTGGTGGCAGCTACCATAAAATTAGTTAATGTGTAAGCACGCCATAGATTAGAATCTCTATCACGAAACAGTCGACCTAATAAATTAAATTCATTTGTTTTTAACCGACTTCTAAAAAAGGAGGAGGTTCTCAATTCGGATGTTTGTATTTTTTTTTTTTTTTTTTTATGTTTGTTCGCGCATAACTTCGTCGTTTGCCAACCGATTTGAAAAATTCTTTTTTTGTTGGAAAGGGCATACTTCCCAAATGATTCCATAGAAATTTCATCAAAAACGGTTCAGTAGTTTGGTTTTTAAACCAAAATTACTGGTAAAAATTACAACTAAAAAGTGAAAAATAAAAACTTTTTTGCAAAAAAATACAACCGACTTCCAAAAACGACACTACAAAGTGAAAAATAACTTTAATTACGGAAGTCGGTGGCAAACAACGAAAATGCGAACCCAACGACACCGACTTCCGAAATTAAAGTTATTTTTCACTTTGTAGTGTCGTTTTTGGAAGTCGGTTGTATTTTTTTGCAAAAAAGTTTTTCTGCGTCAGTTTTCGTTGTGCACTAGCGCACCTATTGATGTAGACCAAAGGTATTGTTTTTTAAATAGTTTTGTCCCTTTTTTACTCCATAATAATCAGTGGAGTGGGCTGTGATCCACTACGCGGGCCCAGTGCGGGTTGGTAGACATCACATGTTTTCGAATTTGTGGTTCTAGGACATGCCGCTTTTCTCAAGATGTTTCCCGTCACCGTTTTGAGAGCAGTGGTGATGAAATAATTTACGCAAAGTAAAGCGCCTGTCTGGGTTCGAACCTACGAAATACACTCGTAAGTCGCGGTCGTTACCAATGGACTATCACTACACTTAATAATAATAACACCAGCCTATTATGTCCCACAGCAGGGTAAAAGCCTCCTCTGATACAGAGAAGGCACGAGCATTGGTCACCACGCTTGCTCAAGACGGGTTGGCAATATCAGACTAACATTTAATATTAACTATAGGTATGTCCAGGTTTACTCTATTATTTATCTAGTTTTTCAGCACCTTAATTGCGTAACACACTGATAAATCACAATCTGAATCTTTTTCAAGGATATTGGTAATCCATTGCTTCATATGTTGTTCGAAAAAGGAGATGTTTGAAAACGGGCCCAGTATATGTACAGTACCTCGAAAAATCGAAGAAAATCCCTGGAATTCGTGAAAAATACAGATAAATTGCATAAATGCAGATTTTTCTTGTAATCATTTGATATTTATCAATTATTTTTATCGACTTTCAATATGGCGTCTCGTTTTTTTTTTCTTGCTTCGCACGGTTTGTGCATTTAGCCAATGTCATGTTAATTGTTATAAGGATTTTTATTGTAGGAGACAAAGGTAGGGAAATCTTTCAAGATAATCGTTTCCTATAGCTGCCTCAATTTTGGTATTGTTCATACAATAAAAGATTGGAGTAAAAAAATCTGTCACATCTTATCAGACTAAAAGTACGGTAACGTAGTGATTCTCTTTGACAATGTAATATGACAGAAATAAACATGTCAAACGTCAATAATTAATCAACATGACAGCTTACCGCCATGACGGGTTTTTTTTGTGTTGCAATTTCAAGTGTACATTCTTGTGCTTTACTACCACACAAAGCTAATTTATAGTAATTGGATGATTGAAAACTGTTTTGGTGGCGTTTTCCCATTTTTTAGTATGGTGTACAAAGACCTGGGCGGGGCTCCATACATTTTGAAACATCTCCTTTGTCTGCCAACAACGTAAATAACGCAATGAATTTCGTTGATCTGTCAAAATGAAATCCATTGCTACTGTTAGTGTGTGACATCCTGTGGCCCTAAAGTCTAAAGTCTAAAGGATGAAACAATGTATCGTGGGAAATACTAAAAACAATGAAATTATTTATACATAGACGTTTTCCATAATTGCGTGCTTGTTATGGTGGTCGTAGGCGAAGGGTTAACGACCTGCTTCTTCTTTATATGGTGTTATGATTAATTCTACTTATAAAGAATTCTTGATAAATGTCTGTATTTAATTAGAAATAATAGGAAAACCCTGTGAGTTGCCAGTTCCATGAACTGGAAAATTTGGAAATTTTCTACAAGGACTTTTGTAATCTAAAATTAGATGCCTCTAATTCAATCAACAATCAACTCAGCCTATCGCAGTCCACTGCTGGACATAGGCTTCTCCCAGGCTGCGCCACAACACCCTGTCCTCCGCCTTCCGCATCCAGTCTGTCCCAGCCACCTTCTTCAGGTCGTCTATCCATCTAGCTGGGGGGCGTCCCACACTACGCTTGCCGATACGCGGTCTCCACTCCAGGATTCGTCTGCTCCACCGGCCATCGGTCCTTCGACAAACATGATGATGGCCTCTAATTGACAGAATGTAAGTTTCAACAGAAGACACTTGAACAAGAGGAATACTCTCTATATTAGGAAATATTTATTGTTTATTAAAGCTTTAAGTATGCACAGGTAAAAAAATACTGTAAAATGGCGGACTTAATGCCTGACGCATTTTCTACCAGTCAACCTTAGGGTGACGCAGAGAGAAAACACGGCGGCTGCAACATAATTGATAGATAACTCGAAAAAGTTATAAAAAGATACTAATACATATAAAAAAAATACCCACACTTGTCGTTACGGCGGGTCGTCAGAAGCCCGAAAGTCTGACAGCGAGTATTTACCAAAGGGTTTCGTATTACTCAGTAACTGGATTGTGGAAGTCAGATAGGCAGTGGCTCCATATAAAATACTGGTACTCAGCTGCATCAAGTTAGACTGGAAGCCGACCCCAACATGGTTGGGAAAAGGCCAGGCAGATGATGATATATGTATAAACAAAATAAACTTAGCAGTAAAATTATTGAGAGATTATTAGAATAATACTGCTCTCTTCTACACATACCTAAGGTTATGTACTTAGGTACAGACGCCAGCACATCAAGCTACTACAATCTGTCAAATTTCTTTAATAGACTTTCAACTTTATCGCTGAAGCGTTAAGGTGCAAGGTTGATTGAAAAATTTTGACAGTTTCGGGTAGCTTGACCTGCTGGCGTCTGTACATATTACATTACAACTAATCCCCTTGCGATAACAACTCTGATTGATACTCGTTGCCTAGCTGCGCTATTTATTTTAAAATCACGGTGAATCAGGCTATAGTCATGGGAAAATTGACAGGCATTGTGTTCATATTTTATAGTTTATACATTAATTTGTAAATAGATATGGAATTTATAGAATGCTAGGGGGAAAGCGAGATATTATTTATGGAGTAACAGGTACTTACCTTACACAATATCAGGAAAATTAGATTTAGAATATAAAATGCACATTTATTTAACATAAACCAGCCAAGGTCAATCACATTAGTTAAGACAAAAAAGAAAAATAAATTATGCAACTCTTAGTGGTTTATTTTCCTAGATTCCTAGCCTATTGATTTTTAGCCACTGAGCGCACCGACCACAGTCATAAGAGAAACTTTGACTTTTAAATCACTTTTCAACGATAATCCAATACTCTATTTACACAACAGAAAAAAAAAACATACATTTTTGACAGCCATTACGGGTAGTCAGAACCCCTAAAGTCTGACAACCAGTCTTACCAAGGGTGTCGTGTTACCCAGTAACTGGGTAGTGGAGTTCAGATAGGCAGTCGCCCCATGAAAAATACTGGCATTCAGCTGCATCCCATTAGACTGGAAGCAAACCCCAACATAGTTGGGAAAATTCTAGGCAGATTGATATTATTGCTAGAGAAATCAATCACAGAAAATAATCGCATCGCTGTCAATAGGAAAAATGCCTAAAAGGCCAGCCTTTTGGGCAGTTTTCCTATTGACAGCGATGCGATTATTTTATAGTGCACATATTATTTTAAGTCTGTTTAAAACTCTTTAAATGATGTAAATAGAAATCTATACAAATAATCACAGAAATCTCTGACCCGAAACGACAATATCCATCCAACACACAGCTGACATTTAACCGACGCCAAAAAGCAGTAGTACAAAAGAAACCCGGTCAGGTTATTGATTGAAGGGGTGGTGTGTGAGTCAGACGGTGACGTCACGCCACGTCACCCCTAGGGCTGGGAACATTGGGGTTGAAACCCAGTACGATGTTAATTTCAGTAATGCACACGCGGGGAATAAACATTTTTTGGCTGTAATGGGAAGGTGTGGGTATTGTGAGGTGAGGTGATATTTATTTTGGGCTAGGTTTATTTTTATTACGATGGTTTTTGAAGATGGGGTTTTCTCATGCTATGCTGTCTGGGAATTTGTATAAAACTCATATTAGGTAAGTTATACGCGAAACTTTTAAGGCTGATGAGAATAATATAATCAAAGATTGAAAGCCAGGTATTTAACTAACAAGTAGTATTTGCCTTTAAGGGCTGATTTTCCAACGCCAGACAATTTTACCGGAGGAATATTTAATTTTGAATTTTTGACAGTTCTTAATACAAAAATTGTCAGACGTCAATTTTATTCCACGAATAAAAATTATCTGTCGATTGAAAAATCAGCCGAGTGATTTTCTCAAGCATAATGTTTAGGCGGCGCGACTGAAAATATTATCTTAAACTAAACGTACAATAAACATATTTTTTTTTTTAAGAAAGTAGGCGTACTTATCTTGATCAGGCCGTCAATATTTTAGTAGATAACGTTTTGGTAGTGAAAAAAAAATAGTTATTTAGCATAATTCTAAGTTTGGTGGCGCGTCCACAATCTGTTTTTCTGCGGATGACCACCGCTTAAACGAAACTACACTATAAGTCCATTTACAATAGCATTAGAAAGAAGTTAAAAAAGGTTATTTTTAATGCACACTTTGTAACAAAAATACAATAAACATTGTTACATTCTGATAGACGCCGAATTTATTATGATCTATTTTTACAGCAGCTGTCACACTTAATTGTAACCATTTTAACTATTTATCTTATGAAATTATGTGGCTTTAATTTATTTATATTATATAACTCCAGTTTAAAATTACAGTGTCAATGCTAAAAACCTAAAAGAAGCAGGGATGAACAATACTTGGAACGTTATTCGTTTCACTATAATTCTACCGAATTTTATTTTAATTAAGGTGGATGCGCTGCAGTAGCCCGCGAAATCAGACGAATTCGGAGCAATTCTAATTTAAAGGGATGTATTGATGATTTTTAAGGTTAAAATTGTATTATTGCCTACATATTTCTTATTGTTGCGCATCATATTATTTTTATTAAGATACAACCTTACACTGACCTGCAAATTGCAAAAAACGCAAGAAAATTAGAATTTAAGCATCTCCCTTAAAATTGTTTTATCATAACTTTGAAATAAAATGTTTTACATTCCTGCTTCTACGAGCCTCTTTTTTCTAATGCTATTATAAATGGACTATAGTTTACTAGAAAATACTAAAGGAGATGGGAAACGGTGGGCCCAAATGTAATAAGTTGAGATATGATCTAAAAAATTTGTCATATTTTTTCATCTTACAATATGAAAAATCACCTCAATTCTCAATCTGGAAGCGGAGAAATATGAGAAAGATAGTTTTTATGAGACTATCGATTTAGTAATCGAATACACAATTACGAAAATAAAACCTCTGCACTAAATAATTAACTCAAAGTAATTAAATGCACTACATATATACTCATATGCAATATAGTGCATATAATTACAGTCATACTAATAAATAAAATATCAATTAATTACCGAAAAACCAATATTAATGATTATCGATTTCATATCGATATGAATTAAAAAAAACAGTCTTTTATTTTTAGTCTATGTCTCTGGCATGACAGCTGACTGACACTGACACTAGACAGTTGCCGACTGCTCTTGTTTGCTCACTCGTTTCGTGTTTTCCGATGTGTTTTGAATGCTTTCCCGATTATTCTGCATTTTTCACGACCACTGCTTTGTATTTTACGGATTCCGACCCTGCCTACCTTGTACGATCCTTGGTTTCACTCTGGACACCGAAGATCGCTCACACGTTTGACTGGGAATTGTTATTTTGGATTTTACCGCCGGCTTGTGGATTTGATATTGTTCAAACTATGGATCACTGTGTGAATTGTAGGATAACAACTGGTCACTGCAATACACTGGGCCGACGACCCTTACACGATGCCTCCAATACCTCCTAATTGATTAGGGGTCGCATACAATCCCGACATAAAAGTCAAAAAACTTATTTTAATTATATTTTTGTTGACGGCTCTCGTAGAGGAAAGGCTATATAGTAATACATTAGTGTGTAAGGAAACGAACTATAGGCTTCTGCGCTCATATAATGTGCATTATGGTACCTTAGCTGAGATATGTATCAAGATTATATAGTACCACCTGCACAATTCCTAGACGACATTTTAATTATAATAGAAGACGAATAAAACACTATATTAAATGATTTTTATCTTATTTTAGACATCCTTTCCATAACTCCAAACCTGTTACCTACCTATGACTTGAAGTCACGTTCATTAATATGATTTTTCAAACATTTTCTACTAAATATAATAACTATTAGAGCAAAAGAATATATTTTGTGCTTCAGGGATCAGCTGTTAGTTAAAGATTGTAACATAACCTCACTTTAACTTAATGTCTTATATCTCTGTTCTCAGATTGACAAAATCCACAGAATTTTCAGTGAAAGGTTGATAATATATAAGCTATTAACTGACACCACTTTCATCTTATTACACCCAGGCCCAAGATTGTATGTAATCGTTTCAGTCTCCTTTATTTGTATTCAGTATTAGTTTTTCTATCTAATGAAAGTTTTATTTTTACATTTAGGGCAATACTTTATCCTAGTGAAAATCGAAAAGGACTGTCCGCGCGAAATTTTAAATTTTGGTGGGAGTAATCTAATCATAAATTGACTTATATAGAAAAAACCTAGATGGACCACGCTACCAACGTTCACTTCGTTTTGTCAGGCGCTCACGCGCAGCAGTGACAGAAGTGTGCCATCCTGTTGTGATTTCCCGCCAAAAACGTAAGTAAGTCTTTTCGTAGTAATCGGACAAAAAACCTGCAATTTTGGTGTAATGTTTTCAAAACGTTTTATGACTAAGTCGGTGTTGTAATTTAAATTTATAATAAAAAGGTTTGGTATGCTTTCAAAATTATACAAATATAAATAGTATATTCTTAGTAGTTTTTTTTTAAATAAACATATTCAACAAGATTCTAATTTTGGTGGTGCAATTTTGGTGGTTTTGGTGGCATTTTACCAATCACCAAAATTGCTTAGTTACACCAAAATTAGTTTTTAGAGTTACGTAACTCACAGACAAACGAAAACAGAACCATAATAAGATAACTCGGTTTGGAAGTACAATACCTATATTATACCTTTTCTTTCCGTGGAGAAATGCTCATGCATACTGCACTACCACAGGGAGATAGTGCAGTTATGTAGGACCCTAACCCACTAAAACTCCACGGTGTCCTCCTCTGCCGCTTATGGCGGGAACACGGGCACGCGTTAGCATTCATCCGCGAACCCGCCGCGGCTGTCCGTCACCGGACCCTCCTCTGGTGATTACCCCCCATCACCGGCGCACTAGAACACAATGCACGCCGTGACTACCCCAGGGACCAAATCAGCACATGGGCGCCAGATGACCCTGTGTCCGGGCACCCTTGGTCCCCTTTTTCCTTGCGGCGAGTCAGGTCAGTGGCCCCGCCGCCTACCACTTTTCGGCCGCAGAAGATAGGGAGAGCGGCCAACGTCAAACCGACACTCCTCTTCCCTAGCGGCCCCACCGCGTCCGCCATTAGATGGCGGCGACCCCGTTAGGGCCACGGAAGGTAGGGAGAGCGGCGCACTGCAATACCGGTACTCCTCTCCCGCCGCGACCTCCAACCCTCAGCCGCGACCTCCAACCCTCAGCCGCGATGCCTCCCATATGACAGCGCGGCCCTCCTCAGTTGCTATGTCGCCCAAGCGACACCGCAACCTACCTGTGCCGCTACGTCGTCGACTTATCGGCATAAGCTCTAACGAGCGGCCCCTCCTCGGGTTCCTCCTCGCTTCACCGTGGGTAACCAAGCCACGGTTACTGAGCCTCGACAATGCGGGAACCCACCGGGGTATATTATACCTACGAGTAGCTTGAGAGTGATGAAGAAACAAGAGAATTTATAATTCTGCACTTGTAATTCTCTTAGACGTTCCTGTACTGTACGCTTAGAATGAAAAATGCTTTCAATAGCAATACAAATTAAGTTAGGTATTATTTGTTTTCCAGCATGACAAAGAAAAAAAATTCAAAGTTGACACACGCAGAGTGCTTGGAGAGGAAAAGGATGGCAGAAAGGAAGAGAAAAGAAAAAATTAGGAATGATCCCGTCAAACTAGAGGAATTGCGAAGAAAAGAAACAGCTTATAAAAATTATAAAAATGATCACGATGGCGATGATAGCGAAGATGATTTGAATATTTTTTAATTTACAGACTAAAGAATTGACAAGACTTAGAATAGTAAGGAAGTTTATTAGGTGATTGTTAATTTTTTAAATTGATCTCATTACATAATTATGTTAACATAAAATGTTAAAAAAATACTTATAAAAAATTAAAAATGATCATCATGATGATGATGATGATAGAGGTTAGAGGAAGTGATTGCAATTAATTGAAATTAAAAACTGTAGAATTACGAGACCGAAAAATAAGAAAGTTGTATTTGTTGATTGTTATTTTTTTATTGATCTCATTATGTTATTTTTTTATTGAAATATTTATTCAGTTTATATAAGATTTTTATTGCTATTTGATTTATAATTTGTTTAAGTAAAAAAAAAAAAAATTGGTGTCAAGACTCTAATTTTGGTGACAGAAATAAATTCTGGTGTCAATATTTCTAATTTTGGTGTCAGATATCAATTTTGGTGTCGTACTAATTTTGGTGTCGTCAATATATTATAAGCTTTCAGGAATAAATAAATTTCTTTCACATTTTATGTACCTGAATACGTATCTGTTGCTTATCAACATCTTAGATTATTAAAAAAACCAGAAACAAACTTTTCCACCAAAATTAGGTAACAAATCATAGTTGTTGAAATTCACTCAGCCCTTAATTGGACAAACCTAAAGTGTAGTCTTCCGTGTCATATTTGGTATTTGTTGTGTCGGTTTGCCATACGCAAAAGCCTCCAACCTTTTCCATTCCTGTCACTCCCCGGCCACTCTGTTCCATGGCACAAAGATTGGATATCTATTCTCCATCAATACCTCGTAGGTCTTATATCTTATCTACCACTTCCATTGAGGATATTTACTGAATTACGTAAACACTCTGACCTAAAGAAAAATACTTTTTAAAAGCCCTTTTAGGCTTATCAGTAAGCGAAATCAACAACAAGCATTTAACGGGCCTTGCCTCCAAAATATAAGGATTCACCTCCAAGCTACCGACTTGCCGAGCCAGTGGCTTGTTCCAGTCACTTACCGAGCCAGTGACAAGTCCCTGCAACTTGCAATATATTGCATTATTGCGACACTCGAACAGAAACCAGCTCCCCATGAACTGCGAGTTTGTGCGAGCGATTTTGGATGAAATATTTATAAGGTAGGGGGGAGTGTTGTCGGTAATTTGTTCTTTTTATTTTACGTGGTTGTGTGTTCGGATATACCAACAATGGTGTTCTGTACTCTGACTTGAGAAGGAAATGTTTATGATTGTGCTCTAAGTGGAATACCTCTGTCATTGCTTAATACTTTTTAACTATTGTAGTATGAGAGAAGCTGAGAACCGAAAGAAGTGAAAAAAACATCGGTCGTGTCCCTGAAAGGTCTTCGTGGTAAAGCCATGAAGACCTTTCAGGGACACGACCTTCAGTAATGAAGTGCGCGACCAAGAAATAATAGTACATCCATTTTATTCTAAGTACAGGTAAAACATTTTAAAAGAGTAGGTAACTATGGAGTTTTTTGTCCATTCTTATTCTTCTCCATGGAATAGAATAGAATACTCTTTATTATGTACACCATATAAATTGCAAAACATAAATATAGAAATTTTACAAAGGGTGACACAATGGGCGTTCTTATCGCTAAGAGCGATCTTTTATAGACAACCTTTGGATGGTATAAAAAGGGGAAGGAGAGAAAAATACTGTACAAAACTACGTTACTGAAGGGGCGCCTAAAAGTTCCTATTATGGATGACTAACTTGAAATAAATTATTTGACTTTGACTAGCCTTAGGAACATCACCTACTTATACCTATGTACAGACGCCAGTAGGTCAAGCTACCCGAAACTGTCAAATTTTCCCAATCATCTTTGAACCTTAACGCTATAGCGATAATGTTGAAAATCTATTAAAGAAATTTGACAGATTGTAGTAGCTTGATGTGCTGGCGTCTGTACATAAAAATAATCCTCAACCATGAAATGATGGCTATAAAATAATAAATACAATAAGCACAAGCAGCAGTAACCTTGTACGACATCCGCCTTATTGATTTCCTAAAGTACCGTTAATAAATTGTTACGAGCAGCTTATAAGAAGTTTTTCCTTTTAACCACTTCCAAAGGAAATGAAAAATTGACCTGCAAAATACGTGAAAGAAAATGTTATTCCAGTTTTACAGCAAAAGCACTAGGAAGTGATGGGCGGGCGTTTTGGGGGACTGGCTTGTGTAATATTGACGTTCGAAAAGTGCTGATTCTCAGCCTAATTTGAATAAATGACTTTTGATTTGATTCTGTAATTCTTAGTACCTAAGTTAATAACTAAAACACAAGTATGTAGGTATTAATTATTTACCAGGGATCATAATTTTATTTGATTATTTATGTCTTTCATAACAGCCTCCTGAAATTTGACGAGGATCCAAAACAACACCTTGTAGAAAAGTGAAAACTTAACAAAGTAAAATATCAATACTTTGCACGTTAGGCTAATTACTTAAGTCTGATATACAATATTAAAAGCTGGTATCGTGTTACCCAGTAACTGGCTTGTGGAGGTCAGATAGATAGTCGCTCCATGTAAAATACTGGTATTCAGCTGCATCCGATTAGACTGGAAGCCGACCCCAACATAGTTGGGAAAAAGCTATAGGTAGATAATGTATGTGATTGTATACGGGGAGCCAGCAAAATATACCATTATTTTAAAGAATTGCTTTATTATTAGGACAACAAATCAACAAAATTGAAATATATGCAACAAAATAGTTATTTTGTTGCATATATTAGGTAGGTAGCAATTCCTATAACCTGTCACCAAGCCTCTTATTTACGACAGGTTAATTACGAAGAACGACTTTCTTGTAGTTTCTATCTACCTCGTAACAAGACAAAATCACTTCTCTCATGAAATCAAGCTCATCCATGATTGCAATAATAACAATATTGATAAGGCGATTACACACACAAATCAGCCGTCCTACATACAAATTGGTAGCGCCAAGCTTCCATACGTGGTCCCGCTATTGGGCACACCGCCTTATAAAGCAGCTGGGCATACGAGGAAAATGTGCACAGATGACATACATGCAAAAAATCACGTTTGTAGTCTATGGTGCGATTTTAAAAACTGGTAGAGGCTCTTCGAAAAGTGTGAGAAAGTAGCTAAATGATGACTGATGCCTAAACTCCTTTTACACTATACGATTGAAGGCCTGATATTTAGGTGACTTGTTTTTTTAGTAGGGGCCCTAACCCTCTTTCTCAAAATCTAAATATATTAGTTCAGATAAACCTACATGTGCACTTATGAAACGTCAGAAGCTAGGTGCACGGTTCCAACTGATCGTTTCCTATGAAGAAGAGCCGGCTAGAAATTCCACGGTTACTCTTTTAAAAATAATTGGCTTTTACAATGTTTTTACAAATTACAGTAGGTATGGGAGGACAGCGTAGGCCTGTCAACAAGTACTAGGTACTTAATAAAATAGAAAATGAAAATCTAGCCTACAACGCCTGCAATGTTGTCATATTCACAAAATATAAAAGAATCTATCAAAAATATAAATAATAAAATATAAAAACCTATTCAAACCAAATGATAAATGATTGCCATTACAGCCACTAACTAATAAAGAGTTGAAATTAGAATTGTAGGTATGTATATAATGTCAAATAATAAAAAGATTATGTCGTTAATGAGGTGCCAGGCAGCCACATGTGCAGAAGGAATTATTACCAAACTTCAGTTCAAGCTAACTAATGTTTCCATCATGCTTGTTATTTGTTTTTATCAGAAAATCGATCTCGACTAACTTGGTATATTTATAGTAAGTACCTATATATTTAGTTTCTTAATAGTGTCAGTTGAGTTGGAATATTATATTTCTATTTTATTTACTCAATATTGAATAATTTATTGCATACCACAATGTGTAATGTGTGTTAGTGTGTGGTAAGTAAACATTTGTTGTAACAATCGTAGACCTTGTCGTGCACAGCAAAAGAAAAATTTGAAGGAAGATGATTTTTATACAATCATGCAAATTAACTTATTCTAAGTAAAATTGAAGGTACAATTGTATTAATTATTAATTTTATCTAAAAAAATCAATCAATCAATTAAAATCAATTAATTAGGTTTAAGTTGTTATTTTATAAAGAGCAGTGCTGGCCCAGTGGAGACAGCCGCTGTTCTCAGGACGGTGAAGGAAAACATCGTGAGGAAACAGCAGAAGGCATGTCCAAGAACCAACATTTCGAAGACATGTGACATCTACCAACCCGCACTAGGTCCGTGTGGCGGATTTCGGCCCACTCCCTCTCACAGAGAGGAGGCCTGTGTCCCAGCAGTGGGAACATATATAGGCTGATTATGCTTACGCTTATGCTAAGTTGTTATTTATGTACAATTTATTTTAATTCTGATTGTCTAATATTTTAGACTAATTTGACATTCACACATTTGCTAAGGCGGTAATCACTCCCACCAACCAATAAATAGATCTATGGCACATATTATTACAATTCATTTTCGTTAAAACCATAGGTAGGCACTTGAAGCTGTCAAAATCTTTAGAGGAACTGCAGCATATTTGGTATATCTATCAATTTATTACGACTTTTTGGGAACTTTTTAACCATAGACAGACTTCTATAGATCTACTCTCTATTAAACTCATCAAGAACAATAAATCTATTGGATATCATTAACTACAGTTAATTTTTTTCTTTAAGGCAAGCCCCTTGAAGTCTTCTCCATCATGTAGGCGTTACCGCGAACTGTGATGATTTGGCACCGGCATATAAACAGGTATGACCACTTATGGTGATACCGGAACCGGTTGGGGATTATACCTATTAGTTCATAATGTTGATGTTACTTGTTAACTTGAATTATAATGATTATGGCAACATCTGCCGCATGCCGGAGGAGGTATGGGCTAAAATAACAACACAGTGGGTTCCAAACAGGAGCTAACGGAAGGCGGCAGGTCCAGGAGGAGATGGCGGGATGAACTTGACTTTTTTTATAAAGATTGGCAACAAATAGCAGTATATAGGGATAAGTGGAAGGAGGGCCTTTGCCGAGCAGTAGGACACAAACAGCTGATAATATAAATTTGAGACAGATGTTTTGTAAAGCGGTGAAGACAGAGAGAGAGATAAAATTGATTTTCCTTCTCTTCATGCCGAAGACAGAGCGAATTTTTGCCAAACGAATACCCAAAATTTTGCCAAGTCCAATGGCGTTTTCAGTAGCGGCGTATAGCTTTATCGAGGTACAAATAATCTACCAAAATTATTCGAAGTGGCGACTGGCACAATCTAAACTGAACCAGCTGGTAGCAGGTAAAAGGATGACCATTGTCATGGGATTGGACCTATGGCTATTTAATATACAAACTATAATATGAGTGACGTAACGCAGTGAGCTGTAAACCCGATTGTAACAGGTGTTACGACTAAATCTGAGGGACAATTCTCGTAATTTTAAGAACATTCACATGCAGTCTGATCTTAATCTCAAACTGTCAAAAATACTTACCATTAGTTTCCCTACATTTTTTACAAGTTTTTGACATAGATTGTCGCTGAGATGAGATTGCGACTAGATTTAGAACATTTTTATTTACGGGAATTGGCCTTCAGACTACCGTATAATTTTTTGGTCGATTATAACATGTCAGCTTGGCTTACACCTGTGTTAGACAGGAAAAAGGTCTAAAATAAACGATTTCAGTTTATTTTCCTTAAATCTTTGACATTTGAGGCTGGCATGGCAAGCTATGTAGTTTTTCACAGATCTTTGTTCACCAAGCTATCACGGAACTAAATACTTAATGCGAATTTAAACTGACCACTGGGTAGTGGTCAGTTTAAATCGCATTAAGTATTTAATATTATTTTTAATCCATCAGCTCAGCCTTTTTTCAACGAATATAGTAGATAGATAAAAGAATTACGACTATCAATACTTACTTGACATAATAGTTTAAATTACGGCAGATTTCTGTACAAAACAAGACTGAAGGTCACTTTAAATATTATGTATTTAGTTTTAATTTCATGCCACAGAAAAATATTCTTTTCATACACATAATACTGGTTGGCTGTATAAATATTGTGCTAATTGTAAAAGATACGTTATATATATATATACATATATATATTTATCTGTGGTAAAAGACGACATGTTTTTTTTTCTATGACTCATTTTCGCGCCAAATGTGTGAGACAAATAATGAATAATGATTTGTGTTTATTGTGTGGAGTAATAAGGCAAGCTCTGTGTATCGTTTAGACATTATGAGCTATTTTTGAGAATTACTCAATTGTAATTTTTCAGTAGTCCTGTGGTTTAGCTGCCTGAGTGCTTGTTCACGTTGACTCGCGGGCGCGGGCGCGGGCGCGGTCACGAAATATCAAACACTTGAGTTTATATCCAAGTGTTCACGTACAAAACGCACGTGCGGTCTAAGTAGCGGGCAAGCTAGCGTCCGACGCGCGCGGCCCGCTCGCGGCATTATCAAACGACTGAGACGTTTGTGTGTGTTCACGTCGAACTAGCGGCGGAGCGCGCGATTCACTCGCGACGTCAGGTAAGTTCAACCAGTTTGAACTTGTCGCTAGAAACGATAGCACGTTTCTATCATGTCGTTCAATACAGAAGAGTTTATTAGTGCTGTTCAGGCTAGAACTCCTATTTGGCAAAGTAAACACAGACATCATATGAACAGAAATGTTCTTAATAAACTATGGAAGGAAATTGCTGGATTGTTTCCTGATATGGAGGGTGAGTAAATAATACAAATACAAAGGCGACTACGTGTATATTAAACGATTGTTTTCCCAAAAATATTTCGTGAATAAATTCCGAACTTGTTTAGCCCGATTTGATGGATTGTTGTTTCTTCCAGTTCTAGTTTGTCGCCTTTGGTGTCGAGTTGGAATTGTGAACTCATTATCACAATCGTAACCATCTGTATCAATTACAATATTATGCAATAAGCAAGCAGTTTTTATAATCAGGCGTGCATGTTTAACATCAGTTTCAATAGATTTTAACAAAACTCGCCATTTATTGCATAAAATTCCAAATGCACACTCCACGGTTTTTCTCGCTCTTGACAATCTATTATTAAAATTTTCTCTCTCTTGATTCAATGTTCTTTGTGGGTATGGACGCATTATATATTCTTTAAGAGGATAAGCTTCATCGGCTATAATAACATATGGAGCTGTAATATTAGAATTAGGTAATGTTCTTGGTTCCGGAATATTAAATGCACCTCTTTCGAGTAACCGGTTCAGGGACGAGGCATTAAATGTACCGCCGTCGCTTTGCTTTCCTCTACCTCCCACTTCAATAGTTAAAAATCTTTTCCTCGCATCAGCCACAGCTTGCAAAACAATAGAGAAATAATGCTTGTAGTTAAAAAATGCCGATCCTGATTTTTTAGGTCGTTTAACCCTACAATGTTTACCGTCCAAACTGCCAATGCAGTTAGGAAAGTGCCACATCTCCCTAAAATCTGAAGAAATATTCATAAGCTGATCTTCAGATGGCTGTGGCATGTGGACATTCAAATTGTTTTTCCAAATAGCTTCACAGGTACTATAAACAATCTCAGACACAGTACTAACACCCATACGAAAGCTATATGCCAAAGATCGAAATGCCAATCCAGTGGAGAGATATCTGAAACATAATAAAAAATGTAATTATAATGTAAAACTTAAATATATTTACACTAATCATCACCACTAAACAATTTTTCTGATTTTACAGAAAAGGCTTTAAGGAAAAAATGGAAGAACATTCGCGACCAATTCATGAAAGAATTTAAGAAAATTCCGGTTTCTCGTTCTGGTGATGCTGGAACAGATCAAAACTCTTCAATGTGGCCATATTTTCAAATGATGCTGTTCATAAAAGATGATGTTACCCCAGAGATAAATGAAGGCAATTTGGATGAAATTACTGATGAAAACAGCAATAATAATGATGATGATGAGCGGTCCTCAACTCCCCAATCCATAGCTGGTGCATCTTCAAGTACACAATATACGAGCACCAAACGTAAATGTGCACAAGATGTAAGACAGGAATTTATGGAATTGGAGAAGAAAAAGTTGGAATTATTACAACTTAAACTGTCACAAAGCAGCAAACAACACGAACAAGATTGCGAAGATCTGTTATTTTTTAAAAGTTTGTTGCCGTACATGAAAGAATTATCTCCTATGCAAAAACTACGCGCTAGAAATAATATTACACAAGTTATTATGGACGAAATGAATAGTGGCATGACGCAGTCTCACCATGGATATAATACATACGATTATAACACGACTAATTATGGAAATTAAACTTTGTATAATTGATAACGATAATATTAATTAAATAAAATAATAAAGAGGAACCTTGTTTGAATTTGAATGACTGCAATATGTATCCCGATAAAAAATGATAATTTACTTAACTACTTACTATGAAATTTTTTTTTTTTAACTCACCTTATAGTTACAAATAGTCTTTCTTCGGGCTTTATACTTTTATGAAAATTTGTGTCCACTTTTGAAATATCACTCCTTATTGAATCCAGTATGTAATCAAAACAGCGGACACTCATCCTGGTATATCCAAAAAATCTGGAAGGATGTTCTCTCAAATTACCATATAAAGTATGAAATTCACCATACCGTTCTCTTTCTTTATTAAGTTCGTGCACGCCAATTCTAATTTTTAGCATCTCCCACTTTAGGTATGAATTTTCGGTTAAAAATAAAAGATCGTGGTCCATATTTACAACCTCTGACAATACGTCACACTCGCGCGAACGCCTGGCGGTTAATGTGAACACGAGCTCGGGACGTCTACCGCGCCTATTTCGCCACCGCGCCCGCGCGTTCCAACGTGAACAAGCACTGAATCGCATCATCTCTTCTTGTAACTCTTGAAATGACTCAGACTTGGAGGGATAAAAGTAGGTATTGGAATTTAATAAGTTTCAGGTACTTTTGTACATAAAACATGGATAAACAATGATTCAATGCCCCCAAATAATAAATCATTTGTAGTAATATGACAAATTAGTTTTTTTCATTAAATCTCGTGTATTCGAACCTATATATATGTTTTTACAGCCTGATGGCAGTCGTAAACATGAATTATTCACTGAACCTACTTAAAATTTGAATAAATGAATAGTTAATGAGCTGTGTTTCATTTAACGTGTTTTTGTCAACAAACACCATAGTTTAACAAACACATTTACTATTAAGTAAGCGGATTGGAGGGGGGGGATTTTGTTTAGTCAGCCACAAACAAAAACCTATTTCCTGCCCTAGTGTTATGACTATTTTTGACTGATTTGTAAAGTATAATCTAGACTAATATCATAAAGAGAAAATATTGGATTTTTTGTGTTTGTTACGATTTCATGCTGAAAGTGCTAAACGGATTTGGATGAATTTTGGCACGTGGGTATGTGTGATTTACTGAAAGTCTGATCAAGTCTGTGGGGTGTTCAGAATCATGTATTGAATTCACGGTTAAAGTTTGCGCACTGGTTAAAACTTTATCCTGTATAACCCAGCACCACACACATGGTTCGCCAACACCATTCGCCTGCATTTCCTTTACTTTGACGCATTATGTCACTTCAGTGTGAGCTGTGCTAGCTTGTCAGGTCGCCCTAGGTCTGAGCGTTCCCGTTTCGAGCTAGACAGGCGCATGTAGATCAATACCGCGTCTTGTTTGACCTAATCTTGAAGTATTTTACTTGAGAGAAAATTATTCTTGTAACTTGTTTAATATTATGAAGCTAAAGTTACTAACAGTAGCAATGGCTTTCATTTTGACAGTTCAACAACATTCATTGCGTTATTTAGCAGACAAATTTTTCGAACATATGAAGCAATGGATTAGCAATAGATAAAATGAAAATGATTCAGATTCTGATTAAAACGCAAAGATTGTGTTTCGCAATTAGAGCGCTGTTCTTGTCACGAATTTTGAACAATTTCAACTCACTCCTTGAAATTCGCATCTGATTGTTTTGAACCAACTCTGTTTTAACTCATCTTTTGCCAAAGCTCTCTTGTTTTAGACAAGTTGAATAAAGTTCCGTTTTTGTTGGACGGATGGTTGCAAACTCAATCGCTGTTGTCATCATCATTCCGGGCCCCAAGACACAGATTAACTGTCTAGTTTGTGGCTCACTAGCAAATAATACAACGTGTTTTTTTTTATATTCCATAACTCTAGGGGTTCATTGTACTCATCATTATGAACAACTTTTACTCATCATCATCTGCCTAGCCTTTTCCCAACTATGTTGGGGTCGGCTTCCAGTCTAACCGGATGCAGCTGAATACCAGTATTTTACATGGAGCGATATATCTGACCTCCACAACCCAGTTACTGGGTAATACGATACCCCTTGGTAAGACTGGTTGTCAGACTTTCGGGCTTCTGACTACCCGAACAACAACAACTTTTACTATGGGACCAAAACTGAAAGAGCGAAAAAAAAAAGTCAGTTGTTCCCTACATTTATGTTCGTATAACTCGTCAAAATGTGGGGAACACCAGATTTTTGTTTCGCGATTGATTTTTGTTTTGATTGGTTGATTTTGAAGATCTATGGCTGAATGGATGGACAAGAACTGTCTCGTCCATCCATTCTAAGAGAGAGTGATTTGCTATCTATCTATGCAAGTAAGAATGATTGTGTTGTTCTAGGTTGTTGATGTAATTCTGTAAAAATATCTTTGTACAACTCGTCCAATTAGCGGCCTTAGTAAATTTTATCATGGGTGTGATAATACTTGATAATGAATTGCCTATGGTGTGACCGATTGACAACCCATAACTCTTAAATAATAACTACTAACTTGTGTCCGCGACTTCGTGTGCGTCAAATTTCGGCAACCGACCCACAGCGTCATTTTTTTTATTTTTGCTTTGCTCCTAACGGTCGTAGCTTGATGTTAAATAGTCTATAACCTTCCTCAAGAATTGGGCTATCAAATGCACGAACGACAGTTACCTATTTCCAAAGATTAGCGCGTTCGGGCAGACAGCCGCGGCATCCGAGACTTTATTTTATAATATGTAGTGATATACCATATTACATACTTGTCTATCCGAAAGAACGATAATTTGGTAGAGCATAGAACGATAAATATCCTTAAACATTAAACGAATAGATGTCCAGCTCACTAAACATAAACCACCTATCATTTAACTCCTACATAACACTGACTATCTATCAAAACACACCCAGGTCATCACCCCCAGTCTAATTGCAGTCTTCATTGCAAAACAGACATGCGCAAAACGCACAACACACACCCATAGACAGTCATAATTCTATTCTCTGTGGTGGGTTCCGCACTGCAACAGAATCAATACTTCCGACCTAGATGAACTTTGGCGCAACGCAGGACGGGACGATGACCTGAAAAGTTTCTGGGGCTGGCTTTTGTGGTGAAAAAGGAGGTTTTTGTCGGAAACTGCATTGATATTGGAATATCCTGAGGTGAAATGGATGCGGAAAAAGGAGAAGTGATTATACCTAAAATAGATGCACTTCTACTGTAACTTCGTCAGTTTCGCGTCTTTCATGAGACACAGGAAGACAGTGAAGTCTTGTCAGACATCAATCTACATAGCCTTCACATGAACTGACTAAGATTTGGACTTTAAAAGATACTGTAACCTCTAAGTTTGTTTGTTTAGACCTTTCTTCTCAGAGTAGTCAGACAGGAAACGCCGACCTTGTCAAGCTTATTTATTTTTTGACAATATGTCGTGTAAAAGTGATTACGATATCCTATTTACAAAATAAATAATTTATGTGCCAATCATCATCATTCATCATTCTCCTGTCCTTATCCCAATTTATTCGTAGTCGGCGCAACATGTCTTTTTCTTCCATACTTCTCTATTAGTCGTCATCTCGGTAGTCACCCCCTTTCTAACCATATCATCATTCACACATTCCATCCATCGCTTATTTGGTCTTCCCCTACTCTTATAGCCATCGACATTCATACTCAAAACTCTCCTCACGACATTTTCCTCATTTCTCCGTAACACATGCTCATACCATGACAACCGATTTCCACACAACTTAATATAACTTCCAAAACGCTTTTTCAGCACAGTCAGCATATGAAGCTATATTTAATAACGTCTTAAAATTTTCCTGTTAAAGCTTCAACTAAAACAAAAATAATTCCAGCTCACAGCTGCAGTTGTTTATGAATGATGACCCAAATAAGTTATATTGTAGCTATTTTCAAGTACTTGTGTAACCGCAACTTCACAATACTGTCCGATTTCTGTGAATCTCACTCACCCGATGACCAATGAGCTAGCTATGACGAGTATATATCTGGGTATAGCGTCCTTGGCATCATAATTTACATTAGCTAGAACTTGCTAACATTCAGTTGTAAATACGGGGTTTTCCTTCTATGGGTATTGTAGAATGTTTGCCCCTTGTATGGACTTTATTTTGATAAGAAATATTACATGTTTACCTGATAATAGTAATGCTTAGCATGGCTACTTGTATCTAATAGTAAATTAGTATCGGTCTATAGTACTATTGGTTATAAAATTGATGTCAGACGAGTTCATTTCGATAAGTTGCCTGTTATACGAGTACATACAATAATTATTTTACGAGAGTAATTTAAAATGTGTTTGGGAATGGTTTGGGATTAGTGACTTTGGCTTCTTTCTGATTTGCAGAAATCGTTCTCAGTCTCACAACCTACTTACTGAGTTGACATGAAAAATCAAATTTAAAAAGTACAATAAAACGTAGATTGAATCCGAGTTCAAATTATAATCCTTCAAGTCACTATGGAAAATCACGATCACCATCAATCCCCACCAAGTATTAAAATATCCTAAGAACTACGACTAGGTTGGCTGGCTTGGCTGTATATCTGTCAGAGAAATCCAATAACGCTTTTTGCTCAATTAGGGATTAGAAACCTAGAATAGATTGCAGAATTGTCAGCAGTGCCTATTGGTCTATTAAGCAACTTTAACGATATCAATTCCTATATTTTTACGGACTGTAACCTAGATCTTATAAAAAGTTGTTAATCTACAAACAAAGTTGCAACAAAGTGCTCTTAAAACAAGTCGTATTGTAAACCCGTATAATCTACAACGCTTGGCAACTCCATTCACATCAACCTTATTACCTGTTGCACTTATTTGGTCACAACTGAACTTAACAACAACATGCGTAATATCAACGTGGGCAGTACATATTAAGATATCATATACAACTTATTATAGCTCATTTGATTCACTGTTGTCAATCTAAATACATCTTACATCTCATACGCCCACTGGTAATTCCTCAAGGCATTATTAATCATCATTTTTTCTTTTACAACCAACCTCTTTAGTTCCCGTTATCTTATGCCTATTATAAGGTTGATTGTTACTACTTGATTTGCGGTATCTTTGTGGTCAAATACTGTTTCTATCTAGTCCTACTCATATCTATAACTTTGATAGCTAACGTAAGCAGGAACTTAACGACCCATTTTCTTGAATGGGTCGTAAAACGAGGCAAAATGAGTATGTCATGAGGATGGGCTGTAAAATCCTTAAGCGACAATAATCAATTTCAATGTATGAACACCTTAAAATTAATTAATATAGGTAGGTATATTATGGGTTACCGACATAACTCATAACTTGAACATCTTTTCAAAAAGTAATTAAAGCTTTTGACATGATATTCCACACCAGAATTGTGTTTTCTTCATGTCTTTCAAGTGTCATTAAGTATCTAAACCAATGGCAACTCTGAAAACCCAATAAATTACATAACGACAGAAAGTAGACACCCACTACTAAATATGGGCTTCCTATCTACACCGGTTCCGCAGGGCTCTATTCTAGGGCCAATCCAATTATCAAACGATACGCGTAACTAACGACATACATACAATATTCTTACATTACTATGTATTTGATTAAGTCATTACATAGACATATAATTATTTTGCTAAACAGTTTACAAATGGAGGAAAAAGAGTAACACACAGCATTCTCTGACTTGACTCATGTCGCCTTGAGCCCGGTAGTGGATGACATGGTAAGGACACAGATGTTTGTCATAAAACTCTTATTTATGTGTGTATTAAATGTTAATATAGCTAAAGGAAAACATCTTGAGAAAACTTGGACTTAGATATATAAGAAAAAAAAACACGCATTTGACCCGTGTGAGTAAGCAGAAACGTTAGAACGCTAAAAGGCTATGATCCTTCCTTTCTTTTTTTCTTCGTTTACCTTGACTTAATATACCTACTGTGAAATTGGCAACATGAAATGGGCAACCATGGTGATCAATGCACGTCTCTTCTCTGAACGAGAAGAGGTATTTAATTTGCCTTTTTTATTTTAAATGGCATCTCGCAGTTTAACCTAGGAGATTGTCGTCTGCTTAATCGGGATTGCCTGTAGATGCCTCAATAAATGAAGGCCTCCAGCCAGGGCTTTCAAAACTTAAAACTAACCGACTACACGCTAAGGGCACCCCCTGTGGGGTACGGACCTCGGCTTAGGGCGTCGCTGGGAGAGAGCAGCAAGGGACTAGCTGGATCGGAATTAGGTATTTGCCTTATAGGAGAACCATTATTGAAACCTGTGACAAGAACAGTGTAAAGTATGAATGTATATCTATAGGTATATATCGGCTATAACCAGATAGCTGCCTCTCTTGTTATATTACCAAAGAAACGACGGATGGTTTTTTTATGATAAAGGTGATATAGCTCGGAAGGAAAGAGCTAAATTTTATGGTGAAGGCTTATAGAGTAGGTATGAAAACTTAACCTCAGGATGGAGAGCGGAGAATGACGTAGGGACAGTTGCAGGCAAGGACTTGCAGGTTAATGCAAGGAGTCAGCTCTGTGATGAGTGTATTCTGTGGTTAAGACGCCACCTGACATTGTTTTACTATCAATGTTGACACATCCAATAATAAAATATTCATTACTAATACCGATCGATGTAGGTACACACAGAAACTGCTATTACATCATTGTTTTAGTAAGTTATAAGTACTTAGTATTCTTATTAAACAAAGTTTCCTTTCAGTTAAGTTCAATTCAGTTTTAGTTTTATGTTTAGTTTTTCACTTATCCAAGTTGTTTTTTTTTTCTGTTTACTAAGCGGTAGCAGCGGTGCAGTGGAACAGTGGTGCAGTGGAACAGTGGTGGCCCAGAAGTAACGGCCCTGACTTACGAGTCGGGTCGTGGGTTGGATATCAGACAGGCGCTTTACTTTGAGTAAATAATTTCATCAGTACTGCTTTCAAAACGGTGAAGGACCACACCGTGAGAAAACCTAAGCATGTCCTAGAGCCAAAAATTTGAAGACATGTCACATCCACCAACCCGCACTGGGCCCGCGTGGTGGATTATTCCCTCTCACAGAGAGGAGGCCTGTGTCCCAGCAGTAGGAACACTATAGGCTGATCATGATAAGCTGTGGCCAATAGTCCAACTGTTGAGGAGTGTTGAACGGGGGGTAGACTTCGATCTCCACCCGAATGATCAGCAGCACACAGTGCGAAAAGTCTTTGAAACTGGGGATATACTTGCTAAGTCCATCAACGAAGATACGGGCCCATCCGGAAGAAGTTGATAAGTCAAAACAAGTAACAACTTATATTTTTCGGACGGGCAAGAATTCATCGGGCGTAGGGACACTTTTCAAACCGTGTTTCATTCATTCATAGTTCAGAAACCGAACTAATCTTATGTCAGTAAGTGATACTGAATAGGAAACTCCCGTAATAACTTCGACCGAAAGTACGGACTCCGTGCTTAATAATTAGACCCATACCCACGTACTCTTTATTTGAGTCAAAAAGCGCGGCTTTTGTCACGAGAAATGCGACGAATGGAAAATGGCAACAGCTTTCTTTAGTGATAAAGGAACCCGTGTCCTCATTATCACGTCTAACTTTATTTATTATTAAATTCCTCCTCCTCTATGTTAAAGAAAACACTTAGTAACCAAAACAAACTCTGCTCAGCCAGTCTCAACTGGTGCCATGGTTCTTCGGCTCCTGCGCTATGGGTTCAATTCCACGGAATAAATATGAAGTAGGTTTGGTTGCTCAGCTAGATGGACGGACGACCTAAAGAAGGTGGCTGGGGGAAACTGGATGCGGAAGGCGGAGGGCAGTGTTGTGGCGCAGCCTGGGAGAGGCATAGGTTCAGCAATGAACTGCAATAGGCTGCGTTGATTGAGGTTTGTTTGGTCGGTAGTTGTGGTTTAACTACTATTAAGTATTTGAGATTTGCGTGAGTCCGCTATCTTAGGAGAAATAAAATTATCGAATAAAAATATTGTGGATGCTATGGTGTCTTGGTACTTTGGTATCATGATTACTTATACTATGAGTGATTTACTACGTGAGTTCACTATCCTATACGTACATGAGAAATAAAATAATAATACAAAAATAAATATCTAGAATATATATGTCATCATGTCAATCTGTTTGCACAACTGTCATTCAAAGCTGTAGCCAGAGCCGAATACCCAGTCTGTCGTACCCTAAAGATGCTAAATGCTCTTCTGTTTGCCAATCCTGGATGTGATGTGTTTGCAGATGGATCGAGTAAAATTATATTATACATAATCAGCCTCTAATGTTCCCACTGCTGGGACCATAGAAATGTAAAAAATACTTCTTTCCTATACTTACCTATGGCTGGGACACAGGCCTCCTCTCCCCGAGGAGTAGGCCTTAATTCACGACGCGAGCCCAGTGCGGGTTAATAGGTCGCAATGTCACAAGTCTTCGCGTTTTTTGGTTCTAGGACGTGCCAGTTTCCTCGCGATGTTTTCCTTCACCTAAGAGCATTGGTGATGAGACAATTTACACAAAGTAAATCGCCTGGCTGGGTTCGAACCCACGACCTACAACCCATAAGTCGCAGCCGTTACCAGCCACCGCTGCTCTTGCAAAAATAAAATAATAATACAAAAATAAATATCTTAATATCTAGAATATCTTGGTGTCTTCCATGATGACCCAAAATTCTATACTCTCTTCAAAGTACATCATCTGGCGCTGACCTATGACACATCAAGTAAGACCTGACAATTAAAGATCGTTCTATTGTTGTCAGCGTCTTCCCTCGCCCACGTCGCATCCCGAAGCATTTGGCATGAGATAATAATACGCAGGTAATGATTGACCCAGTAAACTATTGAATGAATTATTATTGTAAATAGGTACCTCCGATGTTTTTATGTTTTAATGACTAATTTATTTAAATAGGTACTAATTGATGTTTATTGGAAAGTTGATCACTATCAGCTAATTACATTGAATTGTGATGTTCTTTTTGATTTATACCGCTAACATTAGAGGCATATGACCTACTAGCTGCGCTCCGCGGTTTCACCCGCATAAGTTTCCATCCTGTGGGAATATTGGGATAAAAAGTATCTATAGTATATGTAAATCCTGGGTATAAACCATCTGTGTGCCCAATTTCATCCAAATCCCTTCAGTAGTTTTGCGTTTGCGTGAAACAGTATCAAACATTCATCCATCCATCCATCCCATCCATACAAACTTTCAAGTTTATAATGCTAGTAGGATTATTTTGAAGATGTTTTTTTTTTTCGTCCGCTTGTCTCCCCCGACCCACCCCATCGCATCGCAACGCCTGCCCGCCCAAAACTCCGTTTCGCTTAACGTTCTTTCCGACTTTTTTTCTTTTTGCTCGGCTCCTAAGGGTCCTAGCGTGATGTTTAATAGTCTTCCTCAAGAATTGGGCTATCAAACCCAAAAAAATAATTGGACAGATCCGACCACTAGTTCCAGATATCATCGCGTTCTAACAAACAAATTCTTCAGCTTTAATATTTGTATAGTTTATTTTTATGAGATCGATAATACTTAATCATAAAGGCTAGGCGAAAGAGTAAATCATTTGTTTATTATTTTGTTCCCTACGCTATGCCTATGGCCTACGCTCCTGTTTTTGTATTCTAATTTTACTGCAAAAATATAAAAAGATTTCGAAGTAAACCTATTATGTCTAAAATATTAAATTAATGAAATAAACATGAAGTTAATTATACGTCTGGATCACGTTTATGTAGTTACATGGCAGACAAACATCAAACAAACAGACTATTTACGTGTTTAGGGGCTGTAAGCAGGGGTGCCGGGTGCCACACGCCATGGAAACTAATCGCACAAAACTATCCCGTTCCCGTAAACTACACGAATGATCACACCCCAGCTCGCATTCATGGCAAAGAGAACCAAAAACAAAAGAACATTTAAAACAGATTTATAAAACATGCGACCTTTTTGGTGTCACCCCACCTTATCAAACAAAAAACTGACGTATCTAAACGAACGACCATCAATACAATCGCGGCAATATCCATACATAGAAATGTGGGATGACTCCATTTTTGAATTGATAAGCGTCTCGCGTGCCGTGAAGTTGGCAGCGTGCTGTCGCGATCGACCAATCACAGCCCGCGATCCGTCCGCAGCGCGGAGGCGAAGCAAGCCTCAAAAATCCCCACCGGGCCGAGTCGCTGATCAAATCTGCGAGTTGTGTAGTGCGAGAGTCGCGTATAGTGTATTAAGTTATTTATTACAAATAAAGTATTTTTTAATAATCAAACATGAGGGAAATCGTGCATCTCCAGGCCGGCCAGTGCGGAAACCAGATTGGAGCTAAGGTATGTATTCCTACTGTTGTTTTCACATAGTTTCGCGGGCACGGGAACCGTTGCTAACGGCCTCTATAATGGAATCCGCTACAAATACAATTGGAATCTTACTTAGAGCCTGTTAGTTCGCTGTTTACAGTATATTTAATAATAATGTAGCAAGGCATGCTATTGTAAAATGATTTTTCATACAAAACTAGGTCGACCGGTACAATGTTGTATTCTTGCATAGCTCCGTTCATAATTCGGGAATAGACAATGACATGACAGAACGGTTTTTTTCGCGCTCGAACGCACCGGTAAGGAGGGCACCACTGTCATCCCCTAACACGCATGATCAAAACTTTATTGCACCAATAAAATGTTATAAAATATGTGTGATCAGTGTGATATTGTGGAATATATACATGTACATAAACTATTATTACAATATTTTTATCAGAAGGTCACCAGAAGACAATGACATGAGATTTAAATCATTGAGGCACAAAAAAATGTCTCGTATATGAATTTTGCAGACCGTTTTTTCAGTTCACATAGAACTTATCAATTTGATACTACCTAGGTTTTTCCGACAACAGTTTTATCAATAAACCAATTACTGACTATAGAGTTCATCAAAGTTTCTAGAAACTTCGTGCTTAATTAAGTAGGTACGTAGGTACATATTTGAACAAATAACATTCTTAATTAGGCAAAGACATTCTCGCCGTCAAGTCAGTATGTGGTACAATTTCATTGGTCAATATTCAAACCACGGAGATTCTACCTATGAAACTGGTTGAGAATTATATGATCCACGGATGAATAAATAAAATAATATCCTTGTTTTGACTTGTTTTGCAGACATAAATCCTTTTTAATCTCTATGGCAAATGTCAGTCATAAAGATAGCAGTTTGGCAGATGTTAAATCAAGTTGATTTGAGATCTGCTTTCTCTATTGCTCGTATCTGTTATGGTTGTATAATTCAAGTCTTGATCGAATCTTCTTGAGAAGGAACTATAAATTGACGTTGGGATAACAATTATAGGAAAATTGCAGGCCAAGATTGCATTTTAATTCGTGTAGACTTTTGAGCTTTGGATTCCGAGATAATACAGGAAGACTACATAATGGTTATGACCTCAACACTTGTTCACACTTGACAGATGTCAAATGACAATGCATGGCATCTTAAATGACAGCAAAGCATAAACTAGACAGACATGCAGTTGCCATGCCAACAATTGTGCCATATTATCTTCCAATTCCGAAAGTAGATAACCGATAAGGCGACGTCCCATATACAGCTACATACCTTGCAAATTAACAGTAATTAAAATACTTTCTTTATCAAATACTACAAAGAAACTACCGCTGCTCACCGTTGTGCATGAATAACATGCCATACGATGGTCTAACGCGTCTACACTTGCAGACTTATTTCTCACGTACTTTTTCCGCCCTCGATTGGCTTCGTTCCAATTCCTATTCAAAAACAAAAGCCATATTCAAACTAGGCTGAGAATTAGCACTTTTTGAACGTCAAAATTACATGACACAGTCCCCCAAAACGCCCGCCCTTCACCACTTTAGTTGGTAAGAAGAAGTAGCACAACAAAATCCCCAGCAGAAATTGTTATTCAAGCTGTGTCAGCTTATTCAGCAAAACAAGTGATTCTGACAAATTGAGGTCAATTCTAAGTCATCAATCTCTCGTGTTTTTAATACAATCAAGACAATGCTAGATAAAACGATTCCGCATTGGATTTAACATTAAATAAAAAAGCAGTCTACGCTCCAGTGAGTGTTTTCCAAGTATTCGTGTCTACCAGTTTTGGAGCTATTAAAATTATGAATTCGTAAAACGGAGTAGGTATATCCAATCACTCGAAGAACACTTATGGTAGATACGGCTAGCAGTTATAAGAACACTTATCCTGATTGCAAATGGAAGAGTGCAAAGGCATCCTCAATCTCCGTATTTTGTAGTGACACATGTTTAAAACTTCCTGAAGACCCAAATTCCGAAACCGTTCCCCGCGCGTGCGCAGTCCTTTATTTTCATCCAAACAAACTCACATAAATCTCCTAACGCCCTAAAATAAAGAGCAACATCTATACGAAGAGCTACGAACATTAAAAAATATAAATTTAGCCCATATTTATCAACAAGAAAAACTTACGATGCTACACCAAAGAGTTCTTATCGAGTTGAGACTCAGATTGTTATTGATTGGGCAAGCTCTCATGACTATTTATGTCCAAAAGTCATTACTTAGTCAGAATTATGAATCATGCAGTCTTGGTATTTGAATGCGAGTCAGATACACTTATAGTAATACTCAAAACAGCTGTGTTAACATCTTAAAGGAGAGAAGCCATTTTGAAAGCGTATTTTATGATGTAGGTGTCGATATGTTAAAGGAAATACCATTTAACTTTATCGCGGTTTGATGGTGAGCTCAATTTTTTTATATCCTCATAATAGATGACATCATAGACTTAAGTTTGTCTCTATGATGCGTAAGCGAACCTTGGAACTACATAGCTTACTGCAGCAAAAACTTCGCAGGCAAAACAAATGAGTACAACATATTGAATATTACTCATGGTTGTAGTAAATGGTGTATAGTTACTATTTTCATTGTATAAAATCAGATAGTAGCGAACAATTTCATCCGTTCACTGCCCGAGAAGATTGGCTATGACGTCTGTCGATTTATTTATAAAGATCATTGTGCCGTGAATCATTTGAAGTAATTTATTGATATGGCTTATAGTGAACCAGTTAGGTTAGGTTATTTATTTCACATACACTGAAATAATGTAGAAGAGACTAGGCAAGATTTTAAAAGTAATCATTTTGAAGTAGAAAAAGTAAGAGATAAATCGATAAACATATTTCTACAAAAAGAGTTAAGTACTAGACAACGTTCAAAAATGAATGTAGAATCAGTTACGTAATCCAAAAATGAATAATCAAAAAGCAATTCCACGACCAATTTCCAACTTATCAGATAACCAACTACAAAGTTAATAGGAACGATAAAATGCAATCAAAAGGCAACGCAACGTCGGAGAGCAATCCATTTCGAAGCGTTTAAGATGAACATTAAGATCTGGCTTCTCTCATTCTTAATTGTGCTCATAAGAGAGCTTATCTTATCAGTCGTTTGGCAATAGGAGCCAAAGATTACAGAGTTCAACGGCCCGCCGGCAGCCGGTCGATGTCCATTTATAAATAGCGGCCATATAGTCGCCGTGGTTCGCCATAGAGTGCATGCGCAGTACCGTTATCATATAACTATAATGCCCGGCATGCATATCTCAAATGGATTAACTACAGGAAGTCAGCGCTGAAGTCAACAATAATAAACTGTGTTAAATTCTGGAGCAATGAACTCCGGAATTTGCAAGGTCTAACTATAAATTGAATGAATTCCGAGTATCGGATAGAAAATAAATTGAACAAGTTACATATAATATTACTTTCGAGAACGCAATTCTTTATTTAAGTACCAGTCTCGCCCGAAAATTATATCAATGATACGCCATTACATAATGTTGATTTTACGCTCGATGCATTACAAAAAGCCAAAGACTAAGCTCTCATTCATCAATTCATCATGTTCAAAACTGCGAAAGTCAGACACATCGAGAACGGACTGTAAGGTGAAATCTAACACAATGGTAATAGTATTACGACCATGAAACCATTACACAGACGCCATAGTTTCCCTTCGTCTGTTCACACGATACTTTCGACTTGCCTGCTCTATCTAGTTACTCAGAAAGCAATGCCTTTCGAACAAGCCTTTCACTTTTCGCTGTTATTAAAAATCATTACAATGTCATCTATGAAAGTCTTGATGAATTGACGTGTATTGCGGATTGGATTTTTATCGAGATTTTTATGTAATTATCTGTAGACAGCATTATTTATCTCTGGAGTTGGCGGAGTCTAATTTGCAAGACTAGAAATCGTAGCCTGTTTTATCCGTGTCGAATAATATTGGGCACTCTTCCAAAAAGTCAAAAATGGTCGGTCCGTGACCGCAGTATTAATTTAAAAACGAATAAAATGTTTTAAATTGCCATAAATGGACACTTAAACGATTTAATCTAGCTAGAGAATAAAATACTTTAAAACCAATTCCTCTATCCAGATTTGGCGATGCCAAAGAACTTTGAGACACTAACAACATCCAAAATGAAAATTGATTCGTTCTAAAAATACCGATCGCCTCATAAGGTCTCGAGTTAATTTAAACATCTACACTAAATAAACAAGAGTCGAAGTTAAACCCTGAACCAAAAAGGCAGCCATCTTAGTCATATTACCATATATGAACATGTCGAGTTGTACCCATTCGTTGATGACATCACTAGGATCGGCACGCACACGCCGCTGAATTTTAATGTATGTACTAACAACACGACAACGATCGCTTCGTACAGCCTTGTGCCGCTAAGTATTTTCACCAGCAGTTCAACAAATTACGTGAGCATTCAAAAATTGATTTACGATGCGGTAAGCTTTTAGTGAACGATCTTAAAGTTCAGATTAACATCCGAGACAACACAAGTTTCTACGCCCGAAACTTGGTTCCGACTTCTGATCACCAAATTGGTAGGCGGGGCGATTACGTCAGATAATTGAACATATCCGCAGCTACGTCTATATTACGTACTTTGGTTCTCGAATATAAACATACAGTAATTGTTTCATTGCGAAATTTCGGCGACCATATGGCCGTCAGCCCTGAAATCAGGTCGCAGTTTTCAAGGGGCATCGAAAAATTGAATGCTAATAAGCCGAGTCGTTCAAGACATTCTCCGCTTATACGGTGAGATAAACCAAATACGGGAGGACGTGGGCGTCGGCCGTCGTCGAGGCGAGCTATTGTGCCGCAGTCATAACTCATGCCATTGTCTTGCGTAACCCTTCCCGAAGTTGAGCGTTCATTAATGATGTATTATGTATCCTGTCTACCTTTTACGACGGTTCATTGAGCTTTATAACCTTTAGAAAACTACATTTGAATAGAATCACGAAAGTGTCCATTGAAACTCGAACGGAACTCGCTAGGGACGACTCTCCCGTGATATTAACACGACACAGAACCGGTTGGAAAGTAGCGTCGGCGCACTTACAAATAGTCCGCCAAGAGCTTTCGTGTAGGCATCTTAATTGACTGCATTCTATACCGCGCTCACTACACCACTGCTTTCGTTCCGCTAACGGTAATACTTTTGTTCCAGTTCTGGGAGATCATCTCTGACGAGCACGGCATCGACCCCACCGGCGCCTACCATGGCGACTCGGACCTGCAGCTGGAGCGAATCAACGTTTACTACAATGAGGCCTCCGGCGGCAAGTACGTGCCCCGCGCCATCCTCGTCGACCTCGAGCCCGGCACCATGGACTCGGTGCGCTCGGGACCCTTCGGACAGATTTTCCGACCGGACAACTTCGTGTTCGGACAGTCGGGAGCCGGTAACAACTGGGCGAAGGGTCACTACACAGAGGGCGCCGAGCTAGTCGACTCTGTTCTTGATGTAGTACGCAAAGAATCCGAATCCTGCGATTGTCTACAGGGCTTCCAGCTCACACACTCACTTGGCGGTGGTACCGGTTCCGGTATGGGTACACTCCTTATTTCAAAGATCCGTGAAGAGTACCCCGACAGAATCATGAACACATACTCAGTCGTCCCCTCACCCAAAGTATCAGACACCGTCGTCGAACCCTACAATGCGACTCTCTCAGTTCATCAGCTCGTAGAAAACACAGACGAAACCTACTGTATCGACAACGAGGCCCTTTATGACATCTGCTTCCGCACGCTCAAACTGTCCACACCCACCTACGGCGATCTCAACCACTTGGTCTCCCTCACAATGTCCGGTGTCACCACCTGCCTCAGGTTCCCCGGTCAGTTGAACGCTGATCTCCGCAAACTTGCCGTCAACATGGTTCCCTTCCCACGTCTTCACTTCTTCATGCCCGGCTTCGCTCCCCTCACATCCCGCGGAAGCAGACAATACCGTGCCCTCACCGTGCCCGAGCTCACGCAGCAGATGTTCGACGCCAAGAACATGATGGCAGCATGTGACCCTCGCCACGGCCGCTACCTGACCGTGGCCGCCATCTTCCGTGGACGCATGTCCATGAAGGAGGTGGACGAGCAGATGCTCAACATCCAGAACAAGAACTCGTCGTACTTCGTCGAATGGATCCCGAACAACGTGAAGACCGCCGTGTGCGACATCCCACCTCGTGGTCTCAAGATGGCTGCCACTTTCATCGGCAACTCCACCGCTATCCAGGAGCTGTTCAAGCGCATCTCGGAGCAGTTCACCGCTATGTTCAGGCGCAAGGCTTTCTTGCATTGGTACACCGGCGAGGGCATGGACGAGATGGAGTTCACAGAGGCCGAGAGCAACATGAACGACTTGGTGTCCGAGTACCAGCAGTACCAGGAGGCCACCGCCGACGAGGACGCCGAGTTCGACGAGGAGGCTGAGCAGGAGCTCGACGACCACCATTAGAGGACGCGCGCTACACTCCCAAACTCATAGTACATTGCCATTGTATTTACTGGTTACTTTATGTTTAAGTAACATTAATGATTCCTACGATGTGTTTTGAATGAAAAGACATGCTTTCTAACTTTTTAACAGAACGCACGACTAAAACCCCGGATATGACATTATGCGACTCGTGGGCATATTATGTAATTGTATACATATACATTCCTAGTGATTCCATGCCTGGCCTCGTTGAGAACAAGATCTGAATATATCTAAGGCTGATAGACACTCTTTATGTATTTATGATAAAGTTAGAATGTCTCAAAACATGGGCATACAAAAAAAGATTATAGAGTGCTTCAATAACCGAAGTTTTATTACGATTAAAATTGTTTTCAACAATATAATTTAATGTATATAATAAAGATTTTTATTTATTTGATTGTTTTCTTTCTATCAACTCCATTAATCAAGGTGGACAAGACTTACGTCATGATTTAAATAAAAACCAGATTCCAAGTATTAAATGAGTTCGCCGAAGGTAACTGCAATAATCCGCTGATGATATCAACATCAATTTATACTAGACGACAAGCAAACAACTCTGGAAGCCATGACATAATCCACAGATAAGATATTCTATTTTCTATGACCAAAAATATCACGACCTACATGGATATTGGACACGTAGCACACAAGTAAAAAATTACTGACAATAAAGTCCATTGTTACATTCAATTATCTTTAATACCTAGGTATTTAAGACATTGAACGATTTATTTAATAACTTGGTAACAACTAAAAAGTAGGCAGTATGCACCTGACATTATCGCCTTGGACTAAATTTAGAAATGCACTTATACGTCGGCCATTTTGAGTGGACGCTGTCAATTCCCGTTATAACCTCTATTTGTACTAATAAACGAATTAGATGGGGGCCGAGAGGCATCAATTTAAATTGGTCAGGTGATATCTAGATGATGTCATAGCGTTCGTCATAAACAAACAACTTATGTCATGTGGGTTTGTGTGACATTCGAATTTTAAGATTACGTTGTTATGATTTTATTGGCGATTTTGTTGTTCATTTGATAGTCTTGAATCATTCTTGGTACTTAGTAAGAATAGCATACTTCTCGTAAATTTTTTGAATCCAAATAATGGAAAAATAATACTGAGACTGTAACAGAATGTCTGGCTAGACGTCTGCGATAATACTTGTCTAAGAAACTGATGAATGATAATGATGTTCCAGTATCTTACGCAGCTATTGTTTCTTTTTTGTTCAGACTGCACCGAAACGTGTCCAAAATAAAATAAATTAAATCCTGCCAACATTTTGACAGGTTCCGAAATTGAAAACTTGAATGCATTGTTTTTTAGTCATAGCATAGACTGCGTGGATAAAAAAGTAAACCGGACGAAGCCAAGGAGGCTGCATAAAAAAAGAGTCTTAATAACACCCATGACCAATCTAATAGAACTAACAAAAAAGTTCATAAAGTATCAGGTAGCTAGCCAGACTTCATCATAACAACAATAAACACAATATCCATCGAATTATAATTAGTCATTACTTTTGCGAATTGAGAGAATCATCAATCATCAAGTTCCTGTCACTGACCCCTGTCGCTGTCATCATCTCTAGGAAATTCATCAAAAGCGGTGTCGCAGACAGTAACCAATCCATGAGACGGCGACGCTGATACCTGTCACTGTATTAGGTCAATCAGTTTGATCTGTAGACAAGATGGCAGGGATATCGATGCGCCAACTAAAACGATGAATTCAGCATATTATTATGATTCTAGACATCCTAGGGTAGAAACATTTTCGTCGGTTATCAAAAAAAAAATATCAGCTGTTTTATACATAGAATCGTGCAATACCTTCGCGGTCAAAGTCACAACAACACAACATCATTTTTTTTAAACAACCGACGACGAATTTCAACGCAGGGGAGTTCAGAATCATGTACTGGATCCATGGTAACAGGTATCTTGTATGATACTTACTAATTCCATGGTTACATTCTAAATCTGGTATCATTGGCAGCAAGACCAAAAAAATCCTTATTCTACAAGATACTTCACTGTTCATCCTGATATATAATACCTGTAGACCATAGATAAAGCAATCAACACTATTCCATCCAAAAATAAACATGCCATAATGTTTTCATAATAAAGTGCTCGCATTTAGAATGACTACATATATAGATAAGCTGACATTCTGCGACAAGCGGGTCACAGTTCTCGGACTCAATGAAAAACATGCAGATAACTGCATGTACTCTCGATATACTTAGGTATATCGAGACATTATTGTTGACCTTGAAATTATCGACTGCTATTAAAAAAAAATATGGTATTCACACGTATTTACGTGTTTGAACATGCGTTAGATAATAACTTAATGATTCAGATAGTCATACTGTCAGCCTACTTGTTTTTTGTAGGCGTTGCATATGAAGTAGGCATGTCCAATGCAGCTCACCCATAGTTGATTTATGCAGACAATCTATTTGAGTTATTAGTTCAGTTAAACCAGTCCAAACCACTTAAACTACATCATATAGTCATATTATAGTCCATTTAAACTACTTATACTTCGGAATACATTAAAAAGAGCCTACGCAAACTTGAATAAAAGGAGGCGTGCCACAGGGGTCTATTCCGAGTCCTTTTTTGTTTGGGCGTCAATTGAAGCTTATCACCTTGTAAGTAACTGATACTGGCCCACCTCCATTTAATATTACTGACAATGCAAGATAAGATAAAACTCCGCCAGTATTACCCGAAGGGTTGGGCTGAAATGCACCTATAGTACATCCAATATAAAATACAATGCCAGATATTTGTCAAAAAACTGCAGGTGCTGTTAAAATGAAACAGTAAAACAATAAAAAATAAATTGTCGCATTGTCACCTGTCGCCTGATAGTGTTATTAAATAGGCATAGCTATTCACAACCACTCGATACGCTTCCGTACCGTATCGAACATCAATCAATGTTATCATCATAGGAGTCCTCTAAACGCTGTTGACAAATCCAAAACTCGAAAATTTTATTAGTTAAAATCAAATAGATGACCGCTATTCTTCCGACAGCTGTTAGCTGTCCGCAAGGCAAATCAGGTTATCGAAATGTGTCATTTTCGATACGAGAGTCTGGCGGATGGTTGTCAATATCTATGCTGGTTTAATAGTTAGCCGTATCTTACAACACCACAGCACGCGTTTCCAGTCTCTCCACATACTATAGTTACTACAGTCCCACTAAACTGTGTCATTCACACAATAGCTCGTACGATACAGATGCATAGTAAACTATTATTGGTTATTATCTCACTACAGTGCCTTACCAAAGTGTCCCAACGAGGAGGCATTTCAATGAACAGACGTCATTGGTTTTCAGTTACATCACAGTACGGCTTTGTGAACTAAATTGACTATGTATTGGAATAGCATTGAATGGATATACAGTTCCATGGCAGGACAAAATCCTCTTGTCATGCAGCGAAGGAAGGAGTGTTGATCACACCCCACGCTCGCTGAGTGATGGCGGGTTATTCAGCGGTATTTTGTTTGATAAAACATTTAAAAAAAAAAATGTTTATTTCAATTAACATCTCCTCTCCTTTTAAGCAAGGAAATGCTTGTGTTAGGAGACCCCGCTCTTCCACTTATCATTGTCCAAAAAAAATATAGAAAAAAATAATAATAATAAACCTGCCTAGCCTTTTCCCAACTCAGTTAGGAATCGTACCAAGGAGTTCTCCCTTGGTAAGACTGGTTGTCAGACTTTTGGGCTTCTACTACTGCCCGTACCTAACAACTGTAAAAGATCTACAAATGACAGCCAGGACCAACGGCTTAAGGTGGATGCTCCAAGGTAGCCCGCGAAATTCAAATTTTCTTACGTTTTTTGCAATTTGCTGGTCAGTACTAAGTTGTACATTGATAAAATATGATTCGCGACCGTAACAAATATGTATTCACAGAATTATAATCATTAAAATCAGTAAGCATAATCCTAAAATGTCATGATTTCATGAAATAGTCATTCAGTAGGATTACTTGATCTTAGAGAGTTGTGTTGACGACTTCAATGATTATAATTATGTAACTACATATTTGTTACAGTCGCTAATCATATTTTAATCAACGTACAACTTAGTACTGACCAGAAAATGGCAAAAACGTAAGAAAATTTGTATGTCGCGGGCTACCTTGGAGCATCCACCTTAATAACGTGCTCTTCGAGGCACGGGGGTATCCCACCGCCAACTTTCAAGCTCCGGACTGTTACATAGCACATTGTACGACCTAGAATCGAACCCAGGAGTTCACGCTCAGTAGTTGCGCTTGCGACCAGCCCCAGCAGTCCCGACATTCATAGCGATCGCTTTACGACCGAATTCGGTCGCAAAGTCCCGGATTGACAGGTGGACAGGACACCCCGAGCCCAACGGGGCAGTTGCCCGTTGGGAGCGGGGTGTGTAAAAAGTAGCTAGTCTATGAAGACTTTTAACAGACTCTAGGTTCGAGTATCGATGAAGGAATTATAGTTCATTGAAAGAGCTTTCTTATTCTTTATACAACCTGTCCTTATCCAAACACACAGCAGGATGTGCCGTTCACTAAAACAAACACTTATCTTCGGCAGATAAATTTTTTTACCGCGAATGGACATCGATAAAAAACACACGTAAGTTGGTAGATATTTACTTTCTTCACGAACACTTTCACTCTTTATTTATTTACTGTGTACAATTTTATTTACAAGAATGTCTTTATTGCTAGTAAATAACTTTCTCGACTAATTAATAATGAGCATGTTGTTTTTGGTTTTTGATGATTTAACATTAAAATGTCCGTCGTCTTAATGTCATTGTATGTAATGTAATTAAGCTTGACTGAATTAGAGATTTCGTGATGAACAATCTGCCTAGACTTTTCCCAACTATATATGTTGGAGTCGGCTTACACTTACAGTCTAACCGTGTAGCTGAATACCGTATTTTACACGGAGCGACTGCCTATTGGACTTCCACAACCCAGTTACCTACTGGGTAACACGATACCTCTTCAATTCATTTCTGTACATAGATAGGGCTTCATAAATATACCAGTAGCTTCAATAATATAAAAGAGAGAGGGGCTCGTGGCTAAGTAATAACAGCCGCACGGGTCAATCGATCGGTCCGTAGCCGTACCATTCGAGACCCCTCGGTGCCTTGGAAAGTTTCTTGGATCGAGATTATTCGAGATAGGCAGTCGCTCCATGTAAAATACTGATATTCAGCTGCATCCAGTTGGACTGGGAGCCGACCCCAACATAGTTGGGAAAATTCTAGGCAGATTAACTGATTAGTATAGGATTAGAATATTCTACATCTACACACAGTTTCTCTTTCTTTTGAACGTGCAATTAATTTTTATTTTATCAATGCTGCTCCAAAGGGTTTCGCTTGCAGCCTTGCAACTTGCATCTTATCTGTCCATATATGCCTGCACACTGACATCACAGTTTCCGTTAAATCGGTTCTTCCAAAGAAATACAGAACTGGCTTGTGGCTGAGTTTCCGCGAAAAACCAAAGATTACAATTACCAAACATCACATTTCATTGCTAATGAAATAGATTGCGCACAAAATGATGGCCGAATTCTATCTAAAAGAACGATTGAATCTGTCAGGAATAGTAAAAAAAAACAAATGAAAAAGTTTTTTTTTCGTAATACACATCGATGATGATGGAATGATTTGTTTTATAGTATGTAGGTAGGTTAGGTACATTGTTGGTACAACAGGTATTACTGAACATGCATTTAATTATCACTATCAGAGAACTTTGTTCTACAGGTTATCTTGACACCTTGAACATAATGAACGTTTATATAAGCTAATAATTACATTCTGCATAATTATTATAATATTAGTCATGGCGGAAATCCTAGTCTCGGACGCCATCCGGTCGAAATTCAAACTGCAAAGTTTTTTTATTTTTGACATTGTAGAAGGCTTTTGTCTATGGTAATTATTAGGAACGCATCTATGGGCCAGTCTTGAAACGAATCAATTATTTTCACCGTTACGATTTGATTGTAATTCGGATTTGCGAGACTGTAATGGAGTTCAGATATTGCTGGGTCAAGAGCCTGGTTATTTACACATTCCTATTCTAGAGGAAAGGCATTTATGATTTTTCAAATTTGCTACGGCTTGTCAATAGAATTTAGGAAAGGTCTGAAATTGTGATCATCTATATATCACCAGAAAATAGAAAATTAAAAGCTGATCATCTTTTTTTGAGCAGTAATGGTCCAGTATTTAATTCCTTTCCTGCTAATTTCTTACATCGGACTTTATACTTTTTATTTGATCTTTTTTTTTAATCTGGTGTATGTATCAGAGGGACAATTCTCATATTTTTTAGAATGTTGACAGTCTGATCACAGTCTCAATCTGTCAAAAATACCTGTAACTTTCCTACATTTTTGACCATTTCTTGACATTGATTGTCGCTGAGATAAGATTGCGACTAGATTTTAAACGTTTTTAATTACGGGAATTAGCTATTGTGTGTCTTTCTAGTCTGTGCTAAATAAATACTTTCTTTCTTTCTTTCAGTACTTACGAGTTTATAGTTCGAGGAACCCAGGCAGACGCTTTACTTTGTGTAAATAATTTCATCACCACTACTCTCAAAACGTTGAAGGAAAACATCATGAGGAAACCGGCATGTCTAAGAACCAAATATTCGAAGTCATGTGACATTTACCAACCCGCACTGGGCCCGCGTGGTAGATTACAGCCCACTACCTCTATAAAAGAGGAGGCTTGTGTCCCAGCAGTGGGAACAGTATAGGCTTCTTGTATCTTTTTTGAAAATGGTCTCAACGTGATCCCATTGGCAAAAAGTAATTACCATAGATATTAGAAAAACACACTCTTTAGCCGCTAAGGTGTATCAGCTATTTAATCTATATCCTCGGTCACAACTCAAAAGTGATACTCGTTAGACCAAGGAGGTGCTTGCATAGAAAATGCACTAAAAATGCAAACTGCGAACATTCTTTGTGGCATTTTTATGACCAAGCTTTTAGCAGTCTAAGATCCTTCAATATGTATTTCGTAGAACTTTAGAACGCCTAGTAACACTAGCAACGTAGGTGTCTGACAGTGTCACTTGAAGGCGTCAGTCCAAGGCTGTTGCCGGAGACTGAATGAATGAGTGACGCATTTGTGTGCAAGACAGTTCCTGTTGCTAGGCACTTGTTTTATTTTTCATCACCATTTACAATTTTGACAAATAAACAGCCGATCTATTCTGTAAGAATGTCACAGAGAAAACTTAGGTGAATTGAGCTCACAGTGAGTTTGAAGTGAACTGTCAATAGTGTGAATCCCTAGCATTAGGTGGAATGACAGCTGACTTTACCTAAGTTTTCACGGTGAGCTTTTTACAGAAAAAACCGGTAGGATTACTGCTGTAAGCGACTTTAAAATAAGGAATAGCATGGAGTGATTTAGGTTATACATTAAGGACTCTCATACACAATAGACAACATTAGACTCACCCCCTATAACAAGAAACATATTAATATTACACAAAAGGTCTGAAACATACATTTCTGTCAGTTTCTGTTTCTGGCGTGAAATAAAACTACATCTTTTCAATTCAACATATCCTAAATTGTCAATCAAAACCAAGGCTGTTGCTTACTCGGCTAACTTGTTGCACTCCACACAGCAACACCCACGCTGCGCTTGCGCCGATTCCCGAGCCGTTCAGTTTTGGTCCACGTTCACATTCGGTTTCACTTGTATTGTATTACTGGCTGTCAAAATAAAAGCTATGTGATGTAACGTGAAACTTCATTTCACTTTTACAACTACCTGCTTATGTAAAACTTTTAAAAGTGATTCATTTTTACCATATGTAAGTAGGTGGATTTTGTGAAGAAATCTTTCGTCTCCTCTGGCCGAACTATGTTACCATGGTGTGCCAAGAAAGACGAGTCAAAGGCTCCGTGAAAAAAAATAGAAGTTGGTGAGACATAAAAAATAATTATTATCTACGAGTACTTGTGTCGCTGGATGCCAGGCTGTTCTGTATAAACATAAACTTTCCCTGGAAAAGACATTAGGTCGGTACCGAAATCCCTCCAGAATATTTGGGATTGAGTATGACTCATATCAGTGTGCCAGAACTCTGATTTCTTCACTACTACTTTTCAGTCTGAAGACCAAACTCGATGAAAGTAGCTTTTGACGAACACCTGAAGTAAAAAAATTCACTTGGCTGAATAAAATAGGAAGTCCAGACTCTACCTACTAAAATTATTATTATAGTCACAAACCCCTTTATTCATAAACGTTGCTTAAAGTCAAGCAGCCGACTGTTTAACCATACATTTTTAACGTTTAAACGTTACTTAACTTTAATCATCCCTAATCCAACTAATATTATAAACGTGAAAGTTTGTATGGATGGATGAATGTTTGTTACTCTTTCCTGCAAAAACTACATACTAAACGGATTTGGATGAAATTTGGCACACACATGTTTTAACCAAGATTAACATATAGGATATTTTTATCCCGATATTCCCACGGGATCGAAACTTATGCGGGTGAAACCGCGGGGCGCAGCTAGTCGTTTAAAAATGAACCCCTAAGAATCTAAAACAACCCTAGAGATAATGTTATATAAATAGCAACTGGTCTATTATTTCAATGTCCCCAACGACATATTTTCTATACTCTCTATCCATAATTATAAAGCTCAAGACTTTATTTTTTTTTGTTTGTTTGAACGCGCTTATCTAAGTACATACGTTAGCACATCAAGCTACTACAATCTGTCAGATTTCTTTAATAGATTTTCAACTTTATCGCTAAAGTATTAAGGTTCAGGGTTGATTGGGAAAATTTGACAGTTTCGGGTAGCTTGACCTGCTGGCGTCTGTACAGACGCCATCACATCAAGCTACTACAATCTGTCAAATTCCTTTTATAGATTTTCAACTTTATCATTATAGCATTAAGGTTCAAGGTTGATTGGGAAAATTTGACAGTTTCGGGTAGCTTGACCTGCTGGCGTCTGTACCAGTCGGATTGGAAAAAATCTTTTTGCATTTGATAGTTCAATTCTTGCATCACCCTACGTAGGAACCGAGCAAACACCAAAAAAAAGTCGGAAAGTAATAGCGCGGGCTAGCGATGCCATGCGACGCCGACGCGGTGAGGAAAGACGAAATTTTACGCGGACTAAGTCGCGAGCACAAGCTAATATAATAGTAAATCAATAGTTACTTAATTGGTCTATCATGTCATATCATGTGAACAGTGACACAAATTCCCAAAATCACATAGCAACAAAACATCTAAAGTTCTAAACAATTGGAAACGAATACCATAACAAAACAAATATACCTTTATTACAAACATGCATAATAAACACATCGAACGTGTCATTACTCTGGCCGCTAAAAATAGTCAACTTGTGAATGACATCACGAAGTAAGGCTGAATGCACACAGCCTTAACTTGAGTGGCACAGTCCCGCGTGTTGACCTTAGCTGTCAATCAGTGTTGTATGTAGGCATGTGGGGACGTTGTCACACCTATTTAGAGGATTGAGGTTTGTACAAATACAAGCCAATTACTTTATTAAAACCTAGTTTATGTATTTCATTGGAATAAAAAAAAGCGGCCAAGTGCGAGTCGGACTCGCCCATGAAGGGTTCTGTTGAGTTGATTGAATGAAAGGTACATTGCAGTTTACGATTTATTTCAAAATTTCAAAAATTTATGACGTATTAAAAAAAAGTACTAACTAGATCTCGTTCAAACCATATTTCGGTGGAAGTTTACATGGTAATGTACAACATATATTTTTTTTAGTTTTATCATTCTCTTATTTTAGAAGTTACAGGGGGGGGACACACATTTTACCACTTTGGAAGTGTCTCTGGCGCAAACTATTCAGTTTAGAAAAAAAATATATTAGAAACCTCAATATCATATTTGAAGACATATCCATAGACACCCCAGTTCTAAGTATGAGGAACCTCCAAAATTTATTGTTTTTTTTTTTATTTTTGTGTGAAAATCTTAATGCGGTTCACAGAATACATCTACTTACCAAGTTTCAACAGTATAGTTATTATAGTTTCGGAAAAAAGTTGCTGTGACATACGAACGGACAGACAGACAGACATGACGAATCCATAAGGGTTCCGTTTTTTGCCATTTGGCTACGGAACCCTAAAAATGAGTTTGAATATGATGACTGTAGCAAGAGGAGGCCTGTGTCCTAGGCGTGGAAAACCATAGGCTGATTTGGCGATGCTTTGTTAGAGAAGTATGAGAGAAAAATACTTGAATAATGAATGAAAATGCTATACTGTAAGAACATAAGAAGACCAAGGAAACGATTGGTAGATGGTACAACAAAGTTATGATAATGTAAATGGGGAGGTTACTAATAATGGAAGTTGATAGAGATAAACTTATAGAAGAAGAAGAAACCGGCACGACATTTCTCTTTCTGGACGACGACAAATAAATTGGGATTTAGATACTGGTAGGAGGCCGATGATGATATTTATTGTAAAGGAGTTCTGTACTATTTTCTTATAAGACTGCATGAAAACCGGAGCACGGTCTAAATTCAGGTCGTTGTGAGTGTTGTGACCCATGCTATGAGGTGCTACAGTAGTAATAGGTAGTGGTTACCGTTACCGCATAACATCAGGTGACTCGCCACCATGTTTTATTTAAATGTTGAATGCCGTAATTACAGAAACAATTCGAAAGCCATTGTGTCTCGCATGGATTCAAGTAATAAGGCGAAATACTAAGTTTTATTCACTTTTCAACACCACAGCTCTGAAAACGATTAAAGAAAACATCGTGAGGAAACCGGTATGTCCTAGAACCAAAAATTCGAAGACATGACATGTGACATCCACCAACCCGCACTGGGCGCGCGTGGCTCACTCCATCTTACAGAGAGGAGGCCTGTGTGTGTGTGAGTGGGAACATTATAGGCTGATTATGTACTATTTTTTTATAACAACAAGGAATCCCGCAATGCAAAAAAAAATAAAACAATGTCATCAGCTGTTAACGTACAGATAGGCTTCATACAAAATACATTTCCATAAAAAATAAACCCTTTACATGAACAGTTTAGTTTTATTTTCCTCCCACATCAATTGAAATAAATAGGTACCTACGTATAAAAACATGATTTTAATGTGACTTTGCAACATATCAGCATGTTTACCATACACGGTGTAAAGTATTACCAAACATACATCGTTGAACGGTCGCCATAGTTGATGATCGATAGCTGTAGAAAGCTGTGAGTCATCAGGATTTACGAAATAGTGTAGTATTGTTGAAGAGTAGAGGTAGATGTACATTGCTGGCTGGTTGGAATGATTCAAGATTTAAACGAAAAGAGGTTTGTTTTCGTTTAAGACCTCATACGCAAAAAGGTTTGTCTACATCTCCCCATGACTGGCGGGTTATTGCGTAACACACTTACTGTAGCAATGGCTTTCATTTTGACAGTTCAACAACATTCATTACGTTTTTTACGTTGTTGAGCAGACAAATTTTTCGAACATATTAAGCAATGGATTAGCAATACCAAACCTTCAAAATTCTTCAGATTGTGATTGATAGGGTGCAGAAAATATCGGAACTAACGTCGCCATCTTGTTTTGTCAATACAATTTCTGTGGCAATTACACAAACGTTTACCAACAGCGCCTCCTCTCAAAGTAATTTGAGCGCCAAAGATTATTTTAGCAGCCGATTGTAGTTGCTGGATGGAATGATCCAAGATGTAAACGAAAAAGGTTTGTTAGAGACCTCACAAAAATAAAATACGATCGTCGTCGGGAACGGCTTCCAGTGTAATCGCCGAAAACTGACCAGTATTATTTACAACGAGAGAGAAAAGAAAATACATTTCCAAATTGTCTGGTTGTGGTTCTACCTCCTAACGGATTAATGTTTTGTTTTTTATATCGATGGGTTCGATCAACAATAGATTATCGATCATGTGTTCCGTTCGCCTGTCATAGGCCACTGCTGGTCATGGTGGTCATGACCTTCGCAAAGTGGCTACGGTTAACTTATCAAAAATTGAAGGTGTTATTATGAACAGTTGTTTGCTATTTGTGCTTAGAAAAAAATATCAATATTAAGTGGTTTTCACAGCTTTTATGTTTAAGATTCGACAAACTAAGTATTTTAAAATAATTAGTTTGTCCATTAAATTACTTAATTGGTTCGATTTAAATTGATAGTAATCTACATACAAAGCTGTATAGGTATGTACGTACTGCCAACTGGCTTAAAATATCTAAAAAAAAAACGGATTGCACTCCGGGAGTGCCGGCAGAAGTGAAAACTTGAATATTAACGTTGTGCATTTTTGTCTATAGGTATAGCCTCATTTACACGAAGCAAGTTGCACACAATACAATTGAAGCAGCAAATGACTGTTTAGACGGTGCCACTTTTATTGTATGTCAGAGCTAATTAAATCGCACCATGTTAGCAGGCTTATCATAATCAGCCTATAATGTTCCCACTGCTGGGACACAGGCCTCCTCTCTGTGAGAGGGAGTGGGCCTTAATACACCACGCGGGCCCAGTGCGGGTTGTCTTCGAATCTTTTGGTTCTAGGACATGCCGGTTTCCTCACGATGTTTTCCTTCACCGTTTTGGAGAGCAGTGGTGATGAAATAATTTACACAAAGTAAACCGCCTGTCTGGGTTCGAACCCACGACCTACAACTCGTAAATCGCAGCTGTTACCACTGGGCCACCACTGCTCTCAGTCAGGCAAAATAAACGCTCAATGTACATCATCCAAGTCACAACAACCGCCAGACAGCACTTGGCGCCACAGAGTGGAGAAATTCGTCCATCTCCAGTGCGAACGAACAGATCAGAACAGATGGTCCGTTTTGTGTGCACACTGAAGTGACACACTACACTGTGCCTTTAGTCGATACTAACCTATTTACTTGGCAGTCGAGAAAAACAATATGTCCGACGGAATGGACGGAAATCAAGATTGATTATGGAGATAAAACTTTGATGCCATCATAACCGGCAAAATGTGGGTGTACTATATATGTACTCCTCTGACCTCTGCCTAACTCTGCGGGGATGACAGTCGTGATTATGTTATGGTTTGTTGTTATTTTTGAGCTAGGATATTCGGGCTTTAGGGCTGTCCTAGCCTCTAGCCTTAGACCACAAAGATAGTAGAAGAAACTAAACTTAGGGCTGATTTTTCAATCGACAGATCATATTTATTCGTGGAATAAAATTGACGTCTGACAGATTTTGTATGGAAGAACTGTCAAAAATACAAAATTATTCTTCGGATATATTATATCTGGCGTTGGAAAAATTAGCCCTTAGTCGGGTAGTAGCCACCAACTCCTCATATTATAAGGACACAGTTGAACCTGCCCTTTCTTAGCCTTGCCAAAATTATTTTAAAAAACATTCTTTCACAACATTATTTGGCCAACTTTACTATTTTTAACCGACGAAAAATGGAGGAAGTTTTCAAGTGGACGCGTATCTTCTACAAAATAAATAAATAAAAACCACTGAACGGGTTTCGATAAAATTTGGCAACGGATACTTTTTGGAAAGAAGCTAGTAAGTACATATAATATGTATTTATTATAATAAATTAGGAAGTGTTAATTTCACTCCTTTTTCATTCTAAATTCATTCATTTACCTACTAAGTATTGTTTATGGCGACTGCCCGGTTGCACACGCCTAGTTTCTCGGAACTTCAAGCCGTATCGCCATGTTCCGCTTATGGCTTAAAAGGAAGTTAGCAAATGATAATACCTATAGGAACTTTCCGATTGTTCTGTGGTTTCCACATAACCAAGAAACATGCGCCAAGCGTAGTCACCTCACAGAATAGATAAATAGTCATCATCATCATCATCATCATCAGCCTATAGCAGTCCACTGCTGGACATAGGCCTCTCCTATTGCACGCCATTCAACTGGATTTTCGGCAACTCTCATCCAGCTGCTACCAGCCATCCTACGAAAATCGTCGCTCCACCTAGCCTGAGGGCGTCCCACCTTACGTTCACTGATTCGTGGTCTCCACTCAAGAACACGTCTACCCCAACGGTCATCGGTTCTACGGCTAATATGGCCAGCCCATTGCCACTTCAGCTCGCTTATTGAGATAGATATTATTACCATATTAAACACCAGTTAATTTTTATTCTGTTTAGAATAAAAAGTAACTTGTATGTTCTACGAGTAAGCCTTGTGTCCGATGGCATCCTCAAAAATTACTTCCACACTTTTCATCTCCTGCTACACCGTTCCTTACTGTCTTCTGTGTCAATGTGTACCGTGTTCACTTTCGTTATAAAAGGAACTCGTGTGCAAGATTTTTTGCTTCTAGACCCTAGAGTCTTCCTTGCTCAATCAACGCAGCCTATTGCAGTTCACTGCTGGACATAAACCTCTCCCAGTCTACGCCACAACACCCTGTCCTCCGCCTTCCGCATCCAGTCTGTCCCAGCCACCTTCTTTAGGTCGTCCGTCCATCTAGCTGGGGGGCGTCCCACACTACGCCTTCCTTGCCCGCTTGATGTTAATAGTCGATAGTCATAGTGTCGTAGTCATCAGTCCGCCCCTCTTCTTGAACAACTAGAAATTACAGGCACTAACTGAACAAACCTTTACTATTGACGATACTTTAGTACCCTGGAGTGCACCGGGCAGTCTTTAGTGGCCAACTAAACTAATCTACTAACAACGACTTAAAACCATTGTCTTAGAGCAGGACATTACCATTAAATTACAAAGGTCGAACAGATAGTGCCAGAGATTAAATCGGTCTTTGGATAGCTAACAATACAAATACAATATATTAAAACTGACGTTCTCTTTTTGGAATACCAGTTAGAATGCTACAGTGAGAAAATGTCCATTGTGAGATAGGTCAATGGGTTTCTCGACCAGTTGGAATACTTATTTAATCATAGCATAAGAATAATAGTCTATAATGTTCCCACTGCTGGAACACAGGCCTCCTCTCTGTGAGGAGTGGGCTATAATCATCAGTGCGGGTTGGTAGATGTCACATGACTTCGATTTTTAGGTTTTAGGACATGCTGGTGTCCTCACGATGTTTTTCTTCAACGTTTTGAGAGCAGTGGTGATGAAATTATTTACCTACATAAAGTAAACCGCCTGTCTGGGTTGCTCTAACCCACAATCTACAACTCGTAAGTCGGGGCCGCTACCACTGGACCACCTCTGCTCTAAAATATACTTACTTACAGCTAATTGAAAAAATCGAGATCTTTCTCATACAAAAATACCTACAGTGACAGTTAATTTCAACTGTAAAATTAAAAAAACAAAACCCTTTGACAACTCTGCTGTCTTTTCCTATTGTGATTTAAAAAAAACATGGAGGAGCACCTACAAAAACATTCTTAATTTAAAGTTTTAAAGTGCATGTCAACGACCGGGCGTGCCTGCTGTGAGTCTGTGACGTCACTGCGGTGTGGCGGCACCCGGGTATCGAGCTGGGAACACACAACACACCCGCCAAATTGCGGATTGCGGACGTCTAGGCGAGCCATATGGCCGCCATTTTGACTTTTCTAGACGTCGTTTTCCAGCTGATTAGATAATATGTACATTTTTGAAGTAGGTAGTTACTTAATTTAATGGCGGTGAGTTTTATAATATCAGCTGATTGACATCTTTCACCTGTGTATATCCGTCAGGCCACCAATGTTTGCTCAGAGGAAAGCAATGTGGAGAAGTTGGGGAACTTAAAGCTCCGGGCGGAGCGGAAGGGAGTGTCAGACTCTTACTGACTAAAACCCACCCGTGTTCCTTCCTTAGCCCTTTATGTTCCAGGGCAGCAGTAACCCTTTCGGACGATCCCGCTACCCTGGCAGGCTTTGGCCCTATCGGGCCCCGTCACTTATGCTGACGTCTCTTTGAGGTGCGCGTGGAACACATACGCGCCGTCCGGCACGGGCCTGGTCCTGATCGGACGGTGAGTTACCCATTACTCTCCGCCCGCAGGCCCACGCCTACGGTGGCCGGGAGTCGTCACGCGGCCCTCGACGCCCGGAGCGTCTCCCGCGGCGGCTGAGGCGTGAGGTCCTGTCCATCATCCATCCCGCCACTTCCTTCGCTAGCATGACTGCTTCGCAGAAGGAGGTGACTGCCTCCCACTTCCTCTCGCCCCGGACCATGGCTTGAACCAGGGCCGGACGCAAGAGGTCGCCGCCGCTGCCGATCGCCTCTACGAGGACACGGCGGTGCTCTGCCCAAGCGGGGCAGAGCTCCACCGTGTCCTCTGGACGATCCTGGCAATGATGACACCCGGGCGTCTCCTCCCGCCTGATAATGTGCAGGAATCCGTGTCCGGAGATGACCTGCGTCAGGCGGTAGATGAGAACGCCGTGACGCCTCTCTAGCCACTCCTCAAAGAGGGGTCTTATCGCCGCTATCGCGGCGTGCCCTGCGCTGGGTTGCGATAGTCGCCTCTTCCATACCACCATGAGATCGCGCCGGAGGTTCGTCCACTCCGCCGCGGTTTACCGCGGATGCGGAGTTTCCCCCCGGCGTAGTGCGTCCGCGCGCCAATCATACAGGCGCGCGAGGACTATCGCCTCCAGATCCCATGGCGGCAGTCCGGCAAGGAGGTTTGCCGCCTCGCCCAACATCGTGCGGTACCCCCGGATAAGCCTTACGGCTACCACATTTTGGGGCGCGTTCAGATAGTGGGCGGCCCGCAGCCGCAGTGAACGCGCCCACACCTGGGCCCCGTATAGGGCCATGGACCGCACGTAACTCTATGTCTTAGAGCTAATTTTTCAATCGACAAAAATCGCAAAAATTATTATTCGTGGAATAAAATTGACGTCTGACAGATTTTGTATGGAAGAACTGTCAAAAATTCAAAGTTAGTCCTTGGATAAAAAATCTGGTGAAAAATCAGCCCTTAGTCAGCTAATATTTATTTTGTTCCGAAAACGAAATTACTTACTTTTTTCTAATTAATACGAGCTGATAAATTCTAGAAAAAAAGGCAAAAACATTTTTTCTAGTAGTCGCTAGGTCTGTACAGCAACAACAGTCATAACTCATAATCATAACACTTCAGTTTTTAATCTTAATTTTTGATCCAAGTAATTATTTAATTTAAATGGGGACAGCAAGAAAATTAAAAGAATATTGACTCATAGTATTAAATGCTGAAATACAATGTAATAATGTATGAATTTAATGGAATAAGTTTTAGTCATTCTTTAGGTGATGTGTGAAAGACGTAAAAGTATCTACTTAACTTGTCGCGGACCGTACCTACTAATTTATTTTTATTAATTATACCATGAAGGTACAATAGTTATATAAACTCGTAAGTTAAATATGGTTCGAATTATATTCTACAAATAGAACACATGACAATAATAAACAATACCTATAATAGCTGATAATTTATGCCTACTGAAAAACATGATAAATAAAATAGGTACTTAATCACAATCAGAACCTACCTATGTCAGGTTGGCAGATTTATTGCAACATTCTCCAATGATGCCTTTCAATTTATTCATGCACGAAAAATAGCGGTAATTTAGACAAATCAATGAAGTAAGTACATAGGTATCTTGTAAAAAATACAGGCAAGTGATTATTATGGTACGCATGGCAAAAAAAAACACGATGACATAATATTAGGTTTAGTGCGGTGAATGAAAATGAATCTAAAGTTGTCAAAAAATAAAAGGCCCGTTTTGACATTGACAGTTCTAGTAGTTTATAAAGATCAAATTCGCAAAACACGTATTCGTTTGATGAAACTGACAGGTGTCAAGAACGCATTCTCAAATGTCAAAACGAGCCTTTTATTTTTTTACAACTTTAAGTAGCTACATATTTTCTGTGTGGTTCCTTACGCCTCTGCCTCTCTTTGGTGAATACAGGCGTGATTCTACGTTCTATAAACATCTACGGTTTAATTAACGGGAAGGAAACTACAACAATAATGAGGAAAATAATATTAATTAGAACTCATTATTCTACATAGGTACATACCTACCGGCCACCGTTTAAAAAATCAAGTACAGAAAACTTCACTTTACAACATTAGTGCCAAGCTTTATTAAATTATTAAGTAGTTCACCTATATTCATTAATCGAGTGTTAATCTAATTGAGTTTTTTTGTTTTGCATTTTCGCCGGCCGGCGCCATGACGTGCCAAGTATCGCCAGTATTGGCCATCGCCAGTCGCCAGCACCGAGGAGTAATGCCAACATCACAAAAATATACATCTGTGACTCAGAACGAAAATTACAGCAACATAATAAAGTCATCAAACAAAATTAAAGCATGTAAATGATTTTTTAACTTATAATTCCTTTATTTATACACCTTGGTATATCAAAAAGTTGGAAAATGAAAGAAATATGAAATTCATCACTAAAATGAGACGCCGATTATTTTGGTTACGTTGGCAGCCATGGCGGCGATATGGCGTCATCCGACCAATAGGAACGCAGCTAGGGAAACTGGGCTGTCCACGTATCGATACGTGATATCGATATTTACTGAATTATCTTCATTCAAATTTATAATTGTTTGGACATTGTCATTCATCATGGTTTGGAATACAATGAAAAAGAAATGTTTGTATGTGAATGAATACATGTACGGTACGCGCCATGGACATTTGTGTTTGTAAAGTTAGCTACCGACCGGATTTATACTTTTATTACGGATTTGAAAAAAACAAGCTCTGCAGAGGTTGATTCTGAGCTGGTAATCATTTGAAGCGTTTTTATACGCCAGTCATGCTGGACACCGTTTTCGCTCGTGAATTAATCGAAAATCAACATCAAAAGCGAACTTCATAAACTCAAAGTTCTGTATCGTGTATCGATGTGTCGATTCTGTTTTCTTGTATTACTTTATTTTAGAGCGAACAAGAACTAGGTATTAAACCTCTTTTTATAGTTTCATTTTATTATTGTTCATTTTAAACATTTTTTATCTACTTTTGTTTCTTCTTCGAAACATACTTCGGAACATCTTGTGTATGCCTGAAGCAAAATAGTAGATTATGCACCGAGGGGCTAAAGTTGTGTCTTATGTCATGGGCGTCATATTGAATCCTGAATGCAGCGAGGGATTCAAGCTAGCCCAAGGCAAAGACACCTTTAGCCCAGAGGAGGATACTCTACTTTTTACACCTAGTGTGAGAAAATAATAGCCATAGTACGAAAAACAAATAAATTAACTAATGTTACAGCCAATTACTATTATGGTATTACGGCGCGGTACGGTATTTGTTATTATTAATGCCAGTTTTAATGTTATTCCATTCCTTTTAAAAAATGGTTCGTAGTTATCTAATTATTCTTACAATATTATGTCTTCGAAAACATGGCAACGATATGAAGAAGCAGTCGTTATGATTTTGTAGGAAATCGAGAATATCATATCCACGCGTAGTAAGGGTATCGAGAATAGTTTTCCTCTTTCTGGCACCAAAGGGTGTTTGTTAGTACTATACTGCCAATTTAGCTGAGCATGTGAGATTCCAAATTCAAATCACATTATTGACCAGCGGGTCATAATGAAATCCAGTACAACATTATTGACCGGCTGTGCCCCGGGCCACTAATGACTCACTTTAGGTTAAGGTTGCTTGACATATAATTTGACATTTTCGAGCAGGTGGTGTGAAAAATATTTTATTTTTTGTTTGCTTGTGTCTAAAACTATCTGTTGTGATAGTGGTGACGGTGAGCCGTCACTTGAAAATTTTAAAGTCCTTCTTCAGTTACCTCATTTAAAGCTTGGGCACCGGGCACTAGGCAATATGTCGAAAAAATACAATAATTGTTTTAAAAAAAATAGAAGATTAGCAACGAACGTGTTCAAAACAAGAGCACTTTTCAAGCCGTCTGATGCGATTTTTTTTATTTTTTTAAACCCATTTTGTAAGTAATAGTTTTGAAATCGTCTCCTCGAGCCCTTTATTTTAAAACGCCAGGTAGTCATGGGACTAACAAAAATATTTTATACAATGACTTATTGACTTCTAAAATCCACAATGTTGGTACAGACGCCAGCAGGTCAACCTACCCGAAACTGTCAAACTTTCCCAATCAACCTTGAACCTTATTACTTTAGTGATAAAGTTGAAAATCTATTAAAGAAATTTGACAGATTGTAGTAGCTTAATGTGCTGGCGTCTGTACCTATATATTATTTTAAGTTCACCTTTATAGAACAAGTGACTTGCTATTTAGTACGTTATAATATACGTACAGTAAATATTCATACTTCCGGTCTTAGCAGTAGATGGCCAAGATTAAAAAGAACGAATCAACACAAAAAAAGTGGAAAAAAATCTGACAAAGAGTCTGTTGTTGTAAACAGTTTATTATAATTTAAAATCTTTGAGAAACTAGATTCAAATATTTCCTCGACTCAACGACTGTCGACGACTGTCGACGACAAAGTGTAACGACTGTTTTCGTAAGGCATGTTCGATTGTTCACAGACTTATCAAGCTACACATTTCCAGTTTTAGCTGACCTTGCATTGAATAGGTTTTTCGTACAATGAAAAGTCAGCTTATATTGGAAATGTTTAGCTTGATATGTCATCGTGTTTAGTCACCAAGGCATGAAAATTGTCATAACACAAAAATAATTTTGCTGATCAGCAATTCGACTTTAATTGAACAATTCATTTTCATAAGCAGTTGGGGGAAAGTGGCTGCATACTCATATTTTATCTGAGCAAAACAAACTTCTCTATTAATTTTAATCACTGTTCGTAGTTCCATTAGTTCTAAATAAACAACTGGTTTTATCTATTGAAAAATAAAACTATGTTGTTCGTAGAGACATAGATAGGTCTAAAATTAATTGGGAATAAATGTTATAACTTACGATAGTATAGGTATGTCTACTCTCAATGCTATTTCAAAAGTATGTCGCAATGCGACAAACTTTATCGATACATCACAGTACTGGTTTTGCTACAGCACTATTGCATCCGTAGCTTAGGTCGATCGGACGAAACGGAACAAAATTATTCTTCAAGCAACCACGAGAGTACGTGGTGCGTGCGGAGCAGAAAAACAATTTTTATAGTTACTAAGTAAACTAAGTTCATACAAAACAAAATGAGGGAAATCGTGCATATTCAGGCTGGACAATGCGGTAACCAGATTGGAGCCAAGGTAAGCCATTCTTTTGTTTCTCAAAAGTTTAATTCGAACGTGGGGCGTCGTGGGGCATAGCGGCCGGCATTTTGTGACGCCGGCCTCACGCCACGACTCGAAAAATGAAACAATTGACGACTGTTTCCTTTATTAATTCACGCTAATGTTGTCCAAATTGTGTTCAATTAACGGTGGTCGAGTGTTTGTCATATTTAGAGTCAGTGGGTGTGGTCGTGGATTACGGACTTTTCGTTGACCTTTTTGTTCTACATTATCATGTCAATTTTCTCAAGAGTCTTGCGTTTTTACTGTCCCGTCAGCAGTAATCGTGTTAATATTAAGTAAAAGGTGAGTTTTGGTGAATGCCGTCACACCTTACGAATCGTCGGCTATTTAACTTTACGTAGGCAGGAACTTCGGAAGTCGATTGTCGCCTACTTCCACGTGTTAGTCGCCGGTTGGCGGATCAACTGAGGTTTCGGATTATCGATTTACGCGTATTGATAGTTCATGTTTTTTGATAAGAATACAGCTTTGGATCATGCACTTGGCAAGTTTCGAATCGATGGCAGGTACTTAGACCGGTATGTCAACTATGCCAAGCCTGTTTCAAACAAAGGAATTCAATTCAATCGGTTTCTTACCAGTACTACTACACTTTTGTGTACCTTGTAAGTGGTGTAACGGTTATTGATAACAATGAGCGTAGTTCATAGAACTTCCTCTATGTTCGCGCCATACTTACTCATAAAAACCGTTATAAATAAAGGGCACGCATGTTTGGATCCCACCGGTCCGCGTCCCATGATAAGGGCCGGCCAATCATAGGCCTCCGTTTGTAACGTTCGAAATTCGAGTCCTATGCTTTCCGTTGGTGCGGGGATCCGCCAAATGTTACGCCAGCTGCCGCGGACGCGATTTTTTATAGGCAGGAAAATACGTTTTTTTTTTTTGCTGTTTTTGTAGGTATTCAATTTATTAGTGACGCATTCCTGTCGTAATTTGAATATTTAGGTAATCAACTTGACATTTTAATAACAGTTCAGATTATTTTTCTTTAAGTAAAATTAGCTATGATTAAACTCCTAAACAACGATCGTATATTCGCTAGATTTCTTTTTAATTCAACAAAAAAAAAAAAATAGCAGCCGATAAAAAAGCTTGCGCGTAATTGCAGATTTTAATTTCATGAGCGTACTGCAAAAAAGTTAATTATGAAATTTAAATGGGTAGGTAGTAGCAGGTACCGCGGTAGACATGGAAGTTCAACGACCGGCGCTCTTCCGCGGCAGCCGAAATAGCACATCTTAGCACATGTTTGTAGACGCAAAGTTTACGACGAGAAAACTATCCTATGACGTGTTTCACAACCAGGAACTGTTTTCATGTTTGGAAGTCTCTTTGATGTCTATCTATAATAAAATGGCTACCCATCAACTTATTTTAAGGTCTGATGTAACATGGTAACGCCTATAAAAGCCTAGTTTAGTTACAATAGTAAATTGAGTTTTTTTGTCGACTTCCTTGTAAACTCGTGAATAATTGGCAAAAAAATTGCAAAGAATATTGACATTATTAGTTATGGTAAGCTACCTGTCAAGACATTTGCAAAAAGATCATTTTCAAACGTTTTACATCCGATTTCTAACCATTTTTCTGCTGTAAATTAATCTGATTACTATAAATTTCTGTCTTCCCACATAATCGTTACCACCTACATAAATACTTAACACCCGGAAAGATGAACAAAATTGGCCTAATTCAAAGATTACCTCTGGACAACTAAATAACTAATCTATCCAAATGGTCAATAGACCAGCCTCAGATAGCCTTAGTAGCAATAAATTCAATAGGATTAATTGGATAAAACACGTGAACGAACCAATTATTTGATGAATAAAGTTAATTGAATGATTACATACGATTTGTAAACGTAATTTAATTTAACTTGTTAATTCAGATGGCATTTTAACAATCTAGTTGAAAAGACAATTGCCGAGCGACCCATTAACGTCTTTACGGTTCTTTTTAGTATTTTAGACATCCAATACATATATCTAGTTGATCAACAAATTATTATGTTCGTTAATTAGTGCAATATCAATCAATTTGTCTTGACGTTCCGCCATATCGTGTTTTATGGACTGGAAAATGACACATAGGTAGGTAATGATTAAAATAATGCATCATGATTATTTTGAGTAGGTTACTGTTTCTTAGTACTCTTGAAAATATATCACTATCGAAATGATAACTAAGTGCAATTGCATCATACCAAATTTCTAGAAAATCGTAACCGAAGTTGGCACCGACCCATTTTAACATTGTTTAGACAAATTCATGATGTTTTTGTCAAACAAAACATTCAATGAACTTTCATTTGAGTAAAAAATGTCGGCACATTGCTTATCTACCCATATCCTGGTTTATTCAACGCGTGTGAAATGTCGGAAGCGTTTCCAGCGTTTGGCAAAATGCCCGAACTCTTCGAATAGCCACCGTGCAGCGGAGAGCTTTTTATTTATTACACTTTCAAGAAATGTGAAACGCTTTTGAGAAATGCAACGATACGTTCTTGAGTAATTTCAAGTATTTTTGACTGAGAAATTCGAGGACATTTTGAAGAATGCAGTTCTAGGTAAGGTTAACAAATTGACTTGTAGGATGAATAGGTATGATAGGTATTTTGTTATTGAAGAGAATTCAATTACTTGAATGACTACAAATTGCGTTAACGTGAGTAATGTACAATATTATAAACTTACGACTCGCAGAAAACCGTCAATATTCACCGTCAGTCATTGCTTTACCTAAATGCTAATAAGGCGGACTTTTCAAAACTTTCATAATTATTTGCATGTTTCTGATGGTAATTGCCGGCGACACGCGACTGTCTCCGTGCCAGTCTGTGATTTTACGAGCTAAGCTAATCTCGAGGCTTCTTCCGCGTTGACCCGCTTTTTGTAGCGTGATCAACATATCGAACGACTCACCTTTCGGCGATAACATTTTGCGAACGGTTGTAAATTCAATTTTATGAGGTTATAAAGACCATATAGCTATAACTATTGATATTTCAAGATATGTTAGATGCCATGCGCTTCAATGAAGGTACATGAAGTGTTCTACTTGTGTGCTTACCAACAAGGCGCTACATTATTCTGTTATGATGAAGTCGTGGTGTGTATCATCGTATCACGTCCACCAATATGACGCACACACCTTTTAAGACTTCTAGGAAAAGTTCCAAAGTGCTATTGTAGCGATAATAAAGATTGTTTTAAATAATACCTACTGATAAAGATAATCTTTACAAAAACAAATTCATAAACATGATAGAACTGTGCAGGGTTCATTAGAATTTTATTCAAATCGTGTAGCCTATCCTAAATGACGAAGCAATAGGTTGCGTGCCGACTGCTGAGTAAGCGCTAAGCTTGTCCTTTTTCAGAAGAAAATACTGCCTATTGTTAGCGTTAGTAACTCCTGAAAAGTACAGTCATGATTAAAACATGTTACGTGACTGCACTGTTTAAAAATATTTCTCTTTAACATTATAATAATCTCGCCACGAATGAGTCCACAACCGATCTTATCGGCCGGTCTCTATTCGCCGAGTTTCATTTACCTAGAAAGCCTCTCAATTGATTCGCGATAAAATCTCTCCGTAATGTTAATGGATGACTTGTGTTTTGTTTCATACCACGAATAAAGCTCGATTCGTCCTAAAAATGTCACGCAATAGCGAGTGCGCCGTGTGCACACAGCAACTCCCCGACCCGCCTGATTTATTGTTCGACAAGCTGTCGGACCAAACGAGAAACTTGCTCTGCGCTCTCCTCTTTTAAGGCAACATGACATGAACACGAAAGTGGGCGGTCATAATGTTTTTGCTGCAATTATGCTTATTCATCGGTTTAAGACGTGATTTAATAAATCGTTGATGTACCTTTATGGTAGTGGGTTGGATCGATAATGTCGACCTCGTAAATATGTTAATGTCGAGGCAACGCCTCGGGAGCCGCCGTGTGTTGCGAACTCCGTCGCCGGGGCGACCGTGACTCATCCTACGCACACACAGCACAGACGCCCTGCCTTGTGCTAATAGATATTCTCGCCTCGCGCGTTAACTTTCAACTTACTCAGCTTCAATAATTACATGTCGTGTCTCTAATTGGTGTTTTGTTCATTTTAATAAGTATAGTTTGTGATTGTTTCAGTTCTGGGAGATCATCTCCGACGAGCACGGCATCGACCCCACCGGTGCCTACCATGGCGACTCGGATCTGCAGCTGGAGCGCATCAACGTTTACTACAATGAGGCCTCCGGCGGCAAGTACGTGCCCCGCGCCATCCTTGTCGACCTCGAGCCCGGCACCATGGACTCGGTGCGCTCGGGACCCTTCGGACAAATATTCCGACCGGACAACTTTGTGTTCGGACAGTCCGGAGCCGGTAACAACTGGGCTAAGGGTCACTACACCGAGGGCGCTGAGCTAGTCGATTCAGTATTAGACGTCGTACGCAAGGAAGCAGAGTCATGTGACTGTCTTCAAGGATTCCAACTCACACACTCGCTCGGTGGCGGCACTGGTTCCGGAATGGGCACACTTCTTATCTCCAAAATCAGAGAGGAATATCCCGATAGAATTATGAACACATACTCAGTTGTACCTTCGCCCAAAGTGTCAGACACAGTAGTAGAACCTTACAACGCCACACTGTCAGTCCACCAGTTAGTAGAAAACACAGACGAGACCTACTGTATCGACAATGAGGCACTATACGACATCTGCTTCCGCACGCTCAAACTATCCACACCCACGTACGGCGACCTCAACCACCTGGTGTCGCTCACCATGTCCGGCGTGACGACGTGTCTGCGGTTCCCTGGCCAGCTGAATGCGGATCTCCGCAAACTGGCCGTCAACATGGTGCCGTTCCCACGTCTCCACTTCTTCATGCCCGGCTTCGCTCCTTTGACATCTCGCGGCAGCCAGCAGTACCGCGCCCTCACCGTGCCCGAGCTCACGCAGCAGATGTTCGACGCCAAGAACATGATGGCGGCATGCGATCCTCGCCACGGTCGCTACCTGACCGTAGCCGCCATCTTCCGTGGACGTATGTCCATGAAGGAGGTGGACGAGCAGATGCTCAACATCCAGAACAAGAACTCATCGTACTTCGTGGAATGGATTCCGAACAACGTGAAGACCGCCGTGTGCGACATCCCACCTCGTGGTCTCAAGATGGCTGCCACTTTCATCGGCAACTCCACCGCCATCCAAGAGCTGTTCAAGCGCATCTCGGAGCAGTTCACCGCTATGTTCAGGCGCAAGGCTTTCTTGCATTGGTACACCGGCGAGGGCATGGACGAGATGGAGTTCACAGAGGCCGAGAGCAACATGAACGACTTGGTGTCCGAGTACCAGCAGTACCAGGAGGCCACAGCCGACGAGGACGCCGAGTTCGACGAGGAGGCAGAACAGGAGATCGAGGACAACTAAGCACTCACACCCAACCCCCCCTCCCGCAACCCCAACACCCTGCCCCCCCTGCTCCCGATCCGAGCGTCCGGCGCGTCGCACGGGACGTCTTTTGATTTGCATTAGTATTTCCGTGTAACTGTACTGTCGTTGACTTATTTATGTTACGTAGGACGTACCTACACGTTGGTGACGTCGCGTCTACATTCCCGTGTGTGTGTTTTCCTTGACCGAAGGGCGACTCTCGGATGTTTATGGCTGTAAACAGGTTCCCCCAGCGACGTGGGCCCTTCGCCTGACCACCAAGCACAGTGCTGTCGACACACTGATGACACAAAGGAAAAGATCTTTTTTTTGATAAGGCTGAACTATTTTTTAATGCCTAAGTTTAATTTTAATACTTCGTTTGATACTGTCAGATAATGTGTTATTCATTGGCTTTTTACTAAGAAGCTAGTACAACATTTCGAAATCGATCAAAGGTTTTTAATTATTATATTCCAGTGAGTAAAATAAAACTACAATGATTTTACTTGAATCGTTTTATTTACATTTTCCTTGGCAGTCAAATAATAACAGAAATAATTTAAATGACAAACCCACTTTTTAAAATGTATCTTCGATCACGATCGAAGAGAATGCCTTAAAAACACTGCTTGTCAATGAAATTTGATTACCCTCATGTGCCCAAATGGTAATTTGCAGCATCTTTGTCTTCCCTTGAGACTTTCGATATAGGTTGTGGTTTGGTGTCAATGTAATAGGTACAAATACAGTCGCCTACTTAACTACCAGCAACAGTAGCGAGCTCTGTGTGGATTAGGTACTTGCAATTCCTAATTACCAGACGTAAGATTCCAATAGGTTTGCAGCCAGATAAGTAGGACACTACATCACTAGTCGTAGACGGTAGGTAGATGCCCATGTAGGATGAGGGGAGTTCTGCAGCTTTACCAGAGGTTGCATAGGTACTTATTGGGTACCAAATTAAACGAGTTTTTGACATTTAGTTTGTCGCTGACATGAGACCGTCTCGATTTTGAACGTGTTTTAAATTATTACGAGATAATTTACTTTCTGACGCACGAGAAAGATTCACCGCTGGAGCCATTCAGAAGAAAGTTAAAGAGCGTTAACACAAAGATTGAGGTCTGCATCACGATACAACTAGCTACAATTATGCATTTGCATTCGCCGGACGTGGCCGTTTCCTCATCAACAGGGGATAACGGTGCTCCACGCATTGTCATTAGCCGCTTTTATCAGCTCGTACTAAAATAGACGATGCTGCATATAGTACCTAGACTAATTTTATTCAAAACAGGAAAATGGGTTACAATGGTAGGTAAATATTTTGTGCCGAAGGTATGGTGACATTATAAATAGCTGTGGAACGTATTGTCCACAAAGGTTTGTTGTTATTAATTGGTAGGTACTTATTAAATGGTATATAGCATGTTAAATTAAGTACCTAGTTATTAGCAACACAAAGCGGCTAGGTAGGTAGCTACATTATAAGGAAATTCCTAGTATTGAAGAAGGTACAGACGCCAGCAGGTCAAGTTACCGAAACTGTCAAATTTTCCCGATCAACCTTGAACTTTAATGCTATAGAGATAAAGTTGAAAATCTATTAAAGAAATTTGACAGATTTTAGTAGCTTGATGTGCTGGCGTCTGTACTTGGGTATGTAACATAACATTACGCAGAGGTGCACCTATACCTACACCCCCCACATTTCACCAATTAGGTTTAAGTCCCAGTAAGAGTGACACGCCCTTCCGTTCAGCCCAGAGCGGGAGAGGTCATTTGATGATTTCCCATCCAAAAAAAAGGGGGCGAGCCTATTGCCATCAACCGGGCAGAAATCCAGACTCCGGGCTGCTACTGAGAATTTCTAGATGGAAAAGCCCAATAACATCCCCGACCCGGGAATCGAACCCAGGGTCACATGCTCAGCAGTAGCGCTTGCGATCACTGGGCCGGGGAGGCACTGACACGGAAGGGCGTGTCACTCTTACTGGGACTTAAACCTAATTGGTGAAATGTGGGGGGTGTAGGTATAGGTGCACCTCTGCGTGATGTTATGTTACATACCCAAGTACAGACGCCAGCACATCAAGCTACTAAAATCTGTCAAATTTCTTTAATAGATTTTCAACTTTATCTCTATAGCATTAAAGTTCAAGGTTGATCGGGAAAATTTGACAGTTTCGGGTAGCTTGACCTGTTGGCGTCTGTACATCGCAGATTTAACACTTAATCTTCAAAAGTACCTACTTAATTCAAAATTAGAGAGAATTGCAAATACTTTTGTTTCATCATTACAGATAAAAAAAAAAAACGTTTATTTTATTTGTCACTAGTGAGGTCAATAGATGAAAATGATGAAATACATTACCTACATTAAATATTTTTTATTGTTCACAGCGTTTTTAGTTGTATTTCTTACGCATTTTAGTTGCTATTTTTTCCCTTAAGCTAACATTACCTAAGAGACATTTAGTGTTTGCGTTTAATCTCCAGTATTTGAATGACATTTCTAGCAAAATAACCTCATTGTAGGTACAGTCAAAAAATTATTATTACACAAACAACCTTTAAAAAACAATGAGGAAATATTGATACCTACTTACACATGACAGCCCTGCATTCACTTACACATCCTCACATACTTGCATCGCCGCCATTGCAGTGCTTCAATCAATCTTTTCTGAGCAAAGTTCCAACCGCCTTTTTTATAATACCTACGTCTATGCATAAAAGTAACAATTATATTAAAACAAAACATATTTTTGACGTTGACAAGCAGTGGAAAACCAATGTTCATTAATTATTTACACAAAATAAAATTTTGCTACTTATGACTCCAATGTGACAGTCTGTTATAACTTATAAATTACACGGGCAGATGAAATGAGCCATATATAGAGATGGCAGCATTTCTTCAGCGATGATTAAAGGACATAGGACCTTGTTGAGTATTTTGACAATATAGAATACCACCAATCTTTCGTCCAGTTACTCCGAGGAGGTGTTCAAAACTTTATGCAGGCATAAGCTCCAAATTATCCTTCATGAAATCTGAATTGCTAAACTGACATTCCTTAATGTGATCTAATATAATTTCAACAGTCTCTTCATTAATCTTGCCGGCTTCATTCAATATTCGCAATAATTCCTTTAAAGTGAATATCGATTTTACTTGAATTCCATTCTGTTTGAGTACACTAGCGCCACCTTGGTCTCGATCGAGAACTATTACGGCGTGCGTCACAATCAAACCTTCAGAACGTAAAGTGCCAACAGTTTCCATGAGACTGCCGCCAGATGTCACTACGTCCTCCACAACAAGGCATTTCTGGTTCTTCTCGAAGATTCCTTCTAGGATTCTTTTGGTGGCATACATCTTTGTTTCTTTTCTTTTCATGATCATAGGGGTGTCGGTGTTGACTGACATGACTGCTGCGAGCGGTAGGGCGGCGTATGGGACCCCACACAGCAAATCGTGTTCGATGCCCCTTGAAAGCTTCTCTAAATGTTGTGCCACTGAAAGCTGAAATGTAAAATAAGGGTATTTATAAATTACTTTTTTTTGCCAATAATTCTTAGTTTTTTAGGGGATAACATCTAAATATGTCTGCGGAGTGTTAACGAGTCTGGATAAACAGGATGGATTGGTTGACGTATTTATTTAGCAAGGACTCCGGCTTAGCAACAGTTTAAGATTGATTTGTTACCACAGGGATTATTTAACCTTTATTACCTGATAATTAATTAGTCGAACAAGATTAAGGGCTCCACTCCAATAAATTAGACCCTTCAGTGGACTTATCCTCATGTAGGTTCCATGAAAAAAATAAACCTTATGATTTGGACGACTGCAGGGTTAATTTTATTAAGGTCATGTCTCACTTCTACACAATCCACCATCATTTTAGTATCATCAACTTTTTTTGCCAGGTTGCGCGGGAAAAGAGTTCCTGGAAGGATGAGGACCCGGCCTTTGCTCAGCAGTGGGAAAGTATAGGCTAAAAAAAAGTACAAGCTGCCTTGTTAGTGTAGTGGTCACAAGCGAGACTGCTGAGTGTTAGGTCTTATATTCGATTCCTAGGTCGAGCAAAGTATATTTTGTTTTTTTTTGTAAAGACATCTATTAGGAATAATCCTAGAAGCACTTCGGAGATTGGATTTGTGCCCGGTGACGGCAATAGGCTCGCTCCTATTACATGGGGCATAAACATAACTGGCGAAATGAGGGTGTACTATAGGTACAGCTCTGCCTAACCCTTCGGGAATTACAGGCGTGATGTTATGTTATGAGTCTGTATATTGTTGGTGTTTGTTGGTCTGATTTGTGCCAAATAAAGACTGCCCCGTAGGTCTCGTGGTTGCAACCGCGAATGCTGAGCTTTGGAAGTTGGCGGTTTAATACCCCCGCGCCTCGGAAAGCACCTAAAGCCGTTGGTCCTGAGCCTGATTTCTCCCCGGTCGTGTCGGATTGCCGTCCCATCGGACTATGAGAGTGAAGGAACAGAGAGTGCACCTGTGTTCACGCACACACTTGTGCACTATAATCTCTCCTGCGTACCTGGCTAATCTCCGTTGAGATTGACCACCGCGACTGAAATCGGTCGGGAGGCTATTACTATTAATAAATATTTACCATGATCTGTGGATGTGACACGACCACTCGCAGGTCGAAGTAGATGGGCGTTCGTCTTCCGACCTTGGCCTCGATGTCTCCGAGACGAACCGCCCCGGCGTCGAACAGACGTACCGCTAGCTCCTCCAGAGATATCATCGTCTGGAACATACAGGTTGGCAAAGTTAGAATTTTCTTCATGATACGACTAAGCAAATTCAGGAAAAATAGGATGGCCATGGAGCGATTTTATGATTTAAGTCAAAATATATATATTGGAGACCATAAACAAATTCCGTTTATTTTCATTAGGTAGGTATTCACTCACCTCACGGCACGGGCCCCACGGGCATCTTATAATAAGAATTTAATGTTTTGAAATAATATTTATTGGGGCCAATGTAGCTTGGGCCCCTGTAGCTTGGGGCCAATGTAGTTTGGGGCCCCTGTAGCTTGGGGCCGCTGTACCTTGGGTCCCCTGTAGCTTAGAGCCCCTGTAGCTTTGGGCCCCTGTAGCTTGGGGTCGCTGTACCTTGGATCTCCTGTAGCTTAGCGCCCCTCTAGCTTGAGGCCCCCGTAGCTTGGGGCTCCGTATCATCGATACGAGTTATACTCGATGGTAGCTACGTATTAGAACGTCTTATTTTTTAATTAATATCAAACTTGAGTTGCACATCAGAAGGCCAATTCTCGTAATTTAAAACGTTCAAAATCTAGTCGCAGTCTCATCTCGGCGACAAACAAATGTCAAAAACCTGTCAAAATGCAGGGAAATTAGAGGTATTTTTGACAGATTGAGACTGAGATCAGACTGTTAACGTTCTTAAAATTACGAGAATTGCCCCTCTGGTATCTACTTGAAAGTAGGCGTTAACCCCACCTGACTATTCCTGAATACCCCTCTCGCTACACCTAAGATCGGCGTGGTAATTTCGTAACACACAGCACACTAACAATAGCAATGGCTTTCATTCTGACAGTTCATTAACATTCATTGCGTTATTTACGTTGTTAGCTGATACATTTTTCGAACATATGAAGCAATGGATTAGCAATATCCTTCAAAATGATTCACATTGTGATTGATAGTGTGTTACGTGATTAGGGTGTAGAATTCGGTCTAATTGCTTAGGGTGGGAATCGAACTTACGACTTCTCGCTCGTCAATGCGCGTGTAGCGGTATCTACAACGCCACATGCGAACAACGCGTCATACTGACGTCACGCAAATCCTGCATCTCGCAAGCAGAGTTTACCGCGCAATTAGCATAGATACAATTTCCCAACATCAATCGTTGGGCAATTGCCCGCCAGACACAACACCCGTCTGGTCGGAGGATCTTCCCTTTTCTATGGAGTTTGAGTGAACTTTACACCCTGTTCCTCATGCCTCCAAACTGGTGACCCCGAGTATGAACGTCAGCACAGCCTTCGTGCAAACACTTCTGCGTGACGATATCATCATCACTCCCGCAAGCTTCAGCGGCAAGTCACCCAGCCAGCCAGCATCCACGGCTTCAACGGGTATCCTGACCACCAGCATGCAGCGTCCGCGCATACCTGGTCATCACCCTCAGCCTCATCAGCAAACTTGGCACAGCACACTGCACCTTCGGCCGGTCAACAAGCAGAGCACTCTCTCCTGGTCGACGCAGCAGCCAGCCTCAACCCGGCGCTGTACGACATACGACGCACTGGAGTATAACGCAGCCCGCCAGATACAACACCCGTCTGGTGGTCGGAGGATCCTCCCTTTTCTATGGAGGTTGAGTGAACTTTACACCCTGTTCCTCATGCCTCCAAACGCGCAAATAACCGTTGGGCTATTGCCACTTTTTAGATAAGGTTACATAATATTATTTTGTAATTAAATCTTACATATACCGAACAGCACATATTATTATTTCCGTGCTATAAACCTTAAACCGGTTGATAGTTAATACATGACATGGCATTGTCATTTATTTGGAGTTCGGACATCACTTCCATTGATGTAGAACTTTATCTATGTCATAGGGTTATTTAATTAAATCTTGCGCAATATCTAAGCCAGAATTCGTTTATATTAGAGTTTGGACAAAACTGCCAATAATTCAAGACGCCACGAAATAGAAATTTTATTACGTTTTGCAATTAACAGGCCAAAAAAAAAACAAAATTACAGCTGTTTTATGGCAGGCCTTTGTTAGTTAGCAAATGTCATCGACTCCGGTTGTTGTTTACATCTGTGGTGTGTGACAGGTGTCTTACAAGATGATGATGAAATCATAAAACATTCTAACATGTTATGTAGGTATATCGACGGCACGGTTGGCGCAGTGGTTAAGCGATTGACTGCTGCGCTGCGTGTCGCGGATTAGATTCCCGCACGGAACAAATATTTGTATGACCTACAAGTAGTTGTTCCGGGTCTGGCTGTTTGTGTATGTCAGTTTAAGTGTTTGTAAAGGCATCCACGATACAGGAGAAATTCCTAGTAAATAAAAAAAAATATATATATATGACCTCACCTGTTTTATGCCTTCCTTTACCTGCTAGATGAGCTTTTTTGTAATTTGCGGTTCAGTATCGATGTTCATTGCGTAACACACTTAACAGTAGGAATGGCTTACATTTTGACATTTCGACAACATTCATTGCGTCATTTATGTTGTTGAGCAAACCATTTGTTTTAAATATGCAGCAATGGGTTAGCGAAATCCTTCAAAATAGCAAGATTCTGATTGGGGATTGAATGTATGACGTATTTTTCTGTTCCTTCTTGTCTGTTTATGTGTGTAAGTACAGACAAGCTACTACAATCTATCAAATTTTTTAAATACTTAGATTTTCAACTGTAACGCTTAAGCATTAGGCTCAAGGTTGATTGGGAAAATTTGACAGTTTCGGGTAGCTTGACCTGCGGGCGTCTGTACATAACTGGTTACAAAATAAATAAACTAGAGTGCCGGTTATTAGGATATCCACTACCGAATCCTATTGCATAACGTTTTCTCAGCCGACATCAGCCGAGAGACCCCAAAACCCGTTGTTTGCACACTGCAGACCGCGTGCCCTACACGTGAGTCGTACTCGTGAATAGTAAACACAGGGTCAAATTAAATTAGTTAGCGAAACTCCGCAGACGTAATGGGTATCGATATTTAAACTCGACAAAAAAAAAAGATTTGTATTTTTTTTTTTTTGGGGTCAATCATAGATACTTAAAGGAAAGAAGGAGATGTGCCCCGGTTGATGAAAATGTATCAGAACTCAATGTCGTTACGTCGATCCTACCACCGCGCCACTACTACACAATCATATAGTTCAGTAAAAGCAATAGATACACAGTCACGCGCACACTTGCAGTTCATAAATCAGAACGTACTACACAATCAATTATAATAATAATAATAATAAATCGTTTATTTATAAAAACATAGCGTGCATTTACCATGCGCCGTACAACTTACACAAAAACATCTGTCGCTATCGTTGTGCTGTGCAAAAGCCGTTTATTTTACATATACGCTAGTGATTGACTAAATCGGAAAGTTATCGATTCACCCATTTATTATTGTAGGTACTAAAAAAAATTGGGGTTCTGAAAGAAATAAAAAACGATATGTCCAGAAAATATTATATTACAAATCAATCAAATCAAGCAAAAAAAAAAAAATGCAAATATTTTTTTTAACATTATATTACATCTTCTCAAGAGTCTTCCAACCGGATTTAAACGCCATCTTTTTAGGTCTTCCAACTGGTTTAAAACGGTTGAGAAATTGTAAAATTAACTGGGTTAAATTGCCGATTCGTTGGGTAATCGACATTGTTGTCGATAGCCTTTAGTGGATCAACACAACCACATCACTAGCTCGCCGCAAGACACAGCGGCTGTACTATGCGACGCTCCGCTTAAATAAAGTATCGTTGAGTAATTTTTACATTGCTTGTCCACTTCACTTAGCGACATACTTAGGTAGTGGTTAAGGAGCAATGTATTTACTGCTAAAATAATACAGCCGCTGCAATATTTGAAAACAAAAATAACGTAGTAAAGCCAAGGAATATTTTACGATTTGTTGTTTTTCATGATTTTAAAGACAAATACAGTAAAATACTTGTACTTACATATGGTAAGTGAATCCATGAGATACGAAGTTTTTATTTTTACTTTGGTTTTTACAGGAACCCGCTGAACAAACCGGCATTTCTGTATTTTATCACGATCACGGTCAAAAGCGCACTAATTCGCGAAGACGGCCATTTGCCTAGTGTATGATCGCGTTGATCACACCGCGACGACATAAACACACAAAAATTATTTATTTTTGTTTAATCATGATTAGATATCGATACCAATCACGTCTACGGAGTTTCGCTAGCTAATTTGAGTTGACCCTGTTATTTATAACCACCACGAGTTGTCCTGCTGATGGAAACATAGAAGAATGTATGACATAGGTGGTGTGTGGCCTTGGAACAGGTTTGGAGGGAAAATTCAATGTATTATTTGTTCTACGAATCGGATAGGTGCCTATTATACAGACGCCAGCACATCAAGCTACTACAATCTGTCACATTTCTTTAATAGATTTTCAACTTTATCGCTAAAGCATTAAGGTTCAAGGTTGATTGGGAAAATTTGACAGTTTCGAGTAGCTTGATGTGCTGGCTTCTGTACTTTTATGTTTCATAGTGAATGTTGGTTAGTATGACGGTAGAATCACCCACTTGACGGAGGTGACTAAATCGCCAACCTGCACTTGCGTAACACACTATCAATCACAATCTGAATCATTTTGAAGGATATTGCTAATCCATTGCTGCATATGTTCGAAAAATTTGTCTGCTCAACAACGTATATATCGCAATGAATGTTGTTGAACTGCCAAAATGAAAGCCATTGCTACTGTTAGTGTGTTACACAATTACCCCGCTGTATCATTCCTAATGTAACATTCCTAGATGTAACATTCTTAGATGGCGGAAATTAACAGTTCCAATAACGAATGTGAAGGGAAAAGTGGTGGTGCAGACACACTCATCTGCATTCGCGACATGTTCGCCAAAAACGTAAACAAATATGAGTTTATGGAAAAATAACTTTAATCCTTACATAATAAAGTTCAGTTTACGCTACAACTTCAAACATTTTTATAAATTTTCAATAGTGCTAGTCACTCTGAAATCAACATAATTATCATTAAAATAAAGTTGATATTTGTTTAACTTAAAATAATGTCAATTTGACACTTATATAAATTTTGAATATAGAATGATACTAAATATGTAGTTAGCAAACTTATCAATGTTTCGGTGGGTAACTAATTAGATTATAATGCCATTTCGCCATTTCGGTGCTAATGCCATTGAATGTAACAATTTAGTCACTTTTAATTAAAAGTTTTTAATTTTGACCAAACGCCATTAATGCAACTTGTATAGATATTTTCTGTTATTAGAGTTTGAGTTTAACCTACAGTAAGTAAATCCTTCATTAGGAATGAATTACAAATTATGCGGAAGCTGGTATCAAACGGTTTAAAAAATAAAAGTTACCATAACTATAACAACGGTTAGTGTTGTCCTCATATTCATATCTGTTACGATAAGTGTATAATGCTCGAATTATATAAATAGTTTTTTTTTTTTTAAGAACAACGAATTTCATTGTATTCAAAGACTATTAATATATTAGGTATGTCATACTTTGAAGTTGATTAATTATTTCAAAAATGTTAATTTGAGAGGTCATTATCATTGTCGGAATACAAATGTAGCTAGGGAACAACCATCGCGCGACCTAGACGAGTCGATAGACACCTCATGCCTTAAAATCACTTCAAGGGTATAAAGAATTCCACATACAAATGCATAGATATACGCGTGAAAGACGTAACCCTGTCTTTACTGACGCGCAGTCGGGTAAAAAAAGAATCCCAGCTATTTTCTAGCTGTTCATGTTTATAACAAGAATGCAATCAATGAATATGGATGTCCTCAAATTGCGCCCCTGAGGACATTCATATTAATTTATTGCATTTTCAACTTCCTCACAATCGATAAGTACCTAAAGAAATTGTGCTTCAATTATAAACAACAGATTACAGCCTCTATTTACATTACTTTAACATAAACAAAATACTTACAATTTCTCCAAGGAATTCCTTTAAAAACTTCTGTAGATTTTCTACTATGAACGTCAGCACAGTTCGAAGGACCACGGATCAGTAACGTGCTTAGTTTGGGAGCCACAGTTATGCGTTAGTGGCCGAAAACTTCGGACCCCAGCGCCTTACACTACTGATCAACGAATCAGTTCCCTCTATTAAATTGAAGAACTTCCGCTAGACGATAGCCACACTTATATTTTGAAAACAACACTTAAACCACCAAGAAATTATTAATGTAACTGCAATTTTTTAATATCGATCATATAATTTTCGTAATTCAAAAATGTCACATCACTATACGCACGAATTTTTAAAATGGCGAATTATTGAAATTGTCTATTCATTTGAGCACACACATGTATTCGTGAGCTATCGGGCAGACATAATGAAATAAAATAAACAAGTCCAAGCTTGCTAACTAAGAAATAAGTTAACAACTTGCATAACATAGTTTTTGCGCGTGGAGTCACTCGCTTTTATTTTTTTGTAGTTAGTCACTTCTTAATGATGCTAGAAAATTTCCTGATTTGTTTTTATTGGAACTATCTCATAAAAAATACACAGTAGCAATTAATGTTTCGATAGATTCTAAACAACACAATAAAAAAACTGAAACCGTGCTTGGAAAAAAGATCTAAGGAGGGGGGAGCCTTATTGTCATTATCGGGCTAACTTAGACACAAATCGGACCTTCGGCTGCTAGGGCTACTAAGAATTCCCAAATTAAAGAACCCTATAACTGCCCGCCCCGTGGGATCGAACCCAGCACCCTAATTGCGTAACACACTTTCGACCACAATCCGAGAGTTTTGATGGATATTTCCAAACCATCGCTTCATAAGTTTAAAAAAATCGTCTCCTCAACAATGTAAATAACACAATGAACATAGGTGAACTGTCAAAATGAAACCATTACGGTCAATTGTCATTTCATGTGTGTTACACAACTACCCCGCAGGAACCCATGCTTCAACCTACAACCTAGATGACCAGACTAACGAGCCAAATTCATCATCATCTGCCTAGCCTTTTCCCAACTATGTTGGGGTCGGCCTTCAGTCTAACCGGATACATCTAAATACCAGTATTTTACATGGAGCAACTGCCTATCTGATCTCCACAACCCAATTACTGGGTAACACGATACCCCTTGGTAAGACTGGTTGTCAGACTTTCGGGTTTCTGACGACCCGTAACGGCTGTCAAAGATCCACTAACGCAGTTTGATTCAATTTAATTAAATAACTGGACAAACTTTCCACGACGCTAGTAGTAAAATCTCCGAGTCTCATATTGTAATGCTATATTAATTTATATTGTCACTGATAAGCTAATGACTCAGTTATAGGTTATAGGTAATTATGTGAACAGGTCCATTTTGCCGAAGGTCAGGTTGTTACAATGCGATGGAAAACTTGAGGAAACCTATTAAAGAAAAGGAAAAGTTTTAAGAGTTTTTTTTTTTTTAATTATTATTGTCTCTCTCAACCAAAGCACCTGCCATCTAATCTCTTCACCACCCTTGGTTGACTGGTAGAGAATGCCTAAGGCATTAAGTCCGCCTTTGTACCTTTTTGTGCGAAAAGTTTAAATAAATAAATAAAGTATTTATTGCGACTTGTACAGAAAGCAGTGGCGGACTAACAGGGGGGCGGAAGGGGCGGCCTTGGGGGTCCGGTCTTGGGGGGCCCCCAAATGCTTTCGCGTTCCCCTGATCAAATCCTAAACAAGACTTTAAAAATGTGCTTAGACTTTAAACATGGGCTTTCTATACTGGAGGAAGTATTGAAGGCACAAAAACACATATAATACGCTACAAAAAATTAAAAAAAACTATCTTTAATTTATTTATCAATTATTTTTTGTCGATCGATTCGTATTTTACTTTCATCACCCATATCTATTCCATATTGTAGGTATGTATGTTTATTTATCCTAAATACCTAAATAATGCCTCATTCGACTTTGCCGCCCGGGCCTCTGGCTTAGTCCGCCACTGACAGAAAGATCACAAACTAAAATAAACACAGTCAAAAATAACAAACCAAATTATATGAAAAAAGTAACAAAGGAAAATGAAATAGGAAGTTCTATACGAGGGCAAAAGGCTTCTATCTCAGCATGATAAATGTGTATAGGTGCAAAGGGAACATACTTAACTTCAGGTTTACATAATCAGCCTATAATGTCCCCATTGCTGGGACACAGGCCTCCTTTCTGTCAGACGGAGTCAGCTGTAAGCTGTAATCCACCACGCCGTCGACCCGGGTCGGTTATTGTTAAATGTCTTGGAATTTTTGGTTCTAGGACATGCTGGTTTCCTCACGATGTTTTCCTTCGCCGTTTTGAGAAAGAAAAGAAAGAAAGAAATAAACAGTAAAGAATAGACAGTCCTCGTCAGTCGCTTCTAGGCTGATGTAAAACTGCATATATCGCCTTGCGTCCTGTCGAGCGTCCGTAACGTAAACCTTTACAGTTCGTTTATTCGTTTTACAAAAGTTTTAAGTGCCAACTGTGTAAATCCCGATATAGGGTTTTTCACTTCCACTCTAAGCCGTCGTCGGCATCAGCTCCGTGTCCGGCTATCTACGGGCCGAGGGCATCCACGTCGCTACGCCACCGGGTGTGCCGAGCAAGTCGGTCGGCCGTGCCGTTAACTGCCCGTGTGACGTCACCGTACAGCCCAGCATCTTCCTTCTGCGGCCAACTTCTTCTTCTTCTGATTTCGCCTGCAACTACAGGGGAGTACCTATCCCTGCAGAAGTGACAACAGTCAATTACAACCCACGACCCACAAATCTTTGTATGCCTCCGACTGGTTTTATTTCTATTACTTATAGATTTTGAAGGTACACACCCGTATTTTATTTCTGCCATCATATTTTGTTAGGTGGGAAGTGGGAACCAACGGGTGGAGGCTACACTGGCAGTAATGAAGAAATAATTTACCTACAAAAAGTAAAGCGCCTGCCTGGGTTCGAACCCACGACCGTACTCGTAAGTCGTAGTCATTACCACTGGGTCACCACTGCTTGCCACTCCAATAGGGTAGTTTCCTGGGTAAAAAAAATATTATTATATTTAGTCCATTAGTTAGATTATCGAAAAATAATGGACATGTATTGTTTCTTTTGTCAATCAAACAAAAAATGACAAAGATAAAGCGCGTCAAAATTTGGGAGCGGGGGATCGTGACACTCGTGACGTCACGCCATGCTAAAAAGTGTAGCAAGGCGTGACGTTACGCGGAACTTTAACGGGCGATATCTTCATCATTTTTTATATAATTGCCAAAAGAAAAAATACGGCTCCAAATTTTTTGATAATCTAACTGAAGGACTAATTAGAATTTTTTAGGAAACTAGCCTATTGTAAAGTCGCCAGGAGCTGCCCGAGTGCTTTTCGTTCTGTCTCTGATTGACTTCACCCCATGGCAGTGGGCTGGCCTTAACCCAATTTATTTGTAGTCTGCGCAGCGCAGTATATAGTGAGTGCGATAGACTAGACGCAGGCAGGGCGACGGCAGGGTGTTGGCGCAGCCTGGGAGAGGCCTATGTCCAGCAGTGGACTGTGATAGGCTGAGTTGATTTATTGGATGTTTGTCCATTAGTATCTTACATTTATTTATTCAAATAAATAGTTGTGTAATTTAAACAAGTTTATCATTGAGGGTTATTAATCCCTAATTACAATAATATGACGGCGAATTAAAGACCCTTTGTTGACAATTCAAGATTTCTCGGAAATCAATTAGTCTCTAATTGTTTATTTTTTCTTCCATTGGAAATGAGATGAAGACCGGACTTTCTAGAGTTATCTCTGTTGTTTCTGAGAAATGCTGCTATCTATTTAATATTAATGAATTGCTAATTTTAGCGTTGCGTTTGCGTTTAGATTATGTGGTGATAACGAAACCCCACCTTCTCTCACGGCCACAGGTCTTATCTCACGATCAATATACTCCGTGAGTGGAGTAGATAATCTGACCAGTTGATGACCGCTCTGCTGCTCCGCATATAAACCAGGATTTAGTAGAGCTTTTACATAACATCACGCCTCTATTTCCCAAAGGTGTAGTCAGGCGAGTCGGGGGCAAGGATATTGCTGTTGTCCAGTTTGCATTATGCTGAGCGATGGCCGTCTTGCGTGGATGTGAGTGATGTGACGCATGTTTTCCCCCAAATTGTTTCTTTTTTTTTGTGTTGTCTTTGTATGCGTCATGTTGACCGCAAATGAACGTATTTTCTTTATTTTTCCTTCTTTTAACAACTGAGAATTTTCCATTGGAAAACCCGATATTTAACACTGACTTGGAAATCGAACTCAACCACGCTCAGCAGCCACCTTCACAGCGGCACCGCGCGGCATGGCAGGGTACAAGATTTTCATATTCGGAAATGATTTTGAATCTTAATTTCCTACCCTTAGCACTCACATTTCGCTGATATCGTCACAAGTAGACTTGAGCATACCGCGGTAAGCTACGGTATGCCGCAGAAGGCTTCGGCATACAAGTTGCCGTGCCGTGCCGCGTCGTGCCGAGTAGCCAACGAACGAGGAATGCTGTCATTTGCCACTTTGTCAGACAAACGATAGAAAATATACAAAACAATAATTTAGAAATACATAATAGAACAAGTGATCTTTTAGAATGTAGCAGCTAAGTATATTGAATCAAAATGCTAAATGGCAAAGCTTCGCCTGATCCCGTGCCTAACGACTAACAGCACAATAACACATTATAGAGTCCGATTTTATCAAAATTATCTACATCTGAGATAAAACTTGAATCTTTTGATCTTTGATTTTGTTCGTGATAAGTGATAATACCTACTAGACTCGTTGGTAACAGACTGATTATAGTTTTAAACTGGAAATATATACCTATTGTATCTCTGCCTAGCCTTTTCCCAACTATGTTGGGGTCAGCTTCCAGTCTAATCGGCTGCAGCTGAATACTAATATTTTACATGGAGCGACTGCCTATCTGACCTCCACAACCCCGTTACTGGGTAATACGATACCCCTTGGTAAGACTGGTTGTCAGACTTTCGGGCTTCTGACAACCCGTAACGACTGTCAAAGATCCACAAATGACAGCCGGGACCAACGGCTTAACGTGCTTTTCGAGGCACGGAGGGGTTTCGGTACCTATGTAAGGATGGTCACCCATCCACAGACCAACCGCGGCAAGCGTAGCTTAACCCGATCGATCGACCTGTGCGGCTGGTATTATTTAGCCACGGGCCCCTCTTTAGACACGGGCCCCTAGGCTCTTTAGCCACGGGCCCCTATGCTCATTAGCCACGGGCCCCTCTATTGAAAAGTCAATGACAAGGATACTCAGGTGGAATGGCGTGCCATAGGAGAGGCCTGTGCCCAGCAGCTTAGACTACTGTAGGCTGATGATGATGATGAATCCAAATTCTTGAGGAAGACTATAAGCTATTTAACATCTCGCTAAGACCTTTAGGAACCGAGCAAAAAGTTCAGTCCATCTTCTACTTCGTGTCGCCGGCACGACTGGATTGTATGTCTTGTTGGCTCAAAACTCTGCCACTTCCACGACGTCGTCAGTGGCAGCGCAGAGGTTACTTTTTGACTGCATATTTTGGGACACAGAGGGCAGGATAGGAGGCGGAGCATGGTGTGCGACATAGCTCCACAATCACACCCTAGGTACTGCCGTTCCGTCCAGATATTATATGCCCCACTTTGCCAGGTTGGACTTACATCTTCTCACTTGTGTCAGACGGTTCAGGGACTGATCACGACCATCATGATACTGCTTTTTTTTGCATTTTTGCAGAATGTACTGTTTTTTTTTTCTTTTTTCCTTTTTGTAAACAGGAGTCAAAGGTTTAAGCTGAAAACCAGCGCTTAGCAACCCACTAGGGAACCTAAGCATAATGCTGACGCTTGAACTTGCTTCCGGTATTATAGTTTTGTATGTAGGTACAGACGCCAGCACATCAAGCTACTACAATCTGTCAAATTTCTTTAATAGATTTTCAACTTAATCGCTAAAGCATTAAGGTTCAAGCTTGATTGGGAAAATTTGACAGTTTCGGGTAGCTTGACCTGCTGGCGTCTGTACTAATACTACTAGCTGTAATACTGGAGACAATAAACGTCATTCTATTCTATTCTATTCATGATCATTCTCCTGCCTTTATCCTAATTTATTTGTGGTCGGCGCAACACCACTTATTTTCTTCCATACTTACTTCTCTATTCTTCTTCCTAGTCGTCATCTCGGTAGCCACCCTCTTCCTAATATAGCCATATCATCTTTTACCCAGTCTAACCTAGCATTGTAGGTAATAAAATCTAGAAATAGCAAGATTAGTTACAGGGTACAGCTAAACTTCGTGTGTAGCGCATGTGAAAATAGTTTCCATATTGAAACTTTATACATTCACTTTTCATTTTGTTTTGTCATCCGTTTTAAGAATAGACAACGCATTCTCAAGTTTTCAAACAAAGGGATTTTTGGAAATTAAACCTTATTACTAAATTATTAGCAAAGATATTTGAACAGAATTCTTCGTGTGGAGCCCAGAAAGCGAATGATTTTTTTGTTTTATTTATTTGGTCTGCCTTGTCGGGGATTTGTGACTATTTTCGGAAACACAGACTTTTCTAAATTAATTTAATTTGAGACTGAGTTCCTGAGCGTTTTCACTCGTATTGCGAGTTTGTGAGGGAGATTCAATTACTTTCGCTTGTCAACAAGATGAAGGGCGGGAAACGTGAAGTTTGTTTTCATTCGACTAAAGTGGGCTATTTTGTCGCTCAAGAATTTCTTAATTTAAAGTAAATTATTCCAGCCTAGGAAATAGTTTAGCAGAATGTACATACTTTTTAACAATAAATAATCTTCGCCAAAATTAAGCCAGTGCTTCATAAAACTCAATGTTTATTTCTTAACAAAACTTGAGTACAACGCCATCTATCTTCCGACCACCACACTACGTGCATCCGCACGTGCACTTGAAACTTATTTTTACGCCCTGTTTCTTTTCTAGGGTAAGCAGAGCTATCGGGTCGCTGCCACATAACGTCAAACGTGTCAGGTTAAAGCTCAGTTAAGCTTTCGTCTAGCACGTGTATCAGTCATCAGTAGCTAATGCAATACTTTCACTCACATCATCTGCAAATTGAAGAGACGTTTGTGAATGATAGGTTTTGCAGCGGTAAAATGGCGATAGGCAATTTTGTGGAGGGGGAAGGTTGCCCCCCCCCCCCCCCCCCAGGTTTCCCACTCCAATGCGCCAAGGGAGCCTACAAAATCCTTTACTTAAAGTTTTTTGCAATTTGCTGGTTACTGGTTGTATGTCGATTAATTGATTCGCAACTGTGCTTGCAAATATGGCTTTACAGAATTATAATAATTAGAATCGGCAACACAACTCCTTAAAATAATCACTCAATAGGGTACTATGAACTTAGGGAGTTGCATTGACGAGTTTAATGATTATAATTATTCTGTATATATGAGTACATATTTGTTAATCACATTTTGTTTAACATACAACCTGACATTGACCTGCAAATTGCAAAAATCGTAACAAAATTTAAATGTCACGGGTTTCCCCGGCGCTTCCCCTTAAATTTTGTCCGCTCTGGACAGCTCTGTTATATATATAAGATTTAATAATATGAAAGAATAAAAAACTTAGAATAAAGTGAATAGATAAGAAAAACTAGACGTTATTGGACGATTTCTTAATGTTATAGTTATTTAGCAGCTTAAGTTATATGTAAATTACTGATTAGTAAGTAAGGCTAGATTGTAATGTAAATGAAAAGGATTGTATATTCTGTAAATAGGTTAACGGAATCACTTGTTCACGAGATATTATTTAAAAAAAATAATAAGCTAGATGAGGTCGGCGTTTCCTATCAGACTACTCTAAGAAAAAAGGCCGAAACAAACTCAGAATATAATCTTGGTCAGATCATGACTGTGAAGATTGATGTCTGAAATGGTCTTTTGAGGAAAGCACCACACAGAGTTGAGTGGACCAGTCCAGTCAGTGCAAGCATTTGTCAGTAATCGTACCTCTAGAGCTCAACCCAAAACATGAGGATAATGTATAAGTGATACTTTATAAAAAAAAAAACTACTGCTACCGATACTAATGATAACGATACTTTATAAGGAAAAAAAATGGTTACACTTTCAAGGGTGCAGCATACGGCTAAAGCAGTAATAACAATACAACTTCTATTGTGTCTCGTTTCCGCGCCGGAAGTCTGTCAAGATGTTTCCAGGTGACTCAAACTCAATATTACAATAGGCAGTAGGTATTGCCAAAAAGCAGCTTATGGTTTTCACGCATTGGAAAGCAAGTACTTAGCCGTAATCTTCCTGTGGTCCCGATGTCCAATAGCTTGTTATAGAACACGGATTTTTATTATCAAAATCAAAAGACATTTATTTAACTTAGGCTGAGAATCAGCACTTTTCGAACGTCAAAATTACAAAAGACAGTCCCGAAAACGCCCGCCCTTCACCACTTCGTAGTGCTTTCGCTGGAAAGAAGAAGTGGCGCCACGAACACCCCAGCAGCACAGCTGTCTGTTCAGTTCTGCTTTCCTAAATCTATGGTTCAGTTTATGTATTTATTTATTAGTCTATCTACAATAGTAAGAAAATACTTGATTCTATACAATATTAGGTCAATAATCTTTCGAGTGCATTCACTTGTTTCTAATCAACTAGTTACCAGTCGCCAATTGACGCATTACAGAGCCAAATAATTGCCAATAAACTCATAAAAATCCAAAATAAATGTTCAAACACATCGGTACACGGAACTTGGAAAAGGGTAACGGCCTATTTCACGTAAACACTGCCGGATCGCGGAGATAGTTCACGATACATAAACAAACAGCTGTGGGCCGGCCGCCATACTTGCCATACATACTGCGCAATGTCCATCGACAATGCCGCAACTTTTTTTTGTGTTATGATTAGGCCTACGTCCGGATTTTTACGCGGGCTTTGATACTGGCCGGTAACTAAAAACAAAGAAAGTCGTGGAGTAGGTATGTTTTGGTTACCAAAAAAACTGCCAATGAATAAAAATAGATTACTCTAACACTAGACATGGTCCCAAGTTCTTACACTAATTAATAATAAAGCTGAATAGTTTTTTGGAACGCGCTAAACTCTGGAAATACAAGTCGAATTAAAAAAAAAACGCTTTTGATGGCCCAATTCTCGAGGTAGGTTATACGCTATTTAACATTACGCTAGGAATCTCAGGAGCCGAGCAAAAACAAAAAAGTCACAAAGAACGCTAAGCGAAAACGGAATAACGCGGGCAGGCGATGCGATGCGGCGACGGGATGAACGGGGGAACAATAACTTTCACGCGGACGAAGTCGCGGGTAGATGCTAGTGTAGGTATATATCCAGTCTTTACTAACACTAGATCACATCAAAATGAATGCCTAGCTAGATAAAAGCGTTGAAAATCCAGCAGTGCAATAATATTTACACGTTCATTTAAGTATTTCCTAGTGTTATTGAAAACAGGCATTAGTTTTCTTAATCTCAGCCGGTGCTAATAAAATGCATAAAATAAATACAGATCCTAACTGTTTATTTTATCTCTCTTTGAAGAGACGTATCTTTTAATATCATACGGCTCACATTGGAAATCACCATAAAATAATAAACTAAACATTATATGTAACAAACTCAGCTGAAACTCAAAGATAACTAAACAACTTAGTTAAAAATACACACCATACAAAATAAAAAAAGTTAAAAATGCGTTTAGTTTCCTGAGTGCTGGCGCCAGTAGCTAGCTCGATGACAGTCAACGACATCGCTGGCGCGCTGCCAAGACGACTAGCTTCCTTACTTTGCTACAAAGTTGACTGTCTTCATTGCCTTATGAGTTTTGCGGTTTTGCGTAGTTTGTATGAAACTTTTTAGAAAGTGTACTCAAAGGAAACCCTTTTCAAGGGAAGTAACAAACTTGGTAGTTAGACAGTAGACTTCGTGTCAAGACTCAAGAATGTTTTAACAATCATTTAAGTATATGATCGTTGAATTCATCATTTCTGTTTTGCTCTTAAGATCACAATTTGAATCATTTTGAAATGTATTGTTAATCTATTGCTTCATATGTTCGAAAAATTCGTCGGTTCTGCAGCGTAAATAAGAGAATGAATGTTGTTGAACTGTCAAAATGAAAGCCTTTCTTTCTGTTAGTGTGTTTCGCAATTACCTAACTGGCGAATTTCTTTTTTCCTTCTTATAATCCAGGGTCAGTCTTTGGCGGATTTGTCATACAAAATCTGTCTCTTAAACTCACAATGACGAGACCATTGCATAGTTTGTAAATTAGACTTGGCCACCAAACTTCGGGCTGCTACTAGGAATGAATAAACTCAATAAAACTTTGTCTAGCCAAGATTCCTAATAGAAAAACTTAATAAAACTTTATCAAACCTGGGGAGCGAAGCACATGTTCAGCATTTACCCTTGTGACTATTAGAATAACTATAAAAATGCTTAGTTCAGTCGTAGTAGTTGATCTGTCCCGACTGTAGTTTTAAATTCGTCCGTAAATAATTCCTGCTGCCCCTTTCCCAGTGACGCCGTGAGCAGGAGCTCTGTACCCCACAGGGGGTGCCCTTAGCGTATAGCCGCTTAGTTTTTAAGTTTTCTAAGCCCTGGCTGGAGGCCGTAATTTATTGAGGCATCCACAGGCAAGCCTGGTTAAGCAGACGACAGCCTCATAGGTTAAACTGCGAGATGCCATTCATAAATAAAATAAAAAAACATATAAGTTGTTTCAACAAAGTTGCACGTGCGCAGAAGCCATAAAAACGCAACAAGGAAAATGGGGCCACTATGCTACCTCCAGATTATGCACTGTTTATGCACCAGACATATTCTATGACGAGACTGGCCAACACGCTAACAATGGTACTTACTTGTTTGGAGCACAGACGTCTGGTCTTCCTTTTTGGGAACAAAGCGTCACTGCTCAAGAGGGTTTGAGCAGAATTGTATCTACATTGTTGATGATCTACATTCCTGATTATTCCTATAGTTTTGTATAATTTAGAAGCATTTTTTTAAATGTAAGAACCATGGATCCGTTTTTGTGATATTTTGATGTTGACTTGAAAGAGCGTGGCAGTTGAGAATATGCATACATATAGAAGCAATAACAATAATGTACTAGGACTTTGTAATAATTATCTTGATTTAAAAGAGTGTCCTTGGAGTTTCTTGCCCGTTCTTCTCCAAAGAGATTTACGTTTTGGAATGGGCAACTAGCTTCAACTTTCTGACTAACTGACCGACTATTTAATTTTGACAATTCAAAAGTGCCTGAAATGGTTTAATTGAAATAAATGATTCGAGTTTGATGACAGTATAAGGTAAAATCTTGTGAGGTGTAGTGAATGGAAAAAACCTAGCCATTTGACAAATTTAAATGTTCCCAAACTCCCAAAGCGGGTTAATTGCGTAACACACTATCAGCAGCAATGGCTTTTATTTTGACAGTTCAACAACATTCATTGCGTTATTTACGTTGATGAGCAGATCAATTTTTCGAACATATGAAGCAATGGATTAGCAATATCCTTCGAAATTATTCAGATTGTGATTGATAGTGTGTTACGCAATTAGGGTGCTGTTTACACTTTGATTTCACGCATAGGAATCGAACCTACTGTCCTTTCTTAGTACGACGTTTTATCTGTTGAGTTACTATCGCTTGAAGTGGTTCTGACTGAACCAGGTTACCGCTACTTTAAATACCAATAATTTACCATGTTCACGACTTGGTCACTATCTGTCTCAAGTCACAACACTTTTTTACGTCGGCAGATAACCGGCACGGTAAAATGTCTCGTGCATGCAGTGTCGACATCGTAAAGAACCTTTTAGAGTTAAAAGCACTGATTATAACTGCTTTTAAAAGTTTAAACTTGAGTTCGTAGAACTAAACAAGGTGATAGCTTTGTAAGTACATAAAGTTCCCAGTTTACCGCAATTTTACTTCAAGAGTTTTTGTTTTTGAGGCTAACCGTTGCCATACAACGTGTTAATGCCGCCAGGCTCTTGGGTACATTACCAGTCGACACATGCGGAAGAATATTTCGACGCAATATTTTACTTTTTTTTTAGTAGTATTAGATTAGGATTTAATCATTTGTAGTTTATTTGTTTGTTTGAAGTTTGTACATATTAGATAAAATACAAGCTGTTGTTTTGCATCCTCGTCAAATTTCAGGAGGCTGTTATGAAAGACCGAAATAATCAAATAAAATTACGATCCCTGGTAAATAATGAATACATACTTGTTTTTTTAGTTATTTAAGTTTGACAGTATTTCAGAATACACCACTTTCAAAGAACAGAATCGCGTTATGGTATCGTATAAGCGGCCGCGTTTATAAGTGTGTGTAAAAGGGCAGTTACAGTGCGGTCTCACACAGGCCGAATTTTAAAATGTGTGTCCCACACATGCCCATTTCCGAAAATTAGAAAAAAGAATACCTACTTATTTTATTATTGATTCGTGTCGAGAATCAGTAGCATAGTTACCTCCTTGAATTTGACGAGGATGCAAAACGACACCTTGTATATTAACGAAGGTAAGTACTCGCAATAAACCAGGGAATAGATATATTTGTCAACTAGTTTTACAAAGACCAAGGAAACCATGTTTGACTTTGACGCCCTAGGAGGACATACATTGCCCTCATTGTTGATGTTCTTCAGAAAGGTCAGATGCGTAGTATTCGCAACTGGTGTGTTTGTATGACTAGGGTAACGTAAACGAAATAAAAGGAATTATAAGATCGTAGCACATGGCCTTCTGTCAACCTCATAAAAAAACCGGCCAAGTGCGAGTCGGACTCGCCCATGAAGGGTTCCGTTACGTTACGATTTATGACGTATTAAAAAAAAACTACTCACTAGATCTCGTTCAAACCAATTTTCGGTGGAAGTTTATATGGTAATGTACATCATATATTTTTTTTAGTTTTATCATTCTCTTATTTTAGAAGTTACAGGGGGGGGGGGGACACACATTTTACCACTTTGGAAGTGTCTCTCGCGCAAACTATTCAGTTTAGAAAAAAATGATATTAGAAACCTCAATATCATTTTTGAAGACCTATCCATAGATACCCCACACGTAAGGGTTTGAAGAAAAAAAAAATTTTGAGTTTCAGTTCTAAGTATGGGGACCCCCAAAATTTATTGTTTTTTTTCTATTTTTGTGTGAAAATCTTAATGCGGTTCACAGAATACATCTACTTACCAAGTTTCAACAGTATAGCTCTTATAATTTCGGAAAAAAGCGGCTGTGACATACGGACGGACAGACAGACAGACATGACGAATCCATAAGGGTTCCGTTGCCATTTGGCTACGGAACCCTAAAAATGGCGTGAGTGTATGTATGTATGCACCTGTGCAGCTGGGGCAGTCAAACCTACTAACCACATTGCTGTCAGTCATGACGTCATCAGCTATCAACGGAAAACTTGTGCACACAAATCATAAATCTTTGTGTTTCTCCAAAAGTTTCATCAACACAAACATGCACGGATGACTGTCAGTGTCCTCTCGGTAATGTTATCAATGTTGTTAATCCATCTCGCATTTACTCTGATCTGTATTCGTTGTTCTTTTCGGGCTATTATAAAAGATATTGACAATATAGGGCCATGCCATTGTATGTAAAACATTAAGTCCACCTCTTGCACGTTGTACAGTCCTCACGTCCATGGCAACAGTTTGACACTGATATCGTCTTTATGTCATAGCAGTAAGGGCGTTTTTTACAGTTTAAGTTTAATACTGAAATGTGGTTGACCGTACAGCGTCGCTTCGTCGTCGCCTGCGCCTGCGCCGCGCCGTTGCCGTCGACTTTTTGCGCGATTGGCTTCGTCTGCGTGTAACGGGAGTGTAGTCGTGGTTAACAGTATTGGTAAGTATACATTTTGTTGTTTTTTTTTTGTGTCTGCGGTTGTAATTTGGCTGGGTATTGATGCTTATAATTATATTTTTGCATCGCGTACGTATCTATATAGGCATGAGGTGACCGCGGCAGACGAAAGCGAAAATGGTGTCACCAATTTATTTGATTCTTACTAGGACTGGACCGAATTAGCAGCGTACATTAGATAAAGTAAAAAGGAAGACTGAGGTCTTTGCAGTGGGTTGATACTGTCTAAAATAGTCCAGCCGATGCATTCTGTAAAAAATCTCAACGTGAAAACTTAGGTGAAGTGAGCTGTCATTCCACCAGAGTTTAGGGATTGCCACTATTGACAGCTTACTTCACACTCACTGCACCTAAGTTTTCACGGTTCGATTTTGTGCAGAATGCATCGGCTGATCTTAACTATGTACCTACATAGATTCGCTGACCTGTATTTAGTCTTTTCATTTTCTCAATAAAAAGGATATTAGCATTTTTCGAACTAGTATAATCCTGCTTTGCAACAACGGTACAGAGAAACCAAACACAAGGGAATCACTTTCCACGACCCAATATTATAAAATAATCGACGCCAACTCTCTATGTGCGCACTGCATTCGAGGAGAATGTAAAGCAGTAAAAAATATAAGAAAAACATAATCTGTCTGTGGTTCACATCCAGCACTGATACAATATGAAGTTGAATACTTTGCCATTTGTCATCAGAAGTTAGAACAGGGATGCTGTTCCTTTCTTTCATTTGTTCATCTTTGAAGGTCCTTACGGGTAGTCAGAAGCCCGAAAATCTGACAACCAGTCTTACCAAGGGTATCGTGTTACCTAGTAACTGGGTTGTGGAGGTCAGATAGTCGCTCCTTGTAAAATACTGGTATTCAGCTGTATCTGGTTAGACTGGAAGCCGACCCCAACATGTTGAGAAAAGTCTAGGCAGATGATAATATGTGATGATCAGTCATCTAGTGGTTGTCTGGGTTAGAACTTAGACCCCGCCATTACAACTCACCACTAGGTCGCCACTGCTCGAAAACAAATTTTAGATCCACGAATATCTAGACTCAGATCTTTTAGTATTCTGCATGGCCGTAAATGACGGCACGGTTGGCGCAGTGGTTAAGCGATTGACTGCTGCGCTGCGTGTCGCGGGTTCGATTCCCGCACGGAACAAATATTTGTATGACCTACATGTATTTGTTCCGAGTCTGGGTGTTTTTCTATCTATAATATGTATGTATTTACAAAAAAAAAAAAATGTATATAAGTAGTTTATCAGCCATCTTGTTACCATAACACAAGCATTAGGTTGCTTAGCTTGGGACTAGATGGCGCTGTGTGAAATGTCCAGGGATATTATTATTATTAAATATTTGTTCCGCGACCCGTAGCGCATCTAGAAATTATCAACTCTACTTCGGCGGTGCACAACTGAATACTGTGGATCAGTGTCAAGTAAATTACCCTCCTACGTTCTTATTGATTATTTTTGTATTACTGTTTGTTTAGGCTAGCGAATAAGCAAGCTGTAGCGGCGCCATTGCATATTAGCCTTAGAATCGATGACCATAATATTGTTTATTCTATTTATAGGATATCGGAATCGCTTTTACACGTCATATCATAAAAAGAAATATAAGCTAGATGAGGTCGGCGTTTCTTATCTGACTACTCTGATAAGAAAGGCCGAAATAAACTCGGAGGTCACAGTCTTAAAAAAAAGTCCAGACATAATCTTGGTCAGATCATGTGAAGACCATGTAGATTGATGTCTGAAATAGTCTTTGAGGAAGTACCGCACAGACTTGAGTGGACTCCAGTCAGTGCAAGCATTTGTCGTAATCGTGTAGCTCAACTCAAAACTTGAGGAGCTCAACGACTCGACAAACAATACCAAAAAAAAAAGACATTTGGGTAGGCCACCGTAGGAGTAGGTTAATCATATTATGAGGCATCACAGCTGAAGTGGGAAAATGTCAACTAACCTTTGGAGGCCACTGTAAGTTATAATTTTTTTTTACTAACACTAGGTTTTATTAATGTGTATCCTGTATCCACCAGTCGGCAGTCTAGCTAGACAATACACCTAACTTAGAAAACCACGACTTTCTTATGTGAGTGCATCGAATATGCAAATTACGTTGTTACGGTCTAGTTTTTAGCTGTTACTGGTAATCTAGATCATCTATCTTATAGCTATCACACGAAATTTACTTGTCTGCTTGTACTATGTCGCTAGCTTATAATCTAATCTACTGGCATCTAACAAGACTGAAAAACCCTTCAGATTTACATGTTTTTATCCGTGAACGGGGGGCTTTTCTGCTGTTATGCCGAAAGAAAAATACTAATTTATTACGTATCTAGAGGGTCAACTTGGAAAGATAGGTATAGTTTGTTCCAAAAGTAGGTATATGACAAAAGTGTAAACAAATCATGTTCAGGTTCAGAAACACTTTCGCAGTGACTTCCTAACGTTGATCACTGTATTTAGAAGGTTTCAGCTTTATATCTTACTACTTTTATCAACAAATATTATTTGAATAGCATTCTTCTTCGTCTTAGCGTATCGATGGCAAAAAGTTCAAACATCTTTGGCACAAAATTCAGCTGCGCGAACTCCGCTCACTGACGCGGTCAAACATCAAGTGCACAGTACAGTGACAGGACATGTGCACGAATAGCATTATTAAATTGTAATTACAATTGTGTTTCCTCACGATGTTTACCTTCTGTTTTAAGAGCAGTGGTGATGAAATAATTTACACAAAGTAAAGCACCTGTCAGGGTTCGAACCTACGACCTACTACTTAGTAAGTCGCAGCCATTACCACTGTGCCACCACTGCTCTCTTTAAGTACTATCGCCAAAATCTATATCTGACCAACACCGTAAGGACTATTCCTGCTTGCAGCGCATATTATTAGTCGACCTAAAAAGGATCCTCTTTTGTTTTACTTACGGACGCAGCTGTGGTCGTCATGTGCACAGGATTTTGTTTCCAAAATGGTCAGATGTAGGTTTTGGCGCATGAAATTGAACGACATTTCGAAATCCCTACGTTTCAACTTTCCATAGACGCACTGACTCACATCCTCACATTTGGCTCCTTGCCCGACAGAATTAGCATTCGACTATTCTCTCCCCTTGCAGAGAGTGCAGGGGCATAAACTTAGCTACAGGACTTTTTGTTTCACTCTCTTCGGGGCTGGTAGGGTTGCCAGAGAGGTAAAACAGGGTCACCAATTCTTTAAACTTTTTGTTTTCGAAGTTGTCAGCTGTAAGGACTAGACCTGGGAAAGTAAGTGTGGGTTTCAATTCTTATCAAACACTGGGCATAGCACGTCTGCAGTCTATTATATTTCTGGTCCTGTTTTTATCCGGTTTGATAAAGTACAATGTGCAAGAATTAAGTATAACTGTTTCATGAAAATGGTGCATTATTAGGTTGTACTTACATTGTTCTGTCTCTAAACTAGAAAATAGCAAGGACCATTATTACCTAAGTAAAGTCTGGGAATTTAATTGTTTGTCAAATTTACTACAAACTTAAATGGTCCATATATTCAAACAACAACTGTAATTCTTTGAAATTTGTATGAAATAGTTATAATGCGGCTAGTTGGATAGATATAAAGTTAAGTAGGAACATAACATAGAAATCTTACACCAAATGCAACCGTTCTTTTCTCCGCTCCCCATATAAGTACGTTAACAGCGATTCATTGATACAACATAAAGAGTTAGCTGTTCAAACTAAATGAGCTATGGTGTCGATTACAAGATGGCTACCGTTTGGTTTCAAATTCGGAACACGTGGTTCCCTACGGAGTCAGGTTTGTTTACATATTGCTTTTGACTGACTTCTTGAAGTATGTATAAGAATTACCTACATTATGCCTAACGTTAAAATACGAGGCAAAAACTCATAAGTACCCCACCAGATAGCTATTCACAACCATTCGACAGGTAGTCAAATCGGAAATGACACATTTTCAATTACTAATTTACCTTGCCCCCGACAGCAAATAGGTAGTCTTCAAAAGGAGAGAGATCGTTTATTTGATTTAAACTGACAACATTTTCGGGCATTGGATTTGAGAACAGTCATTTTTTATTTATTTTATTTATATTTCAGACAAGATCTATTCCGTCAGCAAAAAAAGAAACATTAGAAATATATTAGTTCACAGACTAGACGACTTTAAAAAAAAATTGATGTTCGATTCGGCAAGTAGGTAAGTATACCGAACGGTTGTCAATAGCTAGGCAGGAATGAAACTTAGAATTCCGAAATAAAAACTCGATCGTCCTCAGTAAACTCAGTATATGGAAGTCTATAGAGAAACCGCAAAAATAACCCGGTCGTCTTCTTTCCGCATCCACTCTTCATTCATCAAAAATGGCAATAATGGCCTGACCACAAATTCCTCACACAGACTCGAAAATAGTACCTACATAGCTATTATTTTTTTCAGTTTATTTTTAGAGATTAGAACGGAAATGGTTCGTCACTTTTTTGTCAGAAGATTTATGCACTTACACAGTGCATTCACTGCCCAATGTTCAATTTAAATTAGGTAGGTACTCTTCTCAGAATCGCTTTCATTTGTTTTTATGTAACGGAATAATCTATCTAATCTAATAATAACTTTCATTTGCAACAAAAAAAAAAAGACATAAAATAAATAGATCGGTATGATAAATTAATTACACGTCATAAATATAGCTACTGTATTAATAAGTTAGTTTTATATTCTGCATTTATTTTAATAACTTTTGCTATTAATATATTATGTTGTCGGTCCGTTCAGCGTGAATATGATTTATGATGAAAACTAGTTACATTTGGCGGTAAAACAAGCTCCAACACTCACTATTCAGACATTCAGATTCATTCAATCCAGCCAGGTCAAAGTTTTACAGTACAAATAAGGTAAAACGAAATAACGGCTGGCATCCCTAATTGCAACTCTAGCTGTCAAATTGACAGTAAAAATGGCGGCAATTTTGCGCGGGCCATTGTTTGGCGGCCATTAAATGAATCTGGGTGTATTAGCGAAAATACTGTTAGACGGCTTGTGCATAGAATACTGTAAAATGAAGGGGAAAGCATGGCAACAATTCAATTGTGGATTTAGGCACGATCGCAAAGCTTTTGCAATTTTAATCCTTCGCTTAAAATCTTAAAAAATTCTGCTTCATTGCGTTTTTCTGATTGTGAAATGTATGTTAGAGAGTAAATCTCTTATCTTTATGGAGATTTATTAGTGATGGCTGGTTTATCTTGTTCCTTAGTAGCCTATCAAAATGAAATCAGTTGCATTGTCCTATTAACAAACTGATCGCAGTTTATTTCTGTAATAGTCATAAAGGAGATCAGACACGTTTCGTTTCACGTCAGCCGGCCATTTTGGATTATGGGCCCATTATGGCTGATCTCCTTTGCAATGTGGCCCTATAGTTATGGGAGCCACATAACTTTCAAGCTTCTAATTAGGTGCATGCTCAAAAATACGAAGACATAAAAATCGCGATAAAAAAACTTTATTTGCTGCTTACTATGATTCACGCTTTACATAACTAAAAAGTACCCTATTACCGTCGTCCTAATTGGTAGTGGCCAATTTCTGTGTTTTCTTGTTAACCATTAATTTCATGATTGCCCTAAAATGCCCTTAATGATGCTTAAATGGCAAACAGAGTGAGGTGTGAATGGTGTTAAAATGTAAACGGAAAAGTGAACTACTCGTAGTGAAGAAAATTTGTTAAGAAAACTTTCCACAATGAGTTAGAAAATTATTATTTTTTTGTATATCTTTGAGATGGGTCGGGGAGCTTAGAAGGTCTTCATTACCTTTTTCGATATTTATATAAACTGCTAATTACCAGGGTCGTTTTTGGAAAAAGTCACAAGTTTTTCTTAGTTCAAAACTTTTAAGACTTTTCTGTGTGTGTGTGTCTTGAAAGTAAAAAAAAACATCTTATGTCAACACATCAATCAACAAATCTGCTAAGCCTTTTCCCAACTGTGTTGAGGTGGGCTTCTAGTCTAACCGGATGCAGATGAATACCAGCATTTGCATCGAGCACAATACCCCTTGGAAAGACTGGTTGACTTGAAAGACTTCTGGGCTTCAAACTGGCCGTAACGACTGTCAAAGATCTACGAATAACAGCCGGGACCAAATGGCTTAACGTGCTTTCCGAGGCACGGAGGAGTATCGATATGTAATGGATGGCCACCCATACACGAAACAACCGCTGCAAGCGTAGCTTAATCTGCGATCGACCCATGCAGCTGTTACCATTTAGCCACGAGCCCCTCGGAATCCTGAACAACTTGAACAGAATATTTCACGAAGACTGGACAGAATTAAAAACTTCGCAACCATAAGCGGCCTCGGCCTTGGTATCGATTGCTATGATTAATTTAATGAAGTTTGCATTGGCTCGCAGATGGCATGGAAACTACATCAATGATTGATTGTTATGGTACCAACGTAGTCTTCAAATTACCATTTTTTATGAAAAATTGTTAATTGATGAACAGTCGTAGGCCTGCCGAGCGGTTCTGTAAAAATCTCACCGAGAGAACTTAGGTATAGTGAGCTGTCAATAGTGTCACTTCGTAGCATTAGTTAGAATGACAGTTCACTTCCACGCTCACTTCACCTAAGTTTTCACTGTGAGATCGTTACAGAATCGCACTGCAGGTGGAATGACAGCTTACGTCAAGCTCACGTCACATAAGTTTTCACGGTGAGATCGTTACAGAATAGATCGGCTGTTATTACATGGGACTTAAACATAACTGGTGAAATGTGGGTGTACAATAGGTACAGCTCTACCTAACCCATCAGGGCTTACAGGCGTGACATTGTGTATGTTTGTATGCTTGCATTAACATGTTGACGAAGAAAGTTGGTAGGTATTGTAGCAATCTAAGAATTTTTTACACCAAACATTAAAAAAAAACCGATAGAAAACAGTTCCAGCTATTAATAGAACTGTGACCAATGAATGCAAAAGTATCCGATAAAGCTTTCTTTTTCTTTAATAGCGAAACAATAAATTAACTAACTGCCAATACAGAAGAGTTTTTTATATCCTACAACATTCTCAATTTCTCAGTCATAAAGTAAGATCTATTTGTTGCACAAAGAGTGCACTTATGAGAAAGTTATGTTCAGTAATAACGGAATTTATTATGAGTCAGCGTTCACTCGAAGAAGCAAATAAAACTGGCTACTTGACGAATGGTGCAGCACTGTAAACCAGGCAAAAATATTGGCGTGTTGAAAAGTTGGAAGATTCGATATGATGAATGGCATGAAATGGCTTTTTAAGTTAGGCGTGTTACATTTGTCAGACAACATGATATCAAATTGACTATTTTAGCGTTTCTTACTTAGCCATTGAAACTTTTGCAGTGGTTCTCGTTGTAAATAAAACAAGGTAAAATGCTGAGAAATTCAGAGAAAAGTTAACCAATTGTTAAAGGGACTGAAGCTAAGCTAGAACGAGGCGGAAAATGTATAGTTTTTTCTAATTCTTTATTTATTTGGGGACTTTTATAATCGGAATGGCAGCCCCATCAGAGAGCAGCAGTGGCCAAGTGGTAATAGTTCCGACTTACGAGTTGTAAGTCGTGAGTTCGGACCTAGGCAGGCGCTTTACTCTGTGTAAATAATTTCATCATCACTGCTCTCAAACGGTGTAGGAAAACATCGTGAGGAAACCATCAAAAGGAAAAAATCAAAGACATGTGACATCTACCCCGTATTCTCAATTTCTTCTCAATTCTCTTTGGGGCCGTATTCTCAATGACACAATGAACGAAATGAACTGAATGAACACTATTTGATTAAGACAGAATTTTATGGAATGTGCCCAAATCAAGTCGCCTCAGCCTCAAAACCCCAAAAAGATCATTTAAATCAGACATAAATCAAACACAGTCCATGAATAGGTGATGTAGGTCTTCCACAATTCCAAAGTAGTACTTCGTACCTAGACAGTCTGTAAATTACAGACTGTAATTGTTAATAATCCGTAGTGTTTGAAGAATTCATGCGTGCCTACCAAAAGGTTTTAATTTGTGTCAAATAAGGTAGGTGGCGTTACTAGTCGCATCTTGTTAGGTACTCACGTATTGAGTACTTACAAAGATACCTTGGTACACTCATCATTTTTTGCTACAACTTATGTCATTTGTAAAAAAGTAGTCAAAATCTCATGTCCTACAGGCAAATGAGCCGAAACAAACGACGGAATTTTCTTTTCCTGTCTTTTTCCTCGAATATTAATGTCTGCAAAAAAAAACCATCGCCATCTTAAGTTTTCCTAAAAGCTTTTCCTGTGTAAAATGACGCCTTCTGAAATTTAAGTCAAGTCCAATCATCCCCTAAAAAGAGAAAAAGCGGCCAAATGTGAGTCGGACTCGCACACGAAGGGTTCAGTACCACCTACCATATTTAACACTACACATTTCTTTATCACGTTTCTTGTATGGGCAGCAGTCTCGACATTCGCAAAGTCCCGGATTGATAGGTGTAATGTATGGAATGACAGGACTTAGCGACCGAATTCGGTCGTAAAGCGATCGCTATAAATGTCGAGACTGCAGCCCCTGTTCTCTTCGAGAGGGCGTGGGCCATAATCACCTTCTGGACTACAATGTTGAATTTGCAAAATGTTGAATTAGCAAAATGTTGAATTCGCAAAATGTTGAATTCGCAAAATGTTGAATACCAAAATGTTGAATTTGTAAAAAGTTGAATTTCCCATCGGGACATGCGGGCCCAGTGACTGCGTGTTGGTGACTATTTTAACTTAATTTTATTTATATTATTTTTTGTTATAGCGGCTATAGTAGTACACACTCTGTGAAAATCAAGTTCTTACCTATTACGGTTCAAAAGATACAGCCCTGTGACAGACGGACATCGGAGCCTTAGTAATAGGGTCCCGTTGGCACCTTGTGGTCACAGAACCATAAAAACTAACTAAAAATCCCAATTTAGCCACGACGACTCACTGAAAGTACATCTCAACACTATATCTCTGCTTACACACAAAAGGTCAAAATACTTAGAAGCAGTTTTTTTCAAGGGTTTAAAGATTTTTCCTCAATTACAAGATTCCTAGCTGAAACGTTTTGAACTTATCTAAAGCCGTCAGCGGTCGTCAGCATAGAGAATGTACCTAATTAGTGCTTGAATTAATTTATAATTTATGGTTTCGTTGTCGACGTGAACTTGCGTCCGCTCGGTGAATCATGTCTCTGGGTTGCTAGTTACAAGGTGGAGAAATTACGCCCAAAAATGGAGGACAAAAGTTATCTTTAAGTATTAAAAAGTTGAGTTTTTGCAATTAAAAATTTAGATATAAGTAGTTAAGTAAGGGCTAAGTTCAGAAGGACACTTAATAAAATAAAAACTAAGAACACAACAACACGCCTGTAATCCCCGAAGGGTTAGGCAGAGGTCTACAGACGCCAGCACATCAAGCTACTACAATCTGTCAAATTTCTTTAATAGATTTTAAACTTTATCGCTAAAGCATTAAGGTTCAAGATTGATTGGGAAAATTTGACAGTTTCGGGTAGCTTGACCTGCTGCTGGCGTCAGTACATATAGTACCTAAAGTATACACCCACATTTCGCCAGTTATGTGTAAGTCCCATGTAATAGTGGGCGAGCCCCTTGCCATCAACCGGGCATGAAAAATAAAAGGCCAAACAAATGCTAACAGCAGTAAAGTATTTTCTACATACTACATGCTAATTTTGGAAAGACAGAAAACACCAGTCATCTATGAGTAAGATGCAATGAAATGTATTTTTCAAATTGAACCTAAAACAAACATCATTTAAATTCTGAATCATTATTGAGTCGTACATGCGTCATTTATGGCACACAAACCTTTTATCAGCCATTCTTATCTACGTTTCCATTAAATATATTTGTTTCGCTTACCATTGCCAACCTTATTTCAATACCAAACACACAACAAACACCACTTACCCGGAAATCGGGGAGAATTCCATACGGTGGCCACACACTCACCCCGAGCAGAACTGATTCGTTCGCCGTTCACCGTTCCTTTTTCATTTCATTTCATTCGGGCCGTCCGTCCGTGCGTGTGACGGGATCGCGCTAAGAACTACTACAAACTAATATTATTTAGTTTAATATAATAGAATTATAACAGAAAAAATATGAGGGAAATAGTGCACCTGCAGGCCGGACAATGCGGAAACCAGATCGGAGCCAAAGTGAGTAAAACTTTTAATTTAAATTTTAAACTCACAACGTTCTTTTTGACAGCTCTGCAGTTGACAACATTCGTTTTTTTTTTAAGAAGTCTCTGTTACTTGCGCAAGAAATAATTGCCAATTGTGTTTTAAATTCGTCCTTAATTTTTTGTCGTTAAAATAATGGAAGTTTTGAAACTGTTTCGATATTTTGACCAACGTCGAGTTTTTTTCCGCAATGTTCTGAATTATTACCAGTTCCTGTTGCTGAGGTTTTAGAAATAAGTAGGTATGGAATTAGTAAATTATTTCCTCATAATATTTTATCATTGTTATTTGGTGTTGTGACTTTGTGAGTACAATGTGGGTACCCAAAGATAATGTACCTATATAAAAATAACAAAGTAACGTTCATGAATGGGGGTATTTATCTGATTACGTACCTAACTGTAAACAATTTATTTTACTTTCAAAAACTTTAATTTTCAAACTTAAATCATTTATTTCAATTAAACCATTTACAGGCACTTTTGAATTGTTAAAGAGTCGGTCAGTTAGTCAGAAAGTTACTTACAGCTAGTTGCCCACTCAAAATCGTAGATCTCTGTGGAGAAGAACGGGCTAGAAACGCTAATACTAACTTCTTATTCTACTGCTGGTGGAAAATACCTAAAATAAACACACATGAAAATAAGTAGTATTAGGAATGTCAATGAATATGAATCGAATGCTGATCACGTTTTAAAAATATTAAACAAACACACGTAACTAAATGACAATAGAAATGATGACATATCGGATTATTCTTCAGCTGAGTGTTCGGAAAAAATATGCAATTTTCTACTTAGAAATGGCACCGGCCTGAATACTTAAAAAAGCGGCCAGTTGCGAGCCTGACTCGCACAGAATGGTTCCGTATGTAATATTTTCCATTGTTAAGATCGAGCGAAAAACGCCGAAAATAACACGTTACTTATGTGGGTACCCCCTATATTTTGACTTTATTATTTTTTTTTGTTTGTTGTTAGAGCGGCCATAGTAGTATACATTCTGTGAACATTTTAAGAGTCTACCTATTACTGTTCAAAAGATAAAGCTCTGTGACTGACGGACGGACGGACAGCGGAGCCCTAGTAAATAGGGGTCCCCTTGGGTACGGTAACCTAAAAAATACACACGCAATGATGGATGAAGATGATTGAAGATAAAGTTAAATTAAGAAAGACTCATTTTTAGTAGGTACAGTCAGCAACAAAAGTCAATTAACACGGTTACTTTTACAAATCATCTAAATTGATACAAAATCATGCGATACATTGGTTTTCTCTATTTCATGTAATAGCAAAGAGTTAATTATTCTTAAATATTCTATTACTATATGTTTTTTAAGAATAATTTGCTCAATAATTAAGATTTAAATAACTAAAGTGTTAGCCGACTTTTGTTGCTGACCGTACCTAAACTCTAACTAAAAGTAGAAGTTGCCTCCAAAATATGGGACTAGTAAAATTGTCAATTTACAGAAAAATACAATTAAGTAATTTTATTTCATTTTTAGATTCTTAAAGTTAAGTACAAAAGTTAAGTTAAAGCTAAGTTAGCGGCGGAATAAGAGATACCTAAGTAAAATGTCTAATTAATTTTGCAGACACACAGAGCACGTTGACTTAACCCTTGTTAAGTTTTAATTAAAATTACCTGAGTACTTGGTTGCTCATTTACATTTCCTGCTTATGTTTAAAATTTTCCGACATGACGTCAACTTTATTGAAAAACTAATATAAATATTGACTTACGAATTAAAAAATATAATAATAAAGATGCTTAGATGGTGCTACCAGTAATTCACTTCACTCTGTATGTTTGTTTCTGCTGCATAAATTGTATAGCTATTACATTGTAAATCAGTTATTGACTGTAATACTAGTTTATATATTTCAGAGCTGTGGATTTTGTGAATAATAAATAAATAAATAACACCAGCCTATTATTGTACCACTGATGGCCAAAGGCCTCTTCTCATACAGAGAAGGCACGATCATTGACCACCACGCTAGCTCAAGACGGTTTGGCGAAATAAGTTACTTAATAACTTTTAAGTATCTTATTAAAGTTATGTAAAAGTGAAAATATAACTAGTATCATTATCAGTATTGAACATCAGCCTTATCAACATTGTTGGGTTTGTTTCAAGAAAATAACTTTGGTTTAGCGATTAACATAAAATTGTACACTCTTTGGCATATAACTCATTTAAAAATATCTACTGATGTTTTTTTATATGAATATCTAATACCTATTAAACCTACGCTACACGCTTCTGACGCTGCAGTTTTGGAAAAAACTGAAATATAACCCTCGTTTATACACTGAAATGAAAAATGAACGGTTAGGAGCAACTATGACAACAGTTTAGAGTTATACTTAAGTAAAATATTTAAAATTACCATTTATTTTCTGGACACTGGCAATACCTATTTCCTAAAAACATATCGGCACTTATTCCGTAAAGTTTTCATCAAATTAAATAAGGACTTGTAAGGTTTGTACACGCGTCATCCGAAAATTAATATCAAATTATTGCCACCGTTGAGCTTGACACTGAAGTACATAATCAGGTGTTAAAATAAACACGATAGCATTATCTTCACGCTCTCTTGAATAAACGAAATTAGCAGACTTCTAAACTTCAGTCATACTGGGCTTAAAACCACTCGAAAGCACAAAGGATTTTGAGATTAGCTATGGTCTATACAACACAATAGTATTTTCAGGGTATTCAAAAGATTTTTACTCTGTAGTTACCGTTGAAAAAAACGAATCGATCCACCATAGTCTGTAGGTACAGTCAACAGCAAAAGTAGATGATCAAAATCACAAATTCAATACTAATGAACGGAGTTCGCGTCAGAACTGTGTGGCGTACTAGTAGTAAATGTTTAGTATAATTTACAATCACATACTTTTGAATCACTTCGACGCCACACAGCTCTGACGCGAACTCCGTTCAATAGTATTGAATTTCTGATTTTGATCATCTACTTTTGCTGTTGACTGTACGTCTACGTACTCCAATAACATCTAGCCTTACATCCTCTGACAATAGGTTTTTTCACAGCAGCCAGACCTGTAAAATATTTTCAAAGTAATAAAAAAGGTCTTAGAAAATTTATTGACAATCCCCAGATTTCTGGCAACCTCAAATTTTTTACCCCCATTTCCCTTTCAGGCACGGGGTTGTGGGTTCAAATCCAGACGAGTACCAATCTGACTTTTTCAATTCATGGGTCCTTAGTTTATCTTGGAAGTTATTGACATCGGTGAAAGAAAAAGATCGTGAGGAAAACTTGAGTTATTGTTAACTAGCTGCACCCCGCGGTTTTGAAAATTGTGAGAAAATTGGAATAAAAAGTATCCTATGTGTTAATCCTGGTTATAAACTATCTGTGTGCCAAATTTCATCCAAATCCGTGTAGTAGTTTTTGCGTGAAAGAGTAACAAACATCCATCCATCCATACAAACTTTCGCGTTTATAATATTAGTAGGAATATAAATAAGTCTGAAATCGCCAACCCGTCTTGAGCAAGCATGGTGATCAATGCTAACCTTCTCCGTATGAGAAGAGCACTTTGCCCTAACAGGCTGGTATTATTGTATATTTTTCACGGTTAACATCTTTATAATTTTTTACTTAAGTCACGAGATGTTGTGACTAATTTAATTTTCTTTCTAATTTTTTTTTAATTTAAGCACAGTTATGTACATTATTATAGTGTTATCTACGGTCAGTATTGCGTGTTATTGCTACCGGTATCGCGTGAACGAAAACTAAACCAGCACATAAGAGTGCCTATACGAAAATCTTTACGATTTTCCTTAATAATCTTGAATGTGTACCTGGCCTAAATAAAGGTTCAATATTAAAAAAGGTATTCATTTAAAAAACGGTTTGTTTATGGAAAGCAAAATAAAAACATAAAAAGTTTGAATTTCGAATAGACTATTTTAGTTCAAGAATGTTACCATTTTAATTTATTTGTTTACCTAAAACCCATTTTTGTTTATTTTATTTTTTCTTTGTTGTCAAAATACTTTATACATTTTATTTTGATCTAAAGTCAAAACATGTCAAAAAGTTGTAGGATGCTACGTCAAAAGTTTACTTTCTTTGTGTGTCACATAAAAAGCGTTGTTCTTTTTCTTCTTTCAAAGAGCAAAGATCTATTATTATGCCGGCTTACATTCTACAAAGTATAACGGTCGTGTTGCTACGGTTTTCTTATTTTATTGGGGCAAAACAAAATGGTATGCTTTCTAACGTAAAATGGTTACTTTGAACAATTTTTCGGTTTCAGTAACGTTGCTATTAACGCTTGTCAAACGATTTCAGTTTCGCAGTAGAAACGATAGCAAAAATAACTGTCTCTAGTAATTGTGATAACTAACTAGCGGTACCTAGTTAATTTAACAGTGAAACTAACTGTTACGGCTTTCACTGTGCGTCTAATTTGAGATTTGTTAAAAAACGCTTTAGTACCTACTGAATTTGTTTTTAAATCCACCTCTTCTAATTTATTGAAAGGAATGATGCCTCACAAACTCGCCAACTGTAAGGGTATTTTTTTCATACATTTTTCTTCACCTGATTCTACTTTATCTATTCCCCTTTTTAACCCCCGACGCAAAAACGACGGGGTGTTATAAGTTTGACGTGTCTCTGTGTGTGTGTGTGTGTGTGTGTTTGTTTTAAGTACCATCCGAGGACGTGCGTATGAATACACAAGGCACGACCGAGGACCTTTTCAAAGCGAGGACCTTTTCGAGGGTCCTCGGTTTGACTTGACCAAAGATTCGTATTCTGCAAGCGATTTTGAGTCTTTCTATATACTTATTACGAAAAAGTTGTCTGAACCTCGGTTTGATCAAGAAAATTCATAATCTTACACAAATATTGTGTATCCATCAGATGGTGCCACTCTCGCCTCATACACAGGCTCTTTACACTCATTTCACGTTTGTTGTATTATCCGAGGACCTATGTGTTAACTTTAACACAAAAGACCTCGGTTAGGTAGCTTTTCCAGACATGTGTATTTAAGACCTCGGTTTGCTAGATTTTCCGAACAGTGTGTATTCTAGTCCTCGTTTTAACAGTTTTCCTCGTGTGTAGAAGACGAGTTATGTGCTATCATTTAAATAAAATTATGAAGGAGAAAAGCGAAGGTAGACTCAATCCTTAAACAAATCGTTAGTAGCTAATAGGTGCACGAGGAATAATCAGGCTTCTCCTGCAGTGTGTACTAAGTACCTAGGCCTGAATTTGCCGGAGAATTTACGTGAGGTAAGTAATGTTTTTTGTACCTTGATTACCTGATACCTGAGAATTGACCGTCTCAGCAAGCTAGCAGGTAGGCATGCGTTCTTAGTATGTACATACTAACACTACTCAATCATCCACATTTCGTTCGTCAGAAAATACGTGACGTCTGGTGGCCCTGGGATCTTACTCTATTAGGTTCTTTATGAAGAGCACATGTATTCAGCTCATGCCAATACAATATTTTATGGTGCAAATCATAATGTTGTATAATCTAAGCAGGCCTAGGTACAGACGCCAGCAGGTCAACCTACCCGAAACTGTCAAATTTTCCCAATCAACCTTGAACCTTAATGCTTTAGCGATAAGGTTGAAACTCTATTAAAGAAATTTGACAGATTGTAGTAGCTTGATGTGCTGGCGTCTGTACTTAGCACATATTGCAGAAGAAGCCTATAATCAATACCAGCATTTTTGTGATCTAGAATTTAGACTTCAGTTTTCTCTTCTTTATCCCGACTTATCTGAAAGAAACGAAATAATAACTTGATATTGTATTGAATATCATGAAACTGAAGTTTCTGAATTCTGATTTATCTACTCATTTTAAACCTGAATTCTAGTTATACTTTATTTTCGTAAGCTAAATTTGAAGACGATGCTACCAACTATTGAGGAATTCCCCCATAAAGAAACGACCCTGGCTACAGCATCAGCACAAACTGGTAATTATTTTAGTTTTACGACTTAAACCTAACGCGTATGCTAAATTTCAAGACGATGCTATCAACTCTTGAGGAGTTCTCTCATGAAGAAATGACCCTGGCTGCAGCATCAGCACAAACTGGTAATTGTTTTGATATTACTAGATAAACATAACGCGTATGCCAAATTTGAAGATGATGCTATCAATTATTGAGGAGTTCCCTTATGAAGAAACAACCCTGGCTGCAGCATCAGCACAAACTGGTAATTATTTTAGTGTTACTAGATAAACCTAATGCGTATGCCAATTTTGAAGACGATGCTATCAAGTGCTAAGGAGTACCGTCATGAAGAGACGACCCTGGCTGCAGCATCAGCACAAACTGGTAATCATTTTAGTGTTACTAGATAAACCTAATGCGTATGCCAATTTTGAAGACGATGCTATCAAGTGCTAACGAGTACCGTCATGAAGAGACGACCCTGGCTGCAACATCTGATACTATAATAATAAACTCATTTTAAAGTTGTTTATATAAAATTAAATTACCTTTCCTCCACAGTGATTAAACCCTTCTTATTCGCGGTCCACATCAACGGCAAACGTAAAAACATCGACTCGTCCTCGCTTGGTACTTCATTTTAGAAAAAGTGTGTAAGAAAGAAGTCGGAACATTTTACTTACATTGATATAATTATTATCTTACACGTAAAATATTTTAGGTAGGTAGATTTTCCAGGTCCTCGGTTTGTACAAATTCTACGCGAAAAACTGTCCTCGGTTTAGTGATATAAAGTCTAACACAACGTCCGCACTTTGTACAAGCTATAAGAAATTTTGTGTAAAAATACGTCCTCGGAAGGACGTCGCAGGGCTTACGTAAGAGGTCCTCGGTTGGCTTACACAAAGACCTCGTATGTGCATCGCTGGTCACATTTTGCTGTGTATTTCAGGTCCTCAGTACGATAGCCGAAATTCATACAGAAAAATGTTGAGATAGCATTATCCCAATAAGCTCATCACTATAGATTTATTCACCTGTCTCTTTCTATCTTATTCTAAAAAGCCAACGAGGTATTTAAACCAGTTTTTTGGAAGGTCCTCGGTACGTTCTAGGACTAACAAGGTCCTCGTAAGGGTGTCTGTACAAACAGGGGTGTGTGTGTGTGTGTGTGTGTGGGGGTGTGTGTGTGTGTGTATGTCTGTCTGTGGCATCGTAGCTCCCGAACGGATGAAACGATTTTAATTTTGTTTTTTTTGTTTGAAAGGTGAATTTGTCGGGAGTGTTCTTAGCTATGTTTGATGAAAATCGGTCCAAGATGGCCGCCGCTACAAAATGGCGGATTACATATTTTTTCACAACTCCCTCAATATGGGTATCAAATGAAAGGGCTTGACTAGTAGAATACTATACACTATGATAAATTTCAAATCCAAGATGGCCGCCACCACAAAATGGCGAATTAAGTAAGTACATTTTTTTTTTCACAACTCCCTCAATATGGGTATCAAATGAAAGGGCTCGACTAGTAGAATACTATACAATATGACAAACTTCAAATCCAAGATGGCCGCCACCACAAAATGGCAAATCACATTTTTTTTTTCACAACTCCCTCATTTATTTTTTGTCTGGTTTACACTGTTCAATTTAATTGCCTGTGACATGCCATAAGTTGAAGCGACAAGCAAGCTTCTCAACACTGTTTAAACCGAGGGAAGTTATTTGATGGTTCAATTTCATTCTATGCCATACAGTCAAGACACTTGCATCGTTTAAATGGGGCTTAATGAAAAAAATAGGGCATAGATAACCCGTATTTTTTTTAAAAAAAACAGGAACAAATATCGGCTACCAAAAGAGGTCGTAATCATAACCTCACTATTTGAACCGAACAGTAATAAACGGCAGACTTTATAACTTTTCTAAATGGAACAGTACATTGACTTGGCACAGTAATTAGAAGTATTAATGTGTCCGTCACGTTTCTTTCCATCCAAGGCACCAGCTTTTGAAGGCAGGTGTGACTGAAATACGGCGAAAGAATTGTTTCGATGACATTTAAATGTCCTTGATAAAGAACATTGTATAATTTGACAGCTTGGCATGTTCTTAAGAGGGGAGATTTCTCGGTTAATGGCAATAGGCTCGCCCCCCATTACATGGGACTTAAACATAACTGGTGAAATGTAGTTGTACCATAGGTATACCTCTGCCCAAAACTTTAAGAATTACAGGCGTGATTATATGTTTTTATGTTATGGTTAACCCCGGTTAACCTGCTGTCAAATCTGAAGTTAACGGTTGTGATTGGTTGATCGAAATAATAACAGCCAATCAGAGCACTGACAAGATATTTGAGGATATATTCATATTGAATTGACAGACGTATTGTATAGAATCAAATTCTTCTAACTGAAAGGAAGCTGTGCTGTTGATGAGTTGGTAGCGACACTTCTTCTTTCCAGCTAAAGCACTGGGAGAAGAGGGCGTTTAAGGGACTGCTTTAAGTAATTTTTAGGTACAAAAAGTGCTCATTTGAATAAAAGACTTGATTGGGTAGGCTATAAAAACATTATGGGGGAGTTCTCTTATATCTTGGAAGCATTATGCAGCAAGAACATAATAACTACCCTAAAGTCATTGTTAGACAGCAATTTGTTTTGTCTCATTGCCAAAATGACAACTGAGAGTGACAGTTGTTGATTTAAAATTAGAATAATTTGTTTATTCTTTTATTTCATCAGCTAAGCTACCAACTTAGTTTCACAGTTTGTCATCATCAGATTCAAAATCATTATTATCTACAGATGATTCATAACCAACGAATTTCGCAATCACTTCACTAAAGTTAAAATGGCGACTGTTCTCTTGACACGAAACGTCAGTGATTTCGGAGATGATTGCCATTACCTCTCACCGCGGGTTAGCGGTGTACGATAATTCATATTGTCATTACAACTATTATTAGATAAAATAAGCTTGCAACCGTTATTAACAGTAAATTTTGACGTGTTAAAGAATAATTTGAAATATAATATGACTGACGTTTGATTGAAATGTATTGTATTTCAAAGTTGTTAGTTCTGGCGGGAAAGGTGTCTTCATTTTGGTTTTATTAGGTCAGTGCTTTTAATATTTCCATCTTGCACATATGCCATTAGCTGTGCATACATAGATCACCAAAACTGAAGCTATGAAAAGGTATTTTGTTCAAATAGACAAAGGGGTGTTTATTTTAATGTAATTACCAACTTTCTAAACGAGGATACTGAGTGAGTTTGCCAATAATTTACCAATCTAAAGACGATAACCAGCATACAATATGGCATTTGTCCTTCAACAATAGTATCAGTTGCAGGAAGCCAGCCACTCATAAAAACGGAAGGAAAAAAACAGCCAGACCCCACTTGCACAGACTAACAATGGCCTGTGTGCCTAGATACGACGAACCAACCACTAGCCAATGTTAAAATTCGATTGGATACGCTCGATCAATTAAAAATGAAATTATCTATAGTCAATGTTCAGAAGTGTTAAATTTTTATGTTCAGATTCGAAATGCCTATTTTCACATTAGTTCCTTGTAAAGTGGTAAACATGAAGACTAGACAAATGTGTTGGAACCGGATTTATATTTTCTTATCCTCATTTTGTATTCGGATGAAGTTCAGTGCAGGTCCCAAGATAGTTCCTTGTGAGACCCTGTTCGTTTTTGTTAATAAATTTTGAAAACCTGACCAACAAAACTGACAGTGAGATGTCAAATTACCTTTCTAAATTAACTACAACCTTAAGCCTTGCAATCTTGATTGCATCTTTTGATTATAAGATCTTCTTGCAATATTACCTGTATCACAAGGCTTACTTGGAGAAAATATAACAAATTAGCAATAAAAAGTTCCCTGTTTATTGCCTGTCATGAACATCTACCTAATTCACCACACTGTCTAAGGACTCATGAAAATCTGTCTAGACGCATTTACAGTTTACAGGCACTAAACAGGGAACTTTTTTCTTTGTATGTTCGACAGTCCAAGATCAACACTTCAAGTGCTTCTAACAAAAAACTAACTACTGGCCTTTTTTTCGCGCCAAGCGGTCTTAGTGCAAACAAACTAATTAAAATAACAATGATATTTTTTAAGATCCTGTATCCGAAATGTAACTGACTGGAATATTCCAAGAAAGTTTAAATAAAAACTCTTGGTTTAAACAGAGCTACCGTTCCATTTAGGAATAGAGGATATTGCCTAATCATGTGCTGATCATTTATCAAATAGAACAGACGTTTATGGTTCGATTATTCAACTATCTTCGTTCACAATAACGCGTCATGTTCAACCTAATGATTATAATTACAAACACATAAGTCTTCATTTAAAGATAATGCGTATTTATTTTTTAACAATCAACACGATTGTTTGTCGCGCCTTGTGAAATACCATCAAGGCATCAAAACTTTTTTTCATATTAATAACAGTGAATAACTTTTTCACAGAATTTTTTAGGAAAACATATGATACTGCAATTTCGGGAATTCCTTGTTAATCAGACTCTGTTGTGTTAAACTGATTAGTCACGATTTTTCTTTCAATTAGATTCTATTGAACACGTAAGCCGCACTAATCTATACCTTCATAAAAATAAATTAGTTTCAGTGAATGACTAATGGAACTGAATTTGCATGGAAGTTATTTCGTTCCATTATTTTTCTTTAACAACCATTTTGAATTAATCGTTTTGATCTGAGGGACGTTAAAACTGACGCGCTTCCCTAATTAAATAACTGAATACGGTAGTTGACAATAAAGACAATAAATCAAACGAGATCATTCTAAATTCAAAATTCGCTCCACAGCCAGCCGTGAATCACGATAGCGCTGGGAAGTTGCAGGCATGCTCTGAATATGTCATTAGCTGCTAATAATGGCTGGTCGAGGGCGCCATATTGTCGCGCATTGTCCTATGCTCCTATCCGGCCTGTTTTTGTCTTACTTTTATGGTGGCTGATCTTATTTGGACGTCTGATGACTTCACTTGCGAAATAAGGGATTTCTTGCCCATATGCTGGACAATAAAGCTGCTTTTGAGGTTATCTTGGTTAACAAACGTCAGTTAGCTTACCAAATAGAACCACAATGGCTACTTTTAGTACTTACTTATTTTTATATTAGCATTGGCCACTTCTTAACTTCTACCATTTGAATTTTGTAACTTACATTTGACAACTTTTGAACGCACGTATATATCGATCAATTTAATGAAATTATCAATGAATATGAAAATTAGCTACAGCTGCAATACCGTCTGCCATTGACGCACAGGGTTGGCGTCACAAATGGTCTATGACGCAGAACAGTACCCTAATTGCATAACACATTGAGTATCAATCGCTATCTGAATCATTTTGAAGGATATTGCTAATCCATTGCTTCATATGTTCGAAAAATATGTCTGTTCAACAACATAAACAACGGAATGCATGCTGTTGAACTGTCAAAATGAAACCCATTGCTACGGATAGTGTATTACGCAATTACCCCACAGACTACACAGAGACTAACAAGTTTATAAAGTAAAATCAACTAATCAGCAACTGTCTGATTTATAAGTTATCATTAATTTGCTAAATACTCACTTAAATAAACATAATAAAATAGCAACGATGTTTTAGTTAAATAAATGTTTTGCTTATTTTTATTCTTTTGTAACTAACCGCTAACAAATAGACTCTCTTTTAAGAACAAACTTATTGGTACAAGTGGAAATAAACATTTTTATTTTCAGAGCAATAAAATTATAATATAAATTGCTCTTGTGTTTACATTCAGAACAACCCTACTGAACATAAACTACGAAGAGATTTTAGAATAGAAGCGGATGTCCGCCAAATTTTGAATTCCAACTGTATCTAATTTAAAATCCTTATCAACGCGCGTAGAACTGAGAATAATTGGTAACCAACCACAATAGCTGACATGACAGAATATGAACCAGATTTGACAGCTAGTTGACAAGCCAGAGGGGCAATTCCCGTATTTCTAGGAACGTTCGCATTCTTTTAATCTGTCACAATTTGTCAAAAAAAAAAAAAAAACACTACGTACATTTTTGACGAGTTTTTCGACATTGATTGTCGCTGAGGTGAGGTTGTGACTTGAATTTGAACGTTTTTTAGGTACGAGAACTGGCCTTCTGGGGGTTTCAGTACCCAGGGGAAGTAAAAGCTACAAAGTTTACGCAGTTTGATTTCCTAATTTTACACTGTTATTTCAAATAATCTATATACATATACTTATGTTACGAGAGCAGTGGTTGCCTAGTGGTAACGACCCTTGCCTAGGTTCGAACCCAGACAAGTGCTTTACTTTGAGTAAATTATTTCATCACCGCTGCTCTCAAAACGGTGAAGGAAAACATCGTGAGGAAACCAGCATGTCCTAGAAACAAAAATTCGAAAACATGTGACATCAATCAACCCGCACTGGACCCGCGTAGTTACGTCCTCCTCCCTCTTACAGAGAGGAGGGCCGTGTCTCAGCAGTTTCTATAATTATTCGACATGGACATAGGCTATATACTTTTTTGTATATATTTACATAATATCTCTACTGGGTGGCAGATTGTTGCTTGATTGAGAGTTGCCGAAACTCGAGTTGTATGGCGTGCGTGGAGAGGCCTATGTCCAGCTGTGGCTGATTATGATGATGAATAGCAGATTAGACGATGATCCCCAAATTAGACGGTTTGCCTGTATCTTTGGGTTTTTCATTATGCTGTCTTGTTATTTATTTTGTTAGATACTCATTCAGTTCCTCGAACTGATGAGCAAAGCTGTTCTTACATACTTTCTCGGTTCATAGGTGTCTCTCCTAAATACAGATTACTCAATGATCTGGCTAGAAGAGCAGCGATTCACTCAACCTACACCATGTAATTAATAATGCATACTTTGCGAGTCCCTCATGTACTACAAAATTAATCATTTATGTACCTACGAAAATTATATATTATAGGTAAATGTAGGTACAGTCAGGGAAATTAATTGTTAGGTAAATTGTCCACGGAATATACAATATGTAGCAGCTTGAAGCTAACTATTATTATAAAGAAAATTGTGTTGAACCCAGCATTGCGTTATGCATTTAAAATTGACTTTTAATTCCTTGAATTAAGATTTAATTTTCTTTGCCTCAATCGGCGGACAGAAAAAAAAAAATTAAATTATGTATTTTACATAATTAAAAAAATAATCTTGTCATAAGTTACTGAAATCGATATAGTAGTCAATTATGAACAAACTACTTTCAGGGCTTGCCTTTATTCTGTTACACCTTGTATAAGGCACTGATTTAAAGAGGCAGTTGTAAATAGCGGTTTTGGTAAGTTAAAAATTATAAATGGCACGTGTAATAACTAGTTCAGCAGTTAAAACTAAGCAGTAAAGTAAACAAAAATGAGTACTTAATAAAAAATAATGAAATGGATCAGTGAATATATAATTGAGCAGGAAAATAATTAAATGGGCGGTAAAAATTATTAAACGAGCGGTTACGTGTGGGCATATATTTAAAATGTTTGGTTTTGTATTCAAAAATATGTTTCTGGCACTCGCCGGCCGGGTACCGCTCGCTTCGCTCGTTCGGCTCGTGCGTTGTGTGGTCACAGTTCTAACCTAACCTAACCTATCTGTTTCCGATAAAATAACCGACTAATTGATTTTTTATTACTGTCCATGTTTTACTGTCGCAATAATTAATCAACCGCCATTAAATTAAATAACTGCTCAATATGTTTTTCAACTGATCATAATAACATCTCGAATATTTAAATAACAGCTCAAAAAATTAGTTCCCCCTTGTATAATAGTAAAAGCTCGTACGACATTTGCCGTGTTATAGTCAATTCGTACATCAAAGAATGACAGTTGTGATTTGAATTTGCGGACAATTTAAGTAGGTAGTCAATCTGCTTAGGTAACAATTAATTTACCTGACTTTCTTAGTGGTCAATCTCTAAAAACAGTGTTTAGGCCACATCGACATTTAAGTAAAAGTTCGTTTACCGTTACTGTTGGAGGATATCACTGCCTACCATCTAGATGCCATAAAAGTATGGTCATACCAGAAAAACCCAACAAAGGTACCTTTCCTGTACCTTTTGCCTGTACAGTGAGTATTAAACCAATGGCCCTGCGTGTGGCACGTGCGTGACGTCTGTCATACGTCATCGGGTATTGCACGTGGTTTTCTGCATTGCACAAGCAGGTACCGTTCCAGAAAGGTCCAATCGCTACCCAATAAAATTGGGCGTGGTCTGACGTCTGAGATAGTTGTGAAAAAAAAACATCGAAGCAACTACGTCATCACAGCTGATTCATCTGCGTTATTATTGCTCAAAGCTCAGGGAAAAGCTACGATTTAATAAGGATAAATAAACATCACAACAGTATCCAAGCCACATAATTTCTTCGACGTTTCAAACACGAGGTCCTCTTCGATCGAGTTCCAAGTATTCGAAAAGAGTTTCCATATCTCTCCGATAGCCTCCAGTGCCCTTGAGAGTCGCGAATTAATTCTAAAGGCGGCCTGTGTGTCTGTGTGTATGTATTGATGTGTTTACATACGTTTAGTTATAATTTTACCTGCTATTGAGTCAGACGTGTTGTGCGTTACATCCTCGTTGGAAAATGTAAGTAAAATTATATTATTTTAATTAAAAGTGCTAATTTTAGAGCAGTTTTCTGTTGCGATTTGTTAAGATTTTCGTGGCCGGATTTTAATTTAACTTTTACTAAAATATAGCTTGTTTATCTGCGAGTAAATTGGTGTTTTAATTATATCGCTGTGATAACTAGGAGTGGTATAATTTTACAATCAATGTGATGAAGTACTGTATGAGTCAACAACCAAACTGCTATTTTATGTCACACTTGAAGGGCTAAGTTAAACACGTACAACCTAAAACATAATCGCAGCTGTTTTATGAGATTTCCTTGCATTAACATCGTATTTTAATTTCACGCTATTTTCACATAGGCAGAACTCAAAACATTGGCAACTCTGGCGACAATCAGCCTTTTTACCTTCAAAGTTTCTTTTTCAACCGTTTTCTGTTTCTCTATTTAAGAACGTAGCTGTAAACAATTGACGCACTACCGCTGCGTTCCTTTTTACACGAATTTAATGGCCGCCAATGTAGAGCAGTTCTGTAGTTTTAACGATTGCCACAGTTGAGTGCGTTATCCTTACAATTGGGGCCAGTTAAGTCATGTACCGCACGGCTTATGACGTTGAATATTGACACGATAACGCTGAAAACCAGCGCTGGGGCTCTGTCTCGCATAGGGTTCTTAGCATTATGCTGAGCGATGGCCGTTTTGCGTGAATGTCCCCCAAGTTGTTCTTTTTTGTGTTTGTGTTCTTTCTCTGCGTCATGTTTACCGCAAATGAACGTATTTTCTTTCTCTCGTAATTAATATATCTGTTAAATCTTCTACGATGAGACAATGTTCGGAATAACAAGACAGGTTTTATAATTCAGACACTATCTAAGTGTTAGTTTCTATAATGCAGAATATTTATAACCAAAACTAGTTGGATTAGCATCGACAAAAAGATTCCACTTTCATGACTCGCGAAACTAACCAATCTGGTTTTCAAAACTTGTATTATTATTTTCCTTATACAGTCTAGATACTATAAGCAACAAAATTGTATGCCTGCATCTCAATAGAGGTAAAATCAAAAGTCTTTGTTTTAAAACAATGATGATCCCCGACTAGCTACGTGTGGGCGTAACTCAATGTTGATTCAAACGTTAAATGTAAAATAACGAAGTATAAATACTCTATGGTTTTATCAAACTGGTATGCATTGCATGATGCCAACAGACAACGATCTCTATAGCGCATACTGAGTAGATTTAACCACAGATAAGCTATTGGTTTTATTTGCTCGGTAAACTGAGAAGGCAAGGGCATTGATATACAGATTATAAATAAATTTCTATGTTGCTGTTCAAGGATTGATTACTGTTCTCAGTTTGTGTTGCTCTATATTGGCTCAATGGTTCCCTGGTAGTTTCAGTTCTTTGTAGATTTCTATTGCTTGAATTTTCAGGAGAAAATGATCTTTGTTTCTTAACGCAAAGGGTACAACCATTGAGATTTATATACTCTTTTTACCAACTTCGTCTATAGCTTATCAATGCTTCTTTTATTTCCTGTTATGCTAGTACTTTCTAGTCTAAATATCAAGCATTATCATAGTGCAAAACGTCCTCCGTAGTCTACGTCAGTCAATTACGCCCGCAATGGACGTGGGCCGGTTCATAAGACATATCTATCACAACATTGTCAGGAGAACGACTTTCATTGATCTTCTGGTAACCAAGGAGTTCTATAAAGTGTTCCATTGTAGAGCAATGGACTTGATGTGAATGAATGAGGGGGGGGGGGTTGCTTATTTTAATGGCACTAGAAACTCTAAATTGTGTTCTGTATTGGAATCCAAACCATTGTCTGATGTTTGAGGTTTTCCTTCACCGTCCAGGTGTAGGAAAACATCTTGAGGAAATCGATTTGTCCTAGAACTAAAAATTCGAAGACATGTCACATCTACCAACCCGGGCTCGCGTAGTAGATTACGGCCCACTCCCTCCCACAGAGAGGAGGCCTCTGTCCCAGCAGTGGGAACATTATAGGCTGATTATGCATTGAAATCCTAGAAACGTATATGGTGGAATCAAGAACGTAAAAGCTTCTTTAACTTTTTTGCCATCCTTGTAGCCACTTCCTATTAGCCTAATGTCAATTTTAGCTATGCCTGAAGTATTCACGTTGGCTTAAGTGTAAAGTTAAATCGTTCATCCGAATATGGCTAATCGATATACGTCAACAGTCATACGTCAAAACCTATTGGACAGTTGTGTTGGCATACATTCCACATGTTATAAAGACAGTGTATCAAGTTTGATAGGTATTAAATATGTAGCAGGTAAGGCCTGTTTCTCAACAACGTTAATAACGCCACGAATGTTATTGAACTGTCAAAAAGAAAGCCATTCCTACTGTTCGTCAGTGTATCTCTGCGATATCGTCTTTTTTCCTTACGTTATCTTCATTGATTCCATACTTTATCCTTCTTTCATTTTCCGTATCTTGTCTGTACCCTGTCTTTTTGACTTCAGTCTCCCTTCCATTTATATGTTCTCACCAGAGTTTCAATGCCGATCGAGTGCATATGTGTATTGGGTACGTTTCTCAGCAACAAAAAGATCTCGATATTACTTCTCAAGGTTGTTAAAGAATCGATGAAAGGCGTTTTTTGTTAGTAGATTGGCCTGTTTGGCTTCAGAACATAGATTTCGATAGACGGGGTGAAATATTGGACCTATTAATCAGTGTCGATAATAATCTAAGACCATTAGAAGACCTCTTGTGTGAGAAGTTCATGAGAAATCGATTTTTAATAACCATTTTTTTAGGGAAAAAATTGCACTCATATTAGAGTGCTTGTCTTTATCGCTACTTGTAATAGATATTGATTGTCAGGTAGATTGCTGATAACAATATGGTGTTATCCCTTGCCTACTTTAGTAATTTCAGTATTTATTAAACACACCTTGAAAATGAATAATGTTATTCCCTATCATCATCTGCCTAGCCTTTTTCCAACTATGTTGGGGTCGGCTTCTAGTCTAACCGGATGCAGCTGAGTACCATAATTTTACATGGAGCGACTGCCTATCTAACTTCCACAAGCCAGTTACTGGGTATTACGATACCCCTTGGTAAGACTGGTTGTCAGACTTTCGAGCTTCTGACGACCCGTAACGACTGTCAAAGATTCACGAATGACAGCCGGGTCCAACGGCTTAACGTACTCTCTGAGGCACGGAGAGGTATGTAAAGATGGTCTTGGTCACCCATCCACGGACCAACTGCGGCAAGCGTAGCTTAACCTGATTCGATCGACTCGTGCGGCTTACTTAGCCACAGGCCCCTCTAATAATGCTATTCCCATAATCATTATAAATAAACGTACGTTTATACATAGTGTCAGAGAACTGCGCGTTAGTTCATTGTATTTTCCTCAACGACCAACCACATAATATGACCTCTATCGGTTCATAGAATTGATTAACTATTTCGTTTAATTACCTTGTTTATGTTTAATTCAAGTTTATTATATTTATTTATTTGTTTAACCATTTATATAATAATAGCCCTCCAGACATATTTCGGCCATAGCGGCCAATCTCATAGGATACTGAAGCTAAAATCTCAAAGGATACTAAAGCTAAAACCTTCAGCGCTGGAGATATAAGGTTACGCGCGTACTACGAATTTTAATTGTTGCGGATAATAATCGCCAGTCTGCGAATAATACCAATTTTCTAGATCCCGCGCACTGCGATAAAAAATCGCTTAGGAATTAACTTGAAAAATTATTTGCGTCGCATCGCAGTGCGCGCTTAGCCTTATAGTGCAGTGCGCGTGTGTGCGCAGACACAGTTGCACTCTCTCTTCCCTCACTCTCATAGTCCGATGGGACCATGAATGTACACACATATAAACAGACAAGAAAAACAGAAAAATACGTAGGTACATATTTGTGTTATCTTTGAGCCCAAACAAACAAAGTTATTCACGCTATTATCATTTGTCTGAGACATGGGCCTGATTCACAAATCGCTTAACATTTCTGTGAACGGCTGAAGACTAACTTTTTATCGTAAATTACTCATTCGTCCAGTTTCTGAGAAAGAACTGAATGTAGGGGTTTAGTTTGACAGAAATAGACTAATGATTTGACCAATTTATTTCTTTAGATGATTCATAAGGCAATGATATTTGCAAAGAGATTTAAGAAGTAAATAATTTAATGTCTTTGGATATTTGGCATCTTTTGATGCAACGAATAAGCTTTTCTGCTATGAGTACTTGAAAACTCTTTGGTACACCACTTTTTCTAGCTAGGGTCTTGGATTTCCCGCCATATCTCATGTCATTTTCAAGTTTGGAAGTTGAATCAACACCTCATTTGTCATGAAACTCTTTCGTATGTTCATATGTACAGACGCCAGCAGGTCAAGCTACCCGAAACTGTCAAATTTTCCCAATCAACCTTGAACCTTAATGCCCTAGCGAAAAGTTGAAAATCTATTCAAGAAATTTGACAGATTGTAGTAGCTTGATGTGCTGGCGTCTGTACCGCACTATTATGGAAACCTTCATCCTTTAACCATTTATATTTATTAGTGAGTGAGTGGGTTTGAAGGTTCAGTGAATATTTGTTTGTTTTCCTGCCTTTATCCTATTTAATTTGGAGTCAGTGCAGCATGTCTCCTTCTTCTAAAATTATAACTACTGGGAACAATGAATTTTGTTTATTTCGGCATTTTTTTAAAAAGAATTTCACTTTTTTTCTGCCGTGTGGTTATGCTAATCAGCACATGACATGCATTCCCATTCTATAAATCATTCTTATAGGTTTAATAGAGCTTTCAATTTTGCTTCAATGGACTCAAAATCAAAAGTCATATAATAGAATTAGGCTGAGAAACAGCACTTTTCGAACGTCAAAATTACATAAGAAAGTCCCCCAAGACGCCCGCTCTTCACCACTTCCTAGTGCTTTCTCTCGTCTACCTCTTCCACTTCTAGAATGATGTACAAACATGATACACTTTTCAAAGTCACGTTATAATGGTCAAAGTCAATTTGATGATCTAGAGACCGTTCGTGCGTAATCCTATAATTGAATGATTCGGCTAATTCGAGCACAAGACATACTTCTTGGTTCACATGCAATTTGCGAGTTCAATGCCATTCATCTTGTATAGACGAATCGAGGCTTTGTAGAAAGGTTCTCAGGAAATCTTGGGGCCAATGATTTTTAAAACTCCTTCTTTTTTTAAATGAGTTACTCCTGCGGGGTAGTTGCGTAACACACTATCAGGAGCACTGGCTTCCATTTCGACAGTTCAACAACATTCATCGCGTTATTTACGTTGTTGAGCAGACACATTTTTCGAACATATGAAGCAATAGCAATATCCTTCAAAATGATTCAGATTGAGATTGATAGTGTCTTACGCAATTAGGGTGCTGATAATATTACCATCCTTCTAAGATAACCGTGAGTGAGTTGTCATTCCACCTAATGTCAATGATAAAGATTGACAATTTATATACCGTGCACTTCAACCTCACCTACGTTTTTACGTTGACAATTTTACAAAATATATCGCTTAGTCGTGGAACGCACCGTAGGTCCACTGATAGAAGTACTGCGACTATACGAATACGATACGAACTATTCACAACCACTCGATTCGCTTCCATACCGTATCGAACATCAATCAATGTTATTGGACACAAGTGAGAAGATGTAAGTCCAACCTGGTGAAGTGGGGCTACCTTGACGGAACGGCGGTAAGATGTGATTGTGGAGCTATGTCACAAACCATGCCCCACCTCCTATCGTGCCCGCTGTGTCCCAAAATATGCAGTCAAAGTGACCTCTGCGCTGCCACCGACAACGCCGTGGAATTGGCGAAGTTTTGGGAAAACAAGATTTAAAACACAGTCGTGCAGCGACACGAAGAAGAAAAGGATCGTAGGGGTTCTCTAAACGCTGTTCACAAAACCAAAACCCGAAAATCTTGTCACTTTAAATCAAATCTTCGACGAATGCTATTCTTCCAACAGCTGTTTGCTGTCGGGGGTAAGGCAAATCGGCCCAGCCAGCAAAGCCTGTCGGTTGGTTGTGAATAGCTATGCTGGTCCTGGCCAACTCGTGACTAAGTTCAATTTTCGGCAGCTCACAGTCACTTCCCGACACCTCGCAATATGACTCAACTATAATTTGCGGCTTCCACAAGACCTCAGTAAAGATTACTTCCGTGGCAATTTAGTTTGAGTGATAGGTACCACTAACGACGACAATTTCCCTACAAGATGGAAATCCCTTTATATTACGGTTTTGAACCAATTTGCAAACTGCGTAGGTAGACCTTTATATCTAGCTTCTGGCCGCGACTTCCGTCAACTATTCTGTGTTAATCCAGGTTAATCTATCTGTATGCCAAATTTCATCTAAATCTGTTCAGCCGTTTTTTACGTGATTGAATAACAAACATACAAACTTTCACATTTATTATTAGTAGGATATGTAATAATAATGCGCAATCGTGCAATGAGCGATTTTGTCTGCAAGAAATTTCTTTTTTATATTGTGTAATGAGCCATTTTATTGTATAACTAATTACCTGCAATTTTCCGACGTCTCCAGTGTTGCCAACTAAATAAGTACAAAACGTGCAGTGACGTTGAATACATCATGATTACTTTTTTCCCTGCACTGCTGGGGTCGTTGCCCCCTGGCGCTGAGTAATCGGTAATCTGTCTGTCTGTGGCTCATGGCACTTATCTACCTATGCACGAAGTATATGGGATAAGCAGCATTCGCTTTGATAACTAGAGTTATTTTATTCTTGCCTTAAAGTTTTGCTAAAACAAAAATAAAAATAATTTATTCTATTATTTTTTATGCATATTTTAACATAACTAAACAGCTAACAATGTAAATGTCGACTTAGGTATCGTGTCTGGCATAATTTATATTGCATCAATTTAATTGAATTGCTAATACCTAGTGGGTATTATTATTGGTCCTGTTTTGCACCTGAATATAAAAGCCAATAATAACGTAAAATGGTTATTTTCCTTATTAGATTAACTAATAATTATTATTTTTCATTAAATTCTCGAGACTAATTATGTATACATTTTTTATTTTTCTATTTGAAACATTAAATCTTTCATTCCCGCTTAAAATTTCAATAAGGCTGCTTCCGTTACTTTTTTTTCATTCGGAGCAAGTGGCTCACGAATGTTTACATTCAGCCTTGTTTCAACACACTCCGGGCAAGTTGTTTATGCTGGATATTTTTAAAATAAGCTGACGCGTGTTTTACGTTCATAAATGGGGAATGGTTAATCAGCACTTTACTCACGTAAGAACATGACATGTTTATTATTTTAGTGTTTTCTTCGACAGTACCTAAGAGAAATATGGCTAGAGCGTATCGGTCGTACCTACAGGGTGATATGTTGCATCTAAACTAGGTTTACGTCTACGCTAACATAATGTAGACTTTCTAATAATATAAAAAATACGCACACTGTTTAAGGAATAGAGTTTTTGCAATTTATATTGAAAAAAACCTATTCTTCAGCCCAACAGAACTATGTTTTGTCAGCTCCTGAAAAATCACACAAAAATAACTGAAAAAGAAAAACGTCAGAAGGCATATTCCCGTAATTAAAAACGTTCAAAGTCGCAATCTCATATCAGCGACAAGCAATGTCAAAAACTAGTCAAAAATGTACGGAAATTAGAGGTATTTAGGACAGATTGAGACTGAGATCAGACTGTGAACGTAGGTATTTTTAAAATTACGGGAATTGCCCCTCAGATCAGAGCATACAACAAGGCCCTCTTGGGCAACCATTAAATAAACTTCCTTCTATAAACTTTTTCCCGTGTTAATTACTTACTTTAATACAGGAAACACTTCAACCTCACAAAGGAGTCACTCACAAAAAGTTTTAACATCATTCATTTAATTACAATTCACTACTTACCTTCTTTTGTTTGTTTTTCTCTTAAAATATCGCGCATGCGAAGTACCTACCCAATAAAAGTTAAAGTTATTATAAGTAGGTAGGTGCCTAATTAAAGTGTTTATGACTGTTTTCTCTCCATCAGCAGCATCTGTTTCCAAGTCCAACGTCTAAAGACCTTTAATTTTTATTTTATGTACATTTTAACACGAGATCCACATCTTAAAACGGTAAAACTTTTTTATTTGTACTTTATGAAGGTGTACTTTATTAATGGCCAGTCTTGTCGGTCTTGTCGTTCTCGAAAAAGGTCTTACATGTGTAGTGAAAGAAAAATGTGCATCAGCTGCTTGCCATCCGGTTGTGTTCAACTAAAGGAAACTGGAATTAGGGTTTCCTGCTGTCAACCTGTCATTTCTCTATTTTTATACCTTTGTATCCTGTGCACACGAGTCACGAGTCAGTCTTCAGATGTCCGCCGTTTATATTCATTACCTACCCCACGATTGATATTTTAGCGTCCAGACAAGCATGTGGATTTAAGTCTGCCCAGTGTCGTCTTTCAAGGTATATTTAGCCTTCCATTTATGGCAACACTCCCGGAGGCTGGCCGAAAATAAAATGCAGTCTGATGTCAACGGCCAACGCGCGATGCAATAAGAAAAAGAATTCTACGTTCTATTTTCAAATTGCAGTGGAGAGCGTCTCCAAGATGGCGAGCAACAAAAAAGATTACAGTTTTGTGTGTTGGAATTCTGAAAGCTTTAAAATCAAATAGTTTGAAGATTTAAGCATGTAAACTGTCAAAGCAGAGATTATGGACGCTCATGTTGGAGCTATTCGCGTCGAATGCCATAACAGATTAGTGTCTAGGAAATCGTTCTAAATTATTCTAAGTAGCTAACGTGTTGCATTGAGATAGGATTACTTGAAATCTCCGTGGGAATGTTTGCCTAGCTGGAATGTGATCAAACACTCGCAGGACAATTTGCCTTTAACTCAGTTTCACACGTAGAGGAGTGGAAAGAGTTTAGGGGAGACCTTTGCCCGGCGACATCACAGACTTCTTTTACGTGGCAAGCGGAAACAACGTTTCTATGGCTTACGAGAAATCTGAATATTTCATTACAATCTTTTTCCACGCAAAGTAGAGACAAGACAGCGAAAACAGTATACCAAAAGTTCCTGGAATTGCTCAGATTCTCATCCCGTTAAGGAAAATGTATATATAAATTCAACCCATAAGATTCATGATCGCAAATCATCGATAAGTGCTTTTTTAGTCATAAGATTCCCTTATCAGACTCCAGCAATCTTCGTCTTAACGCATTTCCTGCGTCTCATCGAATCATCGCGATCACAATTAATTATAGCTAAACTTTTTAGTGTCGAAGTACAGTTATCTGTGGCTGCACGGTTCGCGCGCTCGCCATTTTAACAACGGTGTTGCCAGCCATTTTGCTCTCGCACATTTTATGGGAGTTTTATATTTTTGTAACGATCGTGTGACAGGTTGTACTTTCACTTTAATGGTCTTTATTGATTTGTGGCTGTAACCTTTTTATCATCACGACTTTTGCCATGAAAATGTTTTGTGCAGTTATTTATTTGTTGTGCTCAGTGATATTTCGGTCAGACTGTGTGGATTCTCAGAAATGTTCGTGGTGTGACAACTGACTTTAATTAGTTTGCTGTCACTTTTTTGACAGTTAACAATTGAAAATGACAGTCGGATACGTTTTAGTATTTTTTTCTGATGACTTGTATAAGTATTAAAAAATTAGGTGGAGTTTCTTGCCGGTTCTGCTCCATAGGAAACGACCAATTGGAACCGTGCACCTAGCTTCTGACGTTTCATAAGTGCCCACTACCCATGTAGGTTTATGTGAAACAAAATATTTTGAATTGAATCAATATGAATTTCATCTGTTTTCAATTAGTCTGAATTTCGATTGATTTAACTTCAATTCCAGTCTGAATCACCGAATAAGTACATACATCTGTAACTATTAATACCAATTTGTCAATTCCGTCCTACAGCACATATTAATAACATTAATTTTCCTACTATTTGTGAATCACTTGCGCTACCAGACTTTCCCTGCGTAACAACATTCAAATAAGTATCGTAAACTGCCCTACATTGAATATTTACGTCAATTAACTTATTTAATACGTGGTTGTGTCTTTTGTACCTACCTATTTTAAAACGGCGCAGTAACTAACAATCATTCGAAAGTAATATATTGTGTTGTGGACACATCAATGAAAAAGTAAAAAATTACATGTTCCCGCCATTAACGTAATTGCCACAGATAACCAACATACGAAGGTGACCTTAAGTCTTTTTTTTAAACTTGGTGAACTAGGTACTAAATTAGACATTGACAAATCGTGTACGAGTATGAGCTAGAAATTCAAGAGTTTGTATTCGTTTTCCCGAATACAAAAAAAAAAATCGTAAATGCAGTCTGGTTTTTGCTCTCCTGGTTAAGGTCAGGTTCAGACAACAGCCTTGAGGCATAACAAACGAAAAAATAAAACACTAACAACTGACAAATTCGTTATTTTTCTGGCAAACAATAGTCTTATTGAACTGAGAGGCAGTTCTCGTGATTTTAAGACCGTTCACAGTCTGATCTCAGTCTCAATCTGTCAAAAATGCCTCTAGCTTACCTACATTTTTCACAAGTTTTTGACATTGATTGTCGCTGAGATGAGATTGCGACTAGATTTTGTTTTTAATTGGCTTTCTGTTCTACCATACCTACTAATTGTATAAAACCCAATATCGCACATGCAATAGCAGTGGCAGTCAAACCCACCCCTTCCAGCGCCGTATGTGGTCAATACCGGTAATTAGGGAAGCCCGCCCGATGCCACTGCACTCGATACCGATACCAATACTAGGAACTCGCTAGACAGTACAACACCCACTGGGGTTACTGATTGGAAAATCAATAATGGAGTGTTGATAAAGTTTGTTAGATTGCATTTAGAAACTGAATTCGAAGGTATTATAGAAGACCGATCGCATAGGTCATGCGTATTTGAGTTCCAAAAAATCAGTTCAGTGTTTAGTTTGCCTTTTTGCTCACATTTCTAAACTCGATAAAACTGGCTGGTGCAGAAAAACCCAACCTTAGCGTGATGTTGTCTTAACAACTAAAGTCAAAGTTGTAGTACGGTCAACGATAAAAAACCAGTATAAGCTACTTTCTTATTCTATTGAAACTCGTCACTTCTCTAGACCAGCACCCTAATTACGTAACACACTATCGATCTCAATTTGAATCATTTTGAAGAATATTGCTAATCCATTGCTTCATATGTTCGAAAAATGTGTCTGTTCAACAACGTAAACAAAGCAATGAATGTTATTGAACTGTCAAAATGAGACCCTGCTAGTGTGTTACGCAATTACCCCGTAGCTCAATGTCAAATTGTTACTACTGATATGCGTAGTCGATTCTAAGATAGCTAGCTAGGTTTAATTATCTATGAAGAGACCACACCATGTCACCTCCTCGTTTCACAGTGTTCCCCTAATGACGACTGTACTCATTGAGTTACCCCTTAACTTAGACAGATCGATAGAGTCTAGACAGGACGGCACCCCCTCTCATAAAAACACAGCACTTAAAACACATTTTAGTGTTAATTTAACACTAAATGCAGTACAGTCTGACGCACGAAGTACAGACGCCAGCAGGTCAAGCTACCCAAACCTGTCAAATTTTCCTTAATAATTTAGCGATAAAGTTAAATTTGACAGAGTAATAACTTGATTTGCTGGCGTCTGTACAAACTTCAAACTAAATAGTATTGCCGCCATTATCGTGTCACCAATCAACTTTGAATGACAGTTGTAACAGCGGTATGTGTTTGGAACTAAATTATTATCTAGCTAGAATCTATACAAGACACATATGAGAAATGTGTAGCGAGAAACACGTTACCAAATTGACTCATAGGTCTAGCGGTCGTAAGCGTAACTGTTGCGCGTGGAGTCCTGCAGGGTTCGATACTTGGGCCAGGTATTCCTAATGGATTTTTCAATTAGGAATTTCTCAGTAGCAGTCCAATTTTGTGCCTGGTAATACATGCAAGAACTTCCCCCGCCCTCTATTACATGGGACTTGCTACTTGACTAAAAAAATTCGTCTGTATTTTTTTTTTGTCTGAGGGTTACACGTCTGCCTAAGCCTTCGTAGAATACCTACAGGCGTGATGTTAGGTATGTATATCCATGATATTACGTTCGTGGTAGTGTTACAGTACTGAGGGACGTTGCTTGAGGTGGTGTGACCACATTCCAGGGGTAGATGCCCTGGACTAGATAAGATTACACTTGCATTTGCATAGTGAATGTCGCGCATTTTATGAGGTGGAACACTTATTTGTACTTAGTATGCAGGGTAGATTTTTGTGGTTAGAATCTAAGGCGATAAGTATGCGAAATTATAGCAAGCGTAGGCACTGTCAAAGGGAGTGACATGGCAGTGAGACATGGTTAATTGAATCAACTACTTAGCTCAATTTTGTATGCATTTGTGTAGGTTAGTCATATGAGACTTCAAAGATAATCTTTCAAAGGATTATTTCTAAATAGCTTACTTACAGAAACGTTATGTTTTAAAGACGAAGCACATAACTATTATTAAGAGTAGGGTACAAAAGAAACTTACGCCTCGAGCTGTCAAAATCAGCGCATGACATGTGATTTTGACAGATGATTGATTTTGAAGTTTACGCTAAGTTTCTCTCGGTGTTACCATATGACGTACTGTTCTTTGTTTCACGTAAAGTAAGGTGTTCCAAATAAAACAAGAAATCAATTTAAAGTCAACGTTCTCTCGTAGATAGATTACCGAAACAGAAATCATTATTAATGAACGGCAGGTCAACGTTTTTGAGGCAATAGTGAAATAAGGGCGAGTGGACACACGCGAGCGGTCACACTCCAACCAATGGTTGTACAGTCAACAGCAAAAGTAGATGATCAAAATCAGAAATTCAATCCTAATGTACGGAGTTCGCAGCTAAATAGCAGCTGTACTAGTGGTAAATGTTTGGTCTAATTTACAATCACATACTTTTGAATCACTTCGACGCCACACAGTTCTGACGCGAACTCCGTTCATCAGTATTGAATTTCTGATTTTGATCATCTACTTTTGCTGTTGACTGTACCATGCATTAGGTTGATAACCTGGTTGTAGAAAGTGGTCAAAGATAATTGCTACCTAGATGAAAGATTGTGTGTACTTCAATGTACGTGAGTAGAAGCAATTTTATTCAGAATATTGTACGAGAGGCTTTTGACCGCGATCTAGGTTTTATGATAGTCAAATGAGGGTTAGGTACGCTAAATCTATACTTAAATAATAAAATAAAATAACGCTAAAGAATTTGTTTGTTTGAACGCGCCAGTCTCTGGAACTACCAGTCGGATTTGAAAAAAAACTCATTGCATTAGATAGCCTAATTCTTGAGGAAGGTTATATTGTTGCTATTGAAAGCTAAATTTTTGAGGAAAGCTATTTAACATCACGCTACGACCTTCAAGAGAAAAAAAAGTCAGAAACAACGCTAAGTGAAAACTAGGTAATAGTGCGGGCGGGAAATGTGGCTGTTGCTTTAGTATATTCTGGTGTCTTACGACATCCACGCGAACGAAGTCGAGGGCAAAATCTAGTGTTAGTAGCTACGAGAACTTCTAACACTACATATTTCTGTCGTGAATATCAACATTCTCACCAAGTCCTGATCGAAGGATATAAGATATTACTAAAAGAAAATATAAGAAACTCACTTTCATAGTTAAAGGAACCATATGGAGTCATAAAGCTAGATTTGGCGCGCTGCCAACTAATATGGCTTAGTGCCAAGACCGTGCGTTTGTCTAAATGAATAATTTATTTACCTTTGCAAATGTTCTGAGACCGTTTTTCTAGTATTCTTCCATCTATTAGTAGTGAGCATTCACCGGTGGAACATATTCCCACGTTTTCAACTTTTCTAGAATACTCCTTCACTTTTGACCTCTCCTTTTATAAGTGTACTTTTCTCTTGGTCCGTATCATTTTCGTTATACCTAATCATGCTCCTACTCTGATCCAAATTAATTTGGAAGCAGTACAGTATGCCCTTTCTTCGACACCTATATCTCTATTAGCCACACCACAACGGTCTTCTTTGATTTATGTCTGTGAATATTTTTTTTACTAGCCATCATTTCAGAGTTCACTTTTCCTTTGCCATGTCATTTTTCAAGCTGTCCATCCATCGATATTTTGGTCTCGTTTTCATCACATACAGCATAAGTAAGATGTAGTGTTTCTCAAAGTGTCCTGATGACAGTTGATATACGATCGAAGACAACAATGATTTACTCGATAGCTGTCTGCGGGCTTATTGTACGTAATAGAGTGTCAATAGTCTGCGATTGGCTGTAATTGTTGCATGCGGGTGAACGCTGCACCGTCGCTGTACTCTGCACCTTATTGATTGAGTTACGACTGTATTCCGAGATTGGTCTTGCGGCCATTTAGCTATCTACTTTTTTGATGTATTTATATCTAGATTTCAGACTACTTACCTACCTGGGCTCTCAATGCGACATATTTGTCAAAAATGACATAGTTATCACATTTTCTGTTAAGCAGAAAACTATGAAAAACCTTAGAAAATTGTCAGATTGTCGCCTGTTGGTATTATTAAATAAGCCCTGGGTTTAGAAGCCAAAAGTGTATGGCTGTTATAGTAATTATTTGCTTTTAACAACTAATTCCATTCGTGTCATAATTCATATTCTTAATGGACACACAATCACGGTGTCGTGTTTGGTGTCGCCGGTCTAATTATCACCAATCCCATATTCATACAAATCTATCTAAGTAAACAAATGAACTATTTCACCAAAAAGAGTTTATCGGAAAACACGTATTTCCGTGTGTTCGTATTGACAATGAAGCATGGCGTTTTCGTTTGTTTACCTCTCCCAATTTCTCCGTAACTTCGATAACGTTAGCTTTTATTTATGGTGTTTACTTGTCACGAGTAACTTATGGCTACCAGCAATCTACTGATATGTCATGGGTTTTCATAAAAAGAATAATGGCTGCCTGATAATTTCGATTTATATATTTTTTTTTTTTTGACTAGTTGAATAGACAAGCTAACGTCTTTCTGCTCAGGTTTTGTCTGACTCTTTTTAGGTACCTAATTTTCTTATTTATTAACTACTTATATTAGTTACGATTAAATGACATATCACGAAACATTACTGATTAAATGTAGTGTAATATCTCGCATTATATGTGTGGATATACTTACTCATGTTTTGGACAAATATATTATCTTATTAACCCCCGACGCAAAAACGACGGGGTGTTATAAGTTTGACGTGTCTGTGTGTGGGGGTGTGTGTGTGTGTGTGTGTGTATGTCTGTCTGTGGCATCGTAGCTCCCGAACGGATGAACCGATTTTAATTTTGTTTTTTTTGTTTGAAAGATGAATTTGTCGGGAGTGTTCTTAGCTATGTTTGATGAAAATCGGTCCAAGATGGCCGCCGCTACAAAATGGCGGATTACATATTTTTTCACAACTCCCTCAATATGGATATCAAATGAAAGGGCTTGACTAGTAGAATACTATACACTATGATAAATTTCAAATCCAAGATGGCCGCCACCACAAAATGGCAAATTACATTATTTTTTTTCACAACTCCCTCAATATGGGTGTCAAATGAAAGGGCTTGACTAATAGAATACTATACACTATGACAAATTTCAAATCCAAGATGGCCACCACCACAAAATGGCGAATTACAAATAAACCTCATTAAATACCAAATTACCTGAATCTTAAAACGCAAGAAAATAAAAGAAAAGAAATAATAAGGAGTCCCTACAAAAAGCATGTAAAAAAAAATTAAATTAAAAATGTAAAAAACCCCCGACTACGTGAAACCCTATAAAAAGGAAAAAATAACCTTGAAATTGTGACCCTACGTAAGTACGTATGAAATTTTTTGATTAAATATTGTCCTGTCGGGGGACCGCTACTATTTTAAACTTTAACAGAACGTTAGGCTAATAATTAGAGCGGTCCCCCGACGCGCGACGGGACAACATTTAATCAAAAAATTTCATACGTACTCACGTAGGGTCACAATTTCAAGGTTATTTTTTCCTTTTTATAGGGTTTCACGTAGTCGGGGGTTTTTTAAATTTTTTATTTAATTTTTTTTCATAATAATCATAATTTTTCTTTACGGTAAATAATATCTTGTCATAATTTTTCGGTACGTAGAGAAAAATTATCAGATTTTTTCTAATTTTCTTAAAGCATGGTGTTATTACTATTACCTAGTTATTATGTGGCATGGCGAAAAGCAACTTCACTAAGATTTAGGGGCGACATCAGTAACCATATCGAGTACAGAGTTTCGATTTACCAATAAAACCTTGATTAAAATAGTGTAACCGTTGACGTTTAAAAATTAAATTAAATTTTACTATTTTATTAAGTTTTAATTAAACAGTCTATGAAAAATGAAAAAATATCCCAATCACAAGACTAATAAATGAACTCTTATCAATACCTTATCACGTCATGACCTTTCTATTTTAGAGAAATGACTAAACACCAAAGATATCACAACGGTCACTTTTATCAAACGGCTACCTAATTATTATTTTTAGAGCAAAAATCAGACAAGTTCATACATGTGTACTTGTATAGAGGCAGATGTTTGTACAAAAATAAAAGATGACAGAACGGAGGGGAAGAGGCGCCATGAATGCCATCATCCATGTTGTTATTGAAAAAACACCAAGTGGTGAATTTCATGTGATTTTAAAATTGTTTGATGTAAATAGAGTAAATACATAATTTAGTTTTTTGTTGGGACTATATCATACGTACTTATAATAGAAGCTCAACAAATTATCAGTAGGTGAACTATTCGAAAAAATCTAATTAAAGGCGGTTCTTTGCCAATGTTCCGGATTTTTAAATCTGCGTTCTTCTCCTTTTTGACAGCTCTGTAATGTTGCCAACTTTGAATTTTATGTACCCCGATTATTTTGTAAATTGTTTCGACCCCCTGCGAATAACTCAAACCTTTTCCCATCCACAAATACTAAATTGTGTGTTTGTTTGTCCACAGTTCTGGGAGATCATATCAGAGGAGCACGGCATCGACCCCAACGGTGTCTACAGAGGAACCAGTGACCTTCAGCTCGAGCGAATCTCCGTATACTACAATGAGGCCTCTGGTCAGTATACTTGACATTTCCTTCCCATATTTAGGAATAGTGCGGTCTGAAAGTCGCTGGAGACCACGAAAAGTAGGCTGTTGTACTATTCTCTAAACATCACTTCGAAATTCAATCGGCGTCGAGCGAAGTCACTTGAGTGAGTTTTCGAAATGAACTATAAATAAAAGCACTACTGGCTCTGTGACTCCAAAGAAACTAACGTACCTACTCTACCAAGGAAAAAACGTTTCCTATTTATTGTTCGAAGTCATCAAAAGTTTACAAGATTCTGAAAAGCTGTAATAAAATAACTGCTCATAAACTACATACAAGACAATATAGCCGACCGTTTGTGGCGCCTGGAATATGTGCACGCAATATTTTACCATATGGCCTTACGTCTACGTCATAGCCTCGAGTCCTTGACCTCAGAAATGCTCCACAATCCAACTCAAGGTTATATACTAGGAGAAATCAGCTGTTATTATAATTTAATGATTATAAAAAATACCACTGGACACAAACTTCTCGATGTATAAAGATATACTTATGAAAACACAAAAAAACCGGACTGCAACCAAAAAGTTCAAAACAAGTACCTAGTTTAGTTTGTAGCGGTATCTACAACGCCACATGCGAACAACGCGTCATACTGACGTCACGCAAAATCCTGCATCTCGCAAGCAGAGTTTACCGCGCACTTAGCGTACATACAATTTCCCAACACCAATCGTTGGGCAATTGCCCGCCAGACACAACACCCGTCTGGTCGGAGGATCCTCCCTTTTCTATGGAGGTTAAGTGAACTTTACACCCCGTTCCTCATGCCTCCAAAAGTTCAATCTCAGATTTGATGCCATGAATCTACATCAGGCTGCTGGAAAAGTGAGCTTGTTTTGAACTTTTTAGCCTATAACATCCATCCATCACGCGACCCGAATGAGTCGATAGAATAGACACCTCATAAAAATCCATCTACCCGTTTGGATACACCAGGGTATAAAGAATCCCACATACGTAGATACGGGTGAAAAGGCATAAGTCTTTTCTGCCACGCAGTCGGGTAAAGACAACAGAACAGATGGCTTCACTCACACATACTTCAAGTTCATTGAACTACTCGTACCAACTAATGACAGAAAATTATCATCTACCTACTAGATACCTACCGATTAAAAACAGCTGTTCACCTTCCAGCCGTAATAAGCTCGTCCATTTGATTGTCGTCCAAAGCTGCTTTCCTTCAAAATAAATTCACTAAGGTACTAATTGGTAGACGATCATTGGAAATGAAATGAGTACTATGGTAGTAATAGACTCTATACTTAGGACTACGTTATTATTCACCTCATTATTCGGTCTGGTAGGCTGTAACTTGGTGTTTCGATCTTTATAGACAGGTATTTATTGTAGTTTCCAACTTTCAAGGTTTTAATGTTGGAGTTTGAATTATAAGTCATTACTACCTACTAAATTAGTATTACTAACACGTGTCGATCGAAGTTTAATTTTCGAAGACTTTCTGTCAGTTCTGGCAACACTTATTTTCGAAATCAAGGATATTTTGGCGCCTTAATGACATTTTTTTTTCTTCATTGGCAACTGAGTTAATGACAACAGAGGGGTGATCTTGATAATCATTTTTATGAATTTGTAACTGTCACTGAGTATTGGCAAAACTTTGAGATTGAGATTTTAGCCGCGCGCCAAAGTAACCTTGTCGCGTTGCATTTTAGAGCACTAACTGCAGCTGTTAAGTCGAAACGTCACCTGATAGTACAAGATGGCGGATAATACCTGCTGGATATCTATCGCCAATTTACTTTCAAATCATAATTGAACCGTTCTAAAAATCAAAGACAAAATTAATTTTGCATTAGATCTGCATCAATTTTGTGTGAAACAAAAAGCATTCTTATCTTAAAATCTTAATAAGCAAGTATCTCGCGTCTTGCATTAAAGATTAAAAATGTTTGATTAAATCCGTTCACTCCAATTAAAAATAATGGAATAGAAAGTTTACGTCAGGAGAAAATAATAAAATGGTGACAGTATGTAGGTAGGTAACAAGCGACTAATTATAAAATATCTAATGTCTCCACAGTGTTCGTAGAGAAACTCATTTTGTTATTAATTGCGATAAAGAAAAAATAATATGACTAAGGGCTGATTTTTCCATCGCCAGATAACTTTTATTCGAGGAATAAAATTGACGTTTGATAGTTTTTGTATGACATAACTGTCAAAATTTCTAAATTATTCCTCGAATAAAGTTATCAGATGATTGAAAAAACAGCCCTAAGGGCTAATAAGAGGGTTAAGATAAACTAACAATTGACCATTGATCATTAAATTTTTGCAAAAAACACTACAAAAATTTAACCATTAGTTAGTACCTACTATTTTTAACAATTGGTTGAGTTAACTACGGATAAAAAAACCGACCCTAAGTGTATCTAAAATGTAGATACTTTTATATAAATACTTTATTTTATAATTGTTTGTAATATACGATAATGGATATCATAAATGACCCGTATTTAATCATTAAAAAGAAACGCGCCTATCATTTATTAATAGAGTAATAAAAAAATGAAAAATCTTGCCGAGTTATTTCATTAATAAAACAAATATGAAAACAATAAACTCAAACTAAAAGTATTTACTTATTTCCATTAAAACAATTAGTACTTAGGTCGGTCAGTTAGAAAGATGAAGTTGATTACCCATTCCAAAGCCTAGTAGGTTCCTATGGAGAAGAACAGGCAAGAAACACCACGGACACTCTTTTAGATCAAACTTTCTATATCATCGAAGTGGATAAAATAATTAGGGAAGAACATAATATCTATAAATATAACTAACGCATTTTCAGACGACACATCTATAAATCATCACTATTTCTTATTGCAACATTCATGCATAACCCGGAAGGCATTACAATCGTCATAACATTTCTAGATGTTAGCACAGAACTGTCATGTGTCTGACATTCCCAACAATTAAAAGTGATTTACAACAATTAAACTCTTCGTGCAAATGATTGACTTAAATAGTGGTGCTGGGGCAGTGCAATGACCTCATGCAGCACTAATCCGCGTTAGCTTGAAGACTTAATATTACCAGATGAAAAAAATAATTATGGGAATTTTACAACTGGCAATTTCAGTACATAAATTTTCTTTTTTAGTGATGCTCTCCTTCCTTTCCACTTTATATCGAACCGTTAGATTTATCCTACTAATTGTCATTATCTCTTCTGCAGCCAAGAGTAGGCATAAATACCTATAGGGATCCGACCTCTTCTCGGGGTTCCTTAAAAGCAGAATTAGAAGACCATGTTTCAACAGCATCACCAGCCAGGGCCCCAAGTCTGCTATTTTTATAAATTCGTCATTCCAACACGATCCCATTCCCATCCCATTGTCATTTCGTAATCTGTCAGTTCGTAATCTGCTAAATACTTAATGGCGATCATTGGTCGGTCAATGGTCTCGTAATAGAATTGTGTCATAATGACATTGTCGTATTGTCATTATTATAAAACCCGTTAGTAGAAATGATTTTCGAAAAACTACCACTACTTTATTTATGCCAGATTTTATTTATATATATTTTTACCTAATTATTATTTATTAGTGTTTTATATAAGTCAAGTGTTTTATGTAAGTCAGTCATTCATTTATCATTATGTACGAGATTACCATTCTATGCCATTTCTTTCAATGGAGTGTCAGTGGTTGACCACTGGAAAGTCATAATGACGCCTTTATGTTAGTAGATTACCAAACTTGTCAAAATCAATAATTATGAAATCAGTGATAGACCATTCTGACACTATTGCAATAGCAGACTTGGGGCCCAGTTCGCTGCTTGCTGCGGTTGTTTGCTTTTTTGTGTTGTTGTTGTATTTTTGTTTTTATCCTGAGTAACCTTATGGTCCTTTAAGACGTCACAAAGTGATGGTGTTATAAATTCAGAAGATTTTCATCATCATCCCCGCTATTTACTAAGTTGGTAGTGCTTTAGCCTAGATGCCTCAGTGCAGTAGTATCATCCTTATTTTGACATCTGCTCTTTACAATGCTTTCTATGTTTGGGACAGTCACTGATCAAACAGAAGCTATTATTTTTATCTTGGAGCTTCTCAAACCAATAACTTCCCAGCTGAATCCTTCCGTCAAATTCGCAACAGAATAAAACTATCATTTGAAATTCTTGCCACACGGAAATTGAACCTCAAATCCATTCTCCGTCGATCTGTTATTTGATACGTATTACATAAATCGGAGTGCGGCTGACCGCATGCTCGGCCGGCTAACAGTGCTGGTACGGTTAGCGGTTATTATTCACTTTGCCAGGCTTATAGTCCACAGTCCGATGCGCTCGCGTCACTTTTATTGCAATGCTTGATACACGGGTAATTTGAATGGTAAAAAATTGAGTGATAATAATTATAGTACCTAGTAATAGCTGACATTACAGTTGGTTGAGCTCTTTGATAGATATTTTTTGGTCATATCGAAGCTTCAAAGTCGGTAAGAGGAAATTCTCATGAATGTGTAGGATTTTTGGAAGGTGTGCAAGTCGATAACCCAAAAAAAGAGGACCTTTCTTTCTTTTTCATCACGTTATTATGAAGGACTCGACGTAATCCCCCTGGCAACTTTCTCAGACCTTCACGACTCAAAATCACAAAATGTCTCCAGATTGTCGATTCCTCTGGAATATCATTTTTGGTCTTGCTTTTTATATGAAGTCTTCATATTCTCTACTTCTTTGCAAAGTTTATTTAATACTAATTTAAGCATACAAATGCACAGAGGCGAATTACGGATTGCGGAGGCCATAAACATTTTCTACCAGTCAACCTTTGGGCAGAGACAAACCGTGGTAGGTGCTGTTGTGAAAATTGAGGAAAAAATATTTTTAAATATAAAGATACGCAAAAACCTACTAAAACTATTAATAAAATATATATGTATACCTATTATTATTATCAGCCTGTGATGTCCCACTGCTGGGCAAAGGTCTCCCTACTCTCTTTCTACTTCTCTCTGTTCAAAGCTGCTAAGGACCAGTTCATGTTGAAGGAGTCCAGCTCATCCGCCATCTCCGTCTGGGCCTGCCGCAATGTCGCTTGCCATTAAGAGGGACCCATTGGGTCGTAAATTTGGCCCATTGGTCGTCTGACATGCGGCAGATGTGTCCATATATACCTAATTATATATAAATATAAGCACAAGTGCCAGTTATCTAACCATTCTGTTACCAAAATACACTAAACAAACAACCAACCAACCGCCAGATTAAATTATCGCAACAAACCGTTAAACTGCGTACATTATTCAAGCATTATCTCCCATTTATTTACCAAGAAAAAATTTCAATGTCCAGCACAGAGTTCTCTTTGTGAAGTTTAAGTTCAACTAAAGATAGCTGGTGTGAACGACCTCGCTCGGAGCCGCCGACTGTGACCGTTCATTGTCTAAGTTACGATTTCGCTTGCAAGTGTTTTTCTATCTATAATATGTATGTATTTACAAAAAAAAAATGTATATAAGTAGTTTATCAGCCATCTTGTTACCATAACACAAGCATTAGGTTGCTTAGCTTGGGACTAGATGGCGCTGTGTGAAATGTCCAGGGATATTATTATTATTATTATTATATTATTAATTCAAGTTAGGTTTAAGTATAGGTCTGCGAAAAGGAAGTGAGCTGGCCAGTTGGACTGTAAAGATGGCAATTTTGTCTGAAAGTAGGGAGGAAAAACAGGTGATGAGGAGTAGAAAAATATAAAATAACATCAGCTTAAGCAGTCTAGCTGAAATCAGTCGTATGAGATACAAGGATTTGAGCTTTAAACACAGTTTTTTGGACACAATAGGGTTTGGCAAAATTCGATCGATATTTTTACGCTGAAAAAAGAACTGGCCTCGACTAATGTCCGGCTATCAGGCCGCCATTGTCAAGACAGGCTAAAAAAACGACTACTAACATCATGACAAGAACCACTAATTTGGTCTTTAAATTCAGTTTAAAAACTTGAATTCACAATGCATTTTCCTGTTTCGTCACCAGCTGTCGGTTGTTTTGGTGCCATAACTAATGTCTTTGTTTTTTCATGAACTCAATGACATGGAAAATTTAAAGAATTCAAATAAAATGTCTAACGTTTGTTTCTATTTTGCCCACAGTTGCGACGGCGGAGAACGGGGGCAAGTACGTCCCCCGCGCCATCCTCCTCGACCTCGAGCCAGGCACAATGGACGCAGTCCGCTCCGGGGTATACGGCCAGCTCTTCCGGCCGGACAACTTCGTATTCGGACAGTCCGGCGCAGGCAACAACTGGGCCAAGGGACACTACACCGAGGGCGCAGAACTCGTCGACGCAGTACTCGATGTAGTGCGCAAGGAGTGCGAGAACTGCGACTGTCTGCAGGGCTTCCAGCTCACACACTCGCTCGGCGGCGGCACCGGCTCCGGCATGGGCACGCTGCTCATCTCCAAGATCCGCGAGGAGTACCCCGACAGGATCATGAACACATACTCCGTGGTGCCCTCGCCCAAGGTGTCGGACACCGTGGTGGAGCCCTACAACGCAGTGCTCTCTATTCATCAACTAGTCGAAAACACAGATGAAACCTACTGCATAGACAACGAAGCTCTCTACGACATTTGCTACAGAACCCTCAAAGTGCCCAACCCCACGTACGGCGACCTTAACCACCTGGTCTCGCTCACCATGTCCGGCGTGACGACGTGTCTGCGGTTCCCTGGCCAGCTGAATGCGGATCTCCGCAAACTGGCCGTCAACATGGTGCCGTTCCCACGTCTCCACTTCTTCATGCCCGGCTTCGCTCCTTTGACATCTCGCGGCAGCCAGCAGTACCGCGCCCTTACCGTGCCCGAGCTCACGCAGCAGATGTTCGATGCCAAGAACATGATGGCGGCATGCGATCCTCGCCACGGCCGCTACCTGACCGTGGCCGCCATCTTCCGTGGACGTATGTCCATGAAGGAGGTCGACGAGCAGATGCTCTCGATTCAGAACAAGAACAGTAGCTTCTTCGTGGAATGGATCCCGAACAATGTGAAGACTGCCGTGTGCGACATCCCGCCCAAGGGCCTAAAGATGTCGTCGACGTTTATTGGCAACACGACAGCTATCCAGGAGCTGTTCAAGAGAATATCGGAGCAGTTCACAGCTATGTTCAGGCGTAAAGCTTTCTTGCATTGGTACACTGGTGAGGGCATGGACGAAATGGAGTTCAATGAAGCGGAGAGCAACGTGAACGACTTGGTGTCGGAGTACCAGCAGTACCAGGAGGCCACCGCGGAGGACGACACGGAGTTCGACCAGGAGGACATGGAGGAGCTGGCGCAGGACGAGCACCACGACTAGCGCGCTCGCGACTCTCACTAAGTCTTAGTCTAACAAACTGTAAGCCTACCACCACACAGACAATTAGATCGTATTTTTGCATTATATTTTTCTTTAAATTAGTAAAAGTGTGTCCTATATACCTGTGTCGTGGTAGTTTGTAAGTTACAGATATAATTATTGTAAGGGGCCTCGAACCTCGCCGGACCAGTTTTCTACCACTTTTTATATGTTTTCCAAATGTAAGTAGAGGCTAAGATGCGTGCATTTATTACCAAAGTGTCCTTGAGGACCAACGAACCTTTTCCGAATTCTATATCCATCGCACTGATCCGTCAACGATATTGACGTTTCATGTGCAATAATTATGAATAAATACTAATAAATCTTATCAAAATGATAGTATTAATCGAAGTCTGTTTTAATTGAATACTAATTAGATTAAGTGGAAACTCTATAAGAAACGTACCAACTTGTGCATTTCTTAGCTTAAGTTATTGTCTTGTATGCTTTTTATTATATTAATTTATAATAAATGTTTTAAATTAATTTGGTGTTTTAATAACTTATGTAGACTTCAAAATAAATTATCATCAAATTAATTTGTTTCTTGTTTTATCATGTTGAGATATCGATTCCCTTCACATCTGCCGCGTTTCGCTGGCTAAATGAAATTGAATGCTGGAATGGGTAAACACACAAGAGAGATTCCCACCAAAATATAGCTACACACATTCAAAAACTATTTATTTTAATAAGGCCCAGAATAAGCTCTATTTAAAGCGAGATAAGGCAAGATGGCCTAGAAGAAAAAGTGACACAACAATCCCCCAAGCGAGTGTCATACTCGTAAAAGCGATTAAAAAATATGACGAGATGCAGGCAGCAAAATCCTCCTATAGTATAAGGCTACGTACCCACTGACAGATGGCTCGCTTAGCGCCTAGAGCCTAGTGACTGAACATCCTTCGATGCGCGCTAGGCGACTAGCGAAGGCGCCAAGCGCAGTGCGGCCAGTTGAGAAAATTCTAGAGTTCGTTTCACTTCACTGCCCGTTAGGCTCTAGGCGCTAAACAAGCCACCTGTCAGTGCATACGAAGCCTAAGGGCCGGCGCCCCAAATAATAAATACGGAAGTGGCGCCCACTGGCGGCACAGCAAGGAATTTTTATGCGACAAATTGAAAATATAAGTAACTTAAAAGTACCTACCTATGACAATAAAATTGAAATTTCAATGATGATGCCAAAGGACATCGCGGCAGGCCTAAGGATACCGCGGCATCGTTGCCGATGAAATTTCAATTTTATAGCCATACATTTAAGTTATATTTCTATTGGTCGCATAAAAATCCCTTGCAATCCCGTACCACCAGTGGGCACCGGCCCTAAGGGTAAGTCGGGAGCGCCAGAATCTCCGATGAGTCACGGGCCTTTTGTGGGCGTTAGTCATCAGTAGATTGTCCTTTTTTGTCTGCAAAAATAAACGGTATGAAAATAGTGTCTACGGAACTTTATGTTTTACTGTGTGCTATTTCCATTAGTATCATATGACTCACAAAAGCCCGTTGTTTGCATTCCCTCCTGTGCATTGGCCGAAATAGTACCTACACGACATTATGAGAACTATGAAATATGGCTGTAGTGTAGTAAAAACATCAAACAGTACCTAGATTTCCTTGAACCTGGCCAACACTCAGTACTTATCCTTATTATCTATGCCAACACTTAACTGGCTCGGTATTTAGCTTGAACTAGTAGCGCCATCTATGCGTTGTCACAGTAGATGGTACAAAATAACAATCAGCGCCATCTATGTGTTCTCATAGTAGACAAGAATCGTGACTTCCCCTTTTGCTGTGGTAGCTCTGAATAAGGGAGTGTGGTAGTCGCAGAGTAAACAACGTATATGGTCCTTCTGCGCTTTCCTTTCAAGCATGATGTATTATTCAAACAAAACAACATTGTATCGTAATGCTGCGGCCACATTGTCGCGATAAGACGAACTACACTTCGCACGGTCTCTCTCGCACACCGGTCGATGTATCGCTGGATAACAGAGTACGAAGCAGGCGCGGTCACAGCCCAAGATTTTGGGGGGAGTCACCAAGTAGTAAGTTAGTAAGGCACGTAAATCATGCAGACTCTACAGCTTGAATGATTTTCGCTACAAAGTTAACATTTCAAAGTTTTCCCCCATTGGAAAATTATGTCATCGTTGTTTTTTTTTTTTTTGTAAACCATTACTGTGTCCCACTGTTGGGCCTCCCCTTTTTCCTTCCAAACCTCCCTGTCTTGTGCGATTACTGGCCACGTTGCTGCCACGCCCTGCAAACGTTACCAGATCGTCACACCACCTTCGCAGTGGTCAACCTCGACGGCGAGGTCCTCCCTCAGGCATCATGTCATTTAACTACAATAAAAGCCAGCAAGTAATAGACAAATATTTATTTCTCTTTATAACTGTGACGCGTCGCATCTATTATAAGGCTTACATTAACACTAGATATTTACAATTACTGAACACAATAGTCATACAGAACTCTCTACTGGTATTAGATTCAACATTTTTGTGTAACTGAATAGCTGTAAGAGAAATGACTGTTCCTGTCCAATTACCTGCTTTCATATTATCATCATCAGTTTCCTGTCCGTCTCCCAATCTATTCGTGGTCGGCGCAGTTTTTTCTTCCATACTTCTCTATTAGTCATCTCGATAGTCACCCAATACAAATCAAACTGCTTTCATATACAGCATGGATTTTTGAGATGTTCTTGTGTGATGTGTGTTAAGTACCTTAACAGTTTTAGCTACAGGAAAACGGCCTTAGGAAACTGTCCTTAAGGCTTTGAGAAATTTTGATCTGCATTCACAGACTAAAAAAAAAAAATAATCAGCAAAAAATGGAAAAAGTTCAGGAAAATCTTCTAGGATTATTTTCTTGTAGTACCCTTACCCGTCCAAAAATCCACCCTGTATAACTTTCATCAGTTATCATTATTAAATTGATAGATACAGTCAATTTTCGAACAGACTATTATGGAAGATCGTAGTGCAGTATAATTTTGATACACTTAAATATGTAGACAGGCAGCCTTTCTAGAATCACAAGTACACAAAATCAAGGCATTTTTGATTTTGCATTTTTCCAGAGAATATATTTTCTTGTTGAGTATTTAGACCTCTAAATCCAAGAATGTATTGACAAACGGCACAAGGATCTTCATTGGGCGTGTGGCCAAAATCGGAATTAGCGCGGCCATCTTGTTTTTTTTTTCAATACAATTTCGCAATGTTTACTAACAACGATCCCCTCAATGTCGTCAATGTCGTTTAGACGCCTAAGGATTCGTGTAGTCTTACCTCTGATTTAGCATCACTGTCCAAATCACAGTGATCTTTATTCTCATTCAAATAAGGTTGCTATTGGGTTGCTGCCACTGACAAATCTGTCAAAATCCATTACAAATAAGGTTGTTGCTGTCAGAGGTAAAATAACTGTGAAACAGACTGTCGCAGTATATTTTCATTTGTACCGCACTACAATCAAAACAGATAACAATCAAAATCAAACGAAGTAGGTATTAGAGCCATCATTTTTCACAACGCCATAATCCTATGGCCCCAAAATCAAAACAGTCTCTTTAGCTCTAATACATAGGACATAGGACCGTATTCTAAACCGATGCTCAAGCATGAATATTGATTTAAAAACTATATTTATTTTGAGTATTAGTATGAAATATGAAATCGAAGGGTTACCTCGCGATCGCAGTTTAGCTCGCTACCTCGATTTCCTCCAAAACAAATGCATTCTAATAGACACGCACGATCATGGAGGCATCGAGGTAAACTGCCAAGCAGCTTGCTATTATATTTCACTAGGAAACCATGGTGGCGCAACCATGGTCGGCTGCCAGGAAAATATACAGTTTTATGGTTGGTGTGGAACTAAACACACTTATTCAGCTCTGTTCAGCTTTTGTCCATAGAAAACAACGATTTAGTATGGAATGCGTACGCATCCGTTCAGCTTTACGGATGCGTGCGCATTCCATACAAAATCGTTGTTTTTGACAAAAGCTGAACAGAGCTGAATAAATGTGGTTAGTCCCTATCTCATCAGTCTCCATGCCTCCGATCGGTTGCGCAACCAACCATATTTTTTTTGCGACCATGTTTGCCACCACTGTCGTTCTAGTGAGTTTAAATTTAAATCGAGATTCATGTCGGAGCATTTCTCTAGAATAAGGGTCTCGGTTATTATTGTCTTTTTTGAGTATTTTGTAAGTAAAGGAACGGAATTAAATGCCTGTTTCTGTAACTCTTATACGTACAAACCATTGAGTGATAAGTATGGAGTGATAACGTGCACTTTTATCTAGATTCAATACGATTATATGAACTTTGTAGTGATGATTTTAATTACTGTAATTCTGTAAAGTCATATTTGTTACGGTCGCGAATCATATTTTAATCAGCAGTCAACAAACTGACCTGCAATTTGCAAAAAACGTTAAGAAAACTTCGCGGGCTACCCTGGCACTTCCCCCCTAATGGGGATGTGGGGTAAGGAAAACGGACGCATCCCCTTGGTTAATCAAAGACTGCGTCATAGCTCTTATTTCTGATTGGTGGCTGATATCATGGCGATATTCACACATGTTTTGCAGCGGCGTCACCCGCATTTTTCAGTCCATTCTTATCACACAGCGGTGCAAACTTAAAACTAACTTTGTTATTAAATTACAGTGTATTATCAACGAGTGAGTTATTGTTACATTTTTATTAATTTCTCATAATATAAACAGAGATTCTTAGAATTTTTCTTTCGATAAAGCTTTTGGAGCTTGTAAATGTCGTTCAAATATTAAATTGAAAATAATATTAATGATTATTAAAGCGGAAACGACTATATCAATTCTTTCTTTTTTTTTTTAATAAATAAGCATAATCAGCCTATAATGTTCCCACTGCTGGGACACAGGACTCCTCTCTGTAAGAGCGAGTGGGCCGTAAACCACCACGCGGGCCCATTGCGGGTTGGTAGATGTCACATGTCTGAGAATTATTGGTTCTAGGGCATGGCGGTTTCCTTACGATGTTTTTGTTCACCGTTTTGAAAGCAGATGTGATGAAATAAGCATAATAGTGTCTGGCTGGGCACGAACCTACGACCTACAGCTCATTACTGGACCACTATTGCTGCTCGATGTCAGGCAATAAATGAAATAATTTCTTGAACAACATTTGCAAGCCAAATAAATTTCGTCACTAAACTAAAGGAGATATTAACAATAATATTGATAACTTGTCATACAAACGGTCGAACTTAGCAGTAACTTATAACGACAAATGCTAATAAATCGGTGTTTTTCATAGATACAATATATGGCAACTCAATTGTTCTTGCTTATACAAAACTTAGTTTAAAATAAAGGGTGCTGTGGAATTTGATGACATGTTTAGCAGGTAAAAGTATTAATAATTTTAGAATAGATAGATATTACTTTCTATATATGTCTTCTGTAGTTACGGGACTTGCAGTCGTTGGTGATTGGGCCCGCTAGGCATGGTAATTCGACATAACCCTCCATTCTCCCAGAGGGATCTATGAGGATATTTTTTTGCTGTGGGCATTTACAAATTCAAACAAAAAAGTTCAAATACAAGTTTTAGTCCCTACCTGGGTTTCACCCACCCTTTCCAAATCTTTTGAAAATAAAAAAAAAATATGCAATTTTCTAAGCCCGGAGTAATCACAGTTTTTTATAAAAACGTTAGCTACCAAAACATCACTTGGGAAATATTTCCCGATATTCACACAAACGTCATCAAAATCCACAGCTCTATAATAACTTTAATAAAACTTATAAAATGATAGTAATATTTACAGTATATTTATACATTTACATCTAATTACAAATACTATTCGGCACTTCATGTTTAAGTAACTAATAGGCACTTGGTATCATACAGAGGACTTGGTTTTTTTTTTAATTTTACAGTACAGTCAAATGTGCCACATATTTTGATGTTTTTTTTTCTGCTTCACACATGTATGCGTGAAGCAGGTTTTTAAACAACATGGCCTCCAAAAGCTAGTTGACACTTTTCAACTTCAGCTGTGATGCCCCATTATGATTTAAAATAAAGCATATAATCAGGTATCTAAGAGATAACTAAAACTATTTACAAACTAAAATATAGCGTCGAAAAATTCATCCACATCGCTGTCGACTGGTAATGTACCCAAGAGACTGGCGGCATTGCCACGTTGTATGGCAATGCTTAGCCTCTGGCCAAGGTAAAAGCCAACCCTTGGGTCATGGCAAGTGTCAACCAGTCTTTTCGAAATTTCCTTAAAAAGACCATGCGCACTTGGTCCCCACGGCCCGAGAGTTTCAACCCCAAACGACTCGAAAATATAATGTAAAATATAAAGCGATGTGGATGAATTTTTCGACGCTATATTTTAGTTTGTAAATAGTTTTAATTCATTTAGGATATTATTTTGTTATTTTAGTGTTATCTTGTAAATAGAAATTAACTACATGATTTTGGCCTGTAACTGGTTGAAAAAAGCAAAAAAAAATCGAGATTAGAGATAACTTGATTATTTTTATGGTAAGTCAAAGGTAGTTAAATTAATCAGCAGTTCAAACATTTGGATCACTAGAATTTTAATTCATAATGTGGTGTATCACAGCTGAAGTGACAAAACGTCACATAACTTTTGGAGGACACTGTTTATGGAAACACATTTCTACAAAACATCACATAAACCATAATTTGATAAGCTACATTTTTCTATAAACAGTGTATTCTGTATAACACCAAGCCCGACCTAACAAACGCTATAGTTTAGTTGTCTATACGTCGACTGCCCGCTAAGGCACAGTAGTCTCATAAACGATATCTACGCTATAAATAATAAGCAATTACATGTATTACTTCAAAGTAAAGCTATCCAGTACACTTACGTACAGACGCCAGCACATCAAGCTACCCGAAACTGTCACATTTTCCCAATCAACTTTGAACCTAATGCTTTAGCGATTAAGTTGAAAGTCTATTGAAGAAATTTGACCGATTGTAGTAGCTTGATGTGCTGGCGTCTGTACTTTTTACGACAAACATGTGTGCAATACGACCAATCTGAACAGGCTCTCCGAACCTTGGCGCATGTTCTCTCTCTCACTCTCGCCTCATATCACTATTTAGTTCCTAAAAAATGTTTTGCCGGTCCAAAGGGTATAGAAGATTTTCATATGGAGCCTGGCATATCTACGTTCACGCCATTTCGTTTTTGGTTTTTTCAAAATGACGGCCACGCATGAAACCTTTATAAATCGATAGCTGACATCAATGCAAATGAAGCGTCACGTTTCCAAGATATTAACGCTCAAAGTTGATCACGTGACATCCACATCCACTTTGAACTTTAATATCTCGGAAAGGTGACACTTTACGGATCTTCAAAGCCTTTTGCGCTAATATCGGACGAATATTCCCGATCAGTAACGCCTTGTCGTCAGCATTGTTGGCGACCGGGAATTTTTGTTTTCATTAATTCACAGTGTTGTCGGACGGAACCTTTTTTCCCCCGATCGTACATATACTCAGTTCAAGAGTCAAGGTTTAAAAAAGTGAGTTCAATTAAAGAACCGAGTCATCTTTAATTGAACTAAGCTAATATGTTTTAAGTTTTTTTCCCCGATCGTCAACAATGTTAGCGACAAGGTGTTACTGATCGAGAATATTCGAGTTCGGATCGGCCATACATAGGCCGTATTACAGCTGTTTCTTTTGTTACTAACTCCGAAACTGCTGTACCATATATTACAGCAGCTGTGTATTGTACGACAGTTTTATTTAGTACGTATAGTCTCTATAAAAATCTTTACGAGAGAGTAGCCTTCCAATTCAGTAAATTAAAAAATTATGCTCTATTTTCCCATCTCTACATTTAGTAATCTTTTCTATTACTATAGTTTTTATACCGTGCCTCCTCGACAATTTCTTCCATATTTGTTGAAGACTAGCACTTTGCCAGCGACTTCGGCCGCCCTATATTTTATCCAGTGGGAATTTCAAAAAAATCCGACCTGATTCCTTGTCTACATCATAAGGAGAACGTCTGTGCAAAATGTCAGCTTTCTTGGTCCAAGGGTTTGGGCTGAACGTTGAAGAGTCAGTCAGTAAGTGAGTCAGGACTTTACTTTTTATCTACTTAATAATAGTACATGGACTACTTACGTCACACGTATCGTGTACTATTTTATAGCTCGTGTGACCTAAACCCGCACTTAAGTCACGCTTTTCTGTTTAAAAATGGACTAATTAAGTCACAGAAAAGTGTGACTTAATTGCGGATTTAAGTCACACAGAGCTATCATTATCATTTCAGCCGAAAGACGTCCACTGCTGGACATAGACCTCCCCCAGGCACCTTCTCTTCGACCGGATCTGTGCTTCCCGCATTCAGCGGATTCCTACGCCCTCCAACAGGTCATCGGTTCAACTTGAGGGAGGCCTTCCAACGCTACGTCTTCCGGTACAGTACACAGTGCTATAAAAATTTTAAATTCATTCACTCACTGACAGACAATGCACAGCCTAAACAGCTGGGTTTAGAAGCATGAAATTTTGCACAAGAGTTCTTTATATAACGAAGGTAAGCAGTAAGGAAGGACTTCAGAAAATTCATCCCTTAAATGGGTAAAATAGGGGATGAAAGTTTGTGCGGAAGGTCGTCATTTTTGTCGCTGGGAACACAGGTACATATTAGAACTATCTTTCCTACTAGTTATGTTAGACGGAAACCTCGTTGTCATCGTTGAGTCGTATGCTGTTGTCATTGCTTGCCAGTTTGAGGAGTGTCTTCTTGATGCGCAGCGCCGGCAGTCGGACTGATGGGTTCTGGTGCCAGCATTCACGCATTAAGTTCGCCATGCCTACCATTGTCTGGGGGAGAACGGAGATTAGTTTTAATATTGTGGTGTCTTAATTAGATACATAATTTTTATAGTCTTGCTACGACTTGCTACACCAAAATGTTTTTAAAACTTGTAGCTAGAAATTTTAGACCAAAACATAAAATGCTGGATGGTAAGAATCCTACTAATATTATAAATGTGAAAGTTTGTATGTATGGATGGATGTTTGTTACTCTTTCAAGCAAAAACTATTGAACGGATTTGGATGAAATTTGGTACACAAATAGTTTATAATTAGGATTAACACATAGGATACTTTTTATCCCGATATTCCCATGGGATCGAAATTTATGCGGGTAAAACCGCGGCGCGCAGTTAGTAAAAAATATGTCAAGAATTAAATGTTATTTTTTAGTCAGGTAATTTTTACCTTTTGACCACCTTTACCAAGTTAAGTTACATTAACATCTAAGGTAAGATAAAAACGTTTGGTAATATAATAGGCTACATGTTCTGCAAATTATGTAACATTCAATACACGGATCTTTTATAGGAAAAGTGAAGCAAGCTCATGTCCATACCGGATGCGGGTCGTCGGGCGGGTCGGGCCGGGCCGCGGCGCCGCACACCAGCTTGCGCATGTCGTCGAAGCTGGGGTCGGCGCCCGCCAGCTCGGCGAAGGGCGCGCGGGGCTCGCGCGCGCGCGGCCGCACGCGCCGGCACACCTCCCACAGCACCAGCCCCCACGCGTACACGTCGCACTTCAGGAACGACTCGAAGCACTCCACGTTTATACTGGCCAGAGGGAGATCAAGATTAAAACAAGCAATAAACAGCTGAGGGCTTCATTATATCAACCAATTTCTTCTAAGCGAGGAATAAAACTGACGTCTGATCTATCAAATATTAATTCAATTTTATTGTGAAGAAAACTTGTAAAACTTTCACCAGACTACTAAAAGTTTATCAGATAACTTCAAAACTAGCGCTAAAAGTAATTCATATGACGGAATCGCGAGAAACGACTGTACCCCTGTCCATTAGGTAAACCGTTTTTTGACAGATGAAACTAGTGATTGCAGCAACACACAATACATTGATTGATACACGTACGGTATTACAATTTCTATAAGAAGCCATAAATAAGATAATTCAATAAGATAAGGCAGTTGATATATTTATTTTAATACGCATTTTAAAGTTAACTTTTACGTTATCTGGAATATGTATGTTCTAAGACAGCTGTCAACAAACGGTTAACCTAACAGAGTATAGTTATCAGTTTGTGTAGTTGTTCAAGAGTGTGGTGTCACCTCTGGTCCAGCATCTCGGGCGCCATGTACCGCTTGGTGCCCTGGCGCGGGTTGTGCTGCAGGCCAGCCGCCACGTGCTGGCGGCTCACGGCCAGCCCCAGGTCCGCGATGCAACACTCGCCGTTCACCTTCACCAGGATGTTCTTGGTTTTGATGTCGCGGTGAGCTATGGCAGGCTTGCCCTGAGGAAAAACAAAGATAAATAATGATCATTTAAGCCTGGGATTGCTGAATAGGACGCCCAATTGTCAATATTTGACATAAACAGTGTGTCTGTGCTGCTGGTTTAAAGTTTAGTAGTATAGTATAATTAGCCTATAATGTTCCCACTGCTGGGACACAGGCCTCCTCTCTGCGAGAGGAAATGGTCGACCACGCGGGCCCAGTGCGGGTTGGCGGACGTTCTAGGACATGCCGGTTCCCTCGCGATGTTTTCCTTACCGTTTTGAGAGCAGTGGTGATTAAATAATTTACACAAACTAGAGCGCTTGTCTCGGTTCAAACCTACTACCTACAACTCGTAAGTCACGGCCGTTACCACTGGGCCACCACTACTAATAAAACAGGTTATCAGTATAAATCAGTATCAGATTAATAACAATAAACTATTTTCGTTTAACCTTCAAGCGGGCGCGCGTAGTCGAATCGACCGCGCTTAGTACATTTTCGTTCATATTATTATTATTACCCATCACATTTATTTCTCATTTCTAGTAGCCTGTCGCTATGTCATTGGGAGTAAAATAAAGAATAAACCGTCGCTCGGGGCGCTCCCCCCACTCCACAGATCGCAATTGTTTTAGTCCCGGTGCAGTCGTCGAAAAGACTACACGCGCCAGTCGTCGAAAAGGTTCACGCTCGTAGTAGTTCTTCGGCCATCATTCAAAATTATCGAATTAAGCTTGGATTTTTTTATATAAAATGAGTCGTAGACGGTTACTACAAAGTGCAATACTCGAGGAATTACTAAGCGAAGACGAAGAATTGAGTGAATCAGAGCTCAGCGATCAAGGCTCTGAAACTTCCGATCGTTGTAGAGGAACCTCGATCTGCTGAGGAATCAAACTGCTCGGACTCAGAAAAGGGTGATTTGACACTTTCAGAAATAAGTAGCTGTTTTACAGGGCGCGATAAAGTAACGAAGTGGCAAAAATCTAACAACAACAACCGAGTGAGGCGTCAAGTTCAAAATATTCTCACGGAAGATGCGGGCATTCGTAGGACCGAAACTGATTCTGATGAAAACTAAACCAAATTAATTATTTTTTATTCTTATTTTGTAATTTTTATTATTAGACGAGGTATATAAACTAGTCTGACATACTCGTATGTAAAAGGATTTTGTGTTCCTAATTTTTGTTTTGATTCAAAGAATATTTGAGTTATGTTCATTAATTTAATACTTAATTGTTTATTTTTCATAATTTTCATTACTTTTTTTGACAAATTAGATTTTAAAGACAATGATAATATATCTGAGTACAAATAAATAAATAAATATTGAATAATTAGTGCTTTATTTCTCTTGTTCATCCCGTAGGTCTTTTCGGTTACGCGCGCCCGCTCCCGTTACAAATGACCGCGCGCCCGCTTGAAGGTTAATTACTGGTTTTAATTAGTTATAACTGGTGATAACCGGGTTATCTAGTGAACTTAAACGTGTTGGTGAATAAGAGGGGTAACTTTATGGCTTGTACGTGTGCGAGGTCGAATGGATGATCAAAGGTTAGGAGACATTGCGTGATAGGTGTAGTTGCCAATATGATAATAATAATAAAATCTATGGAACAGCAAATTATTTTTTTAATAACCGACAAATTATTTTAACAGAGAGGGAAGAATCGATGTAGCGACTTCGACGCTTCCGTTTTCGTTGGACTACGGCTACAGTTTTAGCGTAGCATACCTGACCAACCCGCACTGAGCCTGCGTGGTAGATTACGGCCCACTCCCTCTCACCGAGAGGACGCCTGTGTCCCAGCAGTGGGAACATTATAGGCTGATTATGAAGTTATATGTATGAAATACCTGTGTGCCATGTATCTCCGTGTGCAGGTGCAGCAGGCCATTGATGGCCGACAGACAGATGGCCATCATCTGATGCCGCGTCAGCGTGGTTCTGTTCAGGTGCTCGTACAACGAGCCCAGGGGATGGAAATGGGTGATAAGCCAGAGCTGTGGACAAAAAAAAATGTATGAATGCATGATAAAAAGTGCTGTAAAAAAAGATTTATTGCCGATTTTCAAAAAGAAAGGAGGAGAAAGGTTGTGCACTTGGCGTGTTTATTTTTGCCATAACTAGTACACCGCTTTGCCTGTGATTACTTTGCCGATTTACGTAATTATTTTTCATTTAGTAGAGAAAGCTTGCGCGGTGGTCCTATACAGGGTTATTTGTAAAACACCAGCAACCTCTTAAGAGGTCATTGTACTCATCATTATGAACAACTTTTACTATGGGACCAAAACCAAATCGCAAAAAAAAACCAGCTGTTCCCCACATTTGTGTTCGCATACCTCCTCAAAATATAGGGAGCAGCTGGTTTGGTCCTATAGTAAAAGTTGTTCATAATGATGTGTACAATGACCTCTTAAGAGGTTGTTGATGTTTTACAAATAACCCTGTATAGATTTTACTAACTTTACTTTGGTAGTTTGTTAGCTTCAATAATACATAAATGGAATCCACTTTGTGTATGTTGACGTTATTACAAAACTTCCCCTCAATGTTGATTACATAGCTAGGAATGGTATACGAAATTGTTGACCGCCACAGCTAGAAATAACATTATAAAAATCTTTTTTACAAAAAAAAAACAACATCTTCTGAAATTAAAGTTATTTTTCACTTATCTCTCGTCCAACTGAGAAAAATTTGGGTGTACTATGGCACAACTCTGCGTAATCCTTTCAGGGGCAGCAGTCTCGACATTCATAACGATCGCTTTACGACCGAATTCGGTCGCAAAGTCCCGGACGGACTTTGCGACCGAATTCGGTCGTAAAGCGATCGCTATGAATGTCGAGACTACTGCTCCTGGAATGCAGGCGTCATGTTATGTACTTAACTACTTGAATAATTTAAGACCCTCGTTAATCTTTTTTCTCAATAATAAACTGTGATACAGTGACGTTATGTCATACAGTAAATATGTATGAGTTTTTGAACTAAGTTTGGGTTTCCTTAGAAAAACCGTACCGGTCATGAACTTGCGGCGTCATATAACAGCAACGCTTTCTTAGAAACTAGCTTTGTATCCCACATACCTGTGTACAGCTGCCCCTGCTGGTCATATCACTGCCGATGTACGCCAGTATGTTCTCATGCCTCAGCAGCACAGTGGAGTATATCTCAGTCTCTCTCCTCCAGCTCGCCTCGTCTCGAGAGAAGAATATCTTGACGGCCACGCTGTCGGCGTACCACGAGCCGCGCCACACCTCGCCGTAGCGACCCTGGGGAGGGAAAAAGTTTTGTGAATAATAGAAAAAGTGACACTTATTTGAAGAATTGAATTTTCCTTTTGTTTTCATTTTTGTAAAACTGTTTAGGTTGTGGCGATACTACATCGCCACATGCGAACTACGCTCACACTGACGTCACGCAATATCCTGCATCGCGCAAACTCGCATATATACAACGTCCCGACATCAATCGGCACGGACGGCACGGTTGGCGCAGTGGTTAAGCGATTGACTGCTGCGCTGCGTGTCGCGGGTTCGATTCCCGCACGGAACAAATATTTGTATGACCTACATGTATTTGTTCCGAGTCTGGGTGTTTTTCTATCTATAATATGTATGTATTTACAAAAAAAATAAATGTATATAAGTAGTTTATCAGCCATCTTGTTACCATAACACAAGCATTAGGTTGCTTAGCTTGGGACTAGATGGCGCTGTGTGAACTGTCCAGGGATATTATTATTATTATTAATCGTCGCGCCCACTAGACACGACACCTGTCTAGTCGAAGGATCCTCCCTTCTCTATGGAGGATGAGTAAACTTTATCCCCTATTCCTCATACCGCTATGTTTTGTAGCAAAAAATGTGTAAGTTTCTGGATACATACTTTGCCGACACAGTCAGTGAGCGTGACCTGCTTGGCGAGGGTCCTCTGCACCATCAGCGGCAGGCCGGAGCCAGAGCCGCTGGTCACCGAGCACTCCAGGTACTCGCGCAGCGTGGAGTCGCCGGCTGCGGTCGCGCGGATGCAGTTACCATTCTGCGAGCCTTCTACACCTGGAAGGAGAACAATGTTGAAATTAAAAGTTCAGAAAGACAATCTGCGTAAAAGATGCTAGAAAAGTGGGTGACTACAGAGATGACGACTAATGGAGAAGTATTGAAAAAGCTATGCTACGGCGACCACAACTATACAGGATGGCAGGAACATCACTGCGCAACCCGTTACCATGGGTTCAGTAAGTATATGATTCTGACCACCCCAGCGTTGAATATTTTCAAGGGTTTTAAAAAAAAAGTTGCTGTTCTATACATTTTGACCGTGTAGGTATTGCACTTTTCTATGAAACGGCAGTTTCTTGAAGTGAAAACTCCTTTAGCGGCGTTGTGCACTTTTGTTGTGATGGGTAAAAAATGTTAAACTCGCGTCAGGACACGTGACCTGATCGAAAATTCGTAAGACGGAGCTCGCGCCAGGACATGTGACCTGATCGAAAATTCGTAAGACGGAGCTCGCGTCAGGACACGTGACCTGATCGAAAACTCGTAAGACAGAGCTCGCGTCAGGACTAGTGACCTGATCGAAAATTCGTAAGACTGAGGGAGAGTAGACCGCAGTCCAAAATATCAAAAATGTAATATTCAAGTTTTCACTTCTGCCGGCACTTCCGGAGAGCAACCCGTTTTTTTTATAACTGACGGAAAATTTCTACGCCGTGGTTCTAGAATGTTCTGAATTCTGAGTTTGTGCGTCATGTCCCGCCATCCTGTATTAAATTTTTATGAAACAAGAAAGTAAATCGTTTCTTGCATTGAAAAACATACCTTCGTAGAATGCACTGGTGACGTGTGGACTGAACAAGTTTGACGAGAAGTAGTTGGAGTCTGCGCCCAGCTTGTGTAGCGCCGCTCGGGATACGCGCAGCCTGGAATTAATTAAATATTTGTTAAAATAATATAAAAACAAAAGGAGTGTATGGGGTCGGGGTAACTCTGGCAGGAATGAAGTTCGGCTTCAGCACCCACGAAAACCATGAAAACTATCTCTCTCTCTGTGTGTGCCTATTATAAATAAAAAGTCGCATGGTGCCATAACGCATTTTCGTTACGTGACGATTTCTACCAGTTTACTCCTACCGCAAGCTACGTTAAAGAACTTCGTTCCAATAATTACTTATTTTATTTCTTTAGAAAACTTGCAACTGGGATAACATAACATCACGAGTGAAATCCCCGAATGGTTAGACAGAAATGTATGTACCTACAGTACACCCACATTTTGCCAAATATGTTTAAGTCCGATGTAATAAGAAGCGAACGTATTGCCATCAACTGTGCACTTATCTAGACTCAAGGCTGCTAGAGCGAAATTCCTGATGGAAAAATCGAATCACACTTTGCCCAACCTGGAAATCGAACCCGGGACCTCACGCCCCCTTTAATTTTTATTATTTGTTGTTATAGCGGTCATAGTAGTACACACTCTGTGAAAATTTCAAGTGTCTACCTATTCCAGTTCAAAAGATACAGCCCTGTGACAGACAGACGGACGGACAGCGGAGCCTTAGGAAGTTCCCATTGGCACCCTTTGGGTAGGGAACCCTAATAAAAAGCACTATGACACAAATATGTTGAATAGACAAGACGGCTGTCAGAAGAAATTAGGTATGTAGTTACATAAAACAGTTACATAAAACAGTTCCATAAAACAGTTTACGGAAAGGACTACTCTATGAGGATTACAAAATCTATTAGCTGTTAACAAAACCCTACCGGATAGATAGAAACATATCATATTGGTTTTATTGCGACATCACGGCTTATCATTGAAGTTAAACAGTTACCTGTGACTTCTCCTCAGCACAAAGATGGCCATAGCCCCGATGGCGCTGACGACGAGCACGGAGGCTCCGACGCTGGCCCACAGCTTCCACGCGTTGCTGGGGAGCGGCTCGATGGCCGTGTCGGCCAGCGGGGGCAGCTCGGGGAAGGAGCCGTCGTTGCACAGGTCGCCCTGGCAGCACGTGATGTTGTGCAGGCCGGCGTGGCGCTTGCGGAGGCTGCGAAATTGGTGTTATAATTAAAAATATTTATTTATTTATATACACACAAAGGGAGCAGTGGTGGTAACGTTCGAGAGGTCGTAGGTTTAAACCCAGACAGGCGCGTTACTTTGTGTAAATTATTTAATCACCACTGCTCTCAAAACGGTGTAGGAAAACATAGTGAGGAAACCGGCATGTTCTTGAACCAATCTTGAGAAGACATGTGACATAGCTACCAATCCGCACCGGGCCCGCGTGGTGGATTACGGCCTACTCCCTCTCACAGAAAGGAGACCTGTGTCCCAACAGTGGGTACGTCATAGGCTGATTATGTAAGCAATATGTCAAGAAACCAGTGAGGCCAGTCCAGTTGAAAACCAGCATCAGGCACTAGTTATCTGGTATTTTTGGTGAACTGGGTCAGCCGAATAAATTATATACATTTACAGAATAAAAAAATTTCATTTCATTTGTCCCTGCCACCCTGTATTTATATTACTCTCAAACCCAACATACCTCTGCTGCGGCGTGTTAGTCCTACAAGTGAACTGATAGTGGTCCCGCTGGGTGGAGCACCCTCGCGAGTGCCTCAGCTCGCCATCCGAGGCGCGTACTGAGGACTTGAAGCAGTACAGCGCGTCGTGGCACACCTCATCTGATGTGAAGCCACATTCTGGAGGGTCGCATTGATGGCATTTGTACCTAGAGAAGAAATGAAGTCTGATTTACATGTGATAATTGCTTGTGCATACTATAAGTTAAAGTAACAAAAATAGTTACACCGTCTTAGGTGCTGTGAGCGTGTGCTTGATGATTTTTTTCTTTCTTTTTTCAGGTGACTACGCAGTCAGCCTGTTTTTTTTTTTTTGTTGGTCTAATCATTGGACCAAAAAACATACAGGCTGGCGAGCAGCTGCAAACGCATTAGACTCAAATGCGTTTGATTCTTATTATACTGTGCCCACCCCATCTATACAAATAAATAAAATTGAAGTGTCTATTTGTAAATGTCAAAATTACAGCTTTTACTAAATGCATTTAAAATACTTATACGGTATTTATAAAAAAAAACAGTTTTAACAATTTTTGTCTGTCTGTTCCGGCTAATCTCCGAAACGGCTGGACCGATTGATTTTAACAGGATATTTCAGTGAATATCCTGTTAAAATGAATCGGTCCAGCAAATAAAAGTAGCCTAAGTTCATCAGCTGTAGTCAGTACTACAGCTGATGAACTTGGCTCCTTTTATTTTAGAAAAAAAAACGTTAATGTGACGCGAACCAAGTCGCGGGCAGCAGCTAGTCAATAATATTATAACAATGAACCACCCACAGAATTAACTCGATATTCTAATCAGAACACAACAGACGCACTACCGTAGATAACAGGAAGATAAATCATGTGTAGGGCAGTGATAAGGCCCATTCATGCTGTGATTCAGACACTGGCGATAATGTTATCAGAATGCTTTATGAATGAGCTGGAAAGTATCTTATTAGTTAGTATTTTACTTAATGGGTGGGTTCAAATCCAGGGAAATACCGATGTGACTTTTTCAATTCTTATGAACTCCGCCCCTAAGACGACCCACTGACCAACTTTCTTAGTTTATTTCTAAGTTTTGATATCACTTTTTTTTATTGTTATTCTATACAGGGTGGCAGGTTGTGCCTGTTAGATTCAGCACATGATTCTAAACACCCTCACGTCGATAGATTTCATCGGTTATTAAAAAAAAAAAATTGCTGTTTTATACATTTTGATCGCGTAGGTACCTATTGCATTTTCCTATGAAACAGCAGTTTTTTTTTGTTAACCGACAGAATTTTTTTTACACTAAGGTCTAAAATTATGGGCTTAATTCAGGGTTACAGGTTGCGTGTCGATGTCCCTGCCACGCTGTATCGTGTACCATTGCTGGGCAAAGGTCTCCCGTTTTTCCTTCCAAACCTGGTGCGGTCTCTGGCCATATTGGCCCTGCAAACGTTACCAGATCGTCACTCTGGCATTGGCGAAGGAAAACATTGTGAAACTAGGGGGCCTACTCCGAAGTGCTATGTGCGAATGTTCGGATCAAACTCAAACCATTTATTTCAATTAAACCATTTACAGGCACTTTTGAATTATCAAAATTAAATAGTCGGTCAGTTAGAAAGTTGAAGCTAGTTCGGACCGACACATGGCCGAACCGAATGAATATTATTGAAAAATGCGAAAAAAGTTCGGATCGGCTAAGTTGGGTCGGGACCATAGTCAATATTCGAAAGAGTGTAGGATCGGAACCGACCGAAGCAAATAGTAACTTCGTAGCAGGAAACGGCCGAACATTCGGCCGATACTACTTCGGAGTAGACTCCCTGGACTTTGTGATTGCAACCGTCTTGCTCCATCAATCAATACTCATGCCTTCTTTCTATGAGAAGAGGTATTTGCCAAGGCCACTAGACAGTTAGCCAAGGGATAGTAACAAGCTGGTATTAATACATATTACTTTACTATTAATAATGCGGTACTTTGCCTTAATTTAGAAGGAAGCTAGATTAAAAAAAATAACAACAAAGGTTGTAGGTTATTGCTGTCTCCATAGTTTAGTTGTGTTATGTGGGTAACTACTATAATTTTATTATCCTGGATGGATGTACTCTTTTAGGCAAAAACGACTGAACGGATTTGGATGAAATTTGGTACACAGATAGTTTATAACCAGGATTAACACATAGGATACTTTTTATCCCGATATTCCCACGGGATCGATTCTTATGCGGGTGATACCGTGAGGCGCTGCTAGTAATTAATAAATAAGTAGGGTGGACTAGCGACTTAGTTTGACACTAACGACTCCTGCGTCATTCCAATATATGAGCTTGTACATATCGGTTGTATTATTTTATCTCCACCCCCTTTCTGGTTATAACAAGTTGGTAAACCTTTATGAGAGCAGTGGTGGCCTAATGGTAACGGCCGCGACTTACAAGTTGTAGGTCGTAGGTTCGAACTCCATCAGGCGCTTTACTTTGGGTAAATAATTTCATCACCACTGCTCTCCAAACGGTGAAGGAAAACATCATGAGGAAACCGGCATGTCCTAGAACCAAAAATTCGAAGACATGTGACATCTACCAACCCGTATAAATAAATACATAGAATCACCGTTTATTACCTTTTTTGAAACTTCCTCCTCCTTCGGTTAGCGGTGCAAACAAAGATATTGATTTATAATTAACAGCTAATATTTTAGTTAAGATATTGCTGTGATTTTTTACAAGGAATGTTCAAAACTCAATATTATTTTAAAGTTAAGAAAGAATGTTGTTTTATGTAAAATTATTTTAAGAATAAATTATTTGTTGTTCTAAATTAGAATAATAATTTGACATAATTCTGTATAATATAATTGCATCTATGTAAAATCTTACCTTATACATATATGTATAAAAAAGGAGTAATGCATGTTGGCATGAACTTTACCACTAACCAATCTGATTTTCCTCAATCAGATTTCAGGTAGTATAAAATAAAAAACAATTACATTATTTTAGTATTAACCTAGATTTTTCAAAATTATAAAACAGAATAAACCGTAACCATTAAAAAAAAATATTTCTGTTAATAAAAGGTTTCTTAACATAATATTTTAAGTGATTAGTACCTGGGTTGTTGTACCATCATCTTTTCAATGGAGATGGGCTCATCAATCCGCTGTGCGTCGGGCCCTTGTGTGCTTCCTGATACACCATCTTCGTCCAGATCGGGTAGACCCGCTGCAAAAACATTAATGGTATTGGTCAGTTCCCGCCAATATTAATTATCGCGGAATATGATTATTACTTAGACCCAGTATGGCTCAACATACTGCTATGTTGAGAAAAAAAAACTTTTTTTTCTCGCAAACTATGCACAACATTTTGTAAAAGAGTTCTACATGAAGACTTCAATATGCTAAAAAAAATTTAAGCTTCTCACGCACAGTCCATAAAGTACAGTGGAGCTACGTTGTTGAGATTTTGTCCAACATTTATGAAGCAATGGATTAGCAATATCCTTCAAAATGATTCAGATTATGTATGATTGAAAGTGTGTTACGAAATTAGGGTCGAACTTTAAAAGAGACTGACCCCTGAGTTTGTATCGCCATAGCTTCTCAAGGGCAGTCAGATTGGAAATATTGACTCTGTTTAGCTTACTTTTTTTATATGATGTGTTAAAGTGATTCTGTTATCCTATTTTCAGAATAAACAATTTAATTTCATACAATCTAAAACATTATCCTCAAAATTAAGATGATTTAAGAAAATTGAATACAAAACTGAGGCTGTTTAGTGCAGCAACAGCAATGCAGCAGTCTCCTGAGCATTGTTGCTACCAAGACTGAAGGCCACCTGATGAGACACCTGTGCATAGTGCATGTATTCCTGCCAGGTGTCTCCAGAAGATGGCATAATAGGTATAGGATTTCCTAAGTTCCCAATTTGTTTATTTTTGTTTAGTTATAGTTTAAGTAATACTAACAAAATTATGTGTGGGTAATGTGCCTAAATTAAAGAAAAATAAATAAAATCTTTTAGGCTAAAAACAGAAGTAAAGGCAGTTTACAACTGTTGACTGGTAGATCGCTGATTTGAGGTCCTTTTATAACGTAGTCAAGCAAGATAGCTTTAATATTTTAGGACAATAAAATAGTACAAAGTAATCAGCTAATATAGTCAACTGTTTACAAAGAATAAGCTTGATGGCTTCAAGCAACAAATTCTCTCGATTTAATTGGACGTAGTTCAGCAGAGAAATGACTCAATCCACAAAAAGTAATTTTTGAGTTATCGAGGTTTTCATTTTAGGTGTGTATTGCTGCAATGATGTTGTGTATGGAATGTTTTGAAATATTGTAGTTGTATTACATAGACTAACGCAATTTTCCTTTCTGCTTAACTACGTCAAATTGACTTATTCATAGACTGATTCACTACAGGACATTCATCTTCATAACTTTATTAGAACTAAGATCTAAGATCTTACAATGGCAAAAGCTAAGGTGTCATGTTATTGTTCAATACAGTTTTGATATTTAGAGTACTTTTATAATATTATTGCATTGTCTGCCGATTATTATCGCTGTTTAGAAGGAATAACGTCTTGAACTAAAAGCTATATTGTATTGTTTGTTGGACCAGGGTCACAGGCTCATAACGCTCAAAAACTACTACCCACGGGTGCTCTAGTTCCAAGTTAGGCCTTCGTATTTCCATAAATGAACAACTACGTTAAATAACACCTGTATTCACTATAACAGTTCATGTTGTGATTATTACTACGGCCATATCAAAGCGTAATACAAAATAAAACAGATCCAATAGCACATTTGTGAATTCTGTTGAAAAACAATAATAGAAAAACTGGAATACGGAAGCCACTATGAAATTCACTTTTCTACATTTCTGTGATGTTCAGTATTTATATAAACTGAGTGTAACACTTTAAGAGATGTTTTGGTATTGTAATATATGGAAAAAACTTACCCCAGCAAGCATTTATCAATAGAAATGTGAACAAATATCGTAATATGACAACGTCCGCCATTCTTCATTCATCATAACAATGCACTACTGAGACCAAATTGCGATCTTATTCTTTGACAAGTAGATTAAAATATATATTGCAACCAATATTTCCATGTGTCATATGTAATGATTTAAAAAAAAATTAGATATGAATTAGTTTTAATATTTTATCATTTTCGTATAACATTAATAGTATGAAAATGAATAGTGAATCGTTTCCTTTGCAATGTGTCGACTTCCTCCCTGTTTGCTTTATCCACAGACTAACTAAGTAATACGCTGAACCGTTGACAGAGAATAAGATAGGTATGTCTTGAACTCAATTTAGTTTCTGAACGACAGAAGAAATGGTTTTTGATAGGGATATTTGGTGGTTTGAAATAAATTAATACGTGAATGTTATAAACATTGTGTTTATTTTGTGTAAGAGAAAAAACAGATTAAAATCTTAGAAATGACACCGTACATCAATCACTTAGAATCTCTAGAAAACAAATTCAAAAATATGTCATAGAGAAACATGGACAGCATCACGAGCTTCCAACACCTTCTCCTGATGTTCGTTCATGTTGCTGAAAACACGTCTCTCTATATATGCATTAATCTTGCACAGTGTCTTTCGAACTTTACTTTTGACAGTGGTTTTGTCATTACGTCAGCCAACTGTATCTCTGTTGGACAGTAGCTGATATTGATCAGTCCGTTCACGAAGTGTTCGTGTATAAAATGGTATCGCACATCTATGTGCTTCGACCTTTTGTTGAAGGATCCCGATTTTACGAGTTGAATCGAACTTTGGTTATCAACATGCAAATTTATTTTTATATCCACATCGATTATTTCCTTCAACAGAGATTTCAGATGCAATGCCTCTTTGCAACAGTCTGCTGCAGCTATGTACTCGGCTTCAGTCGATGATAATGCCACTATAGGCTGTCTCTTAGATGCCCATGCGATTGGTCCATCAGCTATCATAAGCACGGAGCCAGAAGTGCTTCTTCGCGTCAATGGATCTCCAGCATAGTCCGAGTCGCTATAAGCATCGATATTCTCTATCGGTGTGTTTCGTTTGAACAAAATGCCTTTTTCATTGGTTCCCACCAAATATTTGAATATTTTCTTAAGTTTTTTGACATCTTCTCTAGTGGGATTTTCGACCTTCCTGCTAACTTGATTGACCGCTTGTGCGATGTCTGGTCTAGTTCTGGTAGACAGATATAGTAAACTTCCCACTGCCTCCCTATAGGGATATTCCTTCTCCTGGACAGTTTCCTGTATCGACTTTGAATCGCTACTTGCGGGCGTGTCACAAGGTTTGGCATTTTTCATATTATATTTTTCCAGTACGTCATTTATATAAGATCTCTGAGTAAGAATTATTCCTTCTTTTGAGTTTCTTATTTCCATACCCAGATGGGTACTTGGATTTTGATTCTTTTTCATTTCAAATTTTGTTTCAAGTTTCTTCAAAATAACTTCGATCTTTTTCTTGTCTTTTCCTATGATAAGACCGTCATCGACAAATAATCCGATTATTATAGACTTACTTTCGTTTATGAAAACGCATCGATCGGTTTTTATCGTCTTGAACCCCAAATCAAACATCGCTTGGGTAAAAGTTTTATTCCATGTTAATGGAGCTTGCTTTAAGCCATACAACGACTTTTTCAGCCGGCAAACTACTTCAGTAGTATTGCAATTAGTTTTATAGCCAACAGGTAGTTTCATATAAACTTCATCTGTCAACTCTCCGTACAAGAATGCTGTCTTGACGTCAAATGTCATGAAGTAGTAAGATTTGGATGCGGCAACGGCTAATAAAGTTTTTAAGGCAGATTGACCTACTACTGGGCTATATACGTCTTCAAAATCCAGGTTTCCTTTCTGCTCGCAGCCACGTACGACTAATCTGGCCTTGTATGTACCGTCATCTTTAATCCGAAATACCCATTTGTTCGACAAAATTTTGTGTCCTTTGGCTTCTGACCTGTCAACTAATACCCAGGTGTTATTTTTCTGTAGTGAATCCATTTCAGACTGTATCGCCTTCTCCCAATTTTGTCTGTCGGTGCCCGTCACTGCATCTTGATATGTAAGAAATGAACAGTCATAGACATCATTACTATCTGATGTAAACATAGTCACGCAACGACTTAACTCGTAATCTTTGGTCCATGCTGGTGGTCTCACTTCTCTTTGTGGTCTTTCACTTGAGAGAGGTGGGTCAACTGGATCTTGACTGGAGCTGGAAGAAGAAAGATTAGTAGGTTCCTGAAAAAATAATTTATTATTCATTTTGTTTTTAATTTCAGGTATTTCAATCTCGATTAATTCTGTTTCTGGTTCTAGAGTTAAGTCTTCGTTTTTCTCAGCAGGAGTATCGCCATAATGCATCTTTTCGATTACTTTTATGTCTCTGCTGATAACAACGTCATTCTTTTCCGGTATGTAGATTCTAAAACCTTTAGCTTTGTTTGCATATCCCAAAAATACTCCTTCTGTCGCTTTGGCAGAGAGTTTTCCTTTTCGGTTTTTGTTCATTACAAAGGCTCTGTTTCCAAACACGTGTAGGTGATTTCCCGATGGGGTTCTTCCTACCCACTTCTCATATGGGGAGTTTCCTTTGAGAGCTTTTGCTGGGCTTCTATTTGTCAAATAGTTTGCAGTGTTCACTGCTTCTGCCCATAGATTTGCAGGAATGTTAGAATCTATCATCAGACATCTTGCTTTATCCATCAGCGACCGATTTTTTCTTTCACTCACGCCATTTTGCTGCGGTGTATAGGGTGCAGATAGTCTTCGGCTTATGCCGTTATCTTTCAGGAATTTATCAAACGCTTTCGACCTATATTCGCCTCCATTGTCAGACTGAAGGTTTTCAATTTTCTTCTTATGAAACAGTTCAACATAGTTTTTATACTCCTTGAATTTTTCAATAACTTCGCTCTTTTCTTTTAAGAAGTAAACACAGCAGTATCTTGTATAGTCGTCAATAAATGTAACGAAATACTTTGATCCTCCCATTGATTTATGCTCAAAAGGGCCACATACGTCACTGTGAATTATCTGCAGCACTTTGGTAGAGATTATATGTTCATGGCTTTGAAATGGTAGAGTGGTAAATTTACCCTTGATACAAGTCTCACAGGTACCCAAAGTTTTTTCATTAAAACCGAGTCCTCGCATCATTTTTTTTTTAACCATTTCCTTTAGATCTCTTTCATTGACATGACCTAATTTCTTGTGCCATTTCATAATTTCGCCTTCAGCACTGGGCGTGTAATTTGCTGTCTCTTCCAGCTCATCGAATTCAATGAAGTATAGTCCATTTCTTCTACTAGCTTTTAAGTAAACTGTTCCGTCTTTTATGATACTGGCTTGTTCCTTTTCAAATAAAACTTTATAGCCATGATCTGTAATTTTACTTACTGACATCAAGTTGTTTGACAAATCAGGCACATATAATGTGTCAATTATAGTATGTTTCCAATCTTTTATATAGAGTTCTGCGTTTCCTTTCCCTTTAACTTCGGTCGAATGGTTCTCTGAAGCTAGTCTTAGAGTGTCAGATGCAGGGATTAAGTTACAGAGTATACTTTTGTCACCCGTCATATGTGATGTACAACCACTATCTAGACACCATAAATTGCTTTTAGTTTTTGACGTTCCTGTTGTTAAACAGATATTATGCGTCTCTTCTTGACCTTTAGTTTTATTAGAGTTATTTGGTCTCTTCTTTGACCAACAAGATTCTGTGGAATGGCCTTTCTTCTTACAATTTTTACAATATTGTACCCTTTTCTTTGTCTTGGCATAGAATGCTTCTGAAGTCTGTGGTTCGCTTGTTTCGCTTTGCCTTCTTGCTTCGTATTCTTCTATGATTTTAACTTTTAAAATGTCAGGACTTGGTAGAGCATCTCTCGACTCAATTGCCGTTCTGAAGCTATCAAAATTTGTAGGTAAACTGTATAACATCATAATGCTTAATAATTCTGGATGAATTTTGACATCCATATCTTCTAATTTACCCACTACGTCCATAAAATTACTGAGATGGTCTCTTATATCTTCTTGTGAAGTCATTTTCTTCAATACTAGTTGCTTTAATAGCGTAGCCTTTCTCGCGGGTCCTGAACTCTGATGTACAGATTTTAGTTTATCCCATACCTCTTTGGACGTGTTACATCCTTTAATTTGTTTAAGTTCTGGTGGAGATATAAGTAGAAGTAGCTCTGACCTTGCCTTTAAGTCTTCCTTTAGGAATGCACTCTTTTCTTCGGCAGTCGCAGTTGCCGCTAACGTTTTTCCACCACTAGCGTACTCCCATAGATCGTATCTTATGAGAATCGCCTGTGCTTGTAAGCACCAGGTATCGTAATTCGATTTGAATTCGATTCGAACAATGACAATCAAGCAAACATCATATTCAATCAAAACGGTGAGACAAAGATTTTAATAAATACAAGTATACATGGTAACAGTGAACACGAAACTGAAATAAATGCAACGACGTGCAACAGCAACATTCAGGCTAACGAGCTGAAACCAATCACACTACCAAAATTATCATCAAATTCTTATAATATTGTCATAAATATGAAGAAAGTTATTATCATTGCGGATCAACAGGGACGGTTTATTCAGAGAACTCTGCAAAAACTCTTAGGCAAAGATTTTTCAGTTCGATGTTTTTGGAAGCCAGGAGCATCTCTACATGAGGTCTTAGACACAGAAAAAACAGAAATAAATTTATTGAATAAAAACGACTTCGTGGTTGTTTTGGGCGGTGTTAACGATAAAAACCCAGAAGAAATTCAACTCGGTCTTATGAAATTTTTGAATACTACCAAAAACACAAATGTTATAATTTCTGAAGTACTATTTAATACTTATTTAAATGAAAGAAAGTTGAATTACAGATTGAAATTTATCTGTTCTCAGTACACTCATGCAACATATGTGGACATGAATTTCTCATTGTATGTGCCAAAATATCGCTTTCTATCATTACACACATCACAATTATTGCTTAGAGAAATTTTGAGAGCTGGTTATAAGCAAAACTATGACAGACATATGAAACTTAAACTTAACACTCATAGTAAAACTCCTACTGCTATTGACAAAAGTACTCAGACATTAACGGAAACAGAGCTAAACAATTTAAATTTAGATAATGAGAATATTCCGGCGAGTAATGATTTTTTTCGTTTATAAACACATGAATATTCTCCATCAAAACATTAACGGTCTACTTACTAAAATAGATGAGCTTACGGTTCATTTGTACTCATTAGGAGAAAATATTAACAGCATCCCTGTTGACGTTCTCTGCATTACCGAGCATAATATGACTGTAGAAGATGCTAAATTACTAAAAATGCCTAATTTTACCCTAGGTGACTCTTTCTCACGAAATAATAGGAATGGAGGTTCTTGCATAATTATAAAATCGAGCCATAAATTTAGAGTGGTTACTGAAGCCAAAAGTCTAAGTATTACTAATATATTTGAATGTAGTGGTATTGAACTTATAGAACATAAAATTATAATATTATGTATTTATCGACCACCAAAAATTGGCAAAGAATATATTGACTTATTTTTCACTAGACTAACGGACTTATTAAATAAAATATGTTTTACAAGAAAAAAGGTTATACTATGTGGTGATTTTAACATTAACAGGTTAGACGATAGCAACATCTCCCGACAGTTTGAGCAATTACTAGCGTGTTATAATTTAAAATTATCAATAAATCAACCGACTAGACTGAGTAGCATGACATGTATCGACAATATAGCCCATAATATCAGAGGCTCCAAATCAAAAGTTGTAGAACTCTCGCTATCTGATCATACAGCACAAATTTTAACGTTCCCTGTAAAGAAAAGTTATCACATCACACACTGGTTCAAATCTAAACGTGACTATAGTGAAGATAACGTGAGGAAATTTATAAATTGCATTGAAAGCCTCAGTTTTACAGAATGTTACACAAATAATGACCCTGAAAAGGCTTATGAGGCATTTTATGAGCTGTTTAAGCTATTTTATGATCTATGTTTCCCCATCATACGAGTTAAGATACCTATTTCCAAGAAACCAAAATGGCTAAGTAATGGTATCCGAGTATGCTCTAAACGAAAACGTCAACTACTTTGGAAGTATAGGTTAACATCTAATCCGAAAGATAAAAAATACTTTAAAGAATACACAAAAAGGCTAAGAACTATAATTAAAAAGACCCAAAAATCACAAAACAATTATTATATAAGTTCAGCTACCAACAAACCCAAAGCGACATGGCAGATAGTAAATAACTATAAAACTGTAACTCCCAAAGAGGATATTATGGAAATTAAAGTAAAGGATAAAACAATTACGACGCCGAAAGAAATAGCTGAAGCTTTTAATAATTATTTTATAGATGACATAAAACCTACAACTAAGGAAAATGATACCTACCCAAAAACACTAACATACAATAATTGTAATTCAATGTTCATGAAACCGACTAATCCGTACGAAGTTGACCAAATAATAAAAGGACTAAAAAACACTAATAGTACAGGGTATGATAATATAAATACTAAAATAATTAAATGCGTTTCCCATATCATAGCTCCAGTACTCAGCACAATTATAAATGTGTGCCTGGAATACGGAATATTTCCGTCAAAACTAAAAATAACAGTCATTAACCCATTATTTAAAAAGGAAGATAGAAAAGAGATGAAATTTTATAGACCAATAGCTTTAATACCAATTATTGCAAAAATTTTTGAAAAAGTAATTTATAAAAATTTATATAACTATTTTGAATCCAATAGTATATTCACACATAAGCAATTTGGGTTTCGAAAAGGCAAATCAACGGGTGACGCACTTTTTAATTTTTTGAAGAAGGTAATGACAGGACTGGACAATAAACGACATATAACTACAATATTTATGGACATGTCAAAAGCATTTGACTACGTAGACCATGACATACTCTTAAATAAATTAGAACAATACGGAGTTAGAGGGAATGCTTTAGATCTTATAAAATCATACCTCAAAAATAGGGTTCAAATAACACAAATAACAAGAATATCAAATAAAACAAAATATGAACAAACGTTTCATTCTAAGCCTAAAACGATTAAGTACGGGGTACCTCAAGGAAGTATTCTTGGTCCACTTTTGTTCATAATATATATAAATGACTTCCCAAAAGCCATTATCCATGACATGATATTGTTTGCAGATGACAGTACAGCTATTTTCACTGACGAGGATGAAGATAAATACGAAATTAATGTAAATAATTCCCTTGAATGTATTATAAATTGGTTAAATGTAAATAATCTTAAAATTAACTTAGAAAAAACTTGTTATATTTCGTTTGCTAATATAAATAAAAAAATAAAGAACCTAAACGTAAAATACAAAGGTGAAACTTTAAAAGAAGTTAAGACAACCAAATTTCTTGGCATACATATTGACTCTGCACTAAACTGGAAAATACAGATTGACCATGTTTGCAAAAAACTTAATCAGTTCTCATATGCCCTCTACATGTTAAGTAAAGTTGCAAATGAGAGTACTTTACTAAGTGTTTACCATGCATATGTAGGCTCCATACTAAAATACGGTATCCTATTCTGGGGTAATTCACCGAACAGAGAGTGTGCTCTAAAAGCACAAAAAAAGTGCATCAGAAGTATATGCGGATTGAGACAGACTGATTCATGTAGACCAGTTTTCAAAAGGTTGAAAATCTTAACCCTACCTTCACTATACATATTTGAAGCGGCAATGATGATAAAACGCGATATAGATAAATATGAAACGTTGAGAAGTGCGAGACACAAAACTGAACTTAAAGGCATTCAATGTAGAACAGTAAAATTTAAATCGAGTGTATTTGGTGCTGGAGTTAAAATCTATAACAAGCTACCAAACTGTATCAAGAATATCTCTTCATTAAAGGTTTTTAAATTAAAGCTAAAAGAATTTCTCTTATGTAAAGCGTATTATTCAATTAATGCATTTCTAACAGACCGAATTATTGACTAAACTTGTTTTTGACTTATTTAATGTGAATGATATGACTGTAATAATTATGTCTTCTAATGAATGTTGGTATGAGGTTGAATAAAACTTGACATGTTGAACTTATTTTAATTTAATTACTTTTTTTGTACTGATTTAATGTAAATCGCATGACCAAAATAATTATGTCTATTAATAATGTCTGATGAGGTTGATGAAATATTGACATGGTAAACTTATTTTTCTATTTTTATTTTTTGACTTATTTAACTAAATTGTGTGTCCCTAATAATTGTATAAAAATTAATGTAAAATAAGGTTGACTAAAACAGCCAACGCAATGGATAACAACCACCAACCAATTATGAGTGTAAATTATTATTATTCTTTATTTTAACATAACCAACATTGACAAACCTACCTACTTATTAATATAAATATTGTACACCCCATGGGTATGTTACAGTGATTCATTAATACTATTGTAAGATCTGTTTATTTACCTGTGACAAACAATAAATAAATGAATTATGAATTATGAATTATGATTTTGTCAGCGGTTCTATGCTTCGACTTGAGCTCATTTTTTTTTAAATTTATTTTCTCATTTACTTACGGTTTTATTCCATTTGCCACTAATTATCCAACCACGCTCTGCTACCACTGATAGGGATATTTGGTGGTTTGAAATAAATTAATACGTGAATGTTATAAACATTGTGTTTATTTTGTGTAAGAGAAAAAACAGATTAAAATCTTAGAAATGACACCGTACATCAATCACTTAGAATCTCTAGAAAACAAATTCAAAAATATGTCATAGAGAAACATGGACAGCATCACGAGCTTCCAACAGTTTTTTGGACGAAAAACTAGTATTCGGATGCACTTCGTTTAAAAAAACTAGTTTTTGCCTAATGGTAGAAATCTATAAACTTAAAAATTGGCCCGAATACTTATTTACCTTAATAAATACATAATGAAGATCGTAAACACTAATTTTCGAAAACTCACTTTCAAATAGCTTTCAAAGTACGAAATACACGCGGACGAAGCCGCGGGCAAAGGGCTAGTATATTATATTATAATGCACTCTGTGGTGAATCCGATCGCTTCAATATTTAAAAAATGGCCGTTTTTGTTTTGTTTAGCTACGATTTCACGTTTGAATTTTCTTTTAAGTTTTTATTTTAAAACAAATAGTTATGCTTTAATAGAACACGTTAAATCAACCGTATTTTAATTGAAGATTCATTGCAACAGTTTAATTTAAGTTGTGGATACTCTTGTATATTTAAAATGCCACGAACAAAACGGCCTGTGAGGAAACAGGAAAAGAGCACTGATGACGGTGATGCATTAAAAAAGTTGAATAAACTTGGTAAGTTATAGTAAATTAATGAAGCATCTTTACTTCCAACGCCTATAATCATAATAAAACTAACCGTCTATTTGTACTAAGACCAGCGCCATCAAACCATTGTTTACAAAGTAAAGCCAAGCTTTTTAGCAGATTTTAGCAGCTATTTCATAATAAAATCAAAGATAATCTGTATTTTTGACTGCATCTTACCTGTTACATGAGAATCTATAATTAGTATTTGTTTTGATGATGATTTCAGTGACAGACCAAAAAAATAAAATAGATTCCCGAGCTCATATGGAGCTTCGAAATGTGGAGCTCGCTTTCAAGATACTACTCGGGTCGATCAGCAACGTTTATCTGCAGAAAACTGTTGGGCAGCTGGTAAGGAAACAAAGTTTTAGACATCTTTAGAAAGTTTTTTTTCATTCTCTAAAATTATTTTTGGACTTGAATGAACTCTCTAGTAGCACACATAACACAAAGCACAACACAAACAACAAAGTGACATGTGTTAAGAACAACAGTGTGTGCCTCACGGCTGCACCAAAAATGACAATGGACATGTGCTGGATAAGTAACACTAAAGTTAAATGAAACATGCTTTGAAAAGTTGTGAACCTACAAAAAAAAAAAAAATATGTATATACATAAGTAATATCTACAAAAAAGAAAGAAATAAGTACTTAAACCTGATAAACTTATTTTTATCCACAAATAAATCGAAAATACTGAATAATGTTCCAGAAAACAGAGCTACACCTGAAAGAAGTCACAAATACTAGAAGAACCCGTCACTCAGCCCGCTCAGAGTCACATGATGACGGTAATGACTGTATCCTTTAACACTGAATTTCTTTTTTTTCACCATCACAATCATGGGTAGGTATACTATGTCATCTCTTGTTTCTGTCCTTGTAACTTGACCTTAGTGGGTTGATGTTTAGCTAAGTAATTAAGAGCAGTGATCATTTCTTGGTAGTAACTAATTATTTTAATTTGTACAGTCCAATTCAAACTTTATGGCGACTTGGAACATGAGGCGAGTCGCTGCGCTAGTAACAAATTCACCTGTCAGCAGGGGTTAGGGGTGGGGTATTGCACAGCCAGTAGGTCACCTCACAGCCGCTATAAAGTTTGAATTAGGCTGTAGTGTTGATTATTGTATAATGTAAGTACTTAGTAATTTTAGATGATCATCTGTTTATCTTAGGCCTAGTCTACAGCTCCATAAGCAGCTTTTGCAGCAATACATAACCACATGTATAAAACAATATTGGTTTAAAGAATAAATTCATCTCACCTCCTTTTACATGGGATTTTTAACATAACTACATAACTGGCGAAATATGGGTGCACCATACACCACTACCTATCTCTTCTGGGAGTATTACTGTGCCATGGTGGCCCATGTTAACGGTGGACGCATTTTCGGTCGTAGGTGAGAACCCAGCCAGGCGTTTTAGTTTGTGTAAATTATTTCATCACAACTGCTCTTAAAACGGTGAACGAAAACATCGTGAGGAAACCGGTATGTTCCAGAACCAAAAAAAAAATCTAAGACATGTAACATTTACCAACCCGCACTGGGCCCGCCCAGTGGATGCCGGCCCACCCCTTACTGGGGGGGAGGCCTGTGTCCCAGCAGGGGGAACATTTTATTATAGGCTGAATAACATCATTATTTCAGCTGAAAGACATCCAAATCTGGACATAGGCAGCCATAGGCATAGGCTATGCATAGGCGAAGGCATTATAGGTTCTTGGGGGAGCCCGAGCACCTCCACCATCTAATATGCTATGAATAAAATTATATGAAATTGTCTGTTGTAAAAAAAACTTTATTTAGAACACTCTTCAACACTTAAAATCTTCAAACCGTTACTCTCAGTTCCTCTCATCGGTCTAAAGCCATGAACTAACCCCTCTACCATGTTTCCACTAACGGGGCGCTTCCTTGGGGCAGGCTATCTGACGGAGAACTCCTCGCAGGGCTCCGGCGGCGGCGGCAAGAAGCATCTCGGTGAGTACCAGGCTTTTATACTGCACCTAGATATATCTGGCCTGTTTGTATTGGCGTTTTGCCACTGGCTTTGGTGATGGAACGGTCAAGATAGAGGTAATGCAACAATGTAGCATGCTCTTATATTATATAGGGTGGTAGGGACATCGACGTACAAACTATGAATTCATCACATTATTCTAAACCCCCTAGCGTCCAAATTTTTCGTTCGTTATAAAAAAAACAAACGGCTGTTTCATAAAAAAGTGCAAGGTGCTATCGCTAAAATCTATATCTGACCACCGTAAGGACTATTCCTGTTGCAGCGCATATTATTAGTCGACCTAAAAAGGATGCTCGTTTGTTTTACTTACGGACGCAGCTGTGGTCGTCATGTGCACGGGATTTTGTTTTTAAAATGGTCAGATATAGATTTTGGCGATAGTACCTACACGGTAAAATTTATGTATAATAATAATAATCATCTCTTTAATTCAGAATACAATTCCATAATTACAACATTACAAAGGGTACCAAGATGTTAGTAACATAAAAACTTAAAAACTATGTTAAAAGAGCAAATTTTATTTTTTTAAATTACTGACTGAAAATTTCGTCGCAAGGGGTCCAGAATCATACTGAACCCATGGTAACAGGTTGCGCGTCGATTTTCCTGCCACCTTATATAATTTGCCTCCATCTTGACTTGACCATGCTGTCGCCGTGCCAATGCTGGACCGGCTAACAAAATACGCCCATGCTGTGACATATCAGGTTGTAGCTTTCGTATCCTTGAAGGTATTTTATCTGTGTAGTATTTTCTTTCATTATTCATATAATCATTTATCATCTTAAAGCTTAAGTTAAGGCAGCTTTCGTCGCGACGCGATCTTAAGGTCACTCGGAAATAGATATATTTGAATACTTATCTAGTTTCGAGTGTCCCGGATCCGCACAGAGCTGCAATCTGATTTGGATATTTATCCCTCAAATTATGTCTTAAAAGGTAAGGTAACATGCGTATTAGTTCTTAAAAATGTATTTTGTTAAAACAATTCAGTTTGATATACCTAATTACAAAATCGTCGTTTGCTAGTCTGGTTCGCAAAGTAACTTTGTAGAATGTAGCCTCAAGACTTGAAAAAAAACAAAGATAAAAACTAAAACCCAACTTCGACATAAACGCCAACTAAAAAGGACATCGTAGCAAAATAAAATCAGTTTTCGTATATCATGTAAATTTATGTAATTAAGGCATAAATGGTACACTTTGGTAAAAACATAACCTTTCCTTTTGGCTTTGTCGTAGTCGGGTAAAAATATACATCAATGTCACAAATTCTTTATATTGAATGTTAAATATTCAATTGTATTTTACAGCAGTCCCATCATCAAGCAGCCGTTCCACGACCGCAGGCCGCTCCACCGCCGCGGGCCGCCGCTCGCGCTCAGCAGACGCGTCGTGTCGCAAGCCTCCGCCGACCGCCAGCAAAACTGTGCAGCGACGACGATCGCGCTCCGTCTACCGCACGCCCGCTTACAACAAGAATGCTGCGCTTAGCTATCCTGCGATCACTCCCAAGGTAAGAGACGGTAGAGTTTGTATGGAAAACAAGAGCGTGCAGCGACGACGATCGCGCTCCGTCTACCGCACGCCCGCTTACAACAAGAATGCTTCTTTCTTTCATGTTCCTGAACGGGCGCAGTCCGTTGGAACTGGTCATCTCTTAGCTGCCACGGCTTATTTTATTATTGGATTGTTTTTTTTTTTCTGTTTGCGTCTTTTTTACATCGTTCTCACAAATCTCATATATATATATATGTAGGATCAGGAGTGCCGAGCGGTATATTATATCGTCAGGGTTTGGAGTTCCCATGTTATTAGGATAAACAGGACGGTATAAACAGTTACAGGGAACTGTAATAAAATTACAGTACACAAAAAATACACTATACAAAAGACACAATAATAGGTAAATATTAAAAACAGTTAATCGAACAAACCCTTTAGGGTCACAGTTCGTACAGCGGCCAAGCCACCCAACACAAAGTGTATCTACTCGCTATTTAGCAAGCCAACACAGCTATGTAAATATACAGCAACGCTGTACCAGGTAAACCGACAGTTTTGTCGGGAGCAGGTGCTCTGTATTGAGTCGAATCCGAAGACCGACTGACGAGCAAAACGAGTGCACGCTCTTTTATAGGATGATGCCACCTTGCAATCCCTCCACGACAACTCAGTCCAATGACGCACGTCAAGTGTTTACTTGATACAAAACACTAAAATACGCTAAATCTAATAAGACTTACATCATAACGTAATCAAATAATACAAGAATAATTGTCATAAATAAACAATAGTGATTTGACAAAGTAAAACATTTTAAAAACAAAGTAACATGGCATCCGTTGTTTTGAATAAAACCAACGGGTACAATTTATCGAAATAAGTTGCCATAAATCAATTAGGGCGTACACCAAGTACTCAATAAATTATGTCTCGATTTATTAGACAATAATTGATAGTGAAAATCACTTAAATTGATAATAAACACAAATCATAACAAATTCTGTTGACTACCCACAGTTTTAATTTGACAACCATCTCCGACACGGCCAGAACTGACGTTCTACACGGCCTCGTGTGATCCTGAATCACTTAGTGTATATCGATCGGCCTTTCTGACAAACAAAATGCTTAACAAAAAGTATGTTGTAAAGAAAAATCCTGAATTAGTTAAGTAAAATCAATCAATAGCAGTTGCATCGCAATAATTCAAAATGATCATACTGTTACAGACAATACAAAGCTCAATTAAAGTAGAGACATAGTCTCCCAGCCAAAATCACACCATGGGATTTGACAAGTAACTTGGAGTCGAATAGACAACTCGCATAGGCGTCAAAATAGACAACCCGCATAAGCGTCAAGTTCAACGTCCAAATCCAGGAGTCAACATAGACATCCAATTAAGCGTCAAGATAGACATTCAAAACAAGAATCAACATAGATATCTTGTCAATTCAGCTATAGTATGTCAGTAGCAGATGAAACATCATCATCAGTGTCAACATTGACATCATCATTATCAGTGACTGGACATTCAGGCATTTTTCGTACACTATCATGGGCATATTTGAAAATTCTATTGCTACTCAGGGACCTTTAAATAAACAGTAATGTTTTCGACACTCAGGCTATACCATTTAGATGTCAGTGAAGTGACCTGTCGATTGGAATATGCGGCTAAAGATTCTCCTTCTTTTGGTTGACCATTATGAAGGTTATTGAGGGTAGAGAGTTATTCTTTGGATTAGAAACAATTGCTAAAGTCGCCGAATCACGCTGTTGTTCAGCTAAAAGCCAACTATTAGACAGAGTTGTAATATCAACACGTTTTTGTTCTGCTTTGTTAATTGATTGTGGAAGGGGGTTTCTTGAAAGAAAGTCTACGTGGTTCATATATCTGCATGCTCGTAATATCAAAATTGTAAGCCTGCATACGCCACTTGGGAAAGACATGTGTTAGCACTGCCCTTTGAGGCTTTTGTAGGTACTCCAAGATTGAGCATTGGAATCGGGTAGGTCTAGTTCAAAATCAGGCAAGCGAATTACAGAGACGGAGCAGAGTGCGTTTTAAGCGATTCAATTAACTGAGCCATATTACGGTTCTGAAGCTCTAACATTACTCGCCATGGATCACCAATACCCTGCGATTCCTGGGCTAAACCTAATCCCACTTCTGATGTAGGATCAGGAGTGCCGAGCGGTATATTATATCGTCAGGGTTTGGAGTTCCCATGTTATTAGGATAAACAGGACGGTATAAACAGTTACAGGGAACTGTAATAAAATTACAGTACACAAAAAATACACTATACAAAAGACACAAATAATGGGTAAATATGAAAAAAACAGTTAATCGAACAAACCCTTTAGGGTCACAGTTCGTACAGCGGCCAAGCCACCCAACACAAAGTGTATCTACTCGCTATTTAGCAAGCCAACACAGCTATGTAAATATACAGCAACGCTGTACCAGGTAAACCGACAGTTTTGTCGGGAGCAGGTGCTCTGTATTGAGTCGAATCCGAAGACCGACTGACGAGCAAAACGAGTGCACGCTCTTTTATAGGATGATGCCACCTTGCAATCCCTCCACGACAACTCAGTCCAATGACGCACGTCAAGTGTTTACTTGATACAAAACACTAAAATACGCTAAATCTAATAAGACTTACATCATAACGTAATCAAATAATACAAGAATAATTGTCATAAATAAACAATAGTGATTTGACAAAGTAAAACATTTTAAAAACAAAGTAACATGGCATCCGTTGTTTTGAATAAAACCAACGGGTACAATTTATCGAAATAAGTTGCCATAAATCAATTAGGGCGTACACCAAGTACTCAATAAATTATGTCTCGATTTATTAGACAATAATTGATAGTGAAAATCACTTAAATTGATAATAAACACAAATCATAACAAATTCTGTTGACTACCCACAGTTTTAATTTGACAACCATCTCCGACATATATATAAATTCAACATTAATTTACCATTCAACATTTAACTAATATTTTTGTATCAATATAATTTCTAAATCAAACTCAAAACTCAAACTCAAATCATTTATTTCAATTAAACCATTTACAGGCACTTTTGAATTGTCAAAATTAAATAGTCGGTCAGTTAGTCAGAAAGTTGAAGCTAGTTGCCCATTCCAAAGCGTAGATCTCTATGGAGAAGAACGGGCAAGAAACTCCATGGACACTCTTTTAAATCAAGACATTTTTACAAAATCCTGGTTACATTATTCTTATTGCTTCTATATGTGAGAACAATGTAAAAAAACAAATTAAAATATAAAATTAAAAATAAGCCTTGGCAGTTAAGAGATGACCAGTCTCAACTGATGGCGCCCGTTCACGAACATGACGCGTGGATCAGCACCACCCAGCTCACCATTTCGTAGGGAACCGAATGATCCAACACACGCGCCACCACCAGTGAGACATTTAAGTGAGCATGACATATTCTCAACTGCCATGCTCTTTCAAGTCAACATCAAAATATCATAAAAATAAAGATTCTTGCCCATTCTTCTAGGTACATAAAAACTTAATTCGCTTTGGAGGTAATTTCTGACTGACCGACTCCTTGACAATTCAAAAGTGCCTGTAAATGGTTTAATTGAAATAAATGCTTCGAGTTTGATACAGTTTGTGGCAGGCTCGAAGATTACGAGTTACCAAAACTAACTAACCTTAACTACAGAGACTAAGTGAAAGAGTCTGACATGTGGACAATATTGGACATCCATCCCTAGTACATTCATGTCGTGGTTTCCAGGTGACCCCGCAAACTCCGCTGACCGTGCTGCGTCAGCCGCGACAGGGCGAGATGGTGGTGTCCATGTCCGGCTCGCCTGTCATGGTGCCTTCCTGTTACACGTGAGTACATCGTTAAACGACGATATAAATACACACTCTTTGAAAATGTCAACTCTCTCTACCTATTACGGTTGATGAGTTACAGCCCGCTGACAGACAGACGGATGGCTTAGGAATAGGGTTTCGTTGGCACCCTTTTTGTTTTTTTTATGTATGTGTATTAATTTAATTTTGATTTAATTTTTTGATTTTAATTTTATAAGTTTGTGATTTTATTTTATTTTTAACCTATTTTGTACTTTTGACTTGTATAAAATTTACTTATGGATATTTATCTGAAATAAATGATTTGATTTGATTTTGATTTAGGTTCGGAACCCTACCCTACTAAACAGTAAACGCGTTTCTAAAATTATATTTTACACGCTTGTGATAGAAGTTTGCTGCAATTCGCACAAGATTTTCCAACTTGCTCTAATGTATAATCTCTATTGTATGACAATCTTACTGACTCACATCGTAACTAGCTGTACGAGAATATTTTCATAAGCGAGTGACTGCCCCTATTGCGCAAGACGTATCGTCACCTGCGCAGTACACGTCGACAGGCGCACATGTCGCCGTTGGTCCAGCGCCTGATCTCCGGTCGTGTCGCATTGCCGTCCCATCGGATGAGAGTGAGGGTAGAGAGAGTGCACGTGTGTCTGCGCACACGCCTGTGCACTATAATATCTCCCACGCCGACGGCTGGTCTCCGCTGACATTGCTCGCCATTGCCGAAATTCGATCTGAAAGACTACCAACGTCTCGCTAAACCGAGTTATCATAAGATTTTCATTATTCTTTACAGTTTAAAACCTGACGAGATGGCAAACTGCAACATACTCCTCCAAGACGGCACAATGCTGTCTCTCCAGCCGAAACAGCTGCGCCAATCACAAGCCTACATTCCTTTCTCCCTCATGGACGCCAATGTGCTCAACCAATTGAAGACGCTCAAAGATAACCTCGACAAAGTCGTCAAACTAGGAGAAAAAGTCATCAACTGACGTTGTTAGTAAGGAAATCCAGCTGTTGAGAAAATTCCTACTGGTGGGAAACTTTTCCAGGGAATGGGAATTTCTCAAAAAGACTGATTTTTATAGCAAGGTTAGTCGGTTTAACTGTTTACCAAGTATTTCTACTACTTTCCAGTGACTGGGAAATTTCCCATTGCATGGTCTATTTATAGGAAATATTAGTTTAATGAGTGTGAATGTTTTATTGTTTATGAATTAATTCTTAATGTTATGGCTGACTGTGTATAATTGTGTATCTTTTTATTGATTATTATAGTATTAAAATCTTGGCTTTTGGCGATATATGATTTTAATTTTTATGGGTCCCATCACGGTAACATGTTAGTTAGTATACTGCCTTGGGGTGGTGGCTGCAGGTACTACTGCTGAGCCAGAGGCCCTCGGTTTGAATTCCGGCTGGGCTGTGTTATTGGGTTTTTCCGCCTGGAAAGAAAGAATAAAGAAAATACATTTATTTAGCACAGACTAAAAGGATTTTTTTTTTTTAATTTTTCAGTTTCAACCCAGAGTCTGGTTTGTGCCTGAATGATGGCAATAGGCTCGCCTCCTATTACATGGGGTTTGAATATAATTGGCGAAATATGAGTGTTCTACGTACACCGCTACCTAACCCTTTGGAATTACAGGCGTGATATTATGTTATAAAAGTAGGAATTAATAAAACAACATGATCAATATCTAATAACGCAATATATTCGAAAACACATGTCTAATTTTAAAAACGCTTAGCACACCACACTAAAAAATAATAAATGCTTGACATTAAGTTACTTTCATAAAACAGTATCCATTTTATAATCTCTTGAAAAATACAAAATCTCTAACACTATAGATAGCACACTATAGACACAGATAAATAATATTCAGTCTTATTCTTTGTACTGAAAGATCTCCTTTGAAATAGTGTAGATATTTTTTTTAATACAGTTTCAAGCGGTTATACCGTTTATCCAACCCAATATAACCACTTTAAGGCGATTTCGCGGAAACGCATGTCCAAAAATCTCTTAGCCTGTAAATTCCGTTTATCCAACCAGGCCTAGGATGAATTCTTGGACACACGTTTCCGTGTATCCTTAGGGTGAATAAATGGAATAACCCGGGTCAAGCAATAATAAAATAGTGTTGCATTTATGGTAAAGCTACTTGTGACTCTTTTAAATGCAAATAAACCATGGAATATAAAGAAATGGAGTGCTGATATTTTCATTGAAAAATGCCGTAATGTGCTAACCAATAACTGGAGTTGTGGAGGTCAGATGGGCAGTCGCTCCATGTAAAATACTGGAATTCAGCTGCATCTGGTTAGACCTGAAGCTGACCCCAATATAGTTGGAAAAAAGCTAAGTTGATTGATTAAATGCTAGAAGAAGAAGACCATCAAAGGAGCGCTTTTTTAACACTAATGTTTTTTTACAGCGTAACTGATTTTCATCAACGCTTGGTTCAGCGTCGGGAGTTGAGAATCCAATTACTAACGCAATAGAGACTTTTATCGCGCTGTTGGATTCTCATCGCTCGGCTCAGTGTTGAGAGTTGAGACTCCATTTATTAGCGCGCTATGGATTTTTCATCGCGCTCTGTTGGATTCTAAAACGCTCGACTCAGCGTCAGGAGTTGAAAATCCAATTACTAACGCTCTAAGACTTTTTTATCGCGCTCTATCTGATTATCATCGCCCGGCTCAGCGCTGAGAGTTGAAACTCCATTTACTAACGCACTAGGGATTTTTCATTGCGCTCTGTGGGATTCTCAACGCTCGGTTTTGCATCGGGAGTTTGAAATCCAATAACTAACGCACTAAGGATTTTTCATCGCGCTCTGTTGGATTCTTAACGCTCGAATCAACGCCGAGAGTTTGTAAAATATCCAGTCTATAAACAAGTTGCGTTAAAAAAACCGCCCGTGGGTTAAAAGGGAGGACTTTCATTTTTTAAATCACGAGGATATAATAGACACACGTAGTGTTGTCGGGATCTTTAATCCGCCTGCATCCTGCCACACTAGACAGGGGTGAAGAGAATCTCATGTAACTTTTGATATTCAAAAAGTACGAATTTCCAGCCTATTAGAATAAATATCTATGATTTTTCACAGCTACTGCATGTTAGCACTCCATTTCTCTCCATGCTAAACCTTATCCCATGCTATAAAATTAAATTAGCTTGCGAAACTGTGCAGACGGGATGAGTATATCTAAGCACGATAAAATAAAAATAAAAAAGATTAATTAAGGTTAATATTATACAGGGTCAAGACCCTGTATAATTCTCCACTCGTTTTATATCTTTCCTCCATATTACTGATTATATCCATGTTTGGTGAGGGTCTGTTCCACCTCCTTGACATACTTCTCTGCCACCTTCTGGGCTCGCAATGCAGCCACCTAGAGAAAGAAATGGAATTATTTTTGGAAAGTGAAATGTCTTTATTTGCCTGTTATTTTCAGGCACCTGAGCCTCACAAGTATGCAGGGGCCCCATTCTGAAAACATAATTTTTATTATTATTCTCCGCATCAGAGACTCTTAGAGGTTCTTAAACGCAGCTTCCCAGCTGTATTCTGTCAAATCCACAACAGGGCCCCAATTCTGCATGGTAATTATTATTCCCCACGAAATCTTACCACGAGCAAACCACGTACGGTTGTCAAGCGTGGTATTTTGACAGTTCAAACCACGCCAACTTCGCGCTCACTTCGTGGGTTTCGTTCATTGAATACGTTATTAGCGGATGGCATAATTAGATAAAGAATTGACGTGGTTTCGAAGTAAGGAATCATTAAGTGGTCATAGTGAATTAGAGTCCAGATGTGAAGCTAGCAGCGGCTGCAGATACAGTTGAGTGTGTAAGACCATGGTATAGTCTCGATAGACAGCAAAATTGTATATACTTTTCATGAAATTATCTACCAGACAAGTTAACTGAAGCTGATGCGGAGGTAGTAATACAGGTCGTCATAACCATAAGCAATCAATAATGTGCCCACTGCTGGGACACAGGCCTCCTCTCTTAGAGGGGAGTAGGCTTCTCCACCATGCGAGCCCAAGGCGGGTTGGCAGATGTCACATGTCTTCGAATTTCTGGTTCTAGGTCATGGCGGTTTCCTCATGATGTTTTGCTTTACCGTTTTAAGAGCAGTGGTGATGAAATAATTTTCACAAAGTAAAGCGCCTGACTGGGTTCGAATCGAACTTACGACCTGCAACTCGCGGCCGTTACTAGTAAGTCACCACTACTCCCCGTAAACAGAAACAGGCCGTAAATATCGTTTATGTTTGTACAGACGCCAGCAGGTCAAGCTACCCGAAACTAATTTTCCCAATCAACCTTAAACCTTAATGCTTTAGCGATAAAGTTGAAAATCTATTAAAGAAATTTGACAGATTGTAGTAGCTTGATGTGCTGGCGTCTGTACATCATAACTAATGGGTCAGATAAATATTTGTTTCATTCAAAACGTATAAAATTGTACCTTCTCCTTGATGACAGCTCTCTCATACTTCTCTTGTTGGTCCTGTTCCATGCGTAGCGCCACGCCTTCGTTGTGGATCTTCTCGCGTAAGTCAGCCCTGACAAATTATAAAATAATTTATTCTGATTCCTTTCAAGTTTTTAAAACTCAAGGTGTGGGACCTTGGGTTTTAGAAAAACGTTTTGTTGTGTTGGGCGGCATTAGTTTGAAAGTACCTGTAATACACTCAAAAAAAACCTCGACAAAGTTCTTCACAGTCAAATTCTACAGCACATTTCCAGATATTGCTGATACTGTCCATCAAGATTTACTTAGTCCCACGGTGGGCGCCATTAATACAAAAGTTACTGCGCGCTTAAAATGCCCCAAGAATCGAATAGTATAGGTATTGTATCATTGTTATTAATATCATCTACCTTCCTTACTATTTACGCAATTTCGAGCCCAGCTCTAAAAAGGAATATAAAATATCCACCATCAAATTCAATTCGAAGTATTTCATTTCACATAATCCTACATAGGGTTATGAAACGTCTGAATCCAGTTGCACGGTTCCAATTTGTCGTTGCTATGGAGTAGAGCCGGCAAGAAACTCCACGGTACCTCTTTTAAAAATAATTCGCTTTTACAGTGTTTTCAAATGACAGGCCCACAAACACCATTTATTATTAAGTATATTATGGCCCTGCCACGCTATGCTCCTCGAGCTGCTAATTGCTCTGTTCCTCGCACTGTCGCGATGTTGCCCTCTCTGCCCATACACTGCTCTACTCGCGCAATTAATCGCACAATGCCGGTCCTTTGACTCGCGCCCAAAAACCAACAAAACTGGGAGCAGTGGGCATGATGAGGAGCATGACGTGCAGCATGGCTAGTAATGTTGCCACACTAAGTCACTTTCTCCTTTCCTCGCTACTTCCCATATGATGAGTGTGTGGCAGGTATAATTATAATACTGATCCAGCTTGGCGCCCTAAGCCGAGGTCCATACCCCAAAGGGGATGCCCTTAGCGCGTAGTTTTTAAGTTATTTATCCCTGGCTGGCCTGGCCTTAATTTATTGAGACATCCACAGGCAAGCCCGGTTAAGTAGAAAATATCCTCATAGGTTGAACCGCGAGATGCCATATCGAAAAAAAAGGTGTGGCAGGCCTATAAATTATACCCATAGCAAAAGTCCCACGCTGGGCGCCATTATTTCATATTTACTGCGCATTTAAAATACCTGTGATGATAAGATTACCTGGCGCGTTCTTTGTCGTTGATCTGCTTCATGATCGCCTGTCGATGTTGTTCGACCCGCGCTTTATGCTTGTCATCCAACTGCAAGTAATATGTTATTGAATTTATCATTTCTTTTGGGTGTATTAAACTAGAGAAAACAGTGTTTTGTAAAGAAAGATGTCTCTGTCAAAGTGACAGGAAATTGCAGGTTTATATGACGTCGGTGGAGCAAATCTCACTGTTGGATTTTCAACCCTCGGCACTAAGCAGTTGAAAATCTACAGCGCGAAAAAAAAATTGACGTGGGAAAAACTCGGTGGTAACCTGGGCTTATAATACCTTGTATGTTAGGGTAGTTATTCAGAAACTTATTCATGTAAGATATTACCTCCTTCTCCTTACGAATAAACTCCTCATTCTGTCTCGCCGCGTTGTTGAAGCTCTGCTCGTCCTTAGCTATCTCGCGAGCAATGAGGCGATGGATGTCATTGATCTGTAAGCAAACAACATGCTGGAACTGCTTCTTTTGCATTGGCTACTTTGGGTCACCTTAGGGAAGGTCTAAAAGCAACTTAGTTGCCCAGCAACTTTTTTGTCTTTGTCACTGTCTCGTCGCCGAGATTTGGACGATGCGCACACGGGAACGACAGCAACGCTACTTTTTCGTAAAATTTTGCCGCTTTTATGAACATATTTTGTTGCCGTGCGCGCACTTGTATTGTCACCAATAGATATGCGACAGTTGCGTCGCCGGCCTGTCTCCAAACCCGCGGACAAAAAAGTGTCCCTGCTGTCGCGTCGCTAGCGCGCAATTACATACAAACCCGTAGGCGTGATGTGAGGGACAAATTAGTTGCGGAGACAAATTTTCTCGTGGGCGTCCGTTAAGTAATACTGTTACGCGCCACAATTAATGTCTGATACTCGGTGACATTAGTTACCACTGGCGACATCTATTGTGGATTGGCAGAACTAACTGGCGCCATCTATTTTGGAATAGTAGAACTAATAGTCACGCCATCCGTCAGCGCCATCTATTGACGAGTAGATATGTCGAAGCTAGAACTAACTAGAACTATCGACATGTAGTCAGTCGGGGCCGGTATGTACTCGAACATTCTAGACGGTTCTACAATAGAAGGTTCTGGAACTATCTGCGGCACTATATAAGGCCGGGAATAGCCGCGAGCAATCAGACTTGGATTAGCGATAAATGCGAATACATCGAAAGCGATCTTCAAGTGCGACTAAATAGCGATTGTGTTTTATAATTAGTGTGTTTTGAACTGTTGTTAGTGTTGATTAATTAAAGTGTAACTTTTGGTAATTTTTATCGGCATTTTTAATTGTCACGAACCCGAAGCTCGTAACAATTGGTGTCAGAAACAAGGATTAATCATGCCGATTTTACCTAAAGACGACACGGAGGGTATCCGTACCCGGAGTCAACGCCAACAGGAGACGGACCAGAGACGTTTTGGTGGAGCTATGCCGCAGAGGTCGGAGGGCCAGCTACCAACCACGGAGGCCGACCCGCCCGCAGCAGCTCCAGCATCAGCAGCACCAGACCTTGCTGCCCTGATGATGATGCTGCAGGAACAGGCCCGCCGACAGGAGGAACAGGCTCGCCGACAGGAGGAACAGGCTCGTCGGTTGGAAGAACAGCTCCAGCGGGACAAGGAGGAACAGGCCCGTCGGTTTGAAGAACAGCTGCTGCGTGACAGGGAGGAACAGGCTCGCCGACAGGAGGAACAGGCTCGCCGACAGGAGGAACAGGCTCGCCGGTTGGAAGAACAGCTCCAACGTGATAAGGAGGAGCAAGCGCGCCGCCAGGAAGAGCAGATGCTCCTTATGAAGGACCTTCACGCTACCTTAGGGAAGGACATGAAGGAGGTGAAGGATAAGGTTGCTCAACATGACGACCGCCTGTCGGAAGCTGAAATCCGGATCGACCAAGTGAGTAATCGGGTTGATAACGTGGTGGCTGACGTGAAGAAAACCGTGATGGCTGACGTAAAGAAAACGCTGGATTATCTTAATCTTGGGGATGGAATCGCAGCTCCCGTAGCTACAACACCTTCGCTACGTGGATTCAAAGTGCCACCGTTCGACGGAACTTCTTCCTGGTCGGCCTACAAAATTCAGTTTGAGGCTGTCATGAAGGCGAACGCTTGGAATAAAAGTCAGGCCATGACTGCCCTCACCCTAGGCCTGCGCGACCAGGCCCTAACCGTTCTGGAAGCTCTCGGAAAGGAAGTGACTTACGAGCAACTCCTTGAGGCATTGGAGGCTCGGTATGGCGACGCTCACCTGGAACACGTGTTTCGTGCGCAGCTCAAGGATCGCGTGCAACGCAGCAATGAAAACCTGCAGCAGTGGGCCCTTGAAGTGGAGAAGCTGGTGCGTAAAGCTTACCAGTCCGTGCCTGCGCTTATTGATTTGAACCTGGTGCAGGCATTCATCGACGGCATCCGTGATCTTGAAGTTAGAGCTGCTGTGAGGCTCGGGCACCACGGGACGCTTAAGGACGCCTTGGCTCATGCACTGGAGGTGGAAGCCGTGCGACAGGATCATCGTTCCCATCGCGTCAGGGAGGTTGCAGCGGCTACAGTTCGCGACCGCAATAAAGGATACAGCCCTAGGTGCTACGGCTGTGGGGAAAAGGGCCACCTTCGATCCAGTTGCCCCAAGCGAACTGCAGAAAGGGAAGACGGCCGATCTCCAGAGGGCAGTGCAGCTAACAGCACCACCCAGGACTTTCAGCACCAGCAGAAGGCGTTGCTTATGGCTCACCAGGAACAGCAAGCCCTTCTAGAACGTTTAGAAGAATTGAAGCGCGCGGTTGACATGGAACAGAAAAAGTTGGAGCGAGTGCGACGCGAAGCGCATGCGCGGTCCGAACAGGACCGTACTTATGTCAACCAGCGGAAGGATGAGACGGCCGCATTGTACTAGGCAAGAGAGTAAAGAAGTCGTACCTGTGAGGATGTTCAAGACAGACCTCAGCATCGAGTGGAAGGACAGCCTACAACGTGCACAGCAGGAAGATTCAGACATCAAGCCGATTCTGGAGTGGATGAAGGCCAGAGCTCCTAAGCCCAAGTGGAGCGACGTCTCAGCGATGAGTTCGATCACGAAAAGCTATTGGGCCCAATGGGACAGCTTGGTGATTCAGGATGGAGTCCTGTGCCGTAAATGGGAAAATGCTCGGGGAGACAGCTGTCATTTGCAAATGGTTGTCCCTAAAGCTCAAGTACCGGAGGTGCTACAGCTGTACCATAATGGTTGTTCAGGAGGTCATCTGGGAGTAAAACGGACTCTACTGAAGATACGAGAACGGTTTTACTGGATCCACTGTCGGGACGATGTCAAGGACTGGTGTCGCAAATGTACAAGTTGTGCAGCTGTAAAGGGACCTCAGACTCATAGTAGAGGTGCAAGAGGTACTCCTAAGATCGTCCATGTGGATCGACTGGCGCGTTATTATGGAGCCGATAATGCTCGGGACGAGCATGTCTTAGGAGGGGGCAGTGTTACGCGCCACAATTAATGTCTGATACTCGGTGACATTAGTTACCACTGGCGACATCTATTGTGGATTGGCAGAACTAACTGGCGCCATCTATTTTGGAATAGTAGAACTAATAGTCACGCCATCCGTCAGCGCCATCTATTGACGAGTAGATATGTCGAAGCTAGAACTAACTAGAACTATCGACATGTAGTCAGTCGGGGCCGGTATGTACTCGAACATTCTAGACGGTTCTACAATAGAAGGTTCTGGAACTATCTGCGGCACTATATAAGGCCGGGAATAGCCGCGAGCAATCAGACTTGGATTAGCGATAAATGCGAATACATCGAAAGCGATCTTCAAGTGCGACTAAATAGCGATTGTGTTTTATAATTAGTGTGTTTTGAACTGTTGTTAGTGTTGATTAATTAAAGTGTAACTTTTGGTAATTTTTATCGGCATTTTTAATTGTCACGAACCCGAAGCTCGTAACAATACTAAATCAAAGCTTGACAAGTTCTTAACTTCACATTCCCAGATCAGAAACCGGCGGGGTAATTGCGTAACACATAAACTGACAATTGATCTCAATTGCTTTCATTTTGGCAGTTTAGCCACGTTCATTGCGTTATTTACGTTGTTGAGCAGACTATTTTTTGAAACCCATGAAGCAATGGATTAGGAATTTCGTGTGTTGTGATTGAAAGTGTGTTACGCAATTAGGGTGCGGGGGATGCACTGACCTGTTGTACTCGAGCCTCGTGCAGTTGTTTCATCTCCTTGTTCCTCTTGATAGCGGCATCTCTTTCTCTCCTGCGGTACTCTCGCTCTACGTCCTCCTGGATCTTCAGGTTGCGGATTCGATCTAATTCTTCCTTTAGCTCTTGTTCAGCCTGGTTTTGAAATGCAAGTAGAGGTTAGGTTAGTACAGACACGAAAGGATAGATAGATATGAACACAATAAAAATCCATGAATAAATAGCGGACGTTTGGAAAAGTTTTTGGTTGAAATAACGGGAAGTTACTATGGCATTTGAGTGTTGTGATGATATGACGTCAGATCACTATAGTCCATTATTTCTATCACGAAGCGACGCGTACTTTACTTATTGTCACCAAATGTACAAACACGCTATGAATGTGTGTGTAAGCGCATGAGCTCTCGTTACCGTCCGAGACAATGGCGAAGTGGGAACTAGTCGGAAGTCTGTGTGAGTGTGTTATGTGCTGACGCTACTCTTCACGTACGAAGGGCGGGTGTTTTGGGGGACTGTCTTATGTAATTTTGACGTTCGAAAAGTGCTGATTCTCAGCCTAATTTGAATAAATGAATTTTGATTTTGACACAGTCACAACGTGTTTGTACACTTGGTTATCACAAGTAAAACGCTCGTCGCTTCGTGAGACAATAATACTGTACTTAGTGAAAGACAAAAATGAACGAAAAGTGAGGCATCTGATATCTACCTTATCTTTTGTCGAAAAATTTGACTTTAAATAATAAATTCAATCTCCCGAACATAGCTGTTGTTTCTTACCTTCTGAGCTTTAGAGATGTGATCAATCCCCTTCTGCTTAGCTGCTTTCACGGCCTCCGCTTCAGCCTTGTTCTTGGACTCCCTCTCTTGTTTCTGTCTCAAGAAGTTAGCGACACGCAGGTCCATGATGCGCTCCTCCTCATTCTGCAGCTGTTTGAAGTACAGGAGTTCCGCGTTACCTGGTCAAGGAGCAAGGAATGTATATGATTATTGGAAACCAGCACTTTGCAAACAACTACGCTAAAACTCGCGCGGTGCACACTCGCGTGTCTATATTGAAAATAGTATGAGCAGTGCTAAAATAGGTGCAAGCCCGTGCTCACACAGAGTGGAGTTGTTTCTCCAAATAAATCAGTAAGGGTTAGTTAACACCGAGACGCGCCGCGACGCGACGCTGCGCGCACATTTTAATAGAGCAACTCAAAATATAACTTTATTTAGTACACGAAAAGATACACATTTCATTGTGAGAATTCAGAATATGTTGCACCACGCAGCGCTGCGCCTCGAGATGCCCCTCGGCGTAGAGCGATGCATCGCGAAGCAGTGGTGTATTGCCGGTACGCGCGGCGTGCAAGAGCGACGCTGTGCCTCGCGAAGCCGCGCGACGCCGCGAGGCGCAGCCTGAGGCTGCCGTGGCGACTTGTTTCTACTATTTCTGTCAGGACTTCGTGTAGAATTCATCGAGATCAGTTCGGTAGAGTGCTCGAGTGAAAATTATAATGATAGACTGGGACCTGGTTATAAACGGACTTCTTGCAGAAGAGGAAGAGGAATACAAAAAAAAAAAAAATTAAAAAGAAGACATCACACAGGAGTATTTCTCCTCGATCTCCATAATGCACCCGCCAAATATACGTCGTTCTCATGCGCTTGCAAATGGTAGACTGCGGGTGGACGCGGCGAATGTAGACACGTTCCGCTGCGCCTTGCGACGTTGCGCTGCGTCTTGCGGCGGCGGCGCGCGGCGCAGCGCGAAATCACTGGCCTCTTCCAGAATCGTCGCGTCTCGGTGTCAACTGACCTTAAAGAGCCGCGACGTGGCACGGGTCACATGCGTCGGAAAGTTACTCACAAAGGTTACGAATCATCCAATTGAGTCAATTGCATAGTTGTTGTGAATTGATCAGTTGAGAGCCGCGACGTGCCGCGCGGGTACGCCCTAATTTATGTTTTAGTGGCAGTTTCCTGACCTATCGAGAAATATTTTGATTTGAAGTTGCCCGTGCGCTGTTGTGTTGCGGTGTATGTATCGCATGCCCCTCTAAGTCTGATGATCATTTTGTCACTTTTTCCAGTCAACCTTGAAAATAATATTATCAACCTGTGGGTAATGTCTTCTCAAATCACCTATTCTTCCAAATATGTCATTAGCTACATACCCTGATCAGAGAGCAGTGGTAACGGCCCCGACTTACGAGCTGGTAGGTCGTGGGATCGAACCCAGGCAGGTTCTTTAATTTGTGTAAATAATTTCATTACCACAGCTCTCAAAACGGTGAAGGAAAACATCGTGAGGAAACCGGCATGTCCTAGAACCAAAAATTCGAAGACATGTGACATCGACCAACCCGCACTGTCCGCGTGGTGATCACGGCCCCACTGCCTCTCACAGAGAGGAGGCCTGTGGAAACGTTATAGGCTGATTATGCTACATACCCTGATCGAGCATTTCCTTGAGTTTGGCCTGGCGGTGGATCTTCTCCTTCAGTTTCTGCGCCTCGTCGATCTGCATCGCTATGTTTGCTTGGTTCACGCGAATACTTTCCTCCTCTATGCGTTCAGCTTCCATTATCTGTAAAATATTAGATTATCTAGGCTTGGCATTAATTTTTTGAGAAAATCGCCAGCATTCAATTAAACATACCTACCTAGATTCTGTTGATGTGTGTACCTATATCTAAATTCGGTTGAATACAGAGACTCCCTTTTTGAAGGAGGTAAAAAATGCTTTGGATCTTAAAGCTAAGCTGTAAACGAACTTTGAATTAATACGAATACTGACGTAGCAATGGACATCGTGTGAAGAAGGCTTTAACTTCGTAAATTAGATTCAATAAAAGTCAGTTTTAGTAAAGAATTTTCTCATTCGCTCAATCTTATCGAATTTTCATCAGATACTTTTGGAACAACAGCGGGGTAGTTGCGTAACACACTATCAGTAGCAATGGGTTTCATTTTGACAGTTCAACAACATTCACTGCTTTATTTACGTTATTGAGCGGACACATTTTTCGAACATATGAAGCAATGAATTAACAATCTCCTTCAAAATGATTGAGATTGATAGTATCTTACGCAATTAGGGTGCAGTTTTTAAAGTAGGTTACCTTGGCAGTCTCATGCGCTCCTATCTGCTCCTTGAGAGCGGCGAGGTTCTGCAGCCTCAGCCGGTGACATCGGTCCTCTTCGGCCTCCGCGCGTTCCACCGCGGCCTGGCGGTTCTCTTCCATTATTGCGTCGAGTCTGATCGTAAATTACAGTTTTAGTTTGGACTGGGTATGAGATCAATAATATAATGTATGATCCCTTCCCACAGACAATCTGTGGAAACGGTTTTGTAGGGTATAGTTTTATGTACAGACGTCAGCACATCAAGCTACCCGAAAACTGTCAAATTTTCCCAATTAACTTTGAACCTAATGCTTTAGCGATAAAGTTAAACATTTACTAAAGAAATTTGACAGATTGTAGTAGCTTGATGTGCTGGCGTCTTCTGTACTTTATTAATAAATAATAATAAGGAATATGAAAGTTCTGATGGTATGTTATATTTAACGTTAAGGTTGAACTAGTCGCGAGCTCAAACTCAGTGTTGGGCGTGGCCAAAAAGTAAGCTGTCTTCCTGGCATCATGTCCGACAGAGATAGTATCAGTGATGAGCAGTTAGACGCTAGTTCACACGCACAACGAATCTATGTTGGCTCATAACTTTTTAATCGCTTTTTATTTTACTATTCTGTTTCCGTAAGGCCCCGTTCCCACTATATCGTGACGACAGATTATCGTGTCGTTTAAAGCGTCGTGGCTTGTGTAGTTAAATGGAGGTGTTCACATATAGGACGACACGATTAGCTGTCGTCCACGATTTTTTTTGCAATGACGACAGATTGTCAAATCAATATGAACGGCTAGCACGACAGTTATTAAACGATAAAATAAAACGACCGCAAATGATGTGTTGTTATTGCGACTATGTATCGTAGCTACCAAAAGAACGTAGAGGCAACTGATGTGCAAACGACAAGGCGACTGCCGTGAACAGTAAAAATATCCAATGGGAACAGCTGGATGCGACAATCGTTCAACGATAAAATATTTCAACGATACAGTGGCGATAAACAGTCGATATAATGGGAACAGCTAGATACGACAGCCGTCGAACGATAAATTAATCGTCACGACATAGTGGGAACGCGCCCTAAAGATAAAATTAATAATAAGAACTATCGATATCATGTTTAACTTTGGATGCACAATGTCAATCAGTTAGTAATCTGTGGTAATACCCTCCCGAAATTTGTATGGAAAGAATATGGACTAGTGCCATTATATTTTTGCAATGGTCTTTAGTTTCGCAGGCTTTCATCTTAAGTAATCCTAAAGTAGAGTTAGATATATATTATATATCCTAAAGTAGAGTTAGATAATATCTCAACTTTTCTCTGATCAGAAACCGGATGAAATACGTAGAATCCCAACCTTCTCTGTTCTTCATCAAGTTCCTTCTTGATAAGTTCCTTCTCAGTGAGCTGCGCGTCTCGAATAGCGTGGCACTTGGACGCCAAGATGATGCGGTTGCATAGGCGGGGACCTTGCATGTTGTCCGCGAGGAGTACTGGGATAACATCAGATGGCGATTTAGGTTATAATTAAGGTAAAATTTGGGGCTTGTGGCTAAGTAATAAGAGCCCTTGCCGCGGTTGGTCCGTGGTTGGGTGACCATCCTTTACATACCAAGACACCTCCGTGCCTCGGAAAGCACGCTAAGCCGGCTGTCATTCGTGGATCTTTGACAGTCGTAATGGGTCGTCAGAAGCCTGAAAGTCTGACAACCAGTCTTAACAAGGGATATCGTATTGCCCAATAACAGAGGTAAGATAGACAGTCGCTCAATTTAAAATACTGGTATCCAGCTGCATCCGGTTAGTCTGGAAGCCGATCCCAACATAGTTGGGAAAAGGCTAGGCAGATGATGAAACACACACCATAGATGGAAACCACAAGATACCCATATACCTCTGCGAATTTATGAGGAGTACCTACCTATATGAGAAGATGAATATAAATGTTGCTAGATGGAGAGGGAGATGAAGGCCAAAGAAAAGATAGATGGATTGTGTGAGGAATGATATGAAAGAGAAGGGAGTGAATGATAGCGTGACGGTTGACAGGGGAGAATGGAAGAAGAAAACGTGTTGCGCCGACCACAAGTAACATGGGATAAGGACAGGAAGAGGAGAGAAGAGTAGCCCAGTAACTGGGTAGCTATTGTGTTCCCCAGTTACTTGATTATGGAGGTTAGTTAGGCAGGCGCTCCATGAAAAATAAATATACTGGTATTCAGCAGCTTCCGGTTAGACTGGAAGCCGACACAGCGACCCTAACATACTTGGGGAAAACGAAGGTAAATGACAATGGTCTAAGGAAATGAAAGGTTAGGTTAAACCTGCAAGCTGTTCAAGGTAGACCAGCACACTATCAATTTAAATCTGAATCATTTTGAAGGATATTGCTAATCCATTACTTCATACCTATAGGTTTTAATAAATTCGTCTGCTCAACAAAAAAAACAACAACAACAACAAAATAAAACTGTGAATGAAACTATGTTACGCAATAAGGGTGCTTATCTGCCTATCTTCCAACTCACTCTCAGCCCTAGACATGGTATGTGCGGCCTGGTCGGGGCCTTCGAGCTCGGGGTCAGCGGTGCCCGTGGCCGTCTCGGCCCCTGGCTGTGGCTTGAGGCACTTCTTCAGCTGCTGCTTCCTGGCTTCGGACTGCTTTGCGGCTTTCTGTATAGCTGCCTCCTGGTCGTGCAAGGCTTTTAGCTGCTCTTCTTGGGAGACAATCTATAAATAATAAATGATTTTATTTCTGGAAGTAGGTTTGTAAAAACACTTTTATACATCAAAAAAACCAGGTGGGTTCGGTGTTTACGCGCGGTATTACTCGTTTGTTGAATCAAAACTTAGGCACAGTATCGCTCTATGGAGAGATAGTTATGCGTATAATGTGAGTACCTACGGCTTTTATCATACAAAAAAGGGCCATAAGAATCGTGAGCGTGAAAATGAATAAGAATATATGAGTGAGAATTCCCCAATGGATATCGTGTAAGGAGTACTTTAAAGAACTACAGATACTAACAGGCCCTTGCTTGTATTTTATGTTCTACTCACAGACATGAAAAAACTACAAAATTCCGAAACACTTGAGGAAAGAAATAAGCGGGAAGCTACAATAAGGCGCAATAAACGATTCAACCGCATTTGAAAGTAGTCACGCTGCAAGCTATCAGTCAATTAAATTGATTAATAATAATAATAAGTAATTTATTTCAGATTTTGTCCATAAGTTTGTTAGTAACAATGTTCTTAGCCTAGTATTAGTAAAAGTAATACACTACCTTTAGAATTGTAGTCCATTTATAGGTAATTTAAGTCAGTTTAAGAATCAGCTAGAAAAGTTCTATTATACACTTGACGGGTTTCTCAGTGATGTGTATGACTAGACTGTTACCTATAACTAATAGGTAACCTTTTTAATTTTATTGACATACTATTTGAAGTGAAAACTTATTTAGCGGCACTGTGCACTTTTGTTGTGATGGGTAAAAAATGTTAAACTCGCGTCAGGACACGTGACCTGATCGAAAATTCGTAAGACGGAGGGAGAGTAGACCGCATTCCAAAATATCAAAAATGCTATTCAAGTTTTCATTTCTGCCGACACTCCGGAGTGCAACACGTTGATTTTTTTTTAATTTTTTTTAAATTTTTAAAATTTGTATCGGTACTGAATTTATTTTGGTCGATATTGAATTGAATTTAATTTAATTTTTATATAACTACATATCAGTGGCTTTTGGATTTTAAATTGTTTAACTACGAAGATTGTTTTAAAATTTGTCACTCATGTAGGTGGTATTCATAATATGTATCTATTCTTTCTTATCTTTAAATTGTATTTCATGTTATTTTAGATCTAAATGTAATACATTTCGACACAATGTAAAAATTGTTAGTGAAATAAATAAATAAATGAAGTTCCTATCTGACTACTCTGAGAAGAAAGGCCAAAACAAACTCAAGAGGTCAGTCTCTTTTAGATAATGATCACATAGTTAGGTTAAGATGTTATGTTACGATCATTGTTTAGGATAAATTGATTGTGTTGTAGTTATGTTTGGTGATTCGTGGATGGGTGACCATCCATTACAGATCGAGACCCCTCCGTTGGAACGACACTTTTTGCAATAGGTAGTTGTAAGCCGTGCGGCGTGCGCGTGTTTCTCTGTCTGTCTCTCTCTCTCTCTCTCTTTGAACTTCGTTCCATCCGGGTGTCCCTTGACACCTCTCAAGATTTTTTAAATTCGTTTGGTTCAAAATTTTAAATAGACTCCTCCACAAGTGGGGGTTCATGGAAGGCTCAAACCGGTGCGATGTCTCTTCACAGACAATGACTCACCTCCCATTGTGCGCCACATGACCTGTCACCTCCACATCTGAGGACCTAACCGGAATGGTATCCGCTTTGCTGAACATAATCGGTGAAATGGGAGATACCTACACCTCTGCCTAATCCTTCGGGGAATACCGGCGTGATGTTGTGTGCGTGTGTGGGGGGGTGTGTGTGTGTAAACCAGCATGTCTTATGAAAGAAACGTTACCATAGCCTGTCTCTGCAGTCGATCGAACTCCTGTTTGTGCATGACAGCGGGGTAGAAGTTGGGCTTCTTCCGCGGGATGAGTAGTTTCCTGAATGAATCATTCTGCGGGACCATGACAAATTCCTTCTTCGGCGCCTCGCATTTGTGGATGGGAAGCTGGCCGATCGGGAACTTGAGGCGACATTGCGATGGTCTGGCGAGAGAGAGAGAGGGGATTGGTTACTATGATGGCCGCCATTATACAGGGTCAGGGGTTTTTTTTAATTGATACCCTAGTGTCCGTCTCACGAGAGCTATCCTGCGGCAATATTGCTACTACATTGTCGCGGTAACGCAAACTACATTTCGCAATCGCACGCTCTCTGTTGTCGAACGGTGTGAGAGAGAGAGCGCGCGAACTGTATATCGCGTTATCGCGACAGCGACAATGTAGCCATAGCATTAGTGGAACTGAATACTAAATAAGAGCGACTACTGACTACTTCGACGCCGACGTCTGCGAGACTACTTTCGTGAGCCGGACTTTACTTCAATTTGCCATTTCATACAATCATACAACTTTCAAAGAATGACGTGTTTGAATATACGGACCATTTAAGTTGGTAGTCAATTTGCTTTAAAATTTGTCGTATAAAACCTATTTCATACAATCATACAGCTTTCAAAGAATGACGGTTGTGATTAGAATATACGGAACATTTAAGTTGGTAGTCAATTTGCTTTACAATTAATTTCCCTGACTACAACTGTTGATTGAAGAGCATTGACTTATGTATTAGTAGAGCTTTTCGAAAAGAACAAAACCAACGAAAAAGTTGCCTGATGTGGTCGGGAAAGAACTAGTGATGCAGCCGTTGACATGTTTAGTTGTTTGATAGCCAGTAAGCGGCACACACCATACCCTATAAGCACAGACGTACAGTCAACCGCACATCAGTGGCAACAATTCGCCTTAGGGTATGTGTTCTGTGCAACAATTTCACATTGCCCGTTTTTCTATGACGTAAGTATAAGGGTGATTTTCGTAGTGCAAACGTTTCCGCTGATCTGCAGTTGAATGTACCTACTAGTAGATACAAAGCTTAGCAACTATCTTTACCTATGTAGCTGGTAGCAGCCAGGCTGTTCCCCAGTGTTAACGGCGAAGTAAGGAATACCTTCGTGACCAGTCCTGTTCACTCTCGGCATTGTAAATTTATAGAAAATTTAATAAATACGCAATGAAAATTATTCTTGTCGTGCGCGAATTGCTCCCGCAACACGTTGCTAGGCAACTTGTTTTCTAGATAGTGTATAATCTATGATTATAATATAGGTAAATGGAACTAGTTTGTACTATATAGTACAGTCAATATGTAAACAAGTTTGCAGAATTGCAGTTCATTGCACAGCTCTCTAAATATAACAGTAAAGTCTCTACTTGCGTTTATATTTTTTACGACCAATATATTATTAGGAACTTTATATTATTCAAAAATTAAATATTTCATGAGCAATACCTGACTGTACCCGAATTGTACCTAAGATTTCATTAATGTTTCATTAGGAAAATAAATGTGTAATCGCAAAGCCGTTTTTCGGCTACGTTCACACGCAGGCTTGCACTTTGCACTTGGCACTTGCACGTAGCTAAAATCAGACCTAACGCTGATCGTAGTAGTAGGGGTGTAATGCATAAAAAATGAATTGATCATATTCCCATGTGATATTAACCGATTTAGAAAACCACAGCCTGCCATTCCCTGCACCAGTGTGGACCGTGTAAACCTTGCTTTAATTTTGTGACAGATAACAGACTTGACAGACAGTTCAATTTGGTTGTCAGTGTCACTTTCACATGATATGGTTCATAGAACCCGGGAAATATTTGAATAATTTTATTATTTCCTTGAAACTTATTCGATATTGTACTACTTGTTATGATGTTCCCATGTATTGTTATCAGTGCAATTAATATTCCATACAATAGATCAACTTAATTGCACTGACAATTTACCAAATGTAGAAGTTTTGTGATCCTAAATATTTTGAGGTTATTTCATGCTTATTTTACATAACATTCAAGTTTTATGTGATTTAAAATTAAATTATTAATATGTCGAATCTGGGTAAGGTGAAATCCTTTAAATCTACGCATTTTCCGCCGCTTATTGTAAGTAAAAACATTTTTTTTTTTGACAAATGTAATTCTATGTGAATTTTTGTTTATCGTATGAACTATGTTTGAAAACTTGGAATTAGGCGGGGGCTTTGGCTGGGGTTTCCGTGGATGTGGCCCTGTACCCCCTGGATACGTTAAAGACTCGTCTGCAAAGCGCCCAGGGCTTCCAGAAGGCTGGAGGCTTCAGTGGAGTATACAGAGGTTAGACTAACATCTCTCTTTATTTACTTACGATTGATTGCTTACCTTTTGCTTAGTGTTTTAAAGTAACTTAAACCTTTTATCAGATTAGTACAAGTTCTCATTCATACACAAACAGCAATACATCTTTTGTTACAGCATAATTTCCTCACCGCTGTTGAATAATACAAAACTAGTTAACATTCAGAGTTTTAGATTGTATCACCAAGCCCTATTATAGATAGATAGATAAATAATTTATTTAGTGCTCACAAAAGAAATAGTACAGCACACGAAAGCCCAATTAAATGATAACTATGTACGGTCACAAAGGAGATAAGTAACCAGGGTCATTGGATATAGTTGAAGTTTAGTCAGAAACCGATGGATGTCTTCGAATAAATTTTAATGTAATGAATAGAAAACAAACAGTTCTTTTATCATATTAAATTTCATTCGAAAACATTCATTAGTTTCTTACTAAACTTCTATTATATCCAATGACCCTGGTTACTTATCTCCTTTGGTGACTGAATATGAAAAAAAACATTAAAAAGATATAATGTGGATCCCAAATGGCAGGAATCAACTAGGCGGCAGGCCCAGAAAGAGATGGCAGGATGAGCTGGACCCCTTAAAGGATTGGCCCACAATCACGTTAGACTCGGAAAAGTGGAAAGAGGGAATGGAGGTCTTTTCCCTGCAGTGGGGCAACACAGGCTTATAATAATGTGACACGATGACTATTATAATAGATGGGATGACCTATTTAGGACCGATTTTTTCAAATAAAATTATACCCTTAAAAAAACCAAACATCATGCACAGTCGCCAGCACATCAAGCTACTACAATCTGTCAAATTTCTTTAATAGATTTTCAACTTTATCGCTAAAGCATTAGGTTCAAGGTTGATTGGGAAAATTTGACAGATTCAGGTAGCTTGATGTGCTGGCGACTGTACTTATCCTATTAATGTCATTTTTTATTACTTTAAAATAAAACAACAACCGTCTTTCAACAGGCTTGTTAACTGTGGCAACAACTTCTATGCCAACAACCGCTCTGTTCTTTGTATCATATGAAGCAACAAAGACTTTGTGTGTGCCGCTTGTGGCTCCGCAGTACGCACCTATGGTGCATATGTTTGCTGCCTGTGTAGGAGAGGTGGTAAGTTAAAATATTGTTTTAGTCAAAGTCAAAACATACACTTCAATTAGACCATTAAAATGGTCAATTTTTTTTGACCCCTTTGAACATCAAAAATTTGAAGAAATATGTAGAATTTAACCTTAACTTACTAACAACTTTATTTCAGTAGTAATTCAGTTGATTTCAAAGTGACTAGCACTATTGAAAAAGTAATTAAAATGATTGAAGTTGTAGTGTAAACTGAACTTTATGATGTAGTAATTAAAGTTATTTTTCAAAAAACTCATATTTGTTTACATGTTTGGCAGGTAATTCGCAAACGCAGATTAGATTCAACTCTATATTTTTCTTCTAATTCCCCTTCTAAAATTAGTTTAGCATGGAGAAGAATGTGCAAGGAACTTCGTAGAACGGTAGAAAGTAATTATTGTTAATAATTAAGCAGTAAGAACAGGTAGAAGACAGACAGTTACAAACCAGTCTTCCAAAGTTACCAACCAACCAGGCATTGTGTTACCCAGTAACTGGGTTGTGCAGTTTAGATAGGCAGTCGCTCTATGTAAAATAGCAGAACCCCAACATAGTTGGAAATAGGCTAAGCATGTATAAGACTGGTGCGGGATAGTAGAGATCAGTCAAAGTCAAACCATTTATATCAAATAGGCACATATAAGGCACTTTTGAACGTCAAAAATTACACTAAAATAGAATTGATTCTAGTCGCCCCTGCCAAAAGGTAGTCACCACTACAAGCTAAGAGGGTCCATGGCCCGGCAGTGGGTAAAGTTGCACTGCGGAAGAAGAAATAATGTTTTTTTATTTAGCAAATATTTTGTTTTTTTCCAGTTGGCGTGCTTGATCAGAGTCCCCACCGAGATAGCGAAGCAGAGGAAGCAAACTTACGTCGGGACGAATATGAAGAGTAGTGTAGCTATACTTTTACATGTAAGTATTATTTAGGGGACTCGGTTAAAGTATACAGGGTTATTTGTAAAACACCAACAACCTCTTAAGAGGTCATTGTTCTCATCATTATGAACAACTTTTACTATAGGACCAAATCTGAAATTGCGAAAAAAAAAAATCAGCTGCTCCCTATTTTGACGAGTTATTTATTTTATTTTATTTTATTTTACAGTTTTTGGAAAACTTACAGCTAAAAACTTTTGCACGATTAAGGGTAACAAAAATAAGGCCAATTACAAGTTTTCACAGATAGAGGACAGAATATAAACAAAAAATATTTGAGTAGGTAGACAGCGTTTTGAGTAAATGCGAACACAAATGTAGGGAACAGCTGATTTTTTTGTTGCGATTTCAGTTTTGGTCCCATAGTAAAAGTTGTTCATAATGATGAGTACAACAATGACCTCTTAAGAGCCCTTACTTACTACCTACCTACTTAGCTTACAAATAACCCTGTATAGTGTTCCAGACTGTATTTCGGCTATAGCGGCCAATCTTAACGGAAACTAGCCTTCGGCTCGGGAGATAAGCGGAGCTGCGCCGAGTGGCCTATAAATAACAACTGTGAGGTAGATCTGAGAGGCTAAGCTGCTGGACGATGCGATGCGACGGGGTGGTCACGAGCAGAAGCTGGGGGCCTACTCCGAAGTGCAAAGTGCGAATGTTCGGATCGGACCGATACATGGCCAAACCGAATATTATTGAAAAATATTTTATAAATAATATATATATATAAAAAAGTTTGGATCGGCTCAGTTGGGTCGGGACCATAGTCAATATTCCAAAGAGAGTAGGAGTGTGGGATCGGAACCGACCGAACCAAATAGTAACTTCGTAGCAAGAAACGGCCGAACATTCGGCCGATACTACTTCGGAGTAGACCCCCTGGTTTTAAATAAAACTCAGTTAAAAACCGACGTTTGGAGGTCACGACATAGTTATTAAGTTATCAACTGTCTGGTCTGACCTTCGCGTTGTTTGTAAAGATTGTCATCTGACTCGCACTATACTTTTATAGTTTATTTGATCAACTGATAAGGAAGGTAAATTAATGTCATAATTTTATTATTGTACCTATTCATTTGATCAAACAATTAAACGCAAACGAAAAAAAAAACTGGCAGGCAAACTGGCTAGCACTATTTTGCAAAAAAATATTTAATTTTTCTCTTAATTTTAACCAAAATGAAAAATAAGACAATGGCTCTGATTCCCTTGTTCACAAACTAAACTAAATTTAAGTTCTATGCATCTTTTTCTTTCTATTTCATTAAGAAAAGGACAGAAGATAAAATATTAGTTTAGTCCTGTCAAATTAGTCAGCGACAGACGTAAATTGACGTATTTTTAGTAGCCATGTTTTTAATCACGTCTAAACTGTCTATGGAGCGTCTTAATTTGACAGGACTAAACTAAAATTTATCTTTTGTCCTTTTCTTAATGAAATAGAAAGAAAAAGATGCACTGAACTTAAATTTAGTTTAGTTTGTGAACAAGGGAATCGGCGCCATTTATTTTAATCCTTCTTATCACGGTGTTTCCAGGCCTACAAAACCGAGGGGTTCTTCCGCGGTGTGTACCGAGGCTTCGGCTCCACGGTGATGAGAGATCTGCCCTTCAGCTTCATCGAGCTGCCGGTCTGGGAGCTGCTCAAGACGACCGTCAGGAAATATAATGATGGAGAGATTAGCACTTTTCAGGTGGGTACCACAAGTTATGTAAAGTCTATTCAAACTTATGTTTCAAATTAATGTTATTTCGAGTTAAACAAACATCAACTTAATTTTAATGGGAATTAAGTTGATTTCAGAGTGACTAGCACTATTGAAAAAGTTACAAAAATGTTTAAAGTTTTAGTGTAAACTGAATTTTATTGTGTAGGAATCAAAGTTATTTTTCCATAAACTCATATTTGTTTACATTTTTGGCAAATAATTTGCGAATACAGATTATGTAGACAGCCCATTGTGTCACCCTATGTGTCTGGAGTGGAGACCGCGTATCGGCAAGCGTAGTGTGGGACGCCCCCCAGCTAGATGGACGGACGACCTTAAGAAGGTGGCTGGGGTAGACTGGATGCGGAAGGCTGAGGACAGGGTGTTGTGGCGCAGCCAGGGAGAGGCCTATGTCCAGCAGTGGACTGCAATAGGCTGAGTTTTGATGTGTCTACACACGTGTGTGTGTTGTGGCTTTGAAGATCGGTGGCATACTTATCCTTCCAACATTTTATTTTTTTTGCTAAATGGCCGCCACGCATGAATCCTATACATATAAATCGATAGCTGACATCAATGCGAGCGGAAAACATAATAAGACCAGCCCAAACCCCGTAAAGTGCCACGTTTCCTAGATATTAACTGTTTTTTTAAACTGATATATTTCACGTTAAGCCGTTGGTCCCGGCTGTCGTTCGTAGATCTTTGACAGTCGTTACGGGTCGTCAGAAGCCCGAAAGTCTGACAACCAGTCTGAACCAGTCTTATGTTACCCAATAAGTTGGTTGTGGAGGTCAGATCAGTCGCTCCATGTAAAATACTGCTATTCAGCTGCATCCGGTTATACTGGAAGTCGACTCCAACATAGTTGGGAAAAGGCTAGGCAGATGATGATAATATTTCAAGTGATTACTCTAACTTCGGTTGATGACCCTACAAAAAACATTATCAAATTAATTTATAATTTGTTTTATCGTATTTAGATATCGATATCTATTACTTCTGCGGAGTTCCGCTAGCTAGTTAAATTTGACCCTGTATAGTTTCCATGCGAAGCCGCTATTTTGAGAAAAAAAAAAACATAATTGATTTGTTGTATGCCGTCCGTCGGACTATGAGAGTAAAGGAACAGAGAGTGCACCTGTGTTCACGCACACACTTGTGCACTATAATATCTCCCGCGTACCTGGCTAATCTCCGTTTAAATTGGCTACCGTGACCGGGAGGATATTATTATTGACTAGCTGCGCCCCGCGGTATCACCCGCATAAGTCTCGCTCCCGTGGGAATATCGGAATAAAAAGTACCCTTTGTGTCAATCCTGTTTATAAACTATCTGTGTGCCAAATTTCAACCAAATCCGTTCTGAAGTTTTTGCGTGAAACAGTAACAAACTTCCATCCATCCATCTATCTATCCTCACAAACTTTCGCGTTTATAATATTACTAGGATTTTAAATAATTAAAAGAAACCATCTTTTTACAGAGTGCAATGTGCGGGTCAATAGCCGGTGGTTTCGCATCCGCAGTGACGACGCCCCTAGACCTCGCGAAAACACGCATCATGTTAGCTGACGAATACACAGTCACGCGCAAACTACGCATCAGGCCGGTCCTAACGACCATATACGTGGAGTCAGGAGTCAAGGGCCTGTTCGCCGGCATCATGCCGAGAATGACTGCGTTCATGATGGGAGGATTTGTGTTTTTCGGCGTTTATGATGAGTCTAAAAAGATTATGGAAAAGTATTTTAATGATAGATAGCGGTTGGGTTAGAAGGAATTGTTTGTTGTAGTTCCTAAGTATCTGTCTGTCCGACTGTGGCCAAGCCTACAAGGAGGGTATTCTGAACAATGTTTTGTAGTCAGGAAAATTCATTGTTAAGTGAATTGGCTACCAATTTTAATAGCCCGTTTAACCGGGTGATTACGAATGAATGAAATGCACCGATCCCAGCGTGGTTTGACCAGACTCGATTAATCGAATGAACCCCAAGATTCGCACTAGCTCCTGTAGCCTCATGTTTCATGGTGCTACAGCGACAATTGCTTATCAAGAAGACTACGCGGTAATGGTAGGGAAGACGTGCCCGTAGGATAGGGAAGGATTAAGGGACTAACCACACTTATTCGGCTCTGTTCAGCCTTTTTCCATAGAAAACGATGATTTTGTATGGAATGCGTACTCGTCCGTAAAGCTGAACGGATGCGTACGCATTCTATACAAAATCGTTGTTTTCTATGGACATAAGCTGAACAGAGCTGAATAAGTGTGGTTAGGCTCTTAAGCACCATACCGGATATACATCGTAGAGTAAGCATTGGACTAGAGGAGAGATGGGTGGTAATTATCTATGGATGGGCAACTTTTAATGGCGTCCCCGCTCGGTTGGTTCAGGCTGTACAACGGGGTGACTACTACTAGAACCAAATCATTCGAAGATATATGATATCTACCAACCCGCTCCGGGCCCGTGTGGTGGATTATGGCTCACTGCTTCTCACCGAGAGGGGGCCTGTGTCCCAGCAGTGGGAATATTATAATCTGATTATGCTATAGGGCACATAGACTACCGAAATGACGACTAATAGAGAAGTATGGAAGAAAAATACATTTTGCCCCGACAGTGATGATGATATTCAAACCATAACTGTCATTCTTTGACAGTTCTATGAAAGTGCTCATTGACGTAGGGTGTCAAATTTCTTAACAATTTAGTTCCCTGACCGTACAACCTTAATTAATGATTGATCAGAGAAAGGAAATTATCTATGATCAATGTAGAATAGGTACTTAGTACGTAATTGTTGTAGTTGTTGCAAAGGATGTATGTTGAGTTTTATTGTTTTTGTTTTGTTTTTATAAAGAGTTATGAATATATGGGTCTGTGTCATTAATGAGTTTAATTTAAATACTAGCTGCGCCCCGCGGTTTCACCCGCATAATTTTCGATCCGGTAGGAATATTGGGATAAAAAGTATCCTATGTGTTAACTACTGTTTGTCTCCGCCCCGAATAGCCCTGGATAACTATTAAAACCTGGATAAATAACACCCCGTCGTTTTTGCGTCGGGGGTTAAAAATACGTATACGAAGATAATTCAAGGCGGTACGAAGTTCGCCGAGGCAGCTAGTATCACACTTATATTATAAAGGCGAAAGTTTATGATTGTGTGTGTGTGTTTGTATGTTTGTTACTTCTTCACGCTTAAACGGCTGGATGAAATTTGGTATGGACGTAGCTGATACCCTGGATTAACATATGGCTGATGATAACGGGAGAGACGTACAGACGCCAGCACATGAAGCTACCCGAAACTGTCAAATTTTCAATCAATTTTATAATACTTTAGCGATAAAAAAAATTAGTAAAGAAATTTTTAATAAATTTTTTTATGGCTAAAGTATTATTGTATATAAGTATAAGTTAAGTATTATAGTGTATATTGTTATAGTATTATTAGTATTGTAGTAGCTTGATGTGCTGGCGTTTGTACCTTCTCCTTCTGCTTCTTATCTTGCATTTTGTTAAGCAAAAGTTGTACTTTGCTTTTAAAAATAAACTAAGGATATTCAATGACAATGGTATTCCATGATCAATAAACTAAGGATGGTCTCATATCGGTAATAAATCCAAGAGTTTCCTGGTCCAAAATGGCCATAGTTCTTAAGAGAACTTAGTTTTCAAGAGCCAGCGAAGCGAGATCGAAATTTCTTCAAGCATTGTTGCGCAGTTGTGCTTTGACTGGGAAAAAATGATTGGACTATTTGAAACACAAATTAGCCTTTAAATAACCTTTATTGTTCAAAAGTAACCACAACAATTTTATACATTTTATCTTATACAAGTTTATACAATGATATACATTTTTAGTCTAGAATATTATACAAAAAAACTAAAATAAGTCGAATCCAAAATTTTAAATTGTTTTAATCAATCTAAAATTTTACGTTTTGGACGCGATCAATGTTTTTAAAAGTTTTTGTTTTACTTTAAAATCGATCACATCCAAAATATTTAAAAATAATATATTATTTATTGTAATAACTAAAAATACTGTAATTACACGTATATCTAAAATAATTGTGACATATGTTTTCTATTTACTACGAATATACATAGTTGTTTTTATCAAAATATACATATTTTTTTCAATCAGTCGTAATACCTATTTTGAAGGACATACCACTTTTTAGTAATATACAAAAATAGCAAGTTTAAACAACAAAACATTAAAATTCAAGTTGGTACTTATCGGTATGTTGTTGTATTTACTTTTTAAATTGATTTCTATCTCAAAAATATTTTTTTTCTGTTTAGGTATCTGTTTTTTCAGGAGTTGGAGATGGAGAGGAAAGTTTTGAAAAAGAAATAGGTATCGATTTTTTTCAAAATGTCGACGTTCTATGCGACTGCTCACGTCTTTTTGAGATATAAAGATGTGACAGTACATCAGTAGGCATTGTGTTACCGACTACGGTATACTAGATACCTAGTATATATACCAAATATTTTATGTATAGTGTAGTTCGCCATATGTATACAAACATTTATTTGTTTATACAGTTGCAATTCACACGATTTTACAAAGTCAGTATTCGAGTTTTACAGATGTTAACTAAGTTGGTATAGCTATATAATGAAAATAAAGTGATTACTTAAGTAAGTATGAAAAATATAAAAGTAAAGGCAGAGAAATGACTTGTCTATTGACAGGTAATTGTTTGACAGTGTGTATTTCTATGTAATCATGTGCATAATACCATAAAATTAATTATATAATGTTAGTAAGAAAGAATATACTATATGCAGAAACTTGGCAAACTTTATAATAACCCAAAAATTATGGAGATAACAATCTGACATTTTATTTAAAGTAAGAATAATTATAAAAATCTATACCCACGTTGCGAAAAAAATTGCCTCTTGCCAAGTTGAAAACTTATACAATAATAAAGGAATAACTTTGGAGTATCATAGCCGATGTAAGGTCCCCATATCTAACTATATATTTAGGAACCTAAATATAATAGCAGCGAATGTCGCCCCGCCCGAAGTAACATAAATAATTCTTCAACCACACACACCAAAAGGTTAGAATCTCTAAAATAGTACAAGAAACCGAAAATAGATGGCGTTGGTTTAAATTTTAGCTTAGGTTACTTATTAATAGAATAATGTTTCCGACTTAATAAATAAAGATGGCGCTACTGATTGATTTAAAGACCAACGAATTTAAGTTTATTTTGTGACTTGATTGCAAAATTTGCGACATTAAAGTCCACTTGCACTACTAATCACGAAATGCATCTAGTGCTAAACAAATTTAAAACATCGTTCTATTTCTGCCATTGTTTTAAGATGACAGCTCAGACATGGTGTTTTAAATAGGTACGATTAATTCTAAACGCATTTAGTCATTTGTGGTGAAAGCGGACCTTAGTCCTAAACCAATGAACATCAGGATATTTTACACTATTGATGCTCTTCACCACTGGTCATAATTAATGACCAGTGATGTTTAACGTATTATCGTGGATGTGTTTAAATTATTAATCGCAACCGTTGCAATATTATAAAGTAATGAACCAATTGGCACACACTGAATACAATTTTAGCCACACATCTACAAATTCGCTATAATTTTAACGAAACATCCGCTAGATGGCATTAGTGTCACCACGAAATTGCATAAAATACAATAACAGGTGACGCTCTATCTTTGAAAAGCCGTCCACTAGATGGCGCTATTACAAAACTAACATATTTTTTATTTATCTGAATATAATATTGCTGGTATGTGATCCGCGGTGTGAGCTGTTGTCTCTGGTCGTGTGACGTCGGAAAGGGTTCCAAGATGGCGCTCGTCGTGCCGAGGACCGTGCAGTCACAGCTGTGGAGCCGCTGGATGCTGTGGACGCGGCTGATACCGAGCCTTGGTTCGAGTTGGACTGCCGGGGAGTTTCTGGTGACGCCTAGAAAAAGCAAAAACAAAATATTATGCTGTTGTTTTTACTCGTCCACGATTGAGTGTTGCAATGTTTAAAACACCATCGTATTTACATAGTTTGCAAAGTCATTAGAGTCAGCAGTATGCAGCAGGTAAGTGGTCTACTATATCCAGGTGAATCGTCACCTGGATATAGTAGAAAGAAAAGGAACAGAATCTCTGTTCCTTTCCTTGGTTGATTACGTGGTGAAGAAAGGAATGCATACTCAAAAGCTGTCATCGTCGTAACTCTAGTCGTTGTCAGCTTCATAAGATTATAATTACTTACTATTATATGATCAGTCGAAGGCTTACTATACGTACCTTTATAGAGCTTTTATCCATCGGCGTGGCTAGCTTCATAGTGAGTGTATCTCCGGCCAGTTGTATAAGTCGCACCACCTCGTCGTGTGAGCTCCACTTCACGTCTGTATCACCGATGCAGATTATGAAGTCGCCTTCACGCATGCCACCGATCTGGAATGAGGAAGTTAAGAATAAGTATTTTATTTGTTTTTCATTGATGCTGTTTTGGTTTGCTAGATCGATAAAGTAATGTGCTAGACACTTGTTCGGGACGGTATTAAGGCTGAGGCTACAGTAGGCAGCGATTTGCGATGCGACTGGAAGAGCGAAACAAGATAAACATGGTATGGCTACATTATAAGCGAAAATCCGGCGTATATTCGGCGATGACGTGGCTACAGTACAATGCGATCAATATATCATTCTATACGCATAATGTAGCCACACGCATATTTAGTTGCACTATTTAACTAGTCGTGCAAGTGAGAAATTATCTAATAAATTCGCTTCAATTTCGCTGGTACGTTGATGTAGCCGATGCCGTGATTACAGTAATGTTGTTCCTATCGCAGAAAGAAATCAAAGATCGCCAGTAATATTTGATGTACGGTGTAGCCATATACGTGAGCATTCATTTATTTGTTTTAATCGCTCATGTGTCGCAGGTCGCGTCGCGGCCTAATGTAGCCTCAGCCTAAACGGTACAACTGGGCGGCAAAATATAATTATGTTACTTCGGCTTTTTGTGACCTAACAAAAAATGTGTAGCACGGTTTAGGATTCATACTTCAATTAATTATTGGAGTTTGATTGATCTGTTTATGTTTAAGCTATACAGTTTCTATAACTCTTTAAAACTTGAATTTAAATAAGGCTATTGCTCTACAACAATAGCCTTATTTAAATTCAAGTTTTTCAAAAATTTTAATACTTACATCAGCCAAAGAGTTAGGCTCAACCCCTGCTATAACAACTGGCGCATCTCCTCTCACAGAGAACCCGAAGCCTTCATCTTCAGTCTTCGCGTTCGACACATTGTATTCACTCGCCGCCCTCCTCAGAGGATCCTTTCTCCTCCCATTCTTCACTTTACCGTTACACTCCTTTACTCCATTCTCTATCTTCCCCTCCCCTTTAGTCTTGTACTCATTCGGAGAGTCATCATAATCCAAGACTTTCGGATGATATTCGTAATTATTATTGTTATAACTGTTTATGTATACTCCATTCTGTTTTGTGACCCTATGAAGTTTCTTTTTCTCATAATCGTTGGAATATTTCTCGTCGCTCCTAATTATTTGGTTGTAGTAAGTGGTGTTGTCTTCCGATCGGTCTCGTTTGTCGCTCCTGTGTTTGCCGTTTCTTGTTTCTTCGTATTCTTCCGTATTTCCGTTTCGTGGTCTCTCGATGCGTCGGGACCCGTCTCTGTACTTCTGTAGTTGCACGAGGCGGGGTGCGCTCCAGTGGCGTTTGGCGGAGAATATGGCGATTGGTCCTAGAGATTTGAATAGGTCTTCTACTCTGTGCTGAGCGAAGTCCGGTTGTGTTAAAGCCAGTTGGAATTTTGATGAAGCTGTAGATCAAACAGAAAAAAAAAAACGATTAGAATGTCTTATTCAAAAATAAAAGCTAATTTGTGCTATCTTTCTGATTTTCGAAAAATAGTTTGTTATTGAAAAATGAGATCATAGTAGTTCAATGTGCAAAATACACTTTTTATTCATATTTATATTGCCAGTGATGGATTTTCAATAGAAGATCCAATCGATCTGAGTCGATTGATTACTTTGAACCTTTACCGATCTTAGCCATATAATTGCATTTTAAAGCTTTAAAATAAAACTGTTTCTAGAGCCACTAGTTTTTTTTTTGTTGTGGTTATTACTTTTCTGTGAATGCTGGAATAAGCGTCTGTATAAGTCTGAGGCTATTGAAAATTTAATAAAAGAGTCATGTTTTATTGTGTACTCACGCTGTACATTAGGCGCATCGATAAGATCGTTGAAGTCGTTGGCGTCGTTGTCGTGGTGCGCCGCCCGCTCGCGCGCCGCGCGCTCGGCCTGCGCGCGCACGGCCAGCGAGATGGCCTCCTTGCCGCGCAGCTCGCTGCAAGTGGGGGCAGCAGGTAGGGGGCGTTCTTAGCAGGGTCCAATTTAATTAACTAGCGAAACTACACATACGTGGTGGGTAGCGATATCAAATGTCGATAAAACAAAAAAAAAAGATTTTCTAAATTCATCATTTCAATTAATATTCAGCTGTAGTTACTTCGATTTAAGCTAATTTAATTTTACCCTGTATTTATCAGTTTTTGAACAATCATTTTCTTAAACTCGTTAGTCATTGCAGCCGAATACAACCACAATACAATATTACTTTACGAGAGCTGTCTGGAGGTAAGTCTACTTAACGTCAAGACACGTACTTTTTACTGATTATCTTCATTTTCCAACTAGCGATTACCGAAAAAGCAGCTGTTGTCTTTCGCCTGTGCCTGATAGAAGATTTTGTATAAATTGTGTACGAACCGACACATCCTCTGCAGCCTGAGCGCCTCTTCGTACAGTGTCAGCGCCTCCGCGAGGTGCGCGCGACCCAGCGCTATCCAGTCCACGTCCGCATCCTTCAGCGTCGGAGATATGGACGAGCCTAGAAGTAAAATACATAATGTAGTCTTTATATTAAACTATGCTTCAGTTTGTAGGCTACACAATTATGCTGTTACGTTACGGTTGCGGGCATTACTTCTTGAGGTGCGGTGTGACTCCAACGTACAGACAAAGTCAGACAGGTATGCAGTGTATTGTCCTTGGTATATTAATGGCTCCGAAAAGGCTCGGTGTTATTTTGTCGCATACGATTATTAAGTGAACACATTGCTAGTGCGATGCAGGACGTTTCAACACGAGAAACATAGTAACAGTACCTGTTAAACACGGCGTTTCTGTCCTGTTTAGAGACGTGTTTCTTGACACCCCAGGCTTTCTTTCGTCATCTTACCATTATCGAGATGTGTGTCAGCATCGTACAGAGATGCTAGGCGGCTGGGAGACCGCGCCGTCTCCGGCATGTTCAGCAGACCTGTCGCACAGTACTGGTGCGCCAACGCTGCGAAAAATGTCCACATGTATTATTACGAGTAGAACCACGGTTCTGCGATCAGATACAGCTGTTTTAACTCTTTTTCAATTTCTAATACCTAAAGAAGGCGTTTGAAAGGCAGTTAGTTTCGAGAGTAGGGTTTAAAAGAGTGTCCATGGAGTTTCTTGCCCGTTCTATTCCATAGGTGCAGACGCCAGCACATCAAGCTACTACAATCTGTTAAATTCCTTTAATGATTTTTTAACTTTATCGCTAAAGCATTAAGGTTTAAGGTTGATTGGAAAAATTTGACAGTTTTAGGTAGCTTGACCTGTTGGCGTCTGTACCTACTACGCTTTGGAATGGGCAAGTAGCTTCATATTTTCTAACTAACCGATTTCTGTAGGTACCTACCTACTATTCAAAAGTGCCTGTAAATAGTTTAATTGAAATAAATAGTTTGAGTTTGAGTAAAACTGGCCAAGTGTAATTCAAAAGAAGTGACTCAAGAAAAAAAAAATGGCAAAAATCAATCAGTTGTACTCCTGTCCTGGAAATTGGGACGATGTTAAAGGTTATTCTTATTAAAATATTTACGTAAGAGGTTACAACTTTTTTGAATTATGTGTTTAAGAATGTCATGCTTTTTACATACCTTTATAAAACTCAGTCTTGACGTGGACTAAAGAGACCCACGAGTATGGCACGTAGTTGAACACACCCTCCGATTGCATCTGAGAACGGCATAAAGCGTTACAATTTTATTCATGTCACTAACCAGCACCCTAATTGCGTAACACACTTTCAACACAATCTGAATCATTTAAAAGATATTGCTAATACATTGCTTCATATGTTTGAAGAAATTGTTTGCCCAAGAACGTAAATAACGCAATGAACTGTAAAATTGAAAACCATTGCTACTTTTAGTGGGTCACGCAATTACCCCGCAACAGAATTTGTCTGGTTTGGTAAATTCTTATTTTTGAAATTATGTCTTTGTTTGAATTTGGTTGTTGGAAAGCTTTTGTAGCTTGTATGTTATCCTTATTCTAATTAGTTTAAACAGTGAATTCGTGACTGACCGGGAGTACCCACATTTATATCAAATGCTGTTTTTCCAGCACAGCTGAATTTGCTTGCTATCAATTTTAAAGGATTACAATATATGTCGATGAATATTACGATGGTGTCAGTGTTACCTTATCATAGAGCTGCCGGTAGGTGTTTGCGAGATGCGCAGCCTCGTGCGCGAGGTCGAGGCACAGCTCAGGCGCACGCCGCAGTTCACCGCGCGCCTCGCCCGCCTGCAGCTGCAGCTTCTCGAACAGGCACTCGCGAGCTTGCGCCTAAAAAACATAGTTCCATGGTTAGTTATAATAGCGACAACGCCCTTTGAATCTTAGGGCATTTGCTCTGAAGTCTTCGTGCCATATAGAGCAATCGAGCTAGAGAAATCAATAGATTAATCTACAAAGGGCCTGTGGCATCACCTATAAAATACACGCTAAACTTGGCAGAATTTCATAAAATACCTGTTCCATTTCGAAATTTTTGTGTATAGATAATGGATATTCGGAAAATATGAAACGGGGCCTTGGAACCCAATAGATAGTCGCAGCAGCAGTTTCGATTGCGTAGAAACTTTAATTTGTCATCTCAGGAGGTTTGAACTACATTTCTCCTTTTAAGTTACCATAGCAAAAAATACAATAAACATAAGTCAAACAGAAAGATTTTTTCAAAAGACTAAAATTTCATCATGAGCACTTACTGTCATAAGCGCGGCGAGTACGAGCAGCGTGTCGGCGGCGAGGTCGACGGAGGGCGCGTTGGTGAAGTTGTCGAGCACGTAGCGCAGCGCGCCCGCCGCGCGCAGCCACGCCTCCACGCCGCCGTCCAGGCCCGAGCACGTCGAGCGGTCCTGATAGCAGTACACATTTAAATGTAGGCGTAACTGATAAATACAAGGGAAGCGTTCTTCAGTTTCCCTAATAATTGAGGCTGTGGCGACCAAAATATAAGAGGTCCATACATTTATATTTTAACATTATCATTTAGTTTATACCTGTTTAGCGCCGAGTTGTGTATAGATGCCAGCTATGTTGAACAAGACACAAGCTTTCTCGAAAGCCACTGTTCGCTGGCAAGACGGGACTCCTGGTAAAATTAAAATAATATTAATTATAAAATTCGATCAGAGTCCATTCATTATTTATTAATTGCTCCATATTCAAAATCATACAACTAACGCCATCTGTGTGGTATTCCCTAAAAACGAATTAACAAGCTGCGCCATCTGTGTTAACACTTTGCAATCATTAGAATGGTTTTGCTTATAATTAATAATAGATGGCGCTATCAATATCAATCCACTTGCATTATTTTTTCACCTTCGATATATTTTGGAGGGATTTGGGTTAAGGGAATATAGGTACCTACTATGTAAACTAGTCAAACATACCTGTTAACGAATCGAACCACTCGAAGTAGACTCCAAGCGACCGGTCGGGCGGGAAGAACCGTCGCTCGATGAAATACAGCTGATTGTAGTACTTGAACAGCAACGCCACGCCGGAACTGGACCGCACCGGCGTGCGCATCGCCTGGGCAAAGTCAGAGTATAGTTAAGAACCGTCAATCACCATCAGTAGTTTATTGTGGTATAGAAGTTCACTGTTGGGCATCATTATCATCATTTCAGCCGAATGACGTCTACTGAACAAATCAGCATCATTCTCTTGCTCTAACCGAATTTATTTGTAGTCGGCGCAACAGTCTTCTTCTTCCATACTTCTCAATTAGTCGTCATCGCAGAAGTCAACCACATTATACCCATATCATCTTTCACACAGCCCATCCATCGTTGCTTTGTTCTTTTCCCTACTTCAAAGCCATCCATATTCATACTCAAAACTTTCGACACCCCACGCCATTTTCCTAATTGCTCTGCACTAACAACCCTGCGAGAATTGCATGTAGCTCCTTGAGGGCTTTAGCAGCTGGAAATACCTAAGCCTCTCAAAAGTTCCTTCTTCCCTAGTACATCCATAAAATACCTCCTGTATTTTGAAAGCGTATAAAGATTAATACAATAGGCGAAACCGAGGTCAAGAGCAGCCCCAGTAGGCAATAAAAATAGGTCCATGCGATGACCTTGTGAAGGCTGCAGGAATTCGCTGGATGTGGGAAGTACAGAACCGTTCGAAGTGGAGGTGCTTGGGGGAGCCCTATGCACAGCAGTGGACGACTTTCGGCTGAAATTATGATGAAATGAGGTCCATGCCGTAGGTAAATAGACAAAAAATTCTCGTTAAATACTGGTAGACTGTATTTGAACGTTACTGACAAAATCAGCCCTTTACAAGTTCTATCACAGAAAGGAAGAAGTTTGTTACCTGTCTCATATCCATAAAGTCTGATATCGCGTCCTCATACGCCGCGGCGTCTTCACTGTAGTGTTCCAGGATGAAGTCTTTGAAGGGCTCTCGGAAGTCCACCTCCTTGGTCTCCTTCAGACCCAGCGGAATCATCGGCATCACGCATTCCTTGCCGCTGTCGAAGAAGAGAGAGTCAGTTAGATTATTTCTTTCTCGTATCGGCACGAACGTCGAACGTTAAGAATATCTTAATAAATCAGTTAAAAGACTTAACAATTTTCATGTTTCTGAAAGCCTTATACCGGGTCAAATTAAATGAACTAGCGAAACTCAGCAGACGTGATAGGGATCGATATCTAATCATGATAAAAAAGAAATATTTCAGGATAATTTATTTTGGGTCAACGACCGTCTTATCAAGTCCCTGACACCGTGATACAATGGCATCATGGTATAAATTTTGACTGACTATCGATTTTCGACCGTGACGTGCCATGCCGTTGCCGCATTACCAATTGGCAACAATAGGCACTTACAATTAGTACAATTAGGTGCCAGAAACAATCGTCATTGGATCCATAGTCAGCAGGACAGGATGCAGTGACGTCTAGGGCAGTAGGTTATTGTGCTGACATATCTGTCTTAAGACCCTATAATTTCAGTTAGTTAACCTAGTCGCAAAGGACGATAGTACCTACTAATACAAAGCACCATTACCATTACAGCCTCACAGGTAGGCAAATGCAGCCACGAGTTGCCTCTTCGGACCATTCATTAACTAGATATCTCAGAAGGAAAGCTTCAGCGTGCTTGTCGGTTTAATATAATAAATAACACGTTCGGTCTAAATATTACTATTATGGAAGCTAAATTATCGCCTACGGATAGCAGTTGTTTCTCTTGCGATATTAGCTTATTTAATGTTCAAACATGTTTAAACGGTCTGGGATTTTTATATCTCTACACGACTTTTACCCACTCAGTCAATGTGGCTAATATTTTTGCAATACTGAGAACTATAATTTAAACATGTAAAAAAAATGTGATTTTTCTTAAAAGCCTACAAAACAAAACAAAAATATAAATATTTCTTTATTATAACTACATCTACTACAACTACTTGAAACTACACAGTTATAAAAAGTTCGCATTCCTCACAAGCGCGCGCATTCCTCTCTATTATCCTATGGTTACAATATGGCGGAGCGCGGGAAAATGCAACAATGGCGGAAACCATTTTTTATTTTATCTTTTTTTATTTTAATTGGCGAGCGGTAATTGAATTGTAACGATATTTTGTTACGTTTTAATTGTTAAAATTATTTGTAAGAAATTAATTGGGAAAACTTTCTGAACCGTAATTATTTCTCATGTTGGATGCTATTGCATGATCAGCCTATGATGTTCCCACTGCTGTCTGAGTCTTTACTGAGGTCCTTTTATACAATGATCTTTTGGCGCTCGAATGACGTTGGCAGGGGGGCGCTGTTGGTAAACATTTGAGCAATTGTCACAGACATTGTATTGACAAAATAAGATAGCGGCGTTAGTTCCGATTTTGACCACGCGCCAAAAGAACTTTGTAACCTTGATGTATTTATAGATTTCTATGGCAGAGACAAGACTTGATAACAATACAGGGTGGCAGGGACATCGACGCGCAAACGGAAACCATGAATTCAGCATATGATTCTAGACCCCGTACCGTAGAGACTTTACGTGGATAATAAAAAAAAAATCTGCTGTTTCATAGGAAAGTGCAATAACCTACGCGGTCAAAATGTACCGAGCAACATTTTTTTTTGTACTGACGAAATGTTTCAACACGGGAAGTTAAGAATGATGTACTGAATCCATGGTAACAGGTTGCGCGTCGATGTCCCTGCCATCATGTATACTCGTACTTCTTCTAGTCAAAAAAACTTAATATTTCACGAACAAAACCACGTGAGCATCCTACCTTGCCAGCCATGTAACCGCATCGAGTCTCATTACTGCCCATTCCTTTTTTGTGCCCACCTTTTAACGTGCGCCTACTTTTTTCCTATAATAACCACGATTATGTAGAATTTTACACTTCCAAAGGGCTCTTCGTTTTGTTGTTCAGCCCCCAAGTGTTACGGCATGATGATAGTCGTCAACCTGTTTTTAGAAGACTTCTTTTGTTTTTCGATGCTTAAATTATTATGCTTTTGGTGCTTCGTTTGAAAAACAAAGGTGTGTCTGTGTATCTGTGTCTGTCTGCGCCATCGTAGCTCCCAAACAGCTAAACCGATTTTGTTTTTGGAACGAAGTTCCCTATCGCGCGTTGCGAAAGGGAGCTAGACGGAAAAAATTAAGACCAAAAGTTGGAACGACACTTTTTGCTATAGTTGTATGGCGTGCGGCGTGTGCGTGTTTCTCTGTCTGTCTATAGAAAGGAACTTCGTTCCATCCGGGTGTCCCTTGACACCTGTCAAGTTTTTTTTTTGGATTTTAGAAAAATTGTTGGTACCTACAAGGGTTATTGCGTTAGCCAGTAACTGGGTTGTGGAGGTCAGATACGCAGTCGCTCCATGTAAAATACTGGTATTCAGCTGCATCTGGAAAGACTGCAAGCGGCGTCTACATAATATGTAGTTGGGACAAGACTAGAGTAAAAGTATTTTACATGGAGCGACTGCCACAATCATAGATTACATTTCTATGGCCACAACCCAGTTGACTGGTTGTCAGACTTTCGGGCTAGTGACGACCCGTAACGACTGTCAAAAGATCCACGAATGACAGCCGGAACCAACGGCTTAACGTGCTTTCAGAGGCACGGAGGGGTCTTGGTATGTGAAGATGGTCACCCAACCACGGACCAACCGCCGCAAGCGAAGCTTAACCTGATCGATCGTGCGGCTGTTATTACTTAGTTACTTAGCCACAAGCCCCTTTTAAGTAATTATGTAAACGAATGAAATAATCTACTTTTGTTTTTTTTTATCTCAAGTAGAGAGTAGAAGACAAATGAACGAACTGCTGTTTATCCTTTCTCATCCACACCATATTCTGTGACAGTTCACCCGAAATTGATCTGACCATTTGTCATGCGTCAAAATGACTTATTATTAAAATATTTTATGCATTGATATAGTTTTTCGAAATAGCTATTAGACAAACTTAATTTAAATGAGATATTTTTGTTAACGGCCTTGTCGACTGGCATCATTATGTAAATACAAGAAGTCGTCCGAATTCCGGTCAAATGCATAATAAACAGACGAGAATCTAGAACAGTTTGTTCCGAATCAATCAGAATCCTAATTGCGTAACACACTTTCAATCACAATCTGAATCATTCTGAAGGAAAGTGCACATCCATTGCTTCGTATGTTCGAACAATTTTTCTGCTCAATAATGTAAATAACGCAATGAATGTTGTTACTTACTGTACTGTCAAAATTAAAGCCATTGCTACTGTTAGTATGTTGCGCAATTCCTCCTCCGCGCCGGTATACACTGACCCATATGTATGTCTTGAAATGGCAGAAAAACGAACTCCATCAAAATGTAGATACAGTCATAACAAAAATATTACGTTTGTTACCTTAAGGGCTATTTTTGTCTGCTCATTCCACGATAGAATTTGCTTTACCGACTCAGCATTTTATATTACACCGTAAGGTCAATACCGCAGAACGACATTCAGCCATCTTTCTTTACATGTCAGACCGAATTAAAAATGTGAAACTGACAGACTCAGACAATTATAATAATATTAAAAAAAGATTTATATTTTATAAAATGGCCAGCAGCCTAATTGCTTATGCAATGTTTGTCGAAGTAAGCACCGCCATTTTGAAATGTCAAGTTATTTTGGACATAATATTAAAGTTAACGCTGTATCTGTTTAGTTGTATCTTAAGTAAGTATAACTAAATGCTGTAGGTATATATTAAGTTTTTAGATACTGATATAAATACATTTAATCAGAAATAAATCTAGTAATAAAACCATAAAAACTGGACAGTCGATTACTTAATTGGAGCGACTTACGACACAGTTTTCCTGTTTGCCATGATTAATTTTGATGAGCCGAAGTCTCACAGTCAGCGGGTGACACTTTTATTCTGATATTTTATTAGATTCACATTTCTAATTAATATTTGCACATCTGAAGGCCTATTCTCGTAATTTAAAACGACCAAAATCTAGTCGCAGTCTCATCTCGGCGACAAACTAATATCAGAAATGTAGGGAAATTAGAGGTATTTTTGACAGATTAAGACTGAGATCGGACTGTGACCGTTCTTAAAATTACAAGAATTGCCCCTCAGGTTAAAACCAAACAATATTTATGGTATAGTATATTATATTTGTCTACTTATGTAGGTTCTCTGTACTCACTCATTTCCTGGCGAAGAAATGATTCTTATTAAAAAAAAACAGATTTTTTATCTATGCTATAGAAAACCTAATGACAAGGTCAAAGCCATTAAATGATGATTTTACTGCCGCTGCTGTCAGTTTTGCAACCATTAAATAATACTTACAATTTTTAGGTAGGTACCACACATTAACACTTAACAAACGGACACATAAGTACATGCGTTTTAAATGTCTACCAATAAAATTAATGTGATAATAAATAAATAAGAAATAAATGTGTGTACAACAGTGACATTAAACGAGCCGACTTTGTTTTATAGCCTGTAATAGTGTCATGGTTGAAATAACGAGTCTTTATAAAGATTTGCGCAAGTGGAGCTTACATTCGCGTAGGAGCCATGGGAAGCGAATTTAATATCTAAATAATATACATACAAATAAATAAAATTGAAGTGTCTGTTTGTAATGTCGAATAACAGCTTTTTATTAAATGCATATTATGAAAGTATATATTATGGTACTTGTAACAAAAAAAACATTTTTTTAAAATTTTTGTTTCTCTTTGTTCCTCGGAATTGTATCTCGGAAACGGCTGTACCAATTTTGACGGGTCTTTCACTGACAGATAGCAGATGTTATTAAGAATTATAACATAAGCTACTTTAATTTTAGAAAAAGAATTAGGGTTTCGCGAAAATCAAAACCATAATTGTTTTACGACATGCACCCGAACGAAGTCGCGGGCACAGCTAGTAAAAAATAAATACTTGCTAAAATAATTTACTTCAAAGAAGGAAACTATTACATCGGACTTAAACATAACTGGTGAAATGGGCTGTTCTCTAGGCTGGCTGGCTGGCTGGCTGGCTGGCTGGCTGGCTGGCTGGCTGGCTGGCTGGCTGGGCTGGTCTCGTACACTTCTGCCTAACTCTTTGAGGAATGCAGGCGCGATGTTATGATGATGTTAATTATGTACTACTAGCTGCGCCCGCGGTTTCACCCGCATATGTGTCGATCATAGATATCGTGGTGTCGATACCGTGGGAATATCGGGATAAAAAGGATAATCAGGATAAAAAGGATAATTAACACGTATCCTATGTGTTAATCAAGACGCATTTTTTTATTTTTTTTATTTTATGGAATCTCGCAGTTCTACCTATGAGGTTGTCGTCTGCTTAACCGGGCTTGCCTGTGGAAGCCTCAATAAATTAAGGCCTCCAGCCAGGGCACGCAAGACGCACCAGCGAATTCTACATAAGTTCATTCATTCGTACGGGGTTTTGGGTTCGAAATCATCTAATAACTTCTCCCGCTCTGGGCGGAGCTCGGGCGTATCAGACTTTTACTGACTAAAACCCACCCGTGTTCCTTCAGTTGCCTGTGCCAGGGGCCACGGTAACTATTTCGAACAACCTGCGACCCTGGCAGACCAACCCTATCTTGCTGTCTTTGATTTGTGACCTGCACGCTAATTGCGTAACACACAATTAATCGGAATCGGTTTCATTTTGACAGTTCAACAACATTCATTGCGTTATTTACGTCTTGAGCAGACAAATTTTTCGAACTTATGAAGCAATGGATTAGCAATTTGCTTCAAAATGATTCAGATTACGATTGATTGTGTGTTACGCAATTAGGGTGCCGTTCCGTTCTCCGCTCTCCGCTCACAGCATCACCTATCCTATGTTTATGCAAATCATCTCATTGCTATATTGCATAACCTACTCCAGACAACATGGCTACTTTTACTAGTACTTTTACAAAGTACCTGTTACTCTTTATTCAAACATCGAACATTATTACTGTGGTAGGTGTATTATTATAGTGTTATTATTATTGTCCTAGGGCGTAGTAGGTATGTGAAAGCGTTGTCGTAACTTTAAATACTTTTGCCTTCAAGCGTCTTGTGTGGGTGTTTAATTTCATCATTGCCTAATAGTGATATGTCACAGATATTCTTTGGTAGTTTCTTTCACCATATTTTAGATTTTATCAAAGCTTTAGGGGTATGGGAAATAGGCTGTAAAGTTCACCCACTCTCCATAGAAAAGGGAGGATCCTCCGAACAGACGGGTATCGTGTCTGGTAGGCAACTGCCCGACAGTTGACATAATTATGTTAGTTGCGCGGTAAATTCTGCTTGCGCGATGCAGGACTTTTTCGTGACGTGAGTATGATGCGTAGGTCGCATGTGGCGTGAAGATGGTCAGATCGAGCAATTTGTTGCGCCACTTCTTCTTTCCAGCGATAGCACTAGGAAGTGGTGAAGGGCGGGCGGTTTTGGGGGACTGTCTTTTGTAATTTTGACGTTCGAAAAGTGCTGATTCTCAGCCTAATTTGAATAAATGACTTTTGATTTTGATTTAGATCATGTTCTGATTCTTTCCTCATTATAAACAGGGCTGTAGGGATTCTATGAAGAGTGAATTAGCTAAATAGAGCACCACACAGCACAAGTTACTTGTCTGTGGTATGTAATAAAATTCGTGAAGTAACTAATGACTGTCTAAACGCCGTTTAGTCGTGTAACTTTTATTGTTGCTTCGAGTGAAATAGTATATGACAGGCAATTAAAATCGCACCGTATATAACCGGCATCATCATAAAATACTGGTATTCAGCTGCATCCGGTTAGACTGGAAGCCGACCCCAACATAGTTGGGAAAAGGCTAGGCAGATGATGATATAACCGGCATCATCCTAATTGCGTAATACACTATCAATCACAATCTAAATAATTTTGAAGGATATTGCTAATCCATTGCTTCATATGTTCGAAAATGTGGTCTGCTCGGCAACGCAAATAACGCAATGAATGTTGTTGAACTGTCAATATGAAAGCTATTGCTATTGTTGGTGTGTTATGCAAATATTACGGAGGAATATGAATAAAAACACACCATGTAAAAACTACTTATGTGTGACGCACTTTTGTATAAGTAATGAATTTCTTTAAAGCCCAACCAACTAATTAAAGGAAAGTGAAGCTATTTAAGTATAATGTAGGTACTAATTACGTGAAAGTCAAACGACGAGTTTGTGTCTCTTACACTTGAGCAGGAAAAAGAGGTGATGCCGAACGTCAGCAAAATAATAAATTATTTTATTTCTGAAAGTAGGTTTGTACAAACACTTTTAAAAGTCAATCATATTTTTTAAAACTAGATGAGGTCGATCTGACAGACATAATTTTTGTCAGTTCATGTGAAGACCAAAATCAAAATCAAAAGTCATTTATTCAAATTAGGCTGAGAATCAGCACTTTTCGAACGTCAAAATTACAAAAGACAGTCCCCCAAAAACGCCCGCCCTTCGCCACTTCGCGACCATGTAGATTGGTGTCTGAAATGGCTTTTGAGGAAAGAAACACACAGAATGAGTGGGCCTGTCTAGTCAGTGCACGCATTTGTCAGAAATCGTGCATCTTAACTTAGAACTTGAGGAGCTCAACGATTCGACGAACAGTACCAAAGAAAGGACATTTGAGTAGGCCGTTATCAAGTTACGTGATAAGTTAGTAAAAACTAACTAATCCCTAACAGCCTACTAAGAACTTAGCATCTTCAATTCTGAATTAGATTTGATTTCAGAAAGTCACAAAATCAAATACCTATTTAAACTGAATTGAACATCCAATTTGAAAGATGCACTTTCAGAACTTGAAAACAGCAGTAAGCTTGCATGAAAATGAAGAAAATAATATTATGTGAGTATCTACTGCCCAGTGGCAGTCGGTACCAATACCAGCCCTGCCCCAGCAGTCTCGACATTCATAGCGATCGCTTAACGACCGACTACGGTCGCAAAGTCCCGGATTGACAGGTGAAATGTATGGAGTGACAGGACTTTGCGACCGAATTCGGTCGTAAAGCGATCGCTATGAATGTCGAGACTGCTGGGGCTGAATGGGTATGTTTTCACATAAGTTTTTATTCCGATGCTCTTACCGATAAAACAAAAATATATAAATATCGTTGCTATGACAACCCTGCAGCCCAGACATTTCGTCAAGGTGAATTAGATAATTTGAGTCAAAAAAGAATAATTTATTGGCCCAATTACATATTATAATGAACTAATTTAATAAGTTAATAGGTAATTATATTATGTAGGTAGAACTTGATTACCAAAGATATTTTCAAGTTATGAGACAGTTTCCAGTTGTGTGGGAACGGAAACTGCTAGATTATTTCTAGCTTGTTCAAGGCTGTTTTGTAGGGGAAAATGTAGTGGGTGTCAGGCAGTGAAATACTTGTAGCTATCAACTTAATAATAATCTTAAAAACTTAAAGCGAGCACCGAGGAAGGACTTGTGTCAATGATTGACAGCTATCAAAACTGACAGGTGTCAATGGGCAGTACATACCTGTCGCTCTGGTACAGCTCCACCGAGGAGTTGAGCTCCGCGAGCTGCTCCTTCAGCAGCTGCAGGTTGGAGTTCACGAAGCTCAGCTCCAGGGCCACCGTCTCGCGTAGCTTTCTGTTCGTCGTAGCCTGGAAATGAAATATAGATATTAATACAAGTTATAATAGAAAGTCGATGCTGGCGAGATGGGTAGATAACATTGTTACCATCACGGGCAAAACCTGGATTATGTTGGCACAGGAGCTTGGGGATAGCGTGTTTGTAGACTTGGTAACCACAAGTCAAGCGCGCGTCGCTTCGAGAGATAAAATACTGTATGAAGATGATGATTTGGATATTCAACAGTAACCGGATCCAGCACCCTAATTGCGTAAGACAGTATAAATCACGATCTGAATAATTTTGAAGGATATTGCTAATCCATTGATTCAAAATGTTCGAAAATGTTGTCTGCTCAGCAACGTTAATAACGCAATGAATGTTGTTAAACTGTCAAAAATAAAGCCATTCCTACTGTTAATGTGTTACGCAATTAGTGGTATTTTTGACAGATTGAGACTGAGATCAGAAGGCCAATTCTCGTAATTTAAAACGTTCAAAATCTGTCGCAGTCTCATCTCGGCGACAAACAAATGTCAAAAACTTGTCAAAGGGAAATTACTAGTATTTTTTGACGGATTGAGACTGAGATCAGACTGTGAACGTTCTTAAAATTACGAGAATTGCCCCTCGGGTGAAAATAAACCCTTGCAACAGGTGGAATGACTAGAGAGAGTTCACGGTGAGACCTTTACAGGATAGATCGGTGGACCGTCAGACGGATAGAAAGAAAACGTTACGTTTATTTGCGGCAAACATGAAACATGAAAAAAATACAGAACAAGTTGGGGGAAAACATGCGTCACATCCATGTAAAACGGCCATCGCTCAGCATAATGCTAAGACCCTATACGAGAGAGAGCCCCAGCGCTGGTATTCATGCTGGTTTGGATGATTCATGCGTGCGCACCTAATGACAGGCAATAAAGTAGCAACAAAAAAAAGTAGATTGTTAACCCATACAGTCCGATTCTTGAACTTGTACCGAAGTGTACGGTGAATGAAAACATAAGGGCAACGAACTCACACGCCGGAACCGATGTATTGTTTGGTAAATGGCCTGAGAAAGGTATACTGTGAAACTTTATTATTTGCCAAGTTGGCTGGCCAAAATGGAACACAGAATTTTCCTACATGATTATTAAAAGAATATTATGGTAAACCAGCCTCTGCCCGCAGCTTCGCCTGCGTGGATGTCGCACCAGCACGTGCTACCGGGACAAAAAATAGCCTTTATTTTTACTTCATAACATCACCTATCTCCCAGTGAAAGTCCTGTTAAAATCAGTCCAGTCGTTTCAGAGATTAGCCGGGACAAACAGATATTTCAAGACACTTACACGTCAATATTTTATTGGTCAATATTTTAAAACTAGATGGTGCCGGCATTTCCTAGCTGACTGATCCCTGAGAAGAAACGCCGGAACGAATTCCGAGATCATGGTCTCTTTCAAAGTTCAAACATTGTATTGGTAGGATTACAGGTTACAAACTTTCATTCCCAATTCAACCCCTTTGTAAATATAACACCTTCGTTGGAAAAGGAAGTCTTGTGCAAAATTGGATACCTACTTCTAGACCCAGCGGCTTAGGCTGTGTGTCATCTGTCAGTAAATGAATGTGGTCTGTGTGGTACTTTCCTCAAAAGACCTCCACTACCACCTCACCACCACCACCACCAACCATTCCATTACCACACCAACCATTCACCACCCAACCACCATTCAGACCATTCAGACCACCATTTCAGACATCAATCCACATGTGGTCTTCACATGATCTGTCCAAGATCATGTCTGGACTTTAAAAGAGACTATGACCCCTTAGTTTGTTTTGGCCTTTCTTCTCAGAGTAGTCTATTTACAGAATAAACAATTTCATTTCATTTCAATGAATGAGTTAAAGACTTTTTAGAGATTCATCTAAAAAGTTTTAAATTCATTCATTTACTTATTCATTTTCGTAGTTAGTCCATTCCGCCGTTTCCTGTCCAAACGTCAGTCATTGTTCTTTTAAACAATTCGCAGACACTTGTAACTCCGCACCTGACTTCCCATCGGTCGTTGGGTCCCCATGGGACTTGCCTCATGGCCCCAAGGTCAGGGTTCACAGACCGAAGGGCGACACGGTCGCATACACGTCACACAACGCTGGGTCGACGGACTCATGTCTTTGTCTTGAGTCAAAGGATTGTTTGGAGGAAGTCTGGGTTTTAGCTTGAGTGATTTTGCGAAAAAGTAACAAAAAATTGTATGGGATAAATGATGGCGTGTATTTTGTGTGAATAAGAAACGTAATAAAGAAATCGTGAAAAAACCTTTGGAAAAACCTTAAAATGCTAATGAGGTCACAGGCCGTACGTACAGACGCCAGCAGGTCAAGCTACCCGCAACTGTCAAATTTTTCCAATCAACCTTGAACCTTAATGCTTTAGCGATAAAGTTGAAAATCTATTAAAGAAATTTGACAGATTCTAATAGCTTGATGTGCTGGTGTCTGTACATAAGAGGTAACAGACGAGTGAGTTGTGATAAAATTGTGACTTACAACATTTTATTTGCTTGTAGACACCGCAACCTTATATGAAAAAGGTGCGCTAAACAAGCAATGGACAACATCCATCATGAAAGTATCAGTTTTTTCGCGTTAGGTTTAAATCTACCTGGAAGAATACTAGTCTAGATAATTAATATAATTTTTTCACGCGCGATTTAAAAATATTTTGCGGGCTGGATCAAAAGCCATAGGTATAGTTTAAAAAGTAATACCGTTATCAATGGCAGTAGTAAAATAAAATCTATCTACCTACCCTAATTATAAGTCTCTTCCTTTACCTAATTAATAATAGTCTCCACTTTATGTCCTTTAATATTATTCTGTAATTTATCTAAACATTACTGTATATCTTACATAATCTAGTTTTAAAATATTAGATCCAGTATACCTTCTTTTCAATTTAGCTTCTAATACATTTATTGTTGTCTTCTTTTTAAATGTTTGATGTAAATTGATGGCCTGAAACACAGGTTTTTCATAAACCTAGATCAGGCAGGTCTACATTACAGTTAGAATTTAACTTTCCTCGATTGTAATTAATGTAAATCATATTTTTACTTTACTTTATACTTGACTAACATTTTTATTATTATTATTTATTATAACTTAGCGCAGGTGATATTCGAACGTCAATATGTACATGGTTTTGAGACTGACTGTACCTACGGTTCGCCACTGTCATTTTTATTTATGCAGACATCATCAAAATTTACACAAAATTAATCGATTAACTCCTTTTTTTAGCTTTTCATACAAAAGCTTAGAGTTCATCATCTCCCTAGCCTTTTCTTAATTAAGTAAGTATGTTGGGGTCGGCTTCCAGTCTAACCGGATGCAGCTAAATACCAGTATTTTACATGGAGCGACTGCCTATCTGACCTCCACAACCCAGTTACTTGGTGATACGACCCTTTGGTAAGACTGGTTGTCAGATTTTCGGGCTTCTGACGACCCGTAACGATTGTCAAAGATCCACGAATGACAGCCAGGACCAACAGATTAACGCGCTTTCCGAGGCATGGAGGGGTCTTGGTATGTAAAGATGATCACCAATTCACGGACTAACCGCGGCAAGCGTAGCACAAGTCCCTCCACAAAAGCTTAGAGTTAATATTCTTAAAGTCTACCCAAATCGAACGTCACAAGACATGTCGTGGGGCTCTAAACTCGGGGCGAATGTGACCGATAAATGATATCTTAGAAAGGTAAACTGTATGTTCTCTAAATGGTAGTAAACTAACCTAGTCCCCCTAATAACATAGAAATACACCACTAATCTATGCTAAACGCTACAAAAACAAAACAGCATCACGATGTCTGAGCGCAGGGAAAGTGTCAAGCACGTGACGTCACGCAGCAATGGCGATTAGAACCGATTGGTCGGCGACTGCGATTTGTATCAGGAAGTACATAGGGAAATATAAGGAGTGAGTAGTGCTTTTTATGTGATTATTGGTTAGTTATTGTTTCCGTAAAGAAGTATAAGTTATGGGCATTAGTAACTTGTGAATCTATACTAATAATAAAACTGAAGAGTTTGTTTCTTTGAACTCGCTAATATCTGGAACTACCGGTCAGATTTGTTTTTTTTTTTGTGTTTGATTGCCTAATTCTTGAGGAAGGCTTTAGACTCACGCTAGGACCTTTAGGAGCCGAGCAAAAAGAATAAAGTCAGAAAGAACGCTAGGCGAAAACGGAGTAAAGGCGCGGGCAGGCGATGCGATGCGATGGGGTGGGACGAGAGAACAAGAAATTTCACGCGGACAAAGTCGCGGGCTGAAGCTAGTAGTAATATCGAGAGACACTCGACAATAGGACATGACGAACAGGATAGTCACAATGACCAATCGAAATCACACCAAGCCCTTCTGTGGTTTACACAATGGGCCACTGTGTAAACGTATGCTGGCGTCGCCTCCACCTCTGAAGTCTGGTCAGTCTCCTTACCTTGAACAAGTTCTCAGCGCCGGCCCGCAGGCGCAACTCCTTGTTGATCTCCTGGTTGAGCTGGCAACGTCGCGTCTGCAGCCGCCCGCGGCATGTTGCCACGCGAGGGTCTGAACCCTGGAACAAGAGAGAAGGAATATTAGGTCATGTTTTTGTTGTGTAATAAAACAAATTGGTAAGTATATCTGGTACCTGTGAAGTCTTGCAAGACCAAAGGGTGTGCCGATATTGTGCAAACTTTATTGTTAGCATTTGGGATAGGCTCTTAAGCCGGTATCTGTATAGCTATTCACAACCACTAGGACGCTTCCGTACCGTATCGAACATCAATCAATGTTATCGTAGGAGTCTTCTAAACGCTGTTCACAAGCCGAAACCCGATTTTTTTTCAGTTTAAATCAAATAGAAACCGGCATGTCCTAGAACCAAAATTCGAAGACATATGACATCTATCAACCCGCACTGGGCCCGCGTATTAGAATATAGCCCACTCCTTTTCGAAGAGAGGAGGCCAGTGTCCCAGTAGCTATGCTGCATGGGATACAACACAGTGAAATGCCGTTTTCGTAACATCTTTAAAGGGTTAAAATATTGATGTCTTGTTGGTATTGGTCCAGAGATATTTTTATACATAGTAGAATTTTGAAAATCACTTCCGGATGAACACCAGGTTGGACGGATGCCAGTCTGGATATATCACTAGTGTTCTTAAATACGTAAAAAAAATGCATAAGATTTTTCACTAAAGACAGGAATCACCAGCCTGTTATAGTCACACTCAGCTACCCTATAATAAATAGGGCCAGAGACGTCTGCCCATCCATCATCCAAAAAAAAACATCCACACATTATCTTTAGCTATTGGACATAAATCGCTGTACCTAAGTACAACAAAACAAACACGTCTCGTTACCACCAATGCGTCGCACGCGCATGACGTCGGCGTTAGGCATGCGCGGGTGTGATGTACTAACCGACGGCTTTCACTGACTGTTCATCAATATACTGCGCGGTTAATTTGATGAATTATTTACTTGTGTTTCGATAAAGAAGAGGTTTTGTTGGACGGGTGCGCGTGCGACGATGTCTGGTTCATTGAAATTGAAGTTGAGAGTCAAACTGGACCTGACTAATCAATCGAATGCACCGTGCATGCAGTTGATGAAACAGGCAATTGAAGGTCAAATATCCTATCACAAGATATTCTAATTCATTAAATTATTGGCTTGTGTGAGCTTGATCATCAGATTCTAATCTTATGGTAATCTATTAATTGCTATCATCATCTTCGTCATCATTCTATTGACGTTATCCCAATTTAATTGGGGGTCGGCGCAACATGTCTTTTTCTTCCATACTACTCTAAGTCGTCATCTCTGTAGTCAACCCAACATATTAATTGATCGACAGCTATTAATCTGAGATTTGACAGCAGACTCTATCAGTGCGAGAAATAAACTCCAAGTGATTGTAGATATTGCATCAAATTCTTCTGCGAAAATCACTCTTATAGCGCTGTTTGCAATACACTTGACTAAGAAATTAATAAATGTTTTAAAGTCAAATATGCTCAATATCCTTCGACTCGCCGGTCCAGTGGTCGCAAGTGCTACTGCTGAGCACGAGGTCCTAGGTTCGATTCCATCCAAGGTCCGGCAGTGTTATTGGATTTTTGTATCAGGAATTTCTCAGTGGCAGTCCGAAGACTGGATTTATGCCCGGATGATGACAATAGGCTTGCCCCCACAAGAGGCGAAATTTGGGCATACCTTTGCCTAACCCTTCGGCGATTGCAAGCGTAATGTTACATTATGTTCCACTCCTAAACTAAATCTAATCCAACTCAATGACACGACCTTTCGTAACTCAAAATCAACAATTCCATTCGTTTACTATGATGACACGGTCGCCATTACAATTGAGGGTTACCCAACGCGTTATATGCTCAGCCGCGTAATGAGACCGTTATTAATGATATAATAATGTGTTATTATGTGCTTAGCATTAGTATGAGTGGAGCAACTTTGTGTTGGTAGCCCCTGGAGGTAGGTGTAACTGTCATTGTGGGTCAGGGATCGTCACGAATGAGATTGCTATTTTATATGTCGTGATTGTTGTTTCATTAATTTTTTTTCATGTTGTTTTGCCTAGATAAATGTAGTCCGCTTTTGTAACCTGCCAATCATTATTTAAACAGGGTGGCAGGGACATGGACGCGCAAACTGTTACTATGAATTCAAGACTCCCTAGCGTAGAAATGTTTCGTCGGTTATCAAAAAAAAAAAACAACTGTTTTATATAGAAAAGCGTAATATCTGCCCGTTCAAAGTGATTTGTTTTTATAACCGAAGATATATTTCAACGCAATGGGTTCGGAATCGTGTACTGGGGGCCTACTCTGAAGTGCAAAGTGTGAATGTTCGGATCGGACCGACACGTGGCCGAACCGAATATTATTGGAAAATGCGAAAAAAGTTCGGATCGGCTCAGTTGGGTCGGGCGGGACCATAGTCAATATTCGAAAGAGAGTAGGGGTGTAGGATCAGAACCGACCGAACCAAATAGTAACTTCGTAGCAGGAAACGGCCGAACATTCGGCCGATGCTACTTTCGGAGTAGACCCCCAGAATCCACGGCATGTCCAGAACCAAAAATTCGAAGACGTGACATCCACCAACCCGCACTGGGCCAGCGTGGTGGCTAACGGTCCACTCCATCTCCCCGAGAGGAGGCCTGTGTCCCAGCAGTGGGAACATTATGTCAGGGCAGAAGAACGATGATGATCATGATAGTATTTATTTTGTATTTCTCGTCATATATAACCTACCTAATAAAACATCACCGACTACCTCAAAGCAATAAATAAAAACAAAAGTCAGTCGTTCACACGTTGCTACTAGCACGTGGCTCGTATACTGATTCGGCCGAGGGCTGCATAAAAATGTACTTCTTTTAAATGCACCGCATGGACGTGAGAGGAAACACTCATCAGTGTTGGGGTCTTTTCACTTTTATTATTTTCGACAAAGGTTTTAGTAAACTATTTCATTTTACTGCGTTATTGAGTAATGGTGGCCCAGTGGTTACAACCCTGACTTACGGGTAACTTTACTTTGGGTAAATAATTTCATCACCACTGCTCTCAAAACGGTGAAGGAAAGCATCGTCAGGAAACACCACACCGCACCGCACCGCACTGGGCCCGCGTGGTGGATTATGCCCACTCCCTCTCACAGAGAGGACGACTACAGGCCTTCTCTCTGGGACACGTCCCAGCAGTGGGAACATTATAGGCTGATTATTATGGGCGTATCGGTGACTATTTCGTACGATGCTGTATTCGGTTTTGAGATATTGTGTGCCAGATGTACCCACAACTCACGAAAGTAGCATTAAAAATAAACCCTCCAAGTTGCATATCACAATAACATGCTTAAAGAAATAGAAACACAAATATTAATGTACACATAAGGAAAGGAACTTGGAGCATCGATGCAGAAACGAATGCCTCATTACATTACCATACAGAGTACACGGATAGACTTCACCGAGATGTTGTTATATTTACCAACATCTAACAAATGACAATGTTGAGAAATGCATTCTTTACTATTGGTAGTGTGTCTAGAATGAGACATAATATTCACACGATTGCACGATTTGATATGTATCATTCGTTAGACGAAGCTAGGGGTTTTACTCTCTGAGTCAGTTAACGAAGATATGGATACGGGCATAACCACTTCTGGAGTATTAAAACGTGTTGACATTCTGTGTTCGAGCTCCAAACTAATCGGATGCCTGTAAAAGATACGGAGCAGGAAACGCCAGTACCTTCGGCCGAAACGACGAAATTCGCGCTTGAGAGAAGCGCCAGATGGGAAGTATGATACTTAACACTAAAAGAAATTGTAACGGTAACGAAAAGTTTATGTCAATGCTGTTGAAAGTCGTTGCAGAAATACGAAACGCTTTGAAATGAAAGCGATTGTCACTTGTCCAGCCCCTCAAATTTATTTATTAAAGAGGCGTTATATCAGAAATGCAGAATTGCAATATAAATGCAGGCCAGCTCGTTGCATATCACCTTCGTTGCTTTCATCAGTTTTTGGCGATGAATTGTGAGATTCGTCGTTTATGTAAGTAGATCTTTTTAAGTAACTTTTACACGTCTATATTTTATTGGTCAATATTTTAAAACTAGATGGTGCCGGCAAATTCCTAGCTGAGTGATCGCTGAGAAGAAACGCCGAAACAAATTCAGAGATCATAGTCTCTTTTAAAATTCAAACATTATATTATTAGGACTTTATGTGAGTCTAACAATGCAGGGCATGTCTGGAAGGGCCTTTTGAAGAAAGAGCATTTACCTGAATTCACACAAATTGGCTAAGCTTAAATGGGACTGGACCGGCCATGTTTAACGCATGGGCTTAATCTACTACAGTGTGGGTCCCAGAAAACGTCCGGTGACACCGCGGCAGAAACAGGCGAAGATTGTGGGACTTGCTCAAAACTGAGAGGAATGGGAGACAGAAAAGGAGGCCTTTGCAATGTAGTGGCTAAACAAAACATAATTGTGAATCCTAGACCGATGACTATTAATAGAAAAGCCCATATCGTTGCCTCATTCATACATACTTGTTTGCCTCTATCATATGTCATTTAAAGTAGATCTCATAAGTAAAAGGAGCATGAAGGTACGTTCCACTAAGCTTGTGTATCAGACTGGCTGCAATAGTGCAGAACAGCATCATTACCATATGCGTCTCGTTATTGCGTCGCGGTGTGCTCCCTTTGAGGTGACATTCCTGGCAAAGTATAGCATTGGGCAGTAGCATAAGATTGGGTGCCTTATACTTACTCTGTCCATTAGGTAAACCGTTTTTTGACAGATGGAACTAGTGATTGCAGCAATACACAATACATTGTTTGATATACATACGGTACTATAATGTATGCTATAAATAAGATAAGGCAGTTTATATATTTATTTTATTACGCATTTGACACCTGTCAGTTTGGTATAAACGAATACGTGTTTTGCGAATTTGATCTTTATTAGTTACTAGATTTGTCACATTGACAGACCGTGTCAGGAACGCATTCTCTGGATTGTCGGACTGTAATAACGGTTGGTTATAATAGGAAATTCGCATTAACAAGCTGATAATTACCTACGGACAATGATTCAAACTGCCTCTAAATTCCCATCCTACTATCTTATCAGCACAAACCAGAGATACGCGGCAATAGTGCAGAACAGCACCTGTCATTACCATAGACTATGATTGCGTAGCGGCCCGTCTCGAGCCGGCGCGTGCACACGCGGAAATGCAAAAGCGTTTCATATACCTGCGCAAATATTCATATTGCACATAGCTGGTGTAGCTACTTGTTTAGAAATGTGGGGCTTTTTCACAAGAACATAAGTACATAGGCCTTTAAGGATCGTTTGGCGCTCAGGTGACGTTGACAGGGGGCGCTGTTGGTAAACATTTGTGCAATTGTTTTGAGAAATGTATTGAAAAAACAATTCCGATTTTTGCCACAGGCCAAAAAATAGTTAGGTACAGCTCTATAAAAGTTTGAAGGATGTCAATCAACCTTTTAATGCTTATTGCGTTAACCGTCTCGCTAGCTCGTCGAGCTAGCAATGGCTATATTGTTTAATGGTATTGAAGCCGGCCGCTGTTGAGTAGATGGCCGCTGTAGCTTTTGATGACTACGAAAAAGTAAGATATTTACTGTAATTTCGCCGACAATTCGAGGAACATAAGTCTTTAGAGAGAAGGTTTTAGAAAATAGGGGAATCGGTTATATATAGTTAACTATTGTGTGTTAGCATACACAATAATTAACTATTTAACTAATATTATTTGTGTGTTGCAACATTGACATTTTGAAATATTTTATCCTTGTCAGTAGTGGCAACCTATAGAAGACTTTTAAAGTAAAACGGCGCGAAAAGCGTCTCTTGCATTCTCAGCTAGAGACGACGAAAGTGGTTTTGAGTTAAAATTTTAAGTTGTATATAATAATAAAGTGACTCTTTCAGTAGGCTACAATTGATGTCGAAATTGACAATATATCTTTGACCGATTTCTTTAAGTAAAAGCAAATCCCAAGCAATAAAACAAAAGAAAAAAAAATATAAACATAATTCAAAGAAAGCGCAGTGGACATAAAACGATAAAACGCGACAAACGGAATAAGTTACATAGCATTATGGCATTATGCAAGAAAGTGCCGGTCGCCGGTAATAACTCAGCATAATGTCACGGCTGACAAATCCTCAGGACGTATACTGAATGTTCAGTGGATCGCTTTGGCTCTGTGTATGTGCAGGAATAAAAAAAGGAAAAGTTTTTTTTTTTTTAATTTCCAGAAACATTTTGACGTTTGTGTTTTTTTTTTCTAGATGGTGTGAAACGTTTTGACGTAGTGCCTATTACCTGTCAGAATCAATGGCTGTAGTTTTCTTGACCGTTCATTTAAAAATGGATTATAATATACAATTTGCTAACGTTTTCTCTTATTTGTCGATGTTATAAAAGAAAAGACGATTGTTTAATTTGTTTATTGTTTACCAACTACGACACGCCAATAAAACTAGTACATGACATCGTGCCTCGTGCATCGTGCATCGAGATGACGTCATCAGCGCAAGCAGTGGAAGTAAACAGAGGGGCAATTCTGAAATATTACTAAGATTTTTGGAAAAAAAAAGTTTAAAAGTTTTTTCCGACCTACATGAGATAATTTAACAAAACTAGTCTTAATTTAATTTCACTAACTGAAAAACAATATTACACCAATAAAAAAATAAAAAAAAAACATTATGTGAGTATTCGAATGCGATTCGAATCGAATAGTCCGCCATGATTTAAAAGAAGAACTTGTCTAGATGTCACTGACATTTACAATGATTGACGTTTCCTGTCAATCTTTTAATTGAATCGCTAAAAAAATAAAAAAATAAACTCATTTAAGCCAACTATTATCTTGTTTGTTTTCAACATTTAAAATTTTTCGTGTTAATTAATGATAATAAAATAGATAATCATACCTAATCAGTAATCTGTAATCAAATTAGCGATTACCATGAGAAAATATTAACATTTTAATCTAGAATTTTGATGAAATAATAAGTAACTTTTAACTAATTACGATATAATACATTCTGTGCTCAATTTTCAAGGTTGCGTTGGGTAACGTTTAAATATTTTTAAGGCCTGTCTAGATTTTTAATTAGTGCTAATGTTAAGTAGTGATTTATGATAACTAACCTCTTTTAATTTAAATAGGAGCGGTATCTACAACGCCATATGCAAACTACGTGTCATACTGACGTCACGCAATATCCGGCATCGCGCAAGCAGAGCTTATCGCATATACATATACAACAGCCCGACATGATTCATCGGGCAGTTGACAACCAGACCCAGCACCCGTCTGGTCGGAGGATCCTCCGTTTTCGATGGAGGATGAGTGAACTTTACACCCTGTTCCTCATACATCTATATTGGCATTATAATAATGATTGAGGGTTTTTGTGAACTCAAATAATTCCTATTTTGGCCTTTGGGGTCCTAAAATACAAAATGGTAACTTCGACCAACTGGGACAGTTATAGGCTGGTGTTAACTAAGTATTCATTTTTTTTGCTGAGTTAGCAAATTGCTCTAAAGCCAGACTTTGCAATCACGTAGTAAGAGGAAGTATAGCATAATCAGTCTATAATATTCCCACTGCTGGGACACGAGCCTCTTCTCTGTGTGAGGGTGTGGGCTCAGTGCGGGTTGGTGGATATCACATGTCTTTAAATTTTTTCTTCACGATGATTTCCTTCACCGTTCTGAGAACAGTGGTGATGAAGTAAACTAATAATATACACAAAGTAAAGTGCTTGTCTGGCTTCGAACTCACGCCCTACAACTCATAAGTCGCGGCCGTTACCACCGTCTTGGTATAAGGTAGATTTCCGTGAGACTGACTCTTTTCCTAGAACCACACTTTTCTTTTTTATTACTCAAAGTGACTAACAGCTTAATGTGTGCGATTCACGCTCTTTTAGCTATTGGGGTCAGCAGCGTTCGTAGTATCGCGGTGAATCGGAGCCGAAGCTACGTCAAATTTATTACATTCATGAGAATGAGTCATGATTTCTTTTATTTTTATAGGCATTAGCAATTTTATGGAGTGTTGACAAGATTGATGATTTATATGATTGGTGGTGTGATCAGAAAGTACTCTCTTATAGACCCATTTACGCGATGCAAATTTGAAAATTGTAGCAACAAATAACTTGCATCGTTCATACACTGTTTAGACGGTGTAACCAACAAATGACTTGCATCGTTTATACACTGTTTAGACGGTGTAACTTTTATTGTTGCTTCAACTTATGGTATGCTTCAGGCAATTAAACCACACTGTGTAAATTCGGCTATGTTCTTTATTCTCATGAACCATAGACCGAAGAACACTGGTGAAAATGTGTCTGCATTAATTTCGGAATATTTCTGAAAGTAATACAAAACTCAATTCAGGGGTATGAATTGTGTGGTGTTTAATGCTCATTCATTCTTCATGAATTGAAATGATTCTGAAAGATTCTTCATGATTCTGTAATGAAAAGGGGCCGTTAGAGCCTTAACAAGTGGTAATTTCTTGCAAAGCGTATCGTATTTCTACAACGATTTTCAACCGGACTGACAATTAAACTTTTCGGTAGCTTATGTCAATCCAATACATTGAAAAAAAAAAAAAAAAACACACACACATACAAGTACAGAAGAGAAGAAAGAACACAAAGAAGTACAGAAGAACAGAAATAAGGAAAGAAGAGAAGAGAGAAGAAGAAGAGAAAGAAGAGAGAAGAAGAAGAGGAAGAAAGGGGAAGAAGAAGAAGAAGCGAGAGAGAAGTACAGTACATTTTAAAGGGATTTGATTTGGACATTTCCATCATCGTTATAGTTGATACATTGTGATTTTGTCTAGACCACGGTTATCTATGGTCTAGGCCCTCTTGTCGTGGAGAGGAAGAATAACAGACTGATAGACTGATGGTCCAAGATTTCTATACTCTATTGATAACTTCCCTATCATCAACATCATCATCATTTTTCTGCCGTTAACCTAAATTATTTGTGAAGCATTTGCTCTCCATCCATAGATGTCCATAGCGCTACAAGGTTCTTTTGGCCCGTAGTCAAAATCAGAACTAACGCCGCCATTCCAATACATTTCACAAAACAATCACACAAATATTTACCCCCCTGTTAACGTCATTCGAGCGCCAAAAGATCATTGCAGCAGTGTACCAGACAACATGGCATCAGTATTCACCTCCTCTTTGTAAACCATAGAGAATGTTTAGTGAAGTCGCGCGTAAAATACGCAACATGTTGTTTATGACTATAATACTTGCATTGCCAGTCGGAAAACACAATCCAACCGCAAATCATTTTGTAATATGCCAACACCGACAAGAAAGCGTTGAGAAATTTTGTGTACGAAGGACTATGGGAATTATTGCTCTGTTTTGCATATTAATTTGTACTATAAATAATTACATCGATTTAATTTGATCGTTTGTAATTGAATTTTGTTGTATATGTCTAAACTTTAGGTGGATACTTCAATATTACTACCTATCTTTTTCTTGCAAGTTAATTATGACAGAGACAGTGTGAGAGCTGTCAAAAATCTGACGGCTCTATTTTTAGTTAAAATATTTCAATTGTCATGATTAGGTTAAGTCTATGGATTTAGTATGTACTATTGTCTATGGAATTAGTATGTACTATATATATTCCATGGAATTAGTAAGTACCATAATAGTCAAGTCCAAAATGCTTTGGTCTTTTTTAACTACATAACATCAAAATCAAAAAAATCAAAATCAAAAGTCATTTATTCAAATTAGGCTGAGAATCAGCACTTTTCGAACGTCAAAATTACAAAAGACAGTCCCCCAAAAACGCCCGCCCTTCGCGCATCACGCCTGTAACCCCTAAGAGTAAGGCAGAGGTGTACTAATAGCACACTCACATTTCACCTACTAAAAACACGAAACACTAAAAAAAAAGTTTAATAGAACGCCGAAGATATAAAAACACTTTCACGCTTATGCCTGAACTTGAGTTCAACAGTTCTAAATATGTTTTTATAGATCCATGTCTATATTTGACCAGCCTTAGATTATACGAGTTAGAAACTAGTCAGCTCTTTAAATAGGAAGATTCCTGCACTGCTAGTCTATAAGACAGACATTATCTGCTAATGACTGTTAGATCGCGTTTAATGAGTTAAGGCGAATGCCCACGAGATATGCAATGCAGAGGAATTTATTCAAATAAAAAGAGGTAATTAGTTTCTCGCGTGGAAAAAAGTTTTTATTTTAAAACAATTCATTATATTTACCGGAGGAAGAAATTAGTGACTACACCTTCCTTCATTTTGCCTATATTTCCCTTTTATCATAGTAGGTAGTGGATTACTTAAAACAGCCTTATTTAGTAATACTGCATACACAGGTAATGTAAAATATCTTTGCTTCTGTATTAAATATCCAGCAATAATAAAATCAAGAAAGTATGCCGTCGAAAGTTGTAATTTTCGTTATAAGTAACTCGATCCCTTCTTCACGCAGCTCGCACAAAGTAAGTGGACACTCGCCCTTACGTCTGATAATGTCAATAAAGGCTGAATGCGTTGCGTAACAGGGACACATTAAAAAACAAATAAGTTGACAGTTCGCCGCCATATTTGATTACTCATAAATGCCCTTTATTAAAGGGCCTGTTCCGCTGCTTATTAAAGAAAATCTTGATTTTAATTGTGTAATTAAGATATTAAAATAAGATTTTATGATTCAACAAAATATATTAGACTATACCGGACTGGAAATTTAAAATGTAGAAATATAAAGTGGTTGGTTAAGTACCTACCCATTAAAGTAACTAAGATAAAAATATAATACCCTAGCCTAGCTAAAATTATTACAAAACTAAAATATGGCGTCTAAATACACCTCCGCATCGCTGTCGACTTGTAATGTACCCAAGAGACTGGCGGCATTGCCATGTTGTATGGCAATACTTATCCTCTGGCCAAGGTAAAAGGCATCCCTTTTCAAAGAGAAGAAGAAGTTTTCAAATCGGTAGGCAAGCGACGGAGTTATGGGCAAACAAAAACAAAAAAAAAAAATACTTTACATCCGAATTGAGAACCTCCTCCTTGTTTAGAAGTTGATTAAAAAATGTTTCTGCTCAACAACGTGAATAACGCAATGAATGTTGTTGAACTGTCGAAATGAAAACCATTGCTACTGTTATTGTGCTATGTAATTACCCCGCTGTTTATTTGACATAAATGTCACTGCTTTGAGTTTGAGTATCCACGCGAGCGGGTAGAAGCTAGTTTTGAATATTTAGCAATCTCAGAACGGAACGCACGGGGAAATATCTCGCGGGAATCATCCGTGAGAAATAACTACAAGTCGTTGCACCAGATGAGGATTGCGTTCTATTAGATCAGATTGGACAATATTTTATGACTGGAAACTGTAACAACATAAAATTTAGTCATCTTTAAGATTTTATTGACTATTAGATGTTGCCCGCGACTTCGCCTGCGTGAATGATGTATTTCATACTTTTTTTATAAAAATATCTAGGATGAAAAGTGGCCTATGTCCTTCTCCAGGTCCCAGGCTACCTATCTGTTAAAAGGGGATTGAAGATTTTTATATGGATGTTATAGCGTTTGCTTTGATGTCAGCTATCGATTTATATAAGGATACATGCGTCGCCACCATTTTGAAAAAAATCTAATTGGTGCGATAGTAGGTATGCCACGGACGTTCAAAGCCCTTTCATAATGGTCGGTTAAGTGGTTTTTCGTGAAAAGGAACCAGAGAAAATATAAATATTGAATATATACAGCACATTACTCTTATAATTAATCTAATTTTATATTTGTAAATAATTTATATTCAATTAAGGTTTAAGGCACAATTGATGTGTTTTCAGGCTTGATTTCACACGTTAAATGTCTCGAAACTTTCCTACCGTCACAATTTTCAATAAGCTTTCGCAAAATACCTGTTATTAAGTATTTCTATTGAAATTGACGAGGAATGGGTAATAAATAACTGTTGCAGGTATACGAGGGATAACGAACCTATATTTTTGTAAAAAAATAAATCATTTACCGTGGAAATTAAATTTATACTATTATAAAAAGCTGAAGAGTTATTTAGTTTTTTAGTTATTTGAACGTACTTAATCCCTAATTGCGTAACACACTATCAATCACAATCTGAATCATTTTGAAGGATATTGCTGATCCATTGCTCCATATGTTCGAAAAATGTGTCTGCTCAACAACATAAATAACGCAATGAATGTTGTTGAACTGTCAAAATGAAAATCATTGCTAAATATATTATAAGAGTTACGTAATTACCCCGCTGGAACCACCAAACGGATTTGAAAAGTTATTTTTGAATTTGTTATCCCAATTCTTGAGGACGGACATAGGCTATTTTACATCACGCTACTGCTCCGGGGAGCCGAGCAAAAAGAAAAAAAGTCAAAAAACCCTTAGTTAAAACGAAGTAATAGCACGGGCGGGCGATGCGATGCGATGGGTCGGGGAACTAGAAATTTCACGCGGAAGATGTCGCGTGCAGAAGCCAGTATCGTTATAATTGCCGTGAGAATATTATAGTTTTAAGCTAGAAATTGAAATGGCTTTTTTAAATATGTTCACAATTTTTTACGATCATCAGAGCAAGATTGAATAAATTTACATGAATTTGAAATAATTTCGCTAAAGAAACTAGTTTTTAGTTGGAGTTTCTGTTACATCATGGTTATTGAACTAAAGAGGAACTGTTTCGAATCTTCTTTTTATCGGAACTAATCGTGACATCAAAAAATGCACTCGAGTGCAAGGAAGTGTCTTTAAAAACCTACTTAGAAAAAAAAGGACGTATATACGTTTATTTCCGGTTAACATGACGCAGAGAAAGAACACAAACACAAAAAAAAAGCAAACACTTGGGGAAAATATGCGTCACATCCACGCTAAACGATTATTTATTTATTTAATACTACTTTCTGCCCGCGATTCCGTCCGCATGGAAGCAAATTATCATAAAATATAACCTATACACTCGGAAGTAGTGTAGCTGTATCAGTAAAAAGATTTTTGAAATCGGATGAGTAGTTTTGGAGATTATCTCCTACATACAAACTTACAAAGTTTACTTCTTTATAATATGATTAATGTAGACAAAGATTTACCAACTAAATACATACACAGCATTAACCCACAACATCTCATAATTACTTTGTATGTGCATCTATTGCATTACTGACTTGATGAAATTCATCGAATAAAATTCCAGACAGTTGCATCTTGAAGCGCAAGACTCCATGCTCGGTAAACAAAAACGAATCGTTTTGCTTACCAATGGTAGCATTTTTTATTGCCAAACTGGGAATATAAATAGATTCGTAAGATAATTTTACCTGTGATAGCTACTTCCATATGGGAGGGTCGTTATGCAAAGCTATAAGGTCTTTGCTTCATTATTGGTAAATATACAACGTCTTAATTATAACTAATAACGGTCTGTAAATTATAGGAATTGGATATTAAATAACTGAGTTCAAGTACTCGGTAAAGTTGAAAATTCACTTCTTTTATCCAGTAGTATATAATTATTAGAAGCAGTAGGTCAAAACACAGCCCACATTCATCCTACAGCTGTCAGAAATAAGGTCAGTTGAACACCAGCCCCGAGATTATATAGTAATTAGGGAGGTACCGCGGATCGTCTGCGTCTAATAGTCGTTTTATTGGAACTGTACCTTAAAGGGCAATGCGTATTACAAAGTGCGCTGTTTTTTTAGGTTAAGGGGTATTTTTAATGTCAACTTTTTTGTTTTGTTTGTGTGAGTGATGGACACGACTAAGTTTTGATTAATTAACGTTATTTACATGACCTTTTACGCTCTGTAGAACCAAACTAAGTTATTGGTTGCTTGAGACTTGAGAGCAATGCAAACACCCTAAAGTTTGTTCCAAAAATATCTAAAGAAAGTGTAAACAAACCCAGGGGCCGAATTCTTTATGACACAATGAACGAAACCGCGTGAAATGAACGCGACATTGGCGTGATTCAATAAGGAATTGACGTGGTTTCGAGTAAGGAATCATTGAGTTGTCATAGTGAATAAGGGCCCTGTTCAGGTTAAATTCTTACGCAATCCCTCACTAAAGGAAATTAGCAAAACATTTATCTGTATTGAGAAATAAATTAACCTTAATTCTTGTCAAATGAATAACATCTTTAAGTTGATTTAAAAATTATAATTTCGGTTATTCAAATAATCAAATCGATCGTATCAAAATTGAGTGCTATCACTCAATTTGTAAGTGGAACTAAGTACAAATTGGCATCCGCAGATACGTTTTTGACTCATTTGTTTACATTTGCTTCTTATACTTTTGAAACTGACCATAGTTTACTAAAAAAAAAAAAGTTTTGTTTTTAAAAGATAAATTTTCATTTGTTTTCATAACTAAAGTATTACTTATTTCAAAGTTAGTTTCAAACTGCGGTTACCGACCATGTGCTGGCATTGTTTCTCCATTAGGTAACAATATTTATTGCCGTTAGAAAGTATTGTGTGAATTGGCCCTAATCAATGACTACACTGAGCTTACACAATAAATTATTCCTTAAAGTAAATATTTAGGATATAATAAGTAGGTATTTCTTGTTTGAATTCTTATTTAACTAGAATTTATGAGAGAGGAATATCCGCGGGCCATAATCTCCACCACGCGGGCCCAGTGCGGATTGGTTATGTCTTCGAATTTTTGGTTCTACGACATGTCCCGGTTTCCTCACGATGTTTTCCTTCACCGTTTTGAGAGCAGTGACGATAAAATAAATTACACAAAGTAAAGTGCCTGCCTTAGATCGAACCCACGACATAAAACTCGTAAGTCGGGGCTGTTACCGCTGGGCCATAAATTTAGCTATTTGATAAACAGAAAATGGTCGCAAGACAGAAGACAGACAAGTTATTATGAAATATCACATCCGTTTTTTATTACATTTTTATTCAACTTAAATAGTAGCGTGCTTTTAAATTAAGATTTGGCAACAGATTACCTAACTGGGTGTAATAAGAAAATATTAGAATTGATTCTAGTTCAATATCTTTCAAACTCTCTACTTCTTACTGTAAGCTACTAATTGAATACTTGGGTAATAAAGGATAACTTGGGTAATAAGGGGCTGGTGGCTTAGTAATAACAACCGAACGGGTCGATCGATCAGGTTTAGCTATACGATTGCCGCGGTTGGTCCGTGGATGGGTGACCATCTTTACATACCAAGTCATCGGAAAGCACGCTTAGCCAATAGTCCCGGCTGACATTCGTAGATCTCAGTCTCACCAAGGGGTATCGTATTACCCAGTAACTGGGTTGTGGAGGTTACATAGGCAGTCGCTCCATTTAAAATTCTGGTAGGTACTCAGCTGTATACGGTTAGACTAGAAACCACAACATAGTTGGGAAAATGCTAGGCAGATGTTTGTATTAAAGGATTAATCAATGGTAGCCAGCAATGGCAGCAATTAAATCCCAATAAAATTGAGGCTACGAACTGTTAACCGGATTCCACAATAACCAGGCAATCTTGTGGCCCCATACTTAAAATTCCCCTACCCAAATAAAAAGAAGTTTCCTCGCTACCAATTACTTATAAAGTATCGGTAACCTACAATTGTAAACAAGTGAACCAATGCATCATAAAAAGCGCTTTAAGCGGACAGTTAACAAGAAACCAATGCGTATGAGTTAAAACCTGAATACTGTAACGGGATTGGCCGATGTGCGCCGCCGGACAATTCAAGAATGGAACGATATGCGCAGTTATTGTTTGATTCTCGTACGGTTCGGTACACACCGGCCAGCAATAACAAGTTTAAAGTTCTTTGTAAGAATATAAGAAATGTCAGTCATGAGTTAGTACTATTAGTTATTCTGTGGTCATATCAAATCTTTTCTGCATGATGATGATATAAACATTTTAACACAAAGAAGAAACGATGTTTAGTAACGTAAAAGTTTTCAGTGAAACTGAAGATTTTCAACTTTAGGTCCCTAATTCGATTACTGCTGAGAGCAGGCAGTGAGAGCAATGTGACATCTACCAACCCGCACTGGTTCCGCTTGGTAGATTACAAGCCCACTCCCTCTCGAAGAGAGCAGGCCTGTGTCCCAATGCTGGGACACAGGCACAGCTGGCCATGAACAGCAGCATATGTCCGAAGCTAAAAACAGCTGACCGTCGGCCAAATTCGTAGCCATTCAACAAGCTGTAGTCGAAGTAACTCAAAAGAATCAGATTCCCAACCAAATGACACGGAAAAGGAGCCAGCTTTAAATTCAAATGAAGCTACAGCATTAGCATTATCACATTTATCACTCAAGCTGTAAGGTCCAGACAATTCACCATCCATCAAAGAGTATGTACCAATCGTATGTATCTAAGAGTTGCTATAGAAGAAAGAAATAAAATACGTTTATTTGCGGTAAACATTAAACAAAAAAAACATCACAAACAAAAAAAAGAACAAGTTGGGAGAAAATGTGCGTCACACCCACACAAAACGGCCATCGCTCAGCACCCTGTTGCCTGTGCCAATGCTGCGATCCTGATAGCTATCTTATCAATCGGAAAGAATCCGTTTCATTGTCCACCATATTTGGCGAACACCTGAATTTCCATCATCTCTCTTCACTACTCGGAACTCCAGGTCTTCTCTCCAATGGACCGTTGCAACTTTTTTTCAGATTCGATTACAGTTCTCTCTGTATTTAATTACTTTTTTATGTCCTCCGCTCCATTGGACACGTCAGCAAGTTGAAACGTATTAAAAACTACGTTTTCGTTGAACGCTGGCTGATTTATTTCTTTATTATTCTAACTAGGAAGCTTAATTACTGTTATTTGTCTGTTTGCATAGTCATTACAATCGTTAGTCGCATTTCTTTCCTTGGAATATTGTTTAGCTAGACTGTCATTCTTCAGTCTCGCGGTGGCAAGAAGGAACAATAATGTTTGTCATTCGTTTTTTATTTGTCACGCGCCCCGCGGTTTCACTCACATAAGTGTCGATCCCGTGAGAATATCGGGATAAAAAGTATCCTACATGTTACCATCTGTGTGCCAAATTTCATACAAATCCGTTCAGTAGTTTTTGCGTGAAAGAGTAACAAACATCCATCCATCCATACAAACTTTCACGTTTATAATATTAGTAGGATTTACCATATATTTACATAACATCACGCCTGTTTCTCCAGAGGGTTAGGCAGAAGTGTACCTAAAGTACACCCAAGTTAGGAGGCGACAGGGCAAGCCTATTTCCAACAACCGGGCTTAAATCCAGACTCCGGTCTGCTACAGAGAAATTTCAGATGGAAAAACCCAATAACACCTTGTCCGACCTTGGAATCAAATCCCCGGACCTCATGCTCAGCACTAGCGCTTGTGACCACTACACCAACGAGGCAGTTCCTCATATTAATAAAGTCCGTTTAGTTTATTTATTTTACCATTTATGTAAACACATATATAAACAGACATTGAAAAACAGAACAGAAAAAAAAAATATATAAATATATATATATATAGTTTAGCATTGGGAGTAGAACATTCTTTTTCTGAAATCTGATGGCTTTTTTTTTAAGAGTTCAACAACATTCATTGCGTTATTTACATTACTAGCTTCTGCCCGCGGCTTCGCCCGCGTGGATGTCGGAAATTATCCCACGGGAACGTGCTAACAGGATAAAAAGTATGTGCTTCCCCAGGTTGCCATCTATATCTGTGCCAAATCAGAAGTTCAGTGGTTTAGGCGTGAAAATGTAACATACAGTTTCAAGTTCAAATCCTTCCCTTAAAAACTGAATTACCCCTTTTTGTCCCGTCAGTGGTAAATTTTCGACAACTTTACATACTTATTATTAATTATTTTCTGTCAAACCTATCAATACTGAGTTTCGAGTTACTCGGACCGCGCATTCAATTTCTTCCACACAAACTTCACACCTCTATATCCCCCTTTGAGGTGTAGTTTTGAAAAACTTATAATGATAAACTTTATTACTTACTTAGGCAAGTATTCTTGCCAAGTTTCAAGTTTATTAACTAAATGAATAAGATTTTTCATATAAACTGTATCCCCGCTTTTCACCCCCACAGGGGTGGAATCGGAAAAATAAAATCGTTTGGGATGTATTCATAACTTGACTCAAAGATTATTTATACTAATTTTCGAGTTAATCAAGCCATGCAGTAAAATCCTCCCCTGAAAAATTGACTACCCCATTTCAGCCCGTCAGGGGTAGATTTTCAAAAAAACCCTGATACACATTATTCTTTACTTTCAATATTAGGTATAAATATTGAGTTTCGAGTCAACCGGACTGCGCGCTAAAATTCTTCCATACAAACTTTGAAAGCCCCCAATCCCTTATTAGGGGATAGTTTGGAAGAAAAAAAAAACTGACAATCTTCATAATTTATTTAGATAAGTATTCGTGCTAAGTTTCAAGTTTATTAACTCAAGGAATAAGATTTTTCATACAAACTTTCATCCCCTATTTCATCCCCTTGGGGGTAGAATTTATCAAAATCCTTTCTTAGCGGATGCCTACGTCATAACATCTACCTGCATGCCAAATTTCAGCCCGATCCCTCCAGTGGTTTGGGCTGTGCGTTGATAGATCACTATGCCAGTCAGTCAGTCAGTCACCTTTGAGTTTTATATTATTTAGAAGTTACTTTTCCGGCATAAAAAGTACCCAGTGTGGTGCCCAGGATATTAAAGAATAATTATACCAAGTTTCATCGTAATCGAACCGGCAGTTTTTGCGTGATGCCTGAACAAATAGACAGACAGACAGACAGACAGACAGACAGACCGACAGACAGACAGACAAAAATTGTTTTAATCACATTTTTGAGTTCGGTGTCGGTCTAGTAACACCCACTGCAATTTATTTTTTTGATATTTTCAATGTACAGAATTTTCACTTCTACAGATTTATTATAAGTATAGATATAGATATAGATTATGCAGACAAATTTTTCGAACATATAAAGCAATGGATTGGCAATACCCTTCAAAATTATTTAGATTGAGATTAATAGTGTTTCGCAATTAGGCAACTGAGTCTTATGTCATTTGTTTTTAGTAAACATTGCAAGCAAAGACAAGGAGCCTTCGCGAATTCGCGCGCAGTCTTATGACATTCAAAACAAGAAATGGCTATTATTCTTGTCAGTGTCACACTTCCAACTTTCTCTCACGTAAATAAACAGACTAATTTAATGTTCACCATTGTTCCAATAATTAAATAATTCAACAGACATTACATAAGTCTTGTAGGAAGTACAATATCGATTCTTAGTACAAACCTGTCAATGGATAATTTAGCAGCAGAATGTCAATACATGCGGTTTGAATTCATTGGCGCGCGGCGGCCATTTTCTCCCCTTTTCACTTCGGAAAGTCGAATGCATGGCATGTTAAAAGCATGTTTTGATGAATATTTAGCTGGACTGGGCCTTAAATGGTAGTTAGGTTGTGTGAGAGGTAGTTAAGTATAGAAAGGCTAGGGTTTGCACGTGACTGATTGACTGTGAAAGTGCTAAACACCGTCGTTTAGGAGGTACATGGGTTTCAAGCAAGCTTGGAAAACAGTTTTGATAAAAATACAGTGACTCAATCATTATAACCCAGGCAAGCGCTTTACTTTGTGTAAATTGTTTTAAAACGGTGAGGGAAAACATTGTGAGGAAACCGGCGTGTCCTAGAACCAACAATTCGAAGACATGTGACATCCATCTACCAACCCGCACTGGGCCCGGCCGCGTGGTGGATTACGGCCAACTCCCTCTCGCTGAGAGAAAGCCTGTGTTCCAGAAGTGGGAAAATTATAGGCCAATTATGAATTTTATGAAAAAAGGGTCTGAAAACAGACAGACTGACCGGCAACAAAGTGATCCTATAAGAATTCCGCTTTTTTTTTTTGGGGTACGGAACCCTAAAAACTAAACAGGATTTTTTTTAACCAGTGCGCAAACTGTTGCTTTGAATTCAGCATAATTATGATTCTGGACGAATTAGCGTAGAAGATCTTTGAAGGTTAAAAAAAAAATCTGCTGAATCACAGAAAAGTGCGATACCTACGCGGTCAAAATGTATGGACAAACTATTTTTTTTTTTTTATAACCGACGAAAAGTATCTACGCTAGAATCATAATATACTAAATTCATGGTTACAGTTTGCACACTGGTTAATTTTTTATTCCTGTATACAAATAGAGTAACACATTCAAAAGACAGTGACGTTTCTGCCCTGACATATCTTGCGCAGGAGTGGGTAAAAAAATTGAGCATTTTCTGTAGACAAAAAATCACTTCAAATATTTAATTCTTTCTCATGTTCAAAAAGTAGCACCACACACAATATCACCATGTATATTCAAATTGTACGAAAGTAGCAACATTTAAAATCGTCTTACGCGTTGTAAATCTCTTACAAGCACAGGTTATAATTAATCTGTCACTGCGCACTCACTTTGTCACACTTGTTTCGATCTTGCCACGGATAATCACTGAAAATGTCACGTAAGTCGAGATCAACATGATAATGTACGTGCAGTGTTTGTCATTTAATTATTATGGCATGTGTGTCTACTACAAATTATCTATAATTTTACTATTTTTACATAACTGAGACCCCTCCGTGCTTCGGAAGGCACGAAGCCGTTGGTCTCGACTGTCATTCGTAGATCTTTGACAGTCATTAAGGGTCGTCAGAAGCCCGAAAGTTTGGCAACCAGTCTTACCAATCATCATTATTAGAGGGGCTTATGGCTAATTAATAACAGCCGCACGGGTCGATCGATCAGGTTAAGCTACACTTGCCGCCATAGGTCCGTGGATGGGTGACCATCTTTACATATCAAGACCTCCGTGCCTCAGAAAGTAAGTTAAGCCGATGGTCCCGGCTGTCGTTCGCGAATCTTTGACAGTCGTTACTGGTCGTCAGAAGCCCGAAAGTCTGGCAACCAGTCTTACTAAGGGATATCGCATTACCCAGTAACTGGGTTGTGGAGGTCAAATAAGCAGTCGTTTTCAGCTGCATCCGGTTAGACTGGAAGCCAACCCCAATATTAGGGAAAAGGCTAGGCAGATGACGTTTATTAAGATTTGGAAGAATGGCTACTTTTGACTTTTTGACAGGTCCGTCTTACTACCGTTGTTATCACAGCATGACTTTTCCGAAGCAACATTCCGTTCTAGCAAGCTCTACGAACAAAAGCTAAGTTCAATAATTTGCAGCGACTCCGCGTTATAATGTGGCTGTACCGGGAACCGGAGAACCGTTACATTGCCCTAGCGCCTGCGCCCGCGCCGTCCGCGCATACATTTGTGCTGCATAGTGATGGGATATATCGACTATTGGTTGTTATGAATGATTGAAGTACAGGTGGACATTTATTCGAAAATTAACTTACGGAAAGCGGTTTCTATCTGAGGGTGTTATTTATGCTAATAATAAAGTTTGTTTGTTGGTTTGAACGCGCTAATCTCTGGAACTACAAGTCGAGAATTGGTAGCCCAATTCTTGAGCTATAGGCTATTTTACACGTTAGAGCCCTCGGGAGCCGAGAAAAAAGAGAAAAGTCAGAAAGAACTGCGAAAACAAACTACTAGCGCAGGCAGGCAATGCGATGCGACGCGGTGGAACAGGGTTTGATCGGGGGAACAAGAAACACGCGGACGAAATCGCGGGTAGAAGCTAGTCTGTAATAATGTGTTACTTCTCTGCGTCATCTTTACCGCAAGTAAACTTGTTTTCTTTCTTACTAAACAATATTTTAATCCAATCGACGTTTAACCGACGACTTTTCCCTTCACTAGTTCACACTCGGATTGCAAAGCAATTAAGTGTTACGGCCGTCGATTACAGCTTACCCAGTACTTCCCGGTTACGAGCGCTATGATTTATTGTGAATTCTGTAAGAGTAGCGGGATACTTGATCAAATTCTCGCGGTATGCCACGCTGGGCTGGACAGGGGAGTAGAAAACTTTGATAGTTCCTAGCTATAGTTCAACGTTGAGCTATAAACCGAGCTTACACAAAGAAAGATAAAAGAAAGAAAATACATTTTTTATCACAGACTAAAAGACACACCATACACCAGCAGTGCGATTCTGTAACCATCTCACCGTGAAAACTTAGGTGAAGTGAGCGTGGAGTGAGCTGTCATTCCAACTAATGCTAGGGACACTATTTACAGCTCACTCTAAGCTCACTTCACCTTACTTTTCACGGTGAGATTTTTACAGAATTGATCGGCTGACAGCTGTGCTGCTGGGGAGTTTGTTGCGCCACTTCTTCTTCCCAGCAAAAGCATTAGGAATTGGTGAAGGGCGGGCGTTTTAGGGGACTGTCTTATGTAATTTTGACGTTCGAAATATGCTGATTCTCAGCCTAATTTGAATAAATGACTTTTGATTTTGATTCCCGTCTGCTAAAAATAACAAACCGCTTCGCATGATCCCTTTTATAAGCGTGGCAAGGCAATTTTCGTTAACAAAAGGACGAGTTGCATGACGACTTAGCGTCTCCCGGGTTCGAACCCCAGATTTGGCAAAGTATTACCGGGTTTTCCAAGTTCCGAAAGTTTTTATATCAATCCAAAATCCTGATTTTAAATGCCCGGTTAATGGTGATAGGCTCGCCCCCAATTACACGGGACTACAACGTAACTGGTAAAATGTAGGTGTTTTATGCACATCTGCTTACCCCTTAGTGTAATACAAGCGTGAAGTTATATGGTATGATAAGTTGCACATCTCAGAGCCACTCGTCTCACGATATACTTTGTTAACAATCAAATATTAATGTTTTACATTTCCGTGTCATGTAAACCTCTCATGCATAACTGGTTCTGTCCAGTTTGGACCAGATTGAACTCGTTTCAATCAAAGCGTGGATGTTGTAAATACTTTGGCGTGTAGAATGCAGTTGGTGGTAAAGTAGGTCTGCAGTGCGATTCTGTAACTATCTCACCGTGAAAACTTAGGTGAAGTGAGCGTGGAGTGAGCAGTCATTTCAACTAATGCTAGGGATTGACACTATTGACAGCTCACTCTAAGCTCACTTCACTTAACTTTTCACGGTGAAATTTTACAGAATTGTTCGGCAGCATGCGGTAAGTCAAGTGATCCACGCTCGTTCTGAGAGGAATTTGTTTTGCAGCCTAGACTTATCAAAGGCTTATAAAGCTATAGCCTGCTGTCGTCTCCGACTTTGTGTGTTTTAGCAATTTTCAATACAAATATTCCAGATGTAAAGTAACCGTAGTTGTTTCTTTATTTGTTTTTTTACCATTGTTCTCAGATATAAACGCAACAAGATTAATGTACCCAGAATTTTGTGTTGTCTTGATTTAAGAGTGTCGTTGAAGTTTCTTGCCTGTTCTTCTCCATAGAGATCTACGTTTTGTGGGCAACTAGCTTCAACTTTCTGAATAACTGACCGACTCTTTGACCGTTCAAAAGTGCCTGTAACTGGTTTAGTTATGTTCTGAGTTCCGAGTTAAGCTGCACGATTACTAACAAATGCGTGCACTGACTGAACATGTCCACTCAATCTGTGTGGTTCTTTCTTTAATGGACCATTTCAGACACCAATCTATATAGTGTTCACATGATCTGACCAAAATTATACCAGGAATTTAAAAGAAACTGTGACCTCTGAGTTTGTTTCGGCCTTTCTTCTCAGAGTAGTCAGATAGGCAGACGAGTCCTGGAGTGGAGATCGCGTATCGGCAAGCGTAGTGTGGGACGCCCCCCAGCTAGATGGACGGACGACCTAAAGAAGGTGGCTGGGACGGACTGGATGCGGAAGGCGGAGGACAGGGTGTTGTGGCGCAGCCTGGGAGAGGCCTATGTCCAGCAGTGGACTGCAATAGGCTGAGTTGATTGATTGGGTCAGATAGGAAACGCCGACCCTATGTAGTTTTAAAAATATGATTGACGTGTAAACCGACTCACAGAAATAAAACCATTTATCATTAGTTGAAATACATGCTTTGAGTTTAAATTTAAATGCCCGTAAACAACGCCGATGACCCGAGTCCGACAAAACGTATTCTACAGAGTACGTCAAGGCAACTAGATGATTCTATCCGAAAACCATTAGAAAAGACGATACAATAACGTTTCGAACACAAAGGTCAGTGCGACTGTAGCGAATCCAATCGGAAACAGTCACGGGCCATCGATTCTGAATCGATCCGAACTCGATTAGTTTGCGTAAGTATTTGATTACTTTATGTAATGTTTCCTCAGCGGATGGCGATCGAGTTTAGATTATAACGTTTACCGATTCATCGATGATTTATATAATTAGTGTGTTTTGTAACAATTATGGTTAATAACTTAATACGTGTGCTTTGTGGGTTTCTAGAAAATTATGTGGGTCTGTTTGAATTGTACTTATTTGTGCTGTTCAAGTCGAGGCCACCACTTGACATTAATTCTTTAACAGATTATAACACCCTACGTCAATTTGCGGTGTTATAGCTATTTCATAAAACTATCAAAGTTGTGATTTGAATATACGGATGATTTAAGTTGCTAGTCAATTAGATAAACAATTAATTCTTCTTAGGGCTGATTTTTCCAACGCCAGATAATTTTATAGGAAGAATAATTTTGAATTTTTGGCAATTCTTCCATACAAAAACTATCAGACGTAAATTTTATTTCACGAATAAAAAATATCTGTCGATTGAAAAAACAGCCCTTTATTTACATACAGGTTGGCAGGGACATCGATGCGCAATCTGTAACCATGGATTTTCAGTACATGGGTTTAGACCCCATAGCGTCGAAATTTTTCGTCGGTTATTAAAAAAAATATTGCTGTTCCATACATTTTGACCGCGTAGGTATTGCACTTTTCTTTTTATTTTTTTAAACTCATGTGCTGAATCCATGGTTACAGTTTGCGCGTCGATGTCCCTGCCACCCTGTATAACGCAAAAAACTAAGGAGAACAACGAATTTTTTTACACTGTTATTGAAATACTTTACATTTGACAGATCCCCGTTCTTAACAGAACTTCACGCTTGTAATCCCCGAAGGGTTAGGGAGAGATGTACTTATAGACTCCCATATTTTGCCAGTTATGTTTAAGTCCCATGTCATAAAAAAATAGGGAGTGAGCCTATAGCCATCAACCGGGTACAAAGCCAAACTCCTGGAACCTCTCCCTGCTACTGAGAAATTTCTAATGGAAAACCTAATAACACTTTGCTCGCCCTGGGAATCGAACCCAGGACCTCATTTTAAAGTAGACACCTAGATTTTAAACATAATTTCAGTGCAATGAACATTGGAACATTGAACTTGCTGAAGTGAAAACTACTTGTGCTGACCAACAAGCGCACCGGTTTCTCGAAACAAAACAATACATTTTCAACGTCTTACATGAAACTATTTTACGTACGTCAACGGTTTTGTTGTTTTTTAGAAAATAGCTAAACGTTTTTAGTAAACAACAAGCGAATTAACGCAATTATCTATAGAACAGTGTAGTGGTAAAGGACTTATGAGTCGAAAGCCGTGTGTTTGATTTGAACTCAGGCAGGCGCTTTACTCTGTGTAAATAATTTCATCACCACTGCTCTCAAAACGGTGAAGGACAACATCGTGAGGAAACCCTAGAACACAAAGGACATTGCTCTGCGTCCATACATTGTTGGCCCTGGAGCCAAGAGCATCGGATAATTATGTATTGTATTCTCTATCATTAGTAGATTCTTAAAAGATCTTGTATTTGTAGCGGACTAGCTGCAAAAAAGGTATATTTCAAAAAAAGTATCAGATTTTGAGGTTATAATCTAACCATAACAACGAATATTAAATGTAGGTACCTACGATTTTTCATAGCTCTGAGTGATTTTTAAGAAACTGAAAAGTAGGTAATATCATAATACCTACCTAGATAATTAGGCACCTATGCAGTTGTTTTTCTAAAAAGTGGATGCAAGTGCAAAATTAAAATGCATTTAAACTAACGACGCGACGTGACGTTCACAGCAAAACTAGGGATGTAGTACGACACCACACCAATAATCGATTTTTTCGATTAAGATTTACTGTGTTCTTAAATTATTTCAAACTGTCTGTTACATCACCTTTGTCATATAAACATTACAAGTATGTATGACAATGGTTTATTTTACGCCGAAAGAGAAATGTTATTTTTGTATTAATTGTCGTAAAAAATGAATTAGATAATCAAAATAAAAAGTTTTGATTACTGTATAATATTAATCTTACTACCTATTTAAATTGGAGTATGACTGCATACATAAAGTATTCTTATTAGGTTTTTAAAAATACACTTTAGAAAAGAAAACACAATCGATCGAATAATAATTCAATCAATCGATTATAATTGATTGGACATCCCTATTTCACTTCTGACACGACATGACATTAGGCGAAGATGGCGATCTAATGTTATTAGTCGCGTTAAATTCTATTAAAAGTACATTTTGGAATACAGCTAGTCCGTGATACAGAAGTATTTGCAACTTAAATAATAAAATAGGCGATTAATTATCGTTTAATCTGATACTCTTTATTGCACAGGGCCAATTTGGACATTGTCCTTTCAAGACATGTGACATCTACCAATCTGTACTGGGACCGCGTGGTAGGTTACAGGCTGCAGGTTGCAGGCTAATTATGTATCTATGTATATATCCACCCGTCAACAACCTCCTGCTATCCTAATTAATTAGTGGTCGACGCAAAATGTCTTCTTCCATACTTCTCTATTATGTGCCATCTCGGTAGTCCCTTTCGAGACATATCATCTTTCACACAGTCCATCTACATTAAGTTCTTAGCGATTATTTCTTAGGGTTACCAGGTGTAAGCATTTCCCCAAGATTTTTTCCGTTTTTAACTATAACTTATGCAGTATAACCATTCAGCCATTGCCTTCACTTACCTTGACATCCCTAAATAAGACCTTGGCACCATGTCTTTCTTCATTCACAGTACATCTTAGGAATGTGTAGGTACCTATAATATATTTCAAAATGCCACACTACTGACGAGCATATTAAGATTGCTACATCGAGCCCTTTCGTGCCTACTACAACAAATTGCTACCGCACAAGGCTGATCGCGGGATGTGGCTTGCGAAATCGGATGTCGGTTCATTTAAAAAGGTACCTGACTATTTACCATATCAAAATACTGGCTTGAAATAGGTCAATTGCAGGGCAAGATTAAGTACAATATACATGAGTCTCTGATTCTCTTGAACAAGCATTGACCATCACGCTTGTGTTCTCCGTGTTGACGATTTCAGTACGTTTAGAAGAGTAGGTTTCCAAACGGTCAATCTTTGTCGAGTTCCTGGTGATTAAGTTACAAAACATATGTGGCATGAACCATTATATTGGTTTCACAGTGAAAACCCGAAGGCAATTCTCGTAATTAAAAAACGTTCAAATTGAAGAAATTTTTAACGTTTTTTAATTACGAGAATTGGCCTTCTGATCTCAGCGACAATCAATGTCAAAAACTTGTGAAAGATATAGGGAAATTAGAGGTATTTTTGACAGATTGAGACTGAGATCAGACTGTGAACGTTCGTAAAATTACGGAAATTGCCCCTGTGTTTGATTGAGCTGAATATTATTGTTGGGATGCATAAAATAGCCTAAATAGCAATGGCGATGGACGAACTGTGTGAAAGATGATATGGCAAGAAAGAAGGTGACTAACAAGATGACGACTAATATAGAAGTATGGGGAAGAGAGAATTTTAATTTGTTTATGAATTTCTGACGTCATCACAATGAAAATTATATCAATTCACAATGGACAATGAGGATCTAAATTCTTTTAAAATAGGCCTGATTGGTGATTGGCATTTGCCTAGACGAAAAATATGTGTTATGTTATTAATACATAACACACATTTCTCATCTAGGCATTTTATCATAAGCATAGCATATTCACCATATAATGTTCCCACTGTTGGGACACAGGCGAGGACAGGCCTCCCCTCTTCGAGAGTGAGTGGGGCTGTAATCCACCACGTGGGCCCAGTGCGGGTTGTTAGATGTCACATATCTTCGAATTTTTGCTTCTAGGACATGTCGGTCTGCTCGCAATGTTTTCCTTCACCGGTTTGAGAGCAGTGGTGATGATGTAATATTCACACAAAGTAAAGCGCCTGGCTGGATTCGAACCCACGGCCTACAACTCGCAAGTCGAAGCCGTTACCACTGGCTTAACACTGCTCTTTGGGTATTTTACTTAGATTGAATCGTTGATTTCTATAGGAACATGCATCGCCCTTGGATGTATCTATTGCTGGTCTATTACAATGGTGTTAAAAGCAATCCGCATCGAACTGTGTCCATCTCATCAGCTGATCAATTCTGTACAACTAGCAATAAAACTTGTAGATTTTAAAAACAATTTTTTTTTGCTTTATTTCATGACTCTCTTCGTTGCCTCTGGCGAGCTTTAAGTGGGTTTGCTTACCAATGGTACCATTTTTTAGTACAACATACCAAACTACACATAAATATATTCGTAACCAAATTTTACCTGTGATAGCTACTTCCATATGGGAGGGTCTACTTTACAAAGCTATGAGGTCTTTGCTTCATTGTTGGTAAAGAAAGAAGAGTCTTAATTTTACCCAATAACGGTCCATAAATTGTAGGAATCGGCCATAAGTCCGTCAACGAAGATACGGGCCCACCCAAAAGTAGTTGATCCGTTGAAAAACGTGTCTAATAAAAATTTCGGACAGGCAAATATACATATATAGAAAGTAGGGACAGCTGTCAAACCTTGTTGTCATACATTCTTCGAACTAATCTTAAGTCCGTAAGCGGGGGGATGCAGGGACTCACGCGGATTCAGGGGCACAGTTAGTATCAAATAAAAATATATCATCATCTTGCATTCTTCCCAGACCCGTGACAATAAACCGATTATTTTACCTCGATGACCACACACCTCTCAAACAAGACTACCACCATAATACGATTACCAAACTCACACAATCACCTATTTATAAAGATTGGTGCTATTTTGCCGACCGTCCTTCTAGGCCGCGCCGAATCCTATTGTCAGCGTTGGGCAAACTATGGAGCTATTGTTCTTGACAAATTGCTCGTTACTGGAGAGTATGTTATTAGGTTTATTTAATTTAGAGTTGGGTAACTGGATCTTTACTGTGAGTCTGTCGGATTTGGCAAGAGAACAGTTGCACTACTAAGGCTGTTACAAGTATGCAGCGCTACAAACCGCAGCAATACGTGTGACGCCTCATATCGATTTTTTTTTTTGTGGACCTCAGACTCGCTATCAGGTGGTATTATAACTGCACTCGGTTCTTATCGGTCAAAGGATATTTCGGGCATACGTTCTTCTGTCAATCATGCTTTCGACCAATAGTTTGTTGGTCAAACGATCATTCGGGAAAGCAAACTTGAGGCAATCGTGACTCGGTTGTTTACTTACAAAGACATTAAATTATTTACTTGAATCTCTTTGCTTCCATACAACTCCTACATCGTATAGTCATATAAGTCCTAGAAATATAGACCCTTCACACCTGACGCTTAACCAGAAGGGCAATTTCAGTACTTTTAAGAACGTTCATTCATGTCACATATGTTTTGTGACTTAATCACCACGAACTCGACAAAAATTGACCGTTTAAAAACCTAGTCTTCTAAACGTACTGGAATCCTTAACACGGAGAACGCAAGCGTGATGATCAATGCTTGTTCAAGAGAAACAGAGACTACTACGTATATTTTATTGAATCTTGCCCTGCAATAGAACTATTTCAAGCCAGTATTTTGATATGGTAAATAGTCAGGTACCTTTTTGAGCCGGCATCGGATGTCGGATGTTGGCCTTCAGATCTATCAGAAACGTCATCTCAATGACAAAACACAAGAGAAACTCATACAAACACATTCATTTAAAGAAAAGATTTTTAACTAGCAGTACTATTACAATTTTCTACTTAGAAATCACAGTTATTTACTAGTCGTAAATCATTGTGGGAGCTCATAAATAAACTCATTAACTGGTTACAATCATAACACTGGTGAAAGTGTTAATGTGCAATGAAATGGGTATAAGCAGAGAGCTGATTGTAATTAGTCATTAGCATATTATACAATTGCGTAACTTTTATGACACTAAATAAGGCATGTTGTTATTTTGACGGTGAAGTGGTGATCATCAATCCAGGGGCTACAGTCTCGACATTCATAGCGATCGCTTTACGACCGAATTCGGTCGCAAAGTCCTGTCACTCCATACATTACACCTCTCAATCCGGGACTTTGCGACCGAATTCGGTCGTAAAGCGATCGCTATGAATGTCGAGACTGCAGCCCCAGGTGTAATGTATGGAGTGACAGGACTTTACTAAATACATGTTTTTTAAGAACGCGAAGGAAAATTCTGAACACATAAGCTAATTTCGAGATTCCGTTGCTGACAACATTCCGATTGTTAGTAATTAGCATATTTACTTACGTAACTTCTTCGATACTAAAACAAGATGTTATTTTGACGGTGAAGTGGTGATCATCAATCCTGGGCACTGAATATTAATCTGATATAAATACATAGTTTTTTTTAAGAATGTAAAGCTTGGAACACACAAGGTAATTTTGAGATTCCATTTCGACGACCATCAATGTCCATCATCTGAATAGCCTTTTTCCAATTATTTTGGGGTCGGCTTCCAGTCTAACCGGATGCAGCTGGATACCAGTATTTTATATGGAACGACTGCCAATCTGACCTCCACAACCCAGTTAATTGGTAATACGATGCCCCTTGATAAGTACTGGTTGTCAGACTTTCGGGCCTCTGACGACCCGTAACGACTGTTAAAGATCCACTAATGACAGCCGGGACCAACGGCTTAAAGTGCTTTCCGAGGCACGGAGGGATGTAAAGATGGTCACCCATCCACGGACCAGCCGCGGCAAGCGTAGCGTAACCTGATCGATCCACCAGTGCGGCTGTTATTAACCACAAGCCCCTTCATTCCATCCATTTCCGTCCATTTGACGACCCAATATTTCTTATTTATTTGAAAATGATTAGTTTTTGTTCACCAATTTCCTGTTATGCTTAATTCTGTTATGGCCTGATTTTAATGGTAGGTAGTTGATACTGCCTATATACATATTATTCATATTGCTTGATATATACTAAGATAGTATGAAAGCTAGTTTTTACCAGAGTATCATAACGGACATTACTTTCAATAGTAACACTTGGAATATTAGGTATTTATAACGAAAAAAGTTAATCCATATTAATCATCTTGTTAGCGTGTCGATAGCAATCTATTTAAATCGACTCGGCCCAGAATTCGGCTACTTCTTTGGTGCCATCACCAGCGTCCATCAGCTTCTGTAACGTGCAGCTGACAGGACACGCAGGACACGATCCACATTAATTAGCCCTCCAGTTTAATTAAGTCCTATTTTAATTTGTCATTCACTTCGATGATAATTATTATAATCAAACAATTTGATTATAATGTTCACACAGGCCTAATCTATCACGCGGGTTGGTATTTGTCAGATGTCTTCGATTTTGTGATTAAAAGACATGCCGGTTTGTTGTTGTTGTGTTGTGTGTATGTTGTTGTGTGTTGTATGTTTTCGTTCACCGTTTTAAGAGCAGCGGTGATGAAATAATTTACACAAAGTAAAGCGCCTGTCTGGGTTCAAACCATAGAAATGTAAAAAATAGTCCTATATCTATGGTTCAAACCTACGAACTATAACTCGTAAGTCGCGGCAGTTACCACTGAGCCACCATAGCTCATAATATAATCACTTTTTTCTAGATCGTCGAAAAGTGAATACAACAGTGGTGAAAGTGTCAAGTGTATAATGGGCATGGTCCAGCATGGGCCAGTACACACCCGCATTAGTAATAAGCAGTTAATTACTGCGCAGTCGCAGGCTTTCTAACCGGCACCGGCACCGTATATGGGGTTTAAGATGAAGGGACAGTGATTAGTCAGGAAAACGTGGAAATGCTGCTAGTTTTTTTGATAACTATCGCTTTTCTTCAAATGGGAATGGCTTTTCATGTCCTTTTATGAGTACCTAGAGCAGGGAACATTTGAAATGCGAAGGGCTGATTTCATCATTCATTTCCATCGCCAGATAACTTTTATTCGAGGAATAAAATTGATGTTTGACAGTTTTTGTATGAAATAACTGTCAAAATTTCAAAATTATTCCTCGAATAAAGTTATCAGATGATTGAAAAATCAGCCCTTTGTGGAATGAAAAGTGAAGTAGATTGTGTTATGTTAAAAGATAGATTTATATTTCATTACTACTGGATTTGGTGTTATTTTGAAAGGTTAATAAATAACTTAAAAAAACCGACCAAGTGCGAGTCGGACTCGCGCACGAAGGGTTCCGTACCATTATCTATAAAAATCACGCCTGTTGTATGGGAGCCCCCGTAAAATATTTATTTTATTTTGTTTTTAGTATTTGTTGTTATAGCGCCAGCAGAAATACATAATTTGTGAAAATTTCAACTGTCTAGCTATCGCGGTTCTTGAGATACAGCCTGGTGACAGACAGACGGACGGACAGACGGACGGACAGACAGCGAAGTCTTAGTAATAGGGTCCCATTTTTACCCTTTGGGTACGGAACCCTAAAAAAGGTAAATGATACCAACATTTCGAAAACGTTGGTTATCACTTGATCCAAGGATTGGCAGTTACCTGACCAAAGGTAAGTACTGCCATACATCGTGGCTATGACGACAGTCTTTTCATTATAAACATAGTGCACATATCTTAGACTATATAATATCTGTAACCATACCTATGTTTAACAAAATAAATGATTAATTGATTGATATTTATCAGTATCTACAGCGATGCGGAGGAATTTTATATGGTTCAAGAACTTTATTATTCCAATAATTCACTGACTGACAAACCAAAAATGGGTAATTGGAATTTTTTGTTGTCATATTTTAGTTTGTTGTTATTTAGGTAACTACTACTGAAGCATACCAATATTTTTTATAGGTAGTTTTTTAATGCGTTTAATAATACTCGTATAATGGTTAAAACATCGTTTACTAAGATTTTATGGATGTGAGATGTTGATTCCTTTTGTCAAAATAGATTTTTTTTTTGCATGCTATGATATATCTTAGCGAAACATGTTGAGCTACTGTAATAATATTAACATCAATGTATACCATGTTCTACGCAAATAAATGATTTACTTACTTACTTACTATAATTCCTAAATTGCTGGTAAGCATAACGATTCATTTCACGTACAGAAACCAAAGGAGCAATGTCACGGCCAGCCGTAAATTCACGAATAAGTTTAATTTATTTTCCGATCAAAATCATAAACGTAACACGTTTAACGTCAATTTGATTAAAATCTTTATTTTACGACCGATAAACGTTTAAAACATATAAAGTTGGCAATCAAAATATGTAAGTAAGTAGAAGTTATAAATAAAATTTCACGCAAATATTTATAGTAGAAATCTTGGAATGCTTGATGGATTATGGAAGGTACATCCTGTACATCATTGGATTATAGAAGATGGAGGCTAGACATATCTAGAATCTGTAGAAAGCGATTACTTTTCGATCAACTTATCTGTGCAATTATTGGTGGCGCTGGTTGTAAACGAAAATCAAAACTTTTAACATTAACCGATCGTAATATGTCCTTCTCAAAATGTTAGTTCCAAAAACGGCCATTTCATAGATAAGTTGGTCAAAATCTAATGACTCAATCAATGTGTCAGTAGAGTGCGCGCAAGCTACTTAAAGCCGCATTTACATTAATGTGTTGTGTCGCCTTCTGACGCAGTTTTAACCAATCAAAACTCGTTGTGATTTGACGTAGCCCTGAACAGATACGTTTGATTGGTATATTCGGCGTCACGACACAACACAACACAGTAATGTGCCGGTGGCTTAAGTCTGCGCGCGTGTTTGACTTCAAGACCACATCCCTGCCAGCACTTGTAATCACATTCGGTATAATGATAGCGAATATTTACTTTGGAAAACACGGAACACAGCACACTCTCTTGACACTTGATATAGACGTTGAGATGGCGGCAAACGATTATTTCCGATTTTGACAGCACGCAGACTTAGTTTGCGCGGACTCTAGACTTGACAATTCATAGACCATTAAAAAAGAAAACAGTATCGCGCAGTAACATAGACAGAGTCTTTTAAGACTGAACAACAATGAATAATGAATGAACTAAGATAGTAAAAGAAAGTCACATTATTTTGTCCATGTTCTAAGAGCATACATATTCATAACTTTTATATTTTGTTTATCTCTAGTGCACTGGTTGGTAAGTGGCTCATGGCTATGATATAAAAATATGATTACGATAAAATTATGATTAGTAGAAAAATTAACATAATAAACATAATAGAAAACATAAATACGACAAACAGAGACGACACGACGACGGACAGAGTATAAATACGATAAGGTTTATGTTATAAGACAGCTGTCAAAAAACGGTTAACTTAAAACTTTTATGTAATCTGGAATAGTTCGTTATTAACGAATTATTCCAGATTACAAAAAAGTTAAAAAGTTGTAGGTTAAAATGCGTTATAAAATAAATATAGATATAAACTGCCTAATCTTATTAAATTATCTTATTTATGGCTTCTTACAGACGTTATAATACCGTACGTGTATCAGTTTTTCCAAAAAAACATGTAATTGCTCACTAGTTCGATCTGTCACAAAACGTTTAAGTTAGTGGACAGTGTTTAAGAGAGTTTCGGGCCTCTGGCTAAATAATAACGTATATAATAATCGAAGGCTATGCTGCGCTTGCCGCGGTCGGTTCGAGGATAGAGATCCATTACATATTAAGAAAGAAAAAAAAACCCTTAACGTTGGTCCCGGCTGTCATTCGTAGATCTTTGACAGTCGTTATGGTAAGTTGTTGAGATAAGATCCCGCTCCATGTAGAAGCTGTCATGTTCAGCTGCATTGCGTTGGACTGGAAGCCGACCCCAATATAGTTGGGAAAAGACTATCCTTAGCAAGGACAGTACAAAATATAAGCTGCATGTGATTAAAGAGACTGATGAATATAAAATATTGATGGATGAAGAGAAAGATGAATGGATTGTGTTAGGGATGACAGATGATATGGATGAAAAGAGAGTAAATGATAACGGGTCGACCGACGGCTGAGAGGAGAGAATGGTAGAGGATTTTGCTGTTCAAAAAGGCGCAATATATACTTAAATGATTATAAAATTGAAAAAAACATCGTGAGCAGTTTTATAGAAAAAACTTAGCAATGAAAATACTACGAAACATGACGAGATATATGACAACTATCTGAATGCCAATTCCCGTAGTTAAAAACGTTCAAAATCTAGTCGCAATCTCATCTCAGCGACAACAGATGTCAAAAAATGAAGGGAAATATTATAGAGGTATTTTTGACAGATTAGGACTGAGATCAGAGGGGCAATTCTCGTAATTTAAAACGTTCAAAATCTAGTCGCAGTCTCATCTCGGCGACAAACAAATGTCAAAAATTTGTCAAAATGTAGGAAAATTAGAAGTATTTTTTGACAGATTGGGACTGAGATCAGACTGTGAACATTCTTAAAATAACGGGAATTGCCCCCCGTAGTCACGTAGTTTACCAAAGTAATGACGGAGTCAAACAACATAATGTGACCTTGATAGATTTTCGCTCATAACATAATCCCATAGAAGACCAATAAAAACTAAGAAAAAAACTTACAATGTAAAAACTACACAGATAATCCGTATCAGGCATCAGCTAACCAGAACTCGGTCATACCAAATGACTTTCACAGATAGTATCTGACTTCATTCATCATTGGTTTATTATTTTTTATTATGAGAATAGAAAAGAGTTTGCAATTGAATTACTTTATTAATCAGTTTCTGCTCGCGTTTACATTGTTGGACTAAGTGTTGCAGGAATATTTTCTGTAAGACTAGTATTATTATATTCACGATTTATGTTATCCATGATTTATTTGTACCATAATTCTTTAATCAAGTCACTGTGCGGCTGTCATGTGCTACTTGGGCAGTGACAAGTATCTGTCAGCTGTCACAGGCACGTAAACAGTCTTGAATTTTTGTCTGGGAACATTGACAGATACCCGTCACAAAAGTAGTGATCGACTAATTTAATGAATATTGTTAGGCTATTAAGAGTTGAGAATTTCGCCAACATTATTTGAAAGTGTGACAGTTTTTGACTTTTGCACGTTTTGGAGGGAATGGAGATTGAACCGCTGAACAGAGCGTTAATATTTTTGTTGTGAGAATTAGACTCGTATAGAATTTCATTTCTGAATTGAGGTTGAGTTCCTACAACCTCTTTCGAACCAAGTCTGTCTGTGGTTATCAATGATGATTTATAGATGGATGCCCAAAAACATGTTACGTTAAATGTGGTGTCTTATAGCTGTTTAAGACAATGCTATTCAGTAGACGTGATGTTATATAGTGAGAACAGTAGTATCGACCCCGACTTACGAGTTGTATTGTATGTCGTGAATTCGAGCCCAGGGATGCACTTTACTTTGTGTATTTAATTTTATTACCACAGCTCTTAAGACGGTGAAGAAAAACATCTTAGGGAATTCGGCATGCCCTAGAACCAAACATTCGAAGACATGTGACATCTACCAACCCGCACTGGGCCCGCGTGGTGGATTACGTCGCGCTCCAGAGAGGAGGCCTGTGTCCCAGCAGTGGGAACATTATAGGCTGAATATGGCTCAACACAAGCTACTAAGTATGTACTAGAAATAATCCTATGCTGATTTAGAAATAGAAATCACTCAAAATACAAAGTTACCTGCCATTCAGCGTTAATAAACTAACGCATCACAACTAAACTGCGCAATTTGATTTCAAACAATTACGATTGCGTGTGCGATCGATTTATGCCTACACCTTACCAACAATTCTACCAATAAAACCTATCACCTCTATTGATTACTGGATAAGGTTGATTTTAGCGTGAATTTAATTTTTACAAATGAAAACTTGAAGATTAGAAAATGATGTAGTTATGAAACTCCGTGTATTTGGCGTAATTTAGTATAGGAATGCTGTAATAGACGGTTTGCGGTTAAATTGGGTATTTCGATGTATTGGATATTGCAGTAATTGTATTTGGAGCAATAGGAAAAATATAATGATACATGTAGGTAATTAGGAACAGTGGGATTAAACACACTATCAAAAGCAATGGCTTTCCTTTTGACAGTTCAACAACATTCATTGCGTTATTTATGTTGTTGAGCAGACAAATTCGAACATTATGAAGCATATTGTCGCGTGTAACGCAATAAGGGTGATGGTATCTTAACAAAAAAAAAAACGCTTGTTTAAAATTACCGTGTTGTAGCCAAGCAATAGGAGGTCAATGACCTGCAGTAGACGTTTACGTGTTGTCATGACCTACCTCAATCTAGTTGATAGTGTCTTAGGTATTCAATGGTGAGAAACAAATGAATACGTTTAGTTTCAAATACTGTGTACGCTGTTCCTTTTTAGGGTTCAGCCGATCGATTCTGTAAAAATCTCACCGTGAAAAGTTAGGTGAAGTGAGCGTGGAGTGAGCTGTCATTCCAACTAATGCTAGGGCTTGACACTATTGACAGCTCACTCTAAGCTCACTTCACCTAACTTTTCACGGTGAGTTTTTTACAGAATCGATTGGCTGTACCTAAAGGATGCCAATAGGACCCAATTACTAAACCTCAGCTGTCCGTCCGTCTGTCTGTCTGTCAGCAGGCTGTATCTCATAAACCGTAATAGATAGACAGTTCAGTTCATTTTCACAGAGTGTGTATTACTACATATTACCGCTATAACAAATAATATTTAAAATAAAATAAAGTAAAAATTTAAAGGGGGTCTCCATACAAGGAACGTGTATTTTTTGTCTATGTATTTTTGTGGTGCACGTATATATAAATAAATAAACGTGTTTTTCGGCGTTTTTTGCCTTGTGGTACGGAACCCTTCGTGTGCGACTCGCATACCGACTCGCACTTAGCCGTTTTTTTTCTAAAACAAGCCATACCAAATGAAAAAAAAATCAGTCATAAGTACATTAGGTACTTCCAAAATAGTATAACAAACATGTTCTATGCATTCGGTCGTCAAGCAATAATATTATCGAATGGCAATACTATTATATCACCAAGTACTTTGATTTTGGAAAGTATCACCATAAAATAGAGAGTCGCAGAAGGTTAGCCACGCGATAACACAATAATACACGAATAATATCGATGAGGTAACTTGTCATGTCATCACGGTTATACGAAAATAGCTTTAATTGCTGTCGTAATAGATTTGACAGTCAACAAACTTGAAAATTGTATGGGGTTATTGCTAAGTCCTTATGATCTTTTTAAGAATCGTTGCTTGTAGATGTTCTTTATACACTCTCTGATGAAGTTTGACAATTTATAGAAAATTAAATGAACTTCTGTTTAAGGTATATTCAGCAATGGAGCGTGTTATGTTAGGTACATCACTTCGAGACCAAATTAGGAACACGGAAAACCGAAGAAGAACTAAACTTACCGACATAGCAGCGGTGATTGCACCAAGAAAGTGGAAATGAACGGGCCATAGAGCGTAGAACAGATGGTAGATAGGGTAGAACAGTGATGGACTGGACACCCAGACCTGGTAGTAGAAGTGCGGCAGACATCCGATGAGGTGGACCAACGACCAGCCCCAGGAGTCGACTTTCATAGCGATCGCTTTACGACCGAATTCGGTCGCAAAATCCCGAATTGACAGGTGAAATGTATAAAGTGACAGGACTTTGCGACCGAATTCGGTCGTAAAGCGATCGCTATGAATGTCGAGACTGCTGGGGCTGGTCAAGATTGCTGGATGATTCTGGCTTAGGAAGGCTAGAGATAGAGAAGAGTGGCGTGCATTGCAGGATGCCGACAATGAGTGGATGAGAGTGGACGAAGATGGAGCTAATTGTTGAACTTTTCATTCGCGATTTCGATTATGCGGTGCTTATCCAAATACGTATTCTAAGCAACGGATCTATAATTTATATTAATACAATCAATGTGTGTTCCACCAATCTTTATCGTGGCAAAAGTATTGTCAAATCACGTGAAGACCAAACAAACCGCGTTTACTTTCACAGTAAGTGAGAGTTAGTTTATGACCTTTTGTCATATATACTATAAGTACTGGGATCGTATTTACATATGGCGTAATATCGTCTATACAAATAAATGCCTTGCTCGATTGACTGACTGTCTGATGGACAACACACAGCCACATGAACGTGTATTTCCAGTTTTTGTTAAACTTTTTTCTTTTCCGTGGAATAGAATAGAATAGAATATTTATTTGCTTAAAAACATGGTATAAAAAGAGTGTCAAAAGTAATCGAAGATAAATTCTGCCAGCCCAGAACTCAAACAGAAGACGTTTGAGCGACGAGCTTAGCATTACCTATCAGTAGTGTTTGATAGTATGAAATAACATAATATACATAGGGATATAAACTTGCGGCTTTTTTCTATGCGGATAGGTAGGAACTACAGAACGCTACCTGCTACGATCCTAATAACATGCTTACCCCTTTTGCTTCGTTACATTCATACATCATACAATATTGGCTGTTTGTATATGTGAGTTTAAATGTTTGTAAACGCACCCACGATACAGGAGAGATTCCTAATGTGGGGCAACATTTAAAAAAAAACACGCCACATAAAATAATCAGCCTATAATGTTCCCACTGCTGGGACACAAGCCTCCTCTCGGTGAGAGGGAGTGGGCTATAATCTACCACGCAGGCCGAATGCAGGTTGGGTTCATACACGCCACATAGAATGAAAAAAATATTGAAACAAACGTTCGATAGTTTATTTTAATATAGACCATGCGAAGAAACTTACGAACAGTTTGGTGCACTGTCCCAATTTGTCGTTTCCCATGGGGAAGAATGGAAACTCGTGGTTTTAAAATCTTTGTCTTTTTGCGGTAAATACAGTGACTATCTGAGAAAAATATAGTCATGACCATAGGAAAAGGATCAGTCTTCAAGACACGACATACTACTTCTTTCCTCCTTTCGACTAGGGTCGAAATCTGTTAGCAAACCAAGTCGTGTGAAAACCCATGTATGGTAGCAACATATATTATGCTGTAATACAGTATTGTAATGAATTCTCGACTGACTACCTCTACCTGGGTTGACCGGTGAAAGTCAGGAAATGACTGGCGACTGCAGTTATGACATATTTCATTAGTCTAGCTTTTTCCTTGTCTTGGCTTCCATTCTAATCTATCTTAGACATACTAAACTTTATTGGTATTTAGCACTTTAGACGGATTGCTTTCTCCGTTTCAGGAAGCCTGATCAAGACTGGTCAGGAAATCTGCTGTTAAATCTACTGAAATGAATATATAAGACTATAAAAAAAATGTGGCTATAAGAAAACTGCCAACTGTCAATAAAATCATTAATTGTCAATTGATATATTTATTTTCTCACCACCTGCTTCATAATGTTAAATTATATGACATGCAAAATTAACCAAAAGTAAGCTATCTCCGACTAGCCCCGGGGTCTAGCAGGGTATTTGTACAGAATTTCATTATAACGCTGGTCAATAATGTGATTTGAATTTGGAACCTTAATGACAAATTCGTATGAAAAGTATTAAGAAAAAAAAAACTCTTTATTACTTCGCAGAAGGTGTGCAAAGTAGAGTATTTTCCTCGAGAATAATGCATGGTGTCTTCGTCTTGAGCGAGCTTGAATCACTCGTTACAATCGGGATTCAATATAGCGCCCGTGATGACATAAGACACGACTTTATCCCCTTGATGAATAATCTACTATTATTAATTTGAAAACAGAATCCAAAAATTGATGTCAGGAGTGTCATTTGTATTATTTTCAAAAAGATTTTAGTCTATCTTACTGCATGTATTTTTACATGCATAATCATAACTACTATATATTTCGTCAGTAATTACATCAACCGCAAGTTGCAATTTGTGAAGTAGTGTAACATTATTTATTATAAACACATTCTGTCATAACTATGCATAATCATAAAATTAAAATGGCTGCTGAATTTATTATGATCACATCATAAATTCGAATATTATTTATTTACAGTTGCTTACAGACTGTTTTTCAATACCGCTCTTGCAATGCATCAGCAAACTAGTATAAGATATTGAAAGTTTCAACAGGCTATATAATGTGTTTTTAGGAAGACCTGGTATTGCCGTAGTTGCTGTAAGTCCCATACTAAATACATAATCAGCCTATACCTAATGTTCCCACTGCTGGGACACAGGCCTCCTCTCTGTGAGAGGGAGTGGGCCGTAATCTAACACGCGCGCCCAGTGCGGGTTGGTAGATGTCACATGTCTTCGATTTTTCGGTTCTAGAATATGCCGGTTTCCTCACGATGTTTTTTTTCACCGTTTTAAGAGCAGGGGTGATGAAATAATAAATAAACAAAGTACCGTGTTTCAAGAATTTATGTCCGTAAGGATTGAGGAGCCACATCAGATTTTTTAAATCTGATCTCACCATTATTTAGCAGCAATGTAGCTGATTTTGCAGCACGAATTCTAGATTTAGCAGCATAATATTTCACTAGTTATATTAATGCAAAAGTGGCTCCTCAATCTAAACGTCTGAATTGAGGAGCCACCTGGAACTCGTTAAGTAATAGATGAATATTTTTGAAAATTTTGTATCATTTAGCAGCAATTGTGCATATTACCTTCTAAAAATTTAGCAGCTCCCCTTTTTTGAGGAAGGGCAAACCATAACCATCACTTGTTTCAAAACACGTATTTCACTTCTCCCCTACATTTTTACAAATTCAAAACATTAAAAAACATTCCAAAATTATTTAAGCTAAAGTTGTACAGTCAACAGCAAAAGTAGATGATCAAAATCAAAAATTCAATTACTATAATGAACGGAGTTCGCGTCAGAACTGTGTGGCGTAGAAGTGATTCAAAAGTATGTGATTGTAAATTATACCAAACATTTACTACTAGTACAGCTGCCATATAGCTGCGAACTCCGTTCATTAGTTTTGAATTTCTGATTTTGATCATCTACTTTTGCTGTTGACTGTACAAGTGGTTGAATGAGTGTAGCTTCTATAGTTTAAAAGAATTTATGGATAAAAAATGTTGACGCCTTGTAAGTTGTAACATTTTGAAAAACCCTTAGATTTTGCATGTTTTATTTTAGCTGAACATTTTTGTGCTATAAGATGATTTATTATTATTACTAAACCTTAAACAAGTTTTAACCGTAACCCTTGTATGTCGGTTAAAGTTAAGTTAACCACAAGTCGGTCGCGCTCTGTTAACCGCGGTGGAATTCGGCCCCTCTCAGCGATGCCACCTTTCTCTTTCGACGCTATAACTCTATGCGCTTATTATACCCTGGTACCATTGACAGATGTTTTGTGAAATAATATCTTTTGTTTATTGTCTATCTGTGTATATGTCTATAGAGGGGCTCGTGGCTAAATAAAAACAGCCACACGGGTCGATGGTTAAGCTATTCTTATACGACGCGACGGTCGGTTCAAGGATGGGTGAGCATCTATTACAATTATCGAGACCCTTCCATGCTTCGGAAAGTCGTTGGTCTTGGCTGTCTGATGATCTACGAATATCTTTGGCAGTCGTTACGGGTAGTCAGAAGCCCAAAAGTCTGATAACCAGTCATACCTATCGTGGGTAACGTATTACCCAGTAACAGTGGTGGATGTCAGATAGGCAGTCTCTCCATTTAAAGTGGTGGTATTCACTGGATCCGGTATGACTGGAAGGCGATCCCAATATAGTTGGGGAAAGGCTTGGTAGATGATGATGAGCAAGAATGTATTGTTGTGGCAAGATTGTGTGTTTTTTTGTTGACTTAAAGGTCAGAAAGATGTTTTCTTTTGTCGTTGTATTGATTTTCTCTTGACCAAAACTGGTTACTTGTTTATCAAGCCTACACTGTCATCTCATACCTATTAACACTGTTATGAAGACAATGTAAAGTCAATTACAGTAAAAAGATTAACCGTGCAAATAGCCTCTGACGTTTTATAAGTGTCCATGTGTTATGTGTTTATTTATGTGAAATAAAATATTTGGAATTTTAATTCGAACATCTATTGGACCATTCAATGGTGTTTTGAGCAGAAAACGGTGTTATTTATTTTCACCATATCAAAGAATCGATGTTGCAGATCCTCCCCTAAAATAATAATAATAATAATTTATTTTATTTAATTTGACAACATTGGTCCAATGGTTAGTACAACAATAACTTATTAACTAAGGGTTAGTAATATTAATTAATTAATTAAATTTAATTATATTAAGTTACAGTAAATCATATCAAAATAAAAATATCAAAATAAAAATAAAAAATTCTATTTATTCTGCCGCACGAGCAACCGGACAGCATGTCTTATTACTGGTGCATCATGTTTTTCGGCTAGGGTTTTCAGTATGCTGTTGGTGCTAGCCCTCATTCTGCTTATTAAGGATGCGCTCTTTTTCCTCCGAATGGCAAAGAAGTCGTCGATTCGCGCTACAGCAAACATGCCAGACGCGCTGCAGAATCGGGGCAACCTCAACAGCACCCTGAAACCATTATTATATTGCACCCGCAGGGCATCTAGTGCCCTCTGCGTGCAGTTGACCCACAAACTACCCGTGTAGAACACTTGACAGTACGCTTTAAACAGAGTTATCTTCACCTCGTTACTACAACGAGCGAATCTGTGAGCCAACATGTTGCATCTGGCTGCTAGTGCCCTGCGTTCACGTTCAATGTCTACCTGATCCCTGAGGTCCTCGGTGACATAGTGACCCAAGTATTTAAATTGGGTGACCCTCTTAAGTGGTCGTCCATTGAGGGATATAAAGGGCTCGTATTTTAAATGTTTCCCGGGAGCAACAAAGATCAGATATTCACTCTTCATCTCATTATACAGCAGGCCGTGGGTTGCCGCATACCTTTCACAGACGCTCAACATCTCCCTGATTGAACCAGCCGTTGGACCCAGCAGCACCATGTCGTCAGCGTAGCTTAAATTGTTGACGCTCGTGCCATCAATTTTGCACCCTACTGGTCTGCTGCTGAGTTCAACGATCAACTCATTCAAAAGGCCAAGATAATTCTACGTCAGATTAATACCTAATTACTTGACCTACATTAATATATTAGGGTTCTTTCAGAAACCGCTGAGTTGAGAAGCTTGAAATTTTGTACAAGTTCCTTATATAACGAGATTGGGCGTTAGAAGGGAAAATTAATCCCTAAAGGGGTTAAAAAAGGGAAGACACTTTGTAGTTTGATTTGATTTTCACCATGCCCAAAAGTCATTGCTTCAGATAAGGGGACCAAGATCTCTTACGTCAGCAGACAGATGGATAATAACTTTACTAAATTTAATGAAAACATAATGTATACTCTGGATAACCGGTATTTGAAGTCCTGATTAAGTTGGTTATTTTCTTTGGCAGCAATATTTTGGCTTGGCACTTTAAGTTTATTTAATAAAAACAAGATTTATGGTAAACCTTCAGTGGAATGCTCACTTACCTTTGCTAAGTACACAACTTTCACAAGATGACAACCAGCTGTTTATATTTTTAATTTTCACCATGGCCGCCATTTGGAGCATGAAGCTAAGTTAATAACTTTGACGTGACTCGTTATCATTTTAATCTATGGTTTACGAGAGAAACTAGAAGTTTATGGCGGCTATCTACCAATTATTATTAATTAAACGTTTGAGTGTTGAATTAACATTGTAAAGTGAAATAACTTAATTATTTGTACAAACAATAGGTATAAGGGGTCCGTGGCTAAATAATAACAGCCGCACAGGTTAAGCTACGCTTGCCGCGGTTGGTCTCTCGATGGGTGACCATCTTTACATACCGAGACCCCTCCGTACCTCGGAGAGCACGTTAGGCCGTTGGTCCCGGCTGTCATTCGTGGATCTTTGACAGTCGTTACGGGTAGTCAGAAGCCCGAAAGTCTGACAACCAGTCTTACCAAGGGGTATCCCCTAGGGGTATGTGCCCTGGCAGCAGAGAGTATGTCATGCTCACTCAAATGTCTCGCTGATGGTGGCGCATGTGTTGGATCATTTGGCTCCCTTCAAAATGGTTGAGCTGAATGGTGCTAATCCATGCGTCATGTTCGTGAACGGGCGCCGTCAGTAGGGACTGGTCATCTTTTTGCTGCCATGGCTTATTTTAATTTAATTTAATATTTGAATTGTTCTTATTTTTATTTTTCTAAACTTTTCATTACGGACGCTTTTAACGTTCTGCATCGTTCTCACATGCATAATTTCTAACATGAATGATGTAACCAATACTTTGTAACCATATTATAAGAGTGTCCATGGAGTTTCTTGCCCGTTCTTCTCCATAGGTACCTACGCTTTGGAATGGGCAACTAGCTTCATTTTTCTGACTGACCGACCCCTTGACAATTCAAAAGTGCCTGTAATGGTTTAATGGAAATAAATATTTTGAGTTTGAGTTGAGTTTGAGTTTATCGTATTACCCAATGACTGGTTTGTGGAGGTCAGATAGGCAGTCACTCCATGTTAAATCCTGGTATTTAGCTGCATCCGGCTAGACTCGAAGCCGACCCCAACATAGTTGAGCAAAGGCTAGGGAGATGATGATTCGTGCAAACAATAAAAATTAAACAAACGTGCAGGTAGAATATTTTTAGATATTATTAGGTTTAACGAACTTTATTTTCTCATAAGAACTAAGTATATAAATATCTTATTAAATACAAATACAGCTTTAGCTTAGGGCGACAACTAAATAATTTTATTTCACGTTCAGCAGCATCTCATTAGAAGTAGTGACTGTAAATATGCGATTTTAGTTTTTTTTTGTAAATATTTAAATTGTCACACATTTTTATGTCGTTAGGCAGGCTGTTGTAAAGTTTTAATTAAAGCAAACTAATTGAGTTACTTAGGTACCTACTTATGATGCTATAGATGCCATATTATATATTATGATATAAAGGATGAAACAGACACTCTTAGGATAATTTGTCTGTCTGTCTATTACTCAATCACGTTTTATCCACCACATCCGAGTGAAACCATTAGGAAGTGTTAAAGGGCGAGCGTTTTGGGGGACTGTCTTATGTAATTTTGACGTTCAAAAAGTGCTGATTCTCAGCCTAATTTGAATAAATAATGTTTGATTTTATACTGAGTTCAATTCATTGACCTAAAACAATAAACACACACACAGCAGCGTTTTGATATGTTATTCAAACTGAAGACATCATCGCGTACAAAAACTCAATTTTGTTTATCGACTTTCACGCCGACGAAGTCGCGGCTAAAACCAGTTTTTCCAATAGATTATAAGTAACTAGCTGCGCCCCATGGTTTCACCCGCATAAGTTTTGATCCTGTGGGAATATCGCGATAAAAAATATCCTACGTCTTAATCCGGGTCATGGTCCATCCATGTGCCAAATTTCATCCAAATCCGTTCAGCCGTTTTAACAAACAAATATTTAAAAAAAATCTTTTCTCTATATAAGTTTAGATAGGATAGTAGTAGTTATAATCTGACAGTTAATGGAATCGTAGTTTTCTGAACTCAAAAGTGTTAAACCAGTTAGAGTTACTACATAGTTATATATACATATTTGATAGGAGTATGCATATACATATTCGATTAATAGTGAGATGTTGACTGTGATTATATCATACACCAACCGTGGGATGCGTAAGAACTTAAAAAGGAGGATTTTTGTAAAACACTGCCGGATGCGATGCTACGTGCTAAGTATCTCAACTCAGTGTTTCGGATCGGACGTGGCACGGTCTGATAATAAGACAAAATGTTATGTATGTTTTATCAGGAGATGCATTTTCGTGTACGCTGGAATTAACTCATAAAGACATTTGATAATTAGAAAGAGAATCAGCGGAGTGTACTGCCAGTTCCGCTCCATCGAGGGGCTTGTGTAATAAATAACAGCCGCACGGGTCAGTCGATCTTGCCGCGGTTGCGGTGACCATCTTTACATACCACAACCCCTCCGTATCTCAGAAAGCCAAGGGGTATCGTATTACCCAGTAAATGTTTGTTGTTGTTGTTTTCGCTTCATGTAAAATACTGATATTCAGCTGCATCTCGTTAGACTGGAAGTAGACCCCAACTTAGTTGGGAAAAGGCGGGCAGATCACGATGATGAGACATTTGATAATTAGAAAGAGTAACAGCGGAGTGTATTGCCAGTCCTTCTCCAATGGAAACCGTAGGTACATTAGATTCGTGCAGCTAATTTCTGATTTTTAACCCCCGACGCAAAAACGACGGGGTGTTCGGGACGCTCTAATTATTAACCTAATGTTCTGGTAAAGTTTAAAATAGTAGCGGTCCCCCGACGGGACAACATTTAATCAAAAAATTTCATACGTACTTACGTAGGGTCATAATTTCAAGGTTATTTTTTTCTTTTTATAGGGTTTCACGGTTATACCTTTTTTGTTCTATTTGTGGCTATTTTTCAATAGTTTATTTGAATTGTTTTAGACTTTTTACATTCATACTATTTTTATTATTATTTTGTGTCGGGGGTTTTTTAAATTTTAATTCTTTTTTTTTATTTAGCCTTTGCGAAAATAATCTGACTGTGTGACCGCGTTGTTATTCTAAACTGCGCAACGGATCTGATACGGTTTTCACTATCATTTAGAGCATTTGTTCCGGAAGGTCGAGGTGTATAATATATTATTATTAAACTTACATTCAATAAAAAAATCTCAATGTTTTGCCAAGTCGTAAAAATCGTGCGAAGCAAGGGCGGGTCGCTAGTTTTAGTAATAAATAATAGATAAATTATTTTTTAAGACCAAGGTTTTGTTATGTATAATTTACCCCTATAAGTGACAAATTCCCTATCATTATACACGAATATTCTTTTAATTATGCTGTAAGTATGTTATCAGTGAATAAGTCGCTAGAGAACCTTTCACATAATTAAATAAAATAGGTTAATCTAAATAGGTTTTCAATCATGAATTTCCCTTAAAAACCATGCTTGTAAATAAACCAAGAAATTCCTCAAACCTATCTCCTTTTACCTACCATAGAATGAAAGTCTTCTAATAATTATGGTATCTAAGGCATAATAATTATGTCATAAATATGAATGTTATAGCTAATAGTGATAAACGACGTACTCCGGTTATTAACCGGTCCTACTCGGAAACAGAGATTGTTAGATATATTGCATTCATAATTTTCTTGTTTATGGTTGCCATTTTTTATGGGCGAGAAGGGAGTACTAAAGAACATATTTTATAGATCATAGAGAGATCTTCATTCTTTATTTTATACCAATTCTTGGAGAAACAAATTATTATGGAGTAATAAAGTAAACATGTTATGTAATTAGCACTGTCGGTGGTCTGCGTACTGCAATACTCGTAATCTGTGAGACCACCTAATAGGTATGTATTATTAAAATACTATTGCATAATAAAAATAAAAAAAAAACCTTAGTCAGGGTTTTTATGGTGTTATTACATGAGAATTGAGTCTTAAATTTTTTTTTTTTTTAATAATTTATAATCGTTGATTTTTAAGTGTTACTAAGTAAGTGTTAAGAGGGGCCCGTGGCTAAATAATAACAGCCGCACAGGTCGATCGGTCAGGTTAAGCTACGCTTGCCGCGGTTGGTCTGTGGATGGGTGACCATCTTTACATACCGAGACCCCTCCGTGCCTCGGAAAGCACGTTAAGCCGTTGGTCCCAGCTGTCATTCGTGGATCTTTGACAGTCGTTACGGGTAGTCAGAAGCCCGAAAGTCTGACAACCAGTCTTACCAAGGGGTATCGTATTACCCAGTTACTGGGTTGTGGAGGTCAGATAGGCAGTCGCTCCATGTAAAATACTGGTATTCAGCTGCATCCGGTTAGACTGGAAGCCGACCCCAACATAGTTGGGAAAAGGCTAGGCAGATGATGATGACTAAGTAAGTTTAAGTTACTATTTGATCTTAAAATTAGAATAGAGCACTTGTTTGTATGAACTAAGTCTAGATAAAGAATAAAAGAAAGGAAAAATTTGTTTAGGCCACGAACAGGAATTTCCAGCAGTAAAAAACAACAGCATTTAAAACTAACCAAAAAAAATTAAAAACAAGACCTGTGCGAGGTCAAAAAGACGTACCTACAGTATACCCACATTTCGCCAGTTATGTTTAAGTTCCATGTAATATGGAGCGAGCCTATCGCCATGAACCGGGCACAAATGGGCTGCTACTGAAAAATTCCAGATAAAAGAACCCAATAACACTTTGCCCGACCCGGGAATCAAACCCAGGACATGCTCAGTGCAGTAGCGTAACTATACCCTTTGTGGCCCGTGGAAAATTTTATTTTTTACTGGCACTTCGCCCACGTTTTCGTCCGCGTAGATTTCGTAATTTCCCCTACAAAATGGAATACTTGATTGCTTCTTTGTTCTGGTGGTCGAAAAAAGTTTGCATTTCTATACTTAGGTATGTTGGGATCCTCCTGCGCTCATGGCCCTCTCGGGCCGGGGGCCACCTCCGGCTAGGGGCCCGTGGCATTTTGCCACTCGTGCAACCCTATTGTTACGCCACCATGAGCAGTGGCGTTTGCATGCACTAGACCAACAAGCAGTCTGTGGATAAGCAAACAGGGTAATAAAACATTCAGGCATTAACAATCAAGATTGGACCTAGATTCGAATCTTATATAAATTCCACGAATCATAATATATAACGAAATTCACTTCGAAGACATTTCTTTGTATCCTCATTAGCATTCAGGTCGCGGAACTGATGATTCAATAACATTATGAATTTATGACAGCTCGCTGACTAAATAACTGTCACAGCAAGCGAGATATGTAGCGCAGAGTTTGTTGACCATAACCAATCAAATCAGCCTCTCGCTGTCCACTGCTGGACATAGGCCTCTTCCAGGGTGCGAACACAACACCCTGTCCTCCACCTTCTGCATCCAGTCTGTCCCAGCTACCTTCTTTAAGTCGTCCGTCCATCTGCTAGGGGAGCGTCCCATACTACGCATACCGGTACGCGGTCTCCACTCCAGAACTCGGCCCTTCGAAAAACATGCCCAGCCACTGCTACTGCGCTACACAGCTTGCTTCCTGTCGCTCCACTACGATAATTTAATTCCTGTTTTTTTCCTTCAATATTGGATTTATGTATCGAAAAGTTTATGTCAATGCTGTCGAAAGTCAGTGCAGAAATACGAAACGCTTTGAAAAGGATTGCCACTTTTCTAGACACACATGGCATGCTGAAGAAAATGAGCCTTTAAAATGCCCAAAAAAAAAAAACAAAATTACATAGGCAAGATCAGAATTTTGGTTGGCCAGATGTTGTGTCGCAATTTGTCGATAAATCTATACAACGCTGGTCAAAATATTATGTCTTGTCACTGCGGATCGCGCTAGGTTGGCTGGTGAGTTGGTGACCCAGATTGGTGTCATGTACCGTAGCCTACGGTTTCCGGAGCTCTGATTACTTAAGAGTATTGGTTCCTCTTTGCTGATTGACGTCATTTTGTTTCAAGAGTAAATGGAGTTTTTTGGGTTAGAATTCTAAGCTGTTTTATTAGTAGTGGTGTAGTTCGAAGACTTTTGTATTTTACTCAACTCGTTGACTTCAAGTAGGGTTATGTTTTGGTTTATATTTATTGTCAATTTTTCTAGAAAATATTTTAATTGGGAACTGCCTTTTATTACAATTTTGTATGCATGTACAATACTTTGAAGGTCAAGTCGTGTTTTGATCTCACTCCGGTCGTGTTTCGTGTCGGATTACCGTCCCATGGCCCGAATTTGGTGTAGACGACTTTTATGTCAAGTCCACATAGCCTATGACTGTGCCCTTCGTGTCATGCGCAGTGCCCAGCATAGTTTATTAGTAGAACATTGCATTTATTACTTCGGACTTACATACTTTTGAATAGGTACAAAGTTTTTAAATTCGATTTAATACTAATCTTGGATCAAATCAATCGGATTCAATCAACGTCAAAATTAAAGAGTCTCTTATCAAAGCATTTAATACACTCACATACGGCTATTTAAAATCCATTGCAAAGAAATGTACCTTGTACGTTTAATCTGTCAATGCAAGGAGGATAATATATTTATAGATATTTCATAATATTGCGAACACGTTACTGGCCAGTCGTAAATCGATCGTTGGCGACTGCCACGACGAGCAGTCACTAGGGTGACCATCATGTGCTTGATCTTAGACTACTCAGAGTACTGATTTAAATGCTTAAAGTATTTAAAACTAGCTGACCCGGCAAACGTTGTTTTGCCATATCAATTATTTCTAGCTGCCCGGCGCTACTTCGTTCGCGTGATGTTCTACCGTACCCTACTCCTACCCTACTTCTACCCTACCCCTAACCTACTCCTACCCTACTCCTACCCTACTCCTACCGTACTCCTAACCTACTAATCCTAGATAATCCGAGTAATGTGGATTGTGGATGTTGTCGATTCAAAACAAAAGTATCATATAACATCCTGTTATATGATACTTCAATCAGGTTAAATTGGACTCGAAGCAGTCACAACCACCTTTGTTTTAGCAGACAATATGTCATTAAAATCACATTGCATTACTGAACTCAACACTCTACCGGTAACAGCTATTGTTTGCACTCGTCTTGAGGCCAAGAATGTCAGAATCTTGTAAAGTTGATTTAAAGATGTTTGAACCCGGATTTTATCAACAAAATGTACGGGGAGTATTTTATTTATGGAATAAAATGTGACATACATATATTAAAGGGTAAAATAAAGAGTAAGAAATTGAAATATTAGAAGTATAGCCTTCGTTACTGAAAAGCCCTGAAGTCCGGGAGTGGACACTGCGTATCGGCAAGCGTAGTGTGGGACGCCCCCCAGCTTGATGGATGGACGACCTAAAGAAGATGGCTGGGGTAGACTGGATGCGGAAGGCGGAGGGCAGGGTGTTGTGGCTCAGTCTGGGAGAGGCTTATGTCCAGCAGTGGACTGCGATAGGCTGAGTTGATAGATTGACTTGAAAAACAGAAAAAAGTACTGCTAGGATAGGTCATGCCACGTTAAAAATGTTAGCCAGTTATCAGGGTAAGGACTGCTTACTTACTGCATTTGAGTATAGCATGAGAAGGCCTTTTAATTTTAGTTATAGCCCAAAATTGATATTCCTCTGCACTTATTCTGAGATGAAGGCTTATATCGAGTGCATGAAAGAAGAAGGCGACAAAAGAAGGTAAGGACATAAAGATAGTGACGAACATCATCATCTGACTAGCCTTCTCCCAACCATGTTGGGGTCAGCTTGCAGTCTAACCGGATGCAGCTGAATACCAGTATTTTACATGGAGCGACTGCTTATCTGACCTCCACAACCCTGTTACTGGGTAATACAATACATCGTGGTTAGACCGGTTGTTAGACTTTCGGACTTCTGACTACCCGTAACGACTGTCAAAGATCTACGAATGGCAGTCGGGAACAACGGTTTAATGTGCTTTCGGATGCACGGAGGGTCTTGGTATGTAAAGATGGTCACCCATCCACGGACCAACCGCGGGAAGTGTAGCTTAACCCGATCGATCGACCCGTGCGGCCGTTATTACTTAGCCACAAGCCCAAAGATCACGATGACATTACTAACAAAAGCGCAGGCAAAACTAAAAAAATTCTTTGACAGCAAACTATGTAACAACAAAACTGCCCATTTGAATTCCACCTGTGACAATAATACGTATTATGACATCAAGGATCATTTACCCCGTACAGACATGGTAAACCTAACCCTTGGGGACATTATTATGCAACAGACGACGGAGCGACGACCCGAGACGAACAAGAAAGGCAGGGAGACTTCCACATTAGTAGTTATATAAAGTTGTATGACATAAAGCTAGGTTTTTAGATAGCATCGTGTGTTATGTAGTAAGTAGTAGTGGATTATATGTAATGACTTTCGAACTATGTAAGTTTATGAGTTTTATTGATTACTAGCTTGTACCTTATAAGCAGACACACTCTCGTATTTAGTACTGGATATGTGAACTAAGCATCATTTATTACAACTCACACACTACACAACCTCACTACTCACACTCGTACTCACTAACACACTTACTCGTGACACACACATGACACTTACTCGCGCGATCTGGCACTTTTCTGCATAACGCTCATTCTTTTGTAGAGTAGTTTGTTTAATGTTAAGATACCCTTTAATTTATTTCATGCACCTAGTATTGTATACAATCAAGTAACAAGTATTTTCTAACTGAACAGACAGCTGTGCTGCTGGGGAGTTTGTTGCGCCACTTCTTCTTCCCAGCGATATCACTAGGAAGTGGTGAAGGGCGGGCGTTTTTGGGGACTGTCTTTGGTAATTTTGACGTTCGAAAAGTGCTGATTCTCAGACTAATTTGAATAAATGACTTTTGATTTTGATTTTATTTTTATTTATTTTTAGTTTTGCATGTTTATATTGTCTACATTTCAATTGCATTAAAAATTATAAGTGGAAGTGCGGAGACTCCTAAGACAAGTAATCCCTTGCTTAAAAGGTGATCTCCAATTATATGTATGTATCTAAATCATCATCATCACCTGCCTGCCTTTTCCCAACTATGTTGGGGTCGGCTTCTAGTCTAACCGGATGCAGCTGAATGCCCATTGTAATTGAAATAAACATTTTTTTTTTATTTTGTACCCGATACTTCGTCTACGTGAAATTCCCCCGTCGCGCGTCGCATCGCATCGCCCGCGCTATTACATCGTTCTCGCTTAGCGTTCTTCTTGACTTTTTTTTATTTTTGCTCGGCTTCTAAGGGTCCTAGCGTGATGTTAAAACCTTCCTCAAGAATTGGCCTATCAATTGCAAAAATAATGTTTGAAATCCGATTGGTAGTTCCAGAGATTAGTGCGTTTAAACAAACAAACTCGACAGTGTTATTATTAGTATATAGATTGGGTGGTTTTAAAGGCAAAAGTAATTGATTCTTGGTGTAGGAAATAAAAAAGATGAAATGGATAGTTTAATCTAAAAAACTTGAGAGGTGTCAAGGGACACCCGGATGGAACGAAGTTCCTTTCTATAGACAGACAGAGAAACACGCGCACGCCGCACGGCTTACAACTATAGCAAAAAGTGTCGTTACAACTTTTGGTCTTAATTTTTTCCGTCTAGCCCCGTTTTGCAACGCGCGATAAGGAACTTCGTTCCAATAAACAGACATTTCAATTAGTGATTATAACTCTATAATTATAATATAATTCATTAATAAGGAAATTAACGATAACATTAAGAAAGAATGTGGTGAAATATTCACTAAGTGAAAGGTTTCGTTTTGATTGTATCTCTGTAAATTATGATCCATAGATAATTAATTCTTGTTTTAATTAGAGTGTCATTTTTATTGAGCCTCTATATAATATTTTATTTTATTCCTTTTTTGCATTAGCACAATCAGCCTTGGACGGATTAGGGGAGCCTTGGTTCAGTGGGATAGTGTAGGCTGATATATAAAAAAAACAGCCTATAATGTTCCCACTGCTGGGACACAGGCCTCCTCTCTGTGAGATCGAGTGGGCCGTAATCCACCTCGGGAACTCAGTGTGGGTTGGTGCATGTCACATGTCTAGCTGCTAAAGTGGGGTTACCTCCACGGACCGGCATTAGGATGTTGTGGGGCTATGTCGCAAACCATGCCCCAGCTCCTATCCTGCCCTCTGTGTCCTAAAAAATGCAGTCAAACCTTTGCGCTACTACCGACGAACAAGATCTAAATTATAGTCGAGCCAACGACACGAAGAGGAAAAAAACCTTCTCTTGATTGTTTATTTTTTTAACCTTGCCACTCCACCCCTTCCTTAGCCCTCACAGGTACTTATTTATATCGGCAGGAAATGCAACATCGTGTCTCTGAGACAGCCACCACAATGTTATAGCTAATAGAGAGTATTTATAGCTCTATATAGCTCTATGGTACACCTCTATGGCTCTATCGTCTACATGAGAGGAAGCTCTTGTTTGTGTCTATGATTATTTTTATGTGAATGGATTATATCCTGTACCTTGTTACTATGTTGTTCTCCATAATGTTGTTTTCTTTATGTGTGGGTATTAGAACGTAAGCTTTTTAAGGGTTATTCTTTGGTATTGTTCGTCGAGTCGTTGAGCTCCTCAAGTTCTGAGTTGAGCTACACGATTATTGACAAATGCTCGCACTGACTGGACTGGTCTACTCAATCTGTGTGGTACTTTCCTCAGAAGATCATTTCAGACATCAATCTACATGGTCTTCACATGATGGGTTTTCCTTCAGCGTTTTGGGAGCAGTGGTGGTTCAGTGGTAACAGCCCGGACTTACGAGTTGTAGGTCATGGGTTCGAATCTAGTCGCTTTAATTTGAAATTTATAATCTTTTAATTAATGAGTGTTCATTTTGACGTTTAAAATTGCCTTTTATGTGCCTGTTTGAAATAAATGTTTTGACTTTAATGTTATAATTAGTGCTGTACTATTATTCTTAAATAATTATATTATTATTATTCTCTGTGATAATAATAATAATATATACATTACAATACATACATTACTGTACATTTTAATGTGTAACATTGTGTGACTTGTTTTTGGTTTTAAGGAATTACTGATGGGTTGTCAAAAAAAAATCACATTAAGACATGTACTGTAAATTCAACAGGGGGTCTACTCTCTAGGCACTTCGGCCTATACTATGGACTTCTCCATAGTTTAGGCCGAAGTTACGAGCAAACTCTACTTCGGATCACTTGCGGACATAAGATTAGTGCGGTGGCCGAACTATGAATGAATGAGAACACAATTTGTCCACACCCCCATGTGTTTTTGCTCTTCCGAAAAGTTTAATTTGGCACTTGTTTTGACGGAATAACTACTTTCGGACGGACCCATATTTTCTTTGATGGAGTTAGAGCGTAGAACCCCCTCTGAACACATCAATGTGGCATGCCGATAGAAATCTGATACTCCCCGGAAAGATTTCTAAAGGAATTCTATTACTATAGACATTAAATAACTTAAAAAGACATCACAAACTCTTCCCCCAGTTACATACGGCCTGTATAAAACTTTTACTATAAGATGTCTGCGCTAATGATATCTGCGCACGCGACTAGATTTACGAGCCTCAGTCGACAGGCGGCGCAACTACCCACATTCTCCACTCCCCGCTGTTTTTAACTATCAATGAGGATCTGACAGTTGCTTTTTTCCCTCATATAACGAAATGTCTGAAGTCTGATTCCCGTAATTAAAAACGTTCAAAATCTAGTCGCAATCTCATTTCAGCGACAATCAATGCCAAAGACTTGTCAAAAATGTACGGAAATTAGAGATATTTTTGACAGAGATTGAGATCATACATTTGAGGCCAATTATAACTCAAGAGGTTGTATTTCTGACTTTAGATAGACTGAATACTCTTTATAAGGTACACCATAAAAATTACAGATATACTTTAATTAAATTTTACAAGGGGTGACACATTGGGCGGTCTTATCGCTAAGAGCGATCTTTTAAAGACAATGATTTTAATGATTATAATTCTGTAAAGTCATAATTGTTACGGTCAAGAACCACATTTCAATCAACATACATCCTGACACTGATCTGCAAAAAACGTAAGAAAATTTGAATTTCACGGACTAACTTTCCCTTTAAGTCCCTTAAAATAGGTATTGAACGAGCCTATTTCCATCAACCGGACACAGATCCTGACTTCGGGCGGCTACGGAGAATTTCCCAATAAAAAACCATGAGAACGCTTTCGATCAAAAGATCAAGGACTAAGGAGAGGCTGCAGCCTTGTTTGGGCCAAATATTATCTTAATATTGCTGAAGTTATTAGTTTAAAACTAGATTTAAATACAAAATGCCAAGAGACAAATATTGCAAAAGATTTAGAACGAAATAACGCTGCGTTCAAAAATTCAAGGTTAAGTTTGGAACTGATGAAAGCTATCGATATCGAAAAGATGTGACTAGAGTAGTAATCACTATAGTCTATAGATATATCGAGAGTGGAGCTCGCGTAGCGGCAAGCGTGGTGTGGGACGCCCAGCTAGATGTACCGACGACCTCAAAAAGGTGGCTGGGACAGACTGGATGCGGAAGGCGGAGGACAGGGTGTTGTGGCGCAGCCTGGGAGAGGTCTATGTCCAGCAGTGGACTGCGATGGGCTGAGTTGATTGATTGATATCGAGATTACGAAATGTCCTTTCTTGAAAAAGGAAGAAGTACTAATGACTTAACCAATAACCTAAGTACCTGTAGATGGCCGGTACTTCTATCTATCCACCAACCTTGGTTGACTGGTAGAGAATGCCTAAGGCATTAAGTCCGCCTTTGTACTTTTTTGTATGCGAAAAAATTAAATAAATAAATGACTGCAAGATGATTATGGCAGAAAAATTATCGCACAAACGCTATGGCTAGGACAAAATGGATAACTACTGAAAATAAAAGAGAAAGGGTCATTGTTTTCGGTCAGCAATACCTCAGACGTTATAATAATGAAAAGTCAATATGTTATGTTACATAGCGAGAGATAATAGAAGACTATAGAACTGTTAACATTACCAATCAATGGCGCATATTTACCAATAAAATAAATTCCTGTAGTAAATTGAAACTCATACCATTCATTTTAATTAAACCATTTATAGGCACTTTTGAATTGTCAAAGAGTCGGTCAGTTAGGCAATAAGTTGAAGCTAGTTGCCCATTCCAAAACGTAGATCTCTATGGAGAAGAACTAGCAAGAAACTCCTCATCATATTAACACTAGTCTTAGTCTGGTTTTGTGGACCCTTCTATATGTATATAAAATATAGGTAAGCATTCCAAAGCTCCATCTCAATATCTTATCACCCAAGTGCACATCAAAATACAGCTCATCAGCAAATCAATATATAATCGTTCGTCACTGAACTCGTCTAGATCTCAGATCAGATGTCTCAGCCGGATCTCAGTTGGACATAAACCCCGATCGAACGACGGCTATCGAATAAAAACGCACATAAAAGATATGGTCATCCGTAACACATAAGCTGTCATCTTGATCGATGCGCATGAGTTGAATTGTGTTTTTGGATAGGATGTGGATTGGGAGCAGGACAGGTGGGTTAGATATTAAAGACCAACCTGTCTCTTGGAGTGGGTATACTTGGAAAGGTGGTGGAGGAGTCAGAGAGCCATACAGACGATGTACGTCATGTCATGGATGTTGTTGATGGCAATGGAAACAAAGGGAAAGAAGTAAGTGAATTTATTTATTTGGAAGAACATTCGATTTCTGAGGTGACAATGATTTGCATTGCTGTCAGCTATCGATTAGTGTCCCATGTCTTGCATGGAGTATCGTGTTACCCAGTAACTGGGTTGTAGAGATCAGATAGGCAGTCGCTCCATGTAAAATACTGGAAAATAGCTGCATCCAGTTACACAATAAGTCGACCCCAACATAGTTAGGAAAAGGCTTGGCAGAAATACCCGTATATGAAATGGATTTTTATCTCGTTTCGTATTTCATAGCTAGTCACTAATGTCAACTATAGCCATTTTCATTTTCATAGATTGATTATACATATTTCAAAGAGCATAAAATTTATTTCTGTTAAGCTTCCTTTGTCCCTGCACCTTTCATACAAACCAAAAGTAATAACTAAAAGTTATGGCACATGTAACTCGAAACCTTTAGAACAAAATTCATTACTTCGTTCATCCATAAGAATCCATCAAATTAATTTCTTTTCAGACAGCATGGCTTTTTAAAGGATTGATTTAAGTGCAATAAGCAGTCAAAGAATCTTCGTATAATTGAAATTTATGATAGACATTGATGATTGAGGAAGACCTGTCATATGAATACAGAAAATTGGAAAAGTCTGTACATATAACAGACACAGCCATACAACTTTACGTCTATGGTCTATTCCAAAATATCAAATGAAAGTGTAAACAAACCCTGTTCCGGTTGAATCCTTACGCTATCACTCACTTGAAGGGGTTAGTAATACATTCATCTGTATTTTAAAGGTTTCAACTTTATGTCTCACCACTTTTCTAACAATTTTTGTTTCTATAACATTATTACATTGTAATTGAAAAATCATCGACGAAAATTGAGGTTATATTATTAACCTCAATTGTCAAATGAAAAATATCTTCAAGGCCATTTCAAATTATAATTTTGGGTTTACGTATTCAAATCAAAGCACTCAATTTGTAAGTGACACTACAAATTCATCCACAGGTACGTTTTCTGATTCATTTGTTTACATTTGCATCAGAAACTTTTAGAATACAATATACATACTCAATATTATATTTCTATACACGCTATATTGCTATTGGTTCGTGCGCTTTCAAACCCGGTATTTTATTCACTATTGTTAACAGCTAGCAGTACATACCGGTTCGAGTTCTACTTATTCCGCTGCAAAATTGCTTGAATATACATATTAAACTACTCAAGCTCACAAGTAGACATCAACATAATTATATCTTCTTAAAATAAGCCCGTCAGACATGACAGTTTTATGGAATTGCTACTATTGGGGATGGGTTACAAAATTACTTGATCAGTTATTCTGGTTCAATCGTGTTGTTGAAACCTTATAAGGGTTTGAAACCTCATTACAAAATTATAGGAGTAAGTGAAGCTGTGAAATACATCTCATTGACAATAATGAATTTGAGAAGAAAACTGTATCAGATGTAAAAGTAAGAGTATCTACAGTAAAATAGTGCCGCATTTTGAAACAAAAGCGAGGTCCAATTTTTGCTGATGAAGAGGAACAGGCTGGCCTTATTAATAAAATTATGATCCAATATCCAGGTAACAAAAAGTATAAGAGCAGGGGAGACCAAATAAACGATGGATGGACTGTGTGAAAGAAGATATGGCTAGATAGGGTTGACTACCGAGATGACGACTAATAAAGAAGTATGGAAGAAAAAGATATGTTGCGCCCGACCACAAATAAATTGGGATACGGGCGCAGGAGAGTTATGATGATACAAATAAAAAATAAACATAAACAAGTGATGTAAACTCTACTCTAGGAAGCGGCTACGATACTGATAATTGTTATTGTTATTGATTCATTCATAACGAGAAACTTTGATAGGTGTGTGTGGTTATGAATGGGATGACGAATGCCGCAATAGGTTTGTTTGGAATACTCTATACTATTATCATAACACAACATCACGCCTGTGTTCCCCGAAGGGTGGGGTAGTGGTGTAGCTATAGTGCACACACATTTCGTCAGTTATGTTTATGTCACATGTAATGGGGGCGAACTTATTGCCCTCAACCAGTCTCCGGACTGCTACTGAGAAATTCTATTATCAATTTGGAATAAGAATAATTTTATATGAGATTATATGAGAGAGAAAATTTTTGCCAAACCAAATGATCACGAAGTCAGCCTCCGTGGTCATTTGGTTTGGTAAAAATTTTCTCTGTGTGAGAATGAAGCATTTTTGCTATAATGTTGTCATGTTAAATTTTGCATCTGTTGACAAGTAGTCAACAGATATAATTTATTAACAACTACAGGCCAATAATCCGCAGGAATGTTATGAAGTTAATCAATTGTAAAACGTACTTATTACAAGCGCTGTACTCTCCGCTTTCACAAAATTCCTGCATCCTTCCGCACAGATTATATTAAAGGAGGTTAAACTAAAAAAAAAACATTGTTTTGTTGTCAATACTAGTAAACAGTGTTAAATTATTTGTCATTGAAGTAAATTAGAAACAGATTTACATTACAACTGCTTTTGTTTTCGTGTTTTGTTAAATCTCGTCACGGGTCCCAGTATAATCCCCTAGAGCATACCGAGCGTTCGTGCTGTATCCAGCATCTATCTTCTTTGATTGGCAAAATTAATTTTGTCATAGGTCCCAAGATACTTCCCTGAGGCATACCAAACGTCAATGGTCAATATTTATTTGATTGATAAATAGGTTTTGTCGTTTTGTGGTCGGAATTTGCTATGTGATATATTTGTAAGCCTATTTATTTTAATAATGTTTTATATTGATTTTAAAGGTATACCGGTTTATAGGATATATATTGTTTAGTCAATAATTCAATATTCAATACAGCATCTTTCTTAGATTCACTGTAACGCCATGTTAGGAAAGTTGTGAAAATGAATTTAGATAAACATAATTATGTTTAGTGCTTTCTTGCGACTTCTAAAGCCTTGCATAGTGGCCATTAAATAGACAAGTCGTGTTCTATACGAAGTGAAATCCACTAACTTTATATGGCTAAGCACTTAAGTAATTAACCAGTCTTCATATATCAAACTGATATATCATCTTCAACCATTTTCAGATTACAATCAACAATTACAAATATGCTGCATCATTTAAATATTTCGACGATGCACTTTTCCCAATCTTTACAAAATATTGCTTCGTTAACAAAATCAACTGAGCGGAAAATTATGTTTTAATAAATAAAGAAATTACCTCTAAAATATCGACGGTCTTCATATCAGTGATGTAGGAAAATCACTAAAAGAAAAACAGGAATATTCACATTTTTTCACTGAAAATCACTCACTGCACTTCACTTGTTTCGATTCGAGAGTTGATAACGGTAATACGTGCGTACTCCACGGCGGTCAACGAGAGAATGCGCGCGGACGGTCCCGGCGTGCGCAAGCGCAACGAAACGGCTGCTCCGATTGTTAAGGCTAAGTTGATGTAATTGTTGATAATTGTGCAATTTGTTTAATATTGCCAGAAAACTTGTAAATTGTTTGAGTATGGATTGGTATTTAAGCATCATTTAGAAATGTTTTTTTAAAGTTCAATAACTAAAAATGGTGAGCGTTTTGTGACCTTTCCGATAATTGTCTAATTAGTGGTTTGATTTGATACGTTGTGTACAATTAACAGTTTTCGGGTGGTTTGATGTGGTAAGTGTCGCAAGAGCTGACTTCCTCTCTTCCCCTAAATTACACGTCACTACCACAGAGGTCAATTAAGTTCATTAGCCTACTAAACCAACAATGGGATTTTGATACTAATAAATGATTTGATTCAATAATTTGAAATTCAATTATTTGATTTCTATCGACTTCAAAAAGTCTGAATTAAAAAGTTTTTTTTTTTTAATAATTGCTTTTATAGTGGTCTGTGGATGCTTCTGCAATTTCGTTGGATTAGGATTAGGAAATACAGGTTTCTGTATACAAGGCTAAAATTAAATTAGCTAGCAAAACTATGTAGTGATCGTGATCCCAAAAAAAAACATGTTTTTTTTTGTTGCTTCATGTTAAGATATCGATACCCATCATATCTGCGGAGTATCGCCAGCTAGTTTAACCTTGTATACAAAAACAAAAGGTACTACTTTATAAGTACATATATTCTCTATCGCAATCCTAACTCAACGACAAATTCCTGAAGCATCCACAGACCACTATTATTGACCCACCTTTTTCTAGATATTTTTATTAAAAAAACTGAAGTAATAACTGAAATATCTATCGTGGTAGATATTGATTCAGGACGTTAAAGAACAACGGGATAATTGCGTAACACACTTTCATTTTGACAGTTCAACAACATTCCTTGCATTATTTACGTTGTAATACATAGCAATGGATTACCAATATCCTTCAAAATTATTCAGATAGAGATTGATAGTGTTATATTCGTGGATCTTTAGTGTGGATAGTTGTTTGGGTTCCTACGGAGAGTTATTAGGAAAAGGGTAATGATCGCTATTACCATGCTAAAACGCTACAACTGTATACCTATAAAATTTTGTGATCGCCATTAGGTCTTACCCTTAAGAGGATGCGTCTGAACACGGAAGCGATCGCGGGCACCGCTCGACAAACACTATATCAACCGTAACGGTACCGTAAGTGGCGTGAAGGTGCCGGACGGCTGGGAGCAGCCGGCCAATCAGCGCGGGCTTACTGCGGCCAGAATTAGGGACAGCAATATTGGCAGTTTTTGTTTAGTGGGACCAGTTATGAGTAACTGTGCCTTAATTTGAAAAAAATAAATAAATAATAACAATTAATAATAATTTTTTAAAATAAAATGTAATAAGTTTTTGTAATTATATTTAATTGTTAGTGTTTAGTATAATGTAAATTGTAATAATTAGAATTAATATTATAATAAGTATTATGTACAATTTGCAGCGCCCTTACAGGGTACATGTTTTAACACTGTGCCATGAAATTTGAATGCATGCCTACTAACCAGTGTTTTACATGTAGCAAACAAATAAACAACAAGTTTTGGTTGGACTAGAAACGACTTTTGATATTTCTGGAAATGCCAGCACCCTAATTGCGTAACCAACTAACAATCATCATTCATCATCATTACCTGCCTAGCATTTCCCAACCTTGTTGGGATCAGCTCTCAGTTTTACCAGATGCAGCTGAATACCAGTATTTTACATGGAGCGACTGCCTATCTGACCTCCACAACCCAGTTACTGGGTAATTCGATACCCCCTTGTCTACTGGTTGTCAAGAAAGAAAAAAAGTTTATTTGGACACAGTTCGTGAAACACAAAATACAAAATTATTAAAATTAAAAATAATGTTTCAGACAACAATAGTGTGTGCCTCACGGCTGCGCCAAAAAGGTTCATTTCAGCATTAATGCCAGACAGATGCTGTCTGACGCTGGTTTTCTAATGAACGTTTAGGGAAAAGTGACGGGGAGGTCACACAGTATCAAAATACAACACTCACTCACTTCTATCACTTTCGGGTTTCTGACTACCCGTAACGACTGTCAAAGATCCATATCAATCTCTATCTGTATGATCTTGAAGGATCAGTGCCGTAACTATACCCTTTTGGGCCCGTGGCAAATTGATGGGATTAGTAGGGCCCTCCCTCAATGTAAAGAAGCTCAACCAACGTTTTAATTTTTTTTTTTTACTGGCACTTCGCCCGCGAGTTCGCCCCTACAAAATGGAATACCTGACTGCTTCTTTGTTCTGGTGGTCGAAAAAAGTTTGCATTTCTATACTTAGGTATGTTAGGATCCTCCTGTGCTCATGGCCCTCTCGGTTATGGGGCCCCCTCCGACTAGGGGCCCGTGGCATTTTGCCACTCCTGCCACCCCCCTATAGTTACGCCACTGTGAAGGATATTGATACACCATTGCTCCGTATGTTCAAAAAACCCGAAGTTCATACAACCCGAATCTCTTCAAGGCGAGAGTGAATAGGCTTCTTCTGGGCAAGCTCGTTCCACCGTAGATCTCATCCCTGCCTCTGGGCTGGATTGAGGTCAAGAGTGAGCCCATTGTCAATAAAAAAAAAAAAACGTGTCTGCCCAACAACGTACATAAATAACGCAATGAATGTTGTTGAACTGTCAAAATGAAACCCATTGCTACTTTTATTGTGTTACGCAATTACTCCGCAGGGACTTACCTAAGTACTGGATTTACACATCAACATACATAAACTCACGCTTTTTACACATGGGGCAAAAACTACAGAACCCTATCAGCTACTATAAAAAAGGTATTTACAAGGAATAGGGAGTGTGAACGACGAAAGTATAACGCGCGGTATATTTAATATTTTAGTTTTAGACTTCACACATTCATATTTTTCTCTTCTTGTTCTCACACACTATTGTCTACATTTCTTTTTTACTTCTCCTTTTGCAGGTCTGCTGGAAGAAATTTCTTAAAAAAATAAGCGGTTCCTTTGTACTCATATCATAACTATGTCTTATACCTATGTAATTACCTACTGTGTGTACATAAAATAACTAAATAAAATGGACGGCCCAGTAGTGTACACTGGTGCCTTATATTGACTTTATTGGTGATGTTCTTTAGAAAGGTCCGCTGACTGGATTCAGAAGTTGGACGACCGGGTCTTGTGGTTGCAACTTGGAAGAGGCTTATGTCCAGCAGTGAACGGCGATAGCCTGTTCAACGTAGCCTGTTGATATTCAAAACCAGAATGCGCTCTGTTGGATTTTCTTGAAAATCAAACAGTGCGCTTTTATTTAGGCATAGGTATTAGTTCTAGTGACTGGCTCGTTGGTTTTGTGGTCGTAAGACTGCTGAGAATGAGGTCCTGGGTTCGATTCTCAGGTTGGGTAAAGTGTTTAGAGGTTTTTCGTTCGGGAATTTCTCAGTATGCAGCTCGGAGTCTGAATTTGTGCCCGTTTGACGGCAATAGGCTCGCCCCCTAGTACACACCTGACTTAAAACTGGTGAAATGTGGATGTACTATAGTTACTGTCATGAGCACTAATATGTCAACACTAGGAAACTGTCAATAGCGATTTTTGCGTGAAATAAGGAAAATAACAATGAAATACGACACATTGCAAAACCTATGGGACATGGGTTCGAAAATACAAAGTTCGTAACGACATAAAATCTCATTAAAACATAAAGGAGTAAATCGCTTTTGAATAAAGCCTAGTGTATACATACCTACCTTAAGCTCGTGACTGTACATCCCTGCCTGTCCTTTCGGGGATAACAGCCGTGATGTTACGTAGGCAATACGTAAATGAATGCCTTGTTCTGGATATGTCCAAATTATTATTTGTAATAGATCCGTTGTTAGGTGGACCAGTCATTGAATATTATCAAAATTAATAGCCAAAATAGATCTAGGTAATCTAAAAGCCAGTTATATAATGTCATGTATTGATGTCAGAAGTGTCACACCAATACGGTATTGCCATAAAAATCAAAAATTCACTGAATCGTGTAAGTCTAGTTTTTTTTTTGGTAAATTTTAATGGGTGCGCTGCAGTCTTAATACATAATTCATACGGCTTATGCAATCAAAAAGCTACTGCAAATTATTTAATTAGGTATTCGACATGCAACCTGCATCTTCGGATTTTTTATTACTTTGACATGCATCCTGCATCTTTTTAATATTTAAAAAGACATAATATAAGCTGGGACACCGGCCTCTATTCTTCGAGAGGAATTGGTTTGGGATCCACCACGCGGGCCCAGTGCGGGTTGGTAGATGTCACATGTCTTTGAATTTTTGGTTCTAGAACATGAACATTTTTCCTCGCGACGTCTTCCTTCACCGTTTTGAGAACAGTGGTGATGAAGTTATTTACACAAAGTAAAGCGCCTGACTGGGTTCGAACCCACGACCTACAACTCGTAGACAAGTCGGGGGGCCGTTGCCACTGAGCCACCACTGCTCTAATAATTATAGCGGTGTACGAACTCCTCCGTCCTAACCGACCTCTGTAGTGGACTGTCACTCACGTGGCATCCAGATAGATTGACACTTATGATTTGTGCTTAGTTAAGAGCACAGAACACTAATACCCTAGGCGGGTCCATAGATTATACGCTATATTGGGCGGGTCAAGAGGCCCTGACATGGGCACGTTGTGTTGTGAAATGTGTGGCAAAAATATAAAAGTTTAACCCTCAATGGAAGCCCTTTCAGTAACCTGACCCACCCCGATCACATAGTTAATTATTTACCCATTTAATTATTTGCAATCAATGTTGTGGTTGTTAGCTTTTAAACTTATAAAATGTTGAAAAAAGTCATAATCAATATAAATATAGAAAAAAATCATAATAAAATCGAATTAATCTAACAATTTTAATTAATGTTTACCGTTAAGCGCCTACATAAATAGGTACTCCGATTTTGTAAGACGCGATGACGCCTGCGTAATAAGTAATAGCATAATATTACGTGCGTGTTTCACGATATCTTGCTATAACTATCTTGTCAGGCGTTATGACATTGAAGTATTTTAGGTATGCGCTTTTTTTGCAACAGGCAACTGCTATGCTCTATTAAAGATGGAATAGATTAACAGTGGTTTTTTAAGAAAATAATACACTTTTTAATGTCATGTTTTTTGAGGAAAATTATGTTAGAAAAGTTAGTGAAAGACAAGTGCTCATCAGAATTGAAAGTGATGCTCCAAATCCAGCTAATCCGATGTCACGCTGTGCGAAGACGTAATGTAGATTAACACTTCTAGTTTTTAAAATCAAAATTATCATGAAAATATTGATGAAAAATCTGTATTAATATAAAAAGAGTGTTATTATCATGGGATTACACAACAGTATTATTATGACGTGTTAATAATCATGAACTTACTATTAGCATGAAGTGCGGTTGACGGCAATAGGTTCGCCCGTTATTACATGGGACTGGCGAAATGTGCGTGTACTTGTATACCACTGCCCTACCTTCGGAGAAAAAGGCGTGATGTTATGCTATATTGAATGACAAAAAAGTATTTTCAAGTACAGACAAGCACATCAAAGTACCCGAAACTGTAAATTTTTCTCAATCAACTTTGAACCTAATGCTTTAGCGATAAAGTTGAAATCTACGAGTATTAAAGAAATTTGACAGATTGTAGTACTCGTAGCTTGATGTGCTGGCGTCTGTACCAACAATATTTTAGCAAGAAAATTCTCACAAAATGTTGGATTTAAATCCCATGGGACATTCTACTGTTCAATAAACTATATGATACTAGACAGAATACCTTTATACGCCACTAGACGTAACGGTACCCAATATTAACGTTAAACATATTTAAAAAATAACAGTCTTTTGATAAATAACGACATTGGGCTCGGACCTATAACCCAGAGATTTTCGGCGCCATATCTCAGATTATACGAACCGGTACTCATAAAAATAGTTCTGTTTTAAACCCGGGCCCGGCTTGATCGTCAGGCCTAAAGTACTAAACTTATTATCCGATAAATTATGAAGATGACAATAAAGATGAGGCTTGCGACATAAAATGATTTATGGAGCTTTTGATTACTTTGGTTGATCTGAATCAAAAAGATTGGTACTATAAGTAGTCAAAAACTGTTCTATACCCTGTTCATTAGGTAAACCGTTTTTTGACAGATGGAACTAGTGATTGCAGCAACACACAATACATTGATCGATACACGTACAGTATTATAATGTCTGTAAGAAGCCATAAATAAGATAATTCAATAAGATAAGGCAGTTTATATATTTGTTATATTACGTATTTCGAAGTTAACTTTTACGTAATCTGGAATATGTTGGTACGTTCTAAGACAGCTGTCAAAAAACGGTTAACCTATGGATAGGGTATATTCACATATTGTATTGTTGCGTACCCGACCTTTTTAAAGATGGGGACGGACATGGAGGAGGAAAACTTACGACCGATGAGCTATGGAAAAGCCTGAGGATAGGCCTCCCCAGGCTTTTCCATCATTGGATTGCTTTGCTATTTAGCATAGACTATAGAGCAAAGCAATCAGGAGATTTCTGATATCTAAACCTATAATTTAAATAAATTGTAAAACTAGTTTTAAGATTGCTAATGAAGGCTATTTGAAATTGATTGTTCCGTACATTTCCGCAAAATTTCGGACTCTACCGGAGTCCTTGTTCGTGCCTTGCTTAATTTACTTAGCAATGTCACGATTCAACGAATGCTGCTAATTACAGATGACTCAATCGAAGCCAACATTCTATAAAGAATATGCAGTTTAGGAACTCGTTTTCATATGGATCATATGACAATATGGCTAAGCAAAATAAGTTGAGGAAAGCCCACCAAAACCTCCAAACCAAGTGGATCTTAACCAAAATAAGTAAGTTAAGATATCCACTTTTGAGACATAGCCTATTGCACTAGCCCCAAAAATAGCCACTGGCCTTATTAAACCCAGTATACAACGTGTTTTTTTTTTGATATCCCATTACACTATAGGGGGTCATTGTACTCATCATTATGAACAACTTTTACTATTGGACCAAACCCGACATCGCGGAACAAAAATCTGGTATTCCCTACATTTGACGAGTTATACGAACATAAATGTAGGGAACAGCTGATTTTTTTTTCGTGCTTTCAGGTTTGGTCCCATAGTAAAAGTTGTTTATAATGATGAGTACAATGACCCCCTAGAGTTATGGGATATAAAAAAAACACGTTGTATAGTTATCTGTTTTTGAACGGTCGCCCTCAGTATTGACTTGTCTTTTTCCTATAAGTCTTGCTACATCATTCTCGCATATACTTTTAGCATAAATGATGTAGCCATTAGTCTCTTTGTACACGTTTCTTTATGCTACGGCGCTTAAACCGTGCCGTAGAATAAACGTGTCTCTCATCAAGTTTCCATAGTGATCCATGCAACACTGACGACCGTGCCTACACACGGCGAATGAACGGTGTGTGTACAAAGGGCTTTATTTTGATTTGAAACAGTGTCCATGGAGTTTCTTGCCCGTTCTTCTCCATAGGAACCTACTACGCTTTGGAATGGGGAATTAGTTTCATTTTTCTGACCGATCGATGCCTTTACAATTCAAAGTACCAGTAATAGGGAGTAATAGGGACCAATTAGTTCAAACAGGTTTCAGACTGGCTAAAGTAGACTCATCCTTCATGGGGTACTGTTTAAAATGTTACAATAAAATTCCTCCCCACATACTCCAACTGAATGAAACGAAATTTAAATCTTGTATTAAACGCACACTATGTAGCCAAGCATACTATAAGTTAGGAGATTACATCGCTGACAAAAATGCTTGGCTCAATGCTGGTTCTGCTCCACAGAGGCGCATAAACTAATTAGCATTCGGAAACAATGTTGGAGCTGCTGAACATTGGAAAAGAAAAACTATCATTGCATTGTATAAACTCAATTGCTTAGAATTGTATAATTGCATAGCACACGTGTGAGCACTATGTACTTTCACGCACGTATTTCTACATCGTTCTCACATGGTTAATTTCAACACGAATGATGTAATAAAATATTTTGTAACAATTTTATGATTTAAAAGAGTGTCCATGGAGTTTCTTGCCCGTTCTTCTCCATAGGTACCTACGCTTTGGAATGGGCAACTAGCTTCATCTTTCTGACTGACCGACCCTTTGACAATTCAAAAGTACCTGTAATTGGTTTAGTTGAATTAAATGATTTGAGTTTGAGTTTGAGTAGGTTTGAGTTTGAAAAGTTATTGCATTAAGCAGTGACAGTGGAACAAGCAGTAACATGCAATCATTCCATTAGATCAGTTGTGAAGGTCGCACTGCGAAGGTTTTGAGGTCACGACATGCTCGACCTTTGCAGCCATGAAGTCATGGTGTTATGCAAGTAAAAGGGAATGTTCTGTTTAAAAAATAAACGGGTTTCCTTGCGACCACTGCGACTTACAGTACTGAAGGTCATCGAGAGGAAAGGTCTAACTTGACTTGCATATAACATAAAATCACGCCTGTAATCTCTGAAGGGTTAGGCAGAGTTGTACCTATAGTACACCCACAAATCGCCAGTTATGTTTAAGTCCCATGTCGGCACGGTTTCATGTTTCGGCACGGTTGGCGCAGTGGTTAAGCGATTGACTGCTGCGCTGCGTGTCGCGGGTTCGATTCCCGCACGGAACAAACATTAATTTGTATGACCTACATGTATTTGTTCCGAGTCTGGGTGTTTTTCTATCTATAATATGTAAGTATTTACAAAAAAAAAATGTATATAAGTAGTTTATCAGCCATCTTGTTACCATAACACAAGCATTAGGTTGCTTAGCTTGGGACTAGATGGCGCTGTGTGAAATGTCCAAGGATATTATTATTATTATATTATTATGTACTCGTAATAGGGGGCGACCCTGTTGCCATCATCCGTGTTCAATCCAGACTGCGGGTTGCTTTTGAGACATTCCTGTTAGAAAAATCCAATAACATTCTTTTGGACCCTCCTGGGTCCAATTCCCGGGACGGCGACAATCTTAAATTGGGTGCCAGAGCTCATCGAACACTGTTTCCCTAGTTGTAAAGCTGCATAGTGTTCAGATAGTGTTTTCCCTCGTGCTTGACAAGACAAGAGCATGATGGTGATCAATTTTCGGATTCTATCGGAGGTGCAAATAGGCTTACCTATTTAAAACAATAGGTCGTTACATTATTTAAGGGACGCTAGTTCATTGCCTAAATGTTATTCAAATGAATATAGTTCTTATTTCATCGAGCAATGATCCAGGAGCTGGAGCCTTGACCTCGAATATATTTGCCCATAGATATAGAAGTTCAAAAAAAGGTTTAGCTAAATTATTAGATAACACTGGAACTATGTATTCGTTTCTTATAGAGAGACTATTTGGTTGACCTGATGAAGTGAGCTACCGCCGTCTGTATTTCCATTCTTCTCCATACGAAAAATACCTTATGGAAGAGGCGAATAGAATCAATTCTATGTATTTTACTGTAATTTTTTACGTTCAAAAGTGCCTCTTATGTGCCTATTTGAAATAAATGATTTGACTTTGTATAGAGGCTATCAAGGAATGTGCCCATATGTTGCTAATCCTTGAGACAAAGTTAAAATGTCATATGTTAGCTTTTTCTTTTTAGGTTTTCGGCCGAAAAGCAAATCAAACTTAATTTCGTTTTCAGCTGCAAATATAAATGAATTTTCAGTCGAACTATCTCTTTAGCAAAAACCCATCAAAGGTATATTTACCATAATGCCATTCAAACCAAAATATAAGAACCATAGATCATCATTTAGATTCCTTACTTTAATTACTAGGTAGGAGGTACTAGGTATATTTTGCGTGGCCCAAGATTGAAGCGGCGACCTCGCGCCGTCCTCGCTGGGAACGCGGCATTTGGGCTTGCCACCGTGGTTCAAGAATGTGGCACCGGCAGGTATCGCTGACTGCTTATGGTTGGAAGTGTTCACAGATGATGTAGAGAGTGGAGTGATAAGACGCAAACATGGACAAGAGTCTTAAAGTGCCACTGGCAGTGAAAGAAGGCCAATTAAAAAAAAAAGTATTAAAATTCGACTTACGTCTGTAAGAATTTTAATTCCGAACCTGTTTACATACGTAAACTAACCGAAGCCAAGACGAAGTTCTATAAAAACTTTCTGTTGCTTCGTGCAACCATTTTTCACGGCCGTAATTGACGCGAAATGGTTGGCATTGTCAATAATGGAGATGCAATTTTAAAGGACGATTTCCCCAGTAAAATCGAAAAATCGTCCTATGGCAAATCAAATCAAAAGTCATTTATTTATGGCTGAGAAGCAGCACTGCTCAAACGTCAAAATTACATAAGACAGTCTCCCAAAACGCTTCACCACTTCCTAGTGCTTTCGCCGGGAAGAAGAAGTGGCGCAACAGACTCCCCAGCAGGCCAGCCCAAGTTGACTGCCACCGTACACCTACAGGTTAACACTCCATCCCTCTATACTCTGTGGTTCCCAACTCCTGATAGTCGCAGGCATTACCGCCAACGTATCGTCGTATTTACCAACAATTTATAGTACTAGTCGATCGTCCATCAAGCCACGGAATGCGGCGCCTGCCGAATGGACAAGTTGCAGACTAATTGTATTATGTTTATCTACAGGTTTCTGACGTTTTTCGTCGTTTTGTTGACGCCATGTTTTAACAGCTTATGGTAAAGAGACAAAACTGTCGAACAGCGAACGTGGAGTCTTGGGTCCGATTCTTGAGTACAATGGCTTGGCTAGGCTTTTGTAATTTTCAGTGTTAGGTAGTCACGCCCCAAATTTCAACTAAGTAAATAAAAAAATAAAAATTGTTTACTCTGGAAGTACCTACATACTTATAATTTAAAATACATACACTAAACTAATGTAGCCAATGTCTAGTATTCGACAACTACAGGGTGCTTGTCTTTATGCAACCTCACAAAAATCACATCCTATGTATTTCCCGGCAGGGTATCAAACCCCAAACTTCATTGCTCTGCAACCATTGTAAGCTTTTTGCTCAATAGACTACGCCTGACTCATCTACCTACATAACACACGCTAGCCCAGATCTAAGCCAGTCTAAACACATAACCAGTCTAGGCAACAATGCAGCCATCTTGAATATCGGTCAAAAAACTGCGTACCACTTCATCTGTCCCGGTCACGACAAACTGTACCATTCAATTTAAACCATAACTTGGCTGTCGAACAACTTTCAACTTTATTTCTCAAGCCATTGAGTTCAGAATATGAAATGAACATCTAGTCATTCAGGTTTTGTCTAATTGTTATCACACATCTTAGAATCACAAACCATTTCTAATCTTAAACTTGACAACACAGAGTTCATTATTGTATAAAATTAAACGCGTGTACGTTGAATTTTTACACAATAGATTTTAGAACTAATCATTTAAAAATTTCAATATAGAATTCTGACGTCATCGTGTTTAATCAACGCCATCTAGTTTAATCTATAGAAGACCAGCTAAATTCAACTCAAACTCGATACAAGTAAAGTTCAATATTGCAATGACAGTAAATCTGAGTGGGTGGCATAGTTTGCATACAATGCGATTGATAATTTGCTTTCTGTTCGGCGTCAGACGGCGGTGCGTACTGTTGCAGGCGTTTAGAAGGTGATGAGAATATTGTAGGAGTTCCTCTTTATAGGAACAGCAGGAGGTGTGAGGACAAGGCTAGATGCTAATACCGTTACTAGCTATGCAATCCAACAAAGCAAGGGAGGAGCTTCGGTAGAAGTGTTATTATATAGAGTACTAGCTACGCCCCGCGGTGCACCCGTAAAAGTTTCGATCCCGTGGGAATATCGGGACAAGAAGTATCCCATATGTTAATCCTGGTTATAAACCATCTGTGTGCCAAATTTCATCCAAATCCGTTCAGTATTTTTTGCGTGAAAGAGTAACAAACATCCATCCATCCATCCATCCATCTATCCATCCATACATACTTTCACATTTATAATATTAGTAGGATTTCCTTTGTCCCTACTCCCATTCCAACAGTGCTAACAACCGTCGTCGTTTATACCGCGTACATCGAAGGACTGCAACAATTTGCCTGCAGCGGTCTTCCCGTCCGATTATAATTTAAGTGTCTTCAAGGCTAGAGTAAATAGGCTTATAGTAAATTAGTGCGCTTTACCATCAACGATTACATCACTGCTTTCCATCAGGCAGGATCGCAGTCAAGCACTAGTTTATATCATTAAAAAAAAAAAAAATTGGTGGATAATTTAAGACATTTTCGCATAATAATGTCCACTAAGCTGGGCTGAACATTATAATAAACCACTTACATTAGTTTTTGGAGAGTTATTGCACAACAACAACTCGATACAAAACTTGCATCCATCTTTAACTCAAGGAAGTGGTGAAGGGTGGGTGATACACATCACCCACCCTTCACCACTTCCTTGTGTTTTGAGCAGTATTGATGAAATAATTTACACAAAGTGCCTGTCAGGGGGTCGAACCTACGACTTACAACTCGTAAGTCGTGGTCATTACCACTCCGCACTACTCACCGTGAGGAAACCAGCATGACCTAGAACCAAAATTCGAAGACATAATGACATCTAGGATACGCGTGGTGCATTACGGCCTACTGCCTCTCACGGAAAGGAGGCCTGTGTCCCAGCAGTGGGAACATTATAGGCTGATTATGTAAAGCACCTGTCAGAGTTCGAACCTTCGACCTAAAACTCATAAGTCGCGGCCGTTACCACTGCGCCACCCCATTCTTCTGCCATACTTCTCGGTTCCGTGCGTCCCTCATGCAGGTGTTTCCGACGATATCGACAACCCAGCGCTCTTTTAGAGAGGCCAGTCATAGCTACCCATTATTACAATAAACCAATCTAAACCCTACTACGAGTAATATAAGCCCTAAAATCCAACAATCACTTCTCCAAAACCAGCCCCGCAGAAAATTCTTCACCATTCGACATCATAAACAAAAGACCTGACAATTCTAGGGTAACAGTTGTCAGCAGAACGAATGGTAAGATCGTAACTTGTTTACCGACAGTTATGATAACGACTCGTAGCGGGGAGTCGGGGACGAGCAGTAAGCCGTGAAGCACTGTCGCTTTCGTTCGGTGTTGGATGTTAACAGGTTTTGAAGAGAGATGAAAAGAAATAAAATAATACATTTATTTCACTGATAATAACAAGAAATCTAAAATAAAAACTGAAAACTAACCAGATGTTTTGGATTTCATTTTTATAAAATAAATAGATAAATAATTTATTTTGGACCAAACACTACACCACAGATTACTTACGTGACTACAAATTTTGTAAATCTGCCAAAATGCGTGACATTTTGTCTGCAGGATTAGCGATTGTCTTAACACACTTGGTATCCACAATAGTAGGTACATAGGTAGGTACAGAAACGACTGGAAAGAACAATCATAATAAATATTTATCGGCCTGTGATGAAAAATCCAGACCTGCAGTGCGATTCTGTAACCATCTCACCGTGAAAACTTAGGTGAAGTGAACGTGGAGTGAGCTGTCATTCCAACTAATGCTAGGGATTGACACTATTGACAGCTGACTCTAAGCTCACTTCACCTAACTTTTCACTGTGAGTGTGTGAGTCTGTGTGTGTGTTTTTACAGAATCGATCGGCAGACCATTTGTCATACTTACTATGTTGAGCTCATAAAAGTTTATGACGAACCGCAATACGCTACATACAGAATAACTGCAAAAGTGCAGTTAACATGCATATGCAGTCATGCAGCGAGCTACCAGTGTTTTTGTACTGCCCATTAAGTATTTATGCCAATGTAGGCACTAGGCGAGTTGTAAGTTGGTTTATTGGTACGCGCGACAATATGATTCGAAGCGCAGGAAGAATTATTTTAAATCAGAGAGGCAATTCTCGTAATTTTAAGAACGTTCACAGTCTGATCTCAGTCTCAATCTGTCAAAAATACGTCTAATTTCCCTACATTTTGAAAATTTTTTGACATTTGTTTGTCGCCGAGATGAGACTGCGACTAGATTTTGAACGTTTTAAATTACGAGAAGTGGCCTTCTGGTATTCCTTGAGTTCATTACTCTTTTGTTTCAAAAACATGTGACATCCATCAACCCGCACTGGGCCCGCGTGATGGATTATGGTCCATATCCTCTCACAGGGAGGACGCCTGTCTCAGCAGTAGGAATATTTTGGGCCGATTATTTCATGCTATCTCATGACATAACTGGCTAAATGTGGGGCACTGACACCTCAGCTAACCCTTTTGGGTATACACGTGTGATGGTGTTTATAGTCTTAACTATAACGGGTGTAAAAGCGTAAAAGACGCGTAATGACGCCGAGAGTCCCTTGTACTTCTCTGTTCAAACTACAGTACCGTTGCATTCACCAAAAAGGAAAATGATTTCCGTGCATTACATTGCGCGCTGTAGTAAAGAGCGGTTTTTCACACCAAATATAAAAGTCGTTTCCCAGCATACACTTTTGCTCAGTGTTACTTAATTTGATGTACAGTATGCTTACTATACCGGCTATGTGACGGGTCTTTTTACAACCCATAAGTACAGTCACCAAAGGAGATAAGTAACCAGGGTCGTCGGATATAGGTGAAGTTTAGTAAGAAACCGATGGATGTTTTCGAATGAAATTTAGTTTGATAAGTAAACTGTTTCTTTTCTATTAATTAAATTAAAATCTATCTGAAAACATCAATCCTTTTCTTATTAAATTGTAAGCATATCTGACGACCCTGGTTACTTATCTCCTTTGGTGACCGTACATATGTATATGCAGTTACCGCTACGTCTGCTGACTCATCATTCCTTGACACCTCAGCATGGACCACACCCTCCATGATTGATGGCTGACAGCTGAATGGACACCATTAAGGTCAACTGTTATGTTAGACGATTGTTTGAACTTTGAATAAGATGGTCGAAGTTAAGCGATACTTGGACTTAAATAACAGAAATGGGTTTATCTGATCTATTCAATACCGATGGATTTGTCATCAAAACACTATTTTTCATTTCAGTGCTTTGTTTTGTGGTGCAGAAAATGTTTCGAATGTTACAGTCAATAAAGTCAAAGTCAAATTATAGAGGCAGGAGAAACAGGATACCAGATACAGGATCCATTAGGTTCACTCATACTCTATAGAAAAGGGAGGATCCTCAGACCAGACGGGTGTCGTGTCTGGTGGGCAACTGCCCAACGACTGTTTTTTATTTTATGTATGGTGTCTCGAACTCTCGAAGTTCGACCTACGAGGTTGTCGTCTGCTTAACCAGGCTTGCCTGTGGATGCCTCAATAAATTAAGGCCTCCAGCCAGGGCTTAAAAAACTTAAAAACTAAGCGACTACACGCTAAGGGCACCCCCCACGGGGTACAAACCTCGGCTTAGAGCGTCACTGAGAGCTCACTCGGAGCTCTAAGAAGACCCAAAACATAACTGTGTAAAATGTGAATCTACCGCGAAAATCATATTTTCCCTAATTAGTTCACAAGAAAAATGTCGCAAATGTATGAGTTTTCTTACTTCCCGACGTCGTGAAGTGGATCAGCGATGTCGCCAATTACCGTGACAATATAACTGCATGTACCAGCCTCGTTCCCACGACAGTCTCCGGGGAACATACTCATTTAGTACTTACACTGAGCTAGGAAGGTATCTGGGTTGTTAAGAACTGACACGAGAATAAAGAAAGATGGTATAATAGTTCTTATGTGTTTCTTATAGCCACGAGATAAGATGAGGGAATGTTCCTGCCAGTCTGATTCGAAGGTGGGATAACTTTATTTTCAAACAACGCTACTACCTGATACTGATATACAGCTAGTACAAAAAAAAATCCCAAAAACGGTGCTCCTTCTGGATACCTCAACTACTGAACCGATTTAAACATTGACACAGAACTTTAGAACCACCCGGAGAAGAGAAGGGTACCTACGGAATCACTAACTCAAGAAGCATCATCATCTGCCTAGCCTTTTCCCTACATGTTAGGGTCAGCTTCCAGTCTAACCGGATGCAGCTGAATACCAGTATTTTACATGAAGCGACTAAAGATATCGAACTCAAGGAGCATACGCCACCAAAAATCCAACAAATGTTAAAAGAGTCCTATATCTTTTGATGGCGTAAAGGTACACATTCAATGTGGCGGTGAACGCACAAGGTAACCCAAACTCGTTAGTAAGCCGACATTCCTTCAAACCATGGTATGCTGCAGTACCTCACTGCTTCAGCGAATTACTCTTAATGAGACAAATTCTTTCCTACAATTTGATCCCAGATGTGCAAGCTTACTTGGACATTACAACACTAAAATATCGTAACTCCAGAACTGCTGCAGTTGACAATCAACTCTGACTGCAAAGTTTTAAGGTAGAAGGTACTATGAAGGGGTACAAGTATGAGACAGGCTCGGCAATCTTACACAAGAGGTATTGGGGTCACAGTATAAATAGTTAAAGTTTGCTTGACGCCAAAATGGTAAACAAATATGGCTGAACTAGCTTTTGCCTGCGACTTCGCCCGCGCAGACGACGTAAAATAATCCCATGGGACCATACTACTAAGATAAAGACTATTCTATCCTAACCCACCACCCTAATTACGTAACACACTTTCGATCACCATCCGAATAATTTTAAAAGGATATTGCTAATCCATTGCTTCATATGTTCGAAAAAATTGTCTACTGAACAACGTAAATAATGCAATGTATGTTGTTGAACTGTCAAAACGAAAGCCATTGCTACTGTTAGTGTGACTTAGTTACAGTAACCCAGCTGGCCATCCAAAACTTCACTCTCTGCGCACAAGTTGTCATTCCACCAAATTCTTGACGCTATTGACAACTCACTTCAAGCTCACTTCACTTAAGTTTTCACGGTGAGATTTTTACAGAATTAACCGGCTGTTAAAGATAACAGCCGGTTAATTCTGTAAAAATCTCACCGTGAAAACTCAACTCAATCTCTAGATTCTCTAGCGTGAATAGTAAGAACTATTCACGCTAGAGAATCTAGAGATTGACAGCTCACTTCACACTCACTTCACCTAAGTTTTCACGGTGAGATTTTTACAGAATAACACCGCAGCTGTTTAGGCGTAAAAAAGTTATAGACAAACAGACAGTTACTATCGCATTAGTAATATTGAGTATGGATACTATGGACAGTCTTGTAAGACACCTGCATCAGTAGGAGCAAGGAGTGTCAATATTTATGACATTCCTATAAAGACCTTCGAGGTTGTTGGAGGGATATCGATTCATTCATATCTGCTGCCTTTCATTATCATTCATAGGCATTCTCATATTAATTTGATTAGACCAGTCAAGCAAATGAAAGGTATTGGCGCCAAATCCCTTGTTCACAAACTAAATTTAAGTTCAGTGCATTTTTTTCTTTCTATTTCATTAAGAAAAGGACAGAAGATAAATATTAGTTTAGTCCTGTCAAATTAGTCAGCGCCTGACGAAAATTGACGTATTTTTAATAGATAATTTTTTAATCACGTGTAAACTTGTCTATGGAGTATCTTAATTTGACAGGACTAAACTAATATTTATCTTCTGTCCTTTTTTTAATGAAATAGAAAGAAAAAGATGCATTGAACTTATATTTAGTTTAGTTTGTGAATAAGGGAATCGGCGCCATTGTGGTTTTGAATGAGTTACGAAATTAGGGTGCTATTTAGCGGTGGTCTGGAGGATATATTATTGCTATCAGCGATGAGATCATTATCATTAGGGTATAAGAGTAGGGGAAGGCTAAAGAAACGACAGATTGGATGGACTGTGTGAAGACTGAAGATGATATGGCTACAAAGGGGATGACTACTGAGATGACGACAAATAGAGAACATGGAAAAAAAATATGTTGCCCCGACCCCAAATAAATAAAATTGTGATAAGGACAAGCGAATAGTGATAATTAGACTTCTATTGTACCCTTAAATGTGCCAATATTATATGTACCTTTCGCAATGACTAATTATAGGCGGAATGTTTTCTCAATAAGAAGTGCACTTAGTTTCAATAGGCTTCCTTGGGACCTTAATGTCGACTTGTTTTGCACCAGTGTATCGTCCTTATCGATTTTTTTTTTCAGGGTGGGATATCATATATCACCCGCCCTGGGTGAAGCGGAAGGGAGTGTCAGACTCTTACTGACTAAAACCCACCCGTGTTCCTTCCTTAGCCCTTTATGTTCCAGGGCAGCGGTAACCCTTTCGGACGATCCCGCTACCCTGCCAGTGTATCGACCTTAAGACGGCTTTTGGCACAGTCTTTTGTCTTGGATAGTTAACTTATCTACTCTTCACTAATTATATTACTTTTATGAACTTTCTTTTTATCGACAATTTTCCTTAACTATGAGTGGAGGCTTGTTGTTAGCAATTTTTTAATATTACATTCTTTGTGTCATTGGTTTGTTAGTCTGTAAGCCTTCTTGTAATAATAAATAAAACATGATTGCTTAATTTCTATAAAATCACAGACCATACTCTATACATCTGTCAATCTACACTTCCGTATATATAGTTGACCTGTCTAAGTAAATTCATGAGGAAAGTAGACTTTATCTTTTGCTTGATCTTTGATGATAACCTTGAATCCTTAGCCCGCTTTCATCGTTCTCGTCCAACCAATCATGATTTCCTTTACTCAATACCTAGTTTTGTAAACTAATGAGCTGATTTCTAGTACTCCTAAATGGCCATGAAAACCGATTTCCTTTTTATCAGAGTTGAATGAACTGCAACAGTTTGCTCTAGTGAATGAAACGAGTCTTGTTGTCATTCACTTCGCTTATCAGATCTAGGGAGGTTCCATTCTAACTGTGATTCTGATTATGAACTCTAGTTGGTTAGGAATAGAGTTGAAATTTTTGGAGCAGTGATATATATCACAGTTTTGCTTATAAAGTATGTGATCTAGTGAGAACTGTACAAGGATTTGAGCATTGTTTTGTAAACCTTTAACTAAAGTAGGTAATACCTAAGTGCAACATTGTGCTTTTTAATCTAGCAGTTGGCAGTTTTAAACAAACAGTATCACGACTATATTTCTCGGAGGAGTCAGATGGATCCCATAGTACAGACGCCAGCACATCAAGCTACTACAATCTGTCAAATTTCTTTAATAGATTTTCAACTTTATCGCTGAAGCATTAAGGTTCGAGGTTGATTGGGAAAATTTTACAGTATCGGGTAACTTGACCTGCTGGCGTCTGTACACCCACATTTCCCCAGTTTTGTTGATATTAAGTCCAGTACAGCTAGGATACTTAATTATTTATCAAATTGACAAACTATGTCAATTTTCGGGGTTATATCCAATCAAATTAAAAAATCATTTATTTAAATTAGGCTAAGAATCAGCACTTTTCGAACGTCAAAATTACATAAGACAGTCCCCCAAAACGATCGCCCTTCACCACTTCCTAGTGCTATCGCTGGGAAGAAGAAGTGGCGCAACAAGCTCCCCAGCAGCACAGCTGTCTGTTCAGTTAAAGTTACCTAATAAGTTAATCCATTTCATACAACTGTCATACTTAGTTCATTACTGTGGCCCCCCACAGAGCATTGTCTAGCACTAAATTAAGCACGTTTTGAGACAAAAAAAGTTAAATTAAACAGTAACTTGTTGTCTGTTTTCTGAAAAAAATCTCATTTAGTTTTTGTTTCGTGCCGAATTGGTTCAGCAGTTTAGGAGAAATTTTTCGCAATGTAGGTCGATATGAAAGTGGTACAGATATTGTCTTTTTAATTTTTTGTATTTAATTTCGAAGATAAGTGAGTCTCGTGCTAGCGTTTTCCTGTTTAAAGACGAGAAATGTAAAGTCACAAGTAGTTGTTGCATCTGTCAGGGGCATTATTGGTGAAATTGACCTATTTGTCACGGCTGTGAACAATAAAAAGTTCGTAGAAGCATCCCAGTGCTGATTTGCTGGATTCGTTTTCTCCTTTATCTATCGTTATTTCTTCTGACAAAGCTTATTCTGTATATATTATGTATGTAACTAAGTATTATTATTTATTCTTTTTCGAGCTATTAATTGTGAGCCCACACAATTGTTTAAACGATGTAGAACCTATTTTAACTCCATAGCACGTTTTGTTACTTAAATATGCGTGAGATACTGAACGGATTTGGATGAAAGCGTGAAGAACAAAGTATACCAGGAACCTACAGGAAGACCCTGGGGAATAGCTAGTGTAATACAGGGTGGCAGGGGACGCGCAAACTGCAACCATGACTCATGATTGTAGACTCATCGCACTGTCGCACATGGTTTTACACCCCTTAGCGTAGATCTTTTTTTTAGGAACCCTCGAAACATTTCGACGCGTGGGGAGTCAGAATCATGTACTGAATCCATGGTAACAGATTGTGCGTCGATGGGGTACCACTCCGTATAACCAGAAAAATAAGGCCAATTTAAATAGAGCTTCTACAGTCATAACATAAAGTTTACTGTTTACTATCTTCATATACCAAATATTGACCAGCATATTTGTATTCCAAAACCCAGTCAAATATATAAACAGCCAGTGAAAGTATACGTCAAAAGACGCACACGCACTGTAAAGTATGAAAATAATGGCTTATTTTGTAACCCCATTGTCTATGTTTTGTGAGCAGTGGTGGCTTAGTGGTAACGTCCCAAATTACGAGTAATAGGTCGTTGGTTCGAATCCAGCCAGGCACTTTGTTAAAATTTGTTAAAATTCATCACCGTTGCTCTCAAAACGGTGAAAGAAAACTTCGTGAGGAAACCGGCATGTCCTAGAACCAAAAATTCGAAGACTTGTGATATCTAAAAACCCGCACCGGGCCCGCGTGGTGGATTATAGCCCACTTCCTCTCGGAGAGAGGAGGCCTGTGTCACGGCAGTGGGCACATAAAGGCTGATTATGCTATGCTTATGCTAAAATACCTAGATGAATAAGGCTTATTTTAAAAGAATTTGTAATTTATGCTACATATTCACTATTTACTATCTTCATATGCCAAATATTGACTATAATCCCAATCAAATATATAAACAGACAGTGAAAGTATAGACGCTCACGCACTGTAGAATATTTGGTGAAATAATAGCTTATTTTGTAAACCCCATTGTCTAAGCAGTTGTCATGGGAAAACGTATCGCTTTCTACTGCGGGACTGTGGCAGCCGATTGTGAATTTATAATGCCACCGGAGAGAGGTCGATGACAATGGTGGGAATAGTGAGTTATTTAATCCTGCCTTAATGTTTAATTTATTATGACCTCTAGTCCTACACTGATATATTATCACTGTAGTAGAAATTGGCCATTTAAATAGAGAAAGAAAAAGTATTTATTGCGACGTACAGGAAGATCAGAAACTAAACTGAACACAGTTATATAAAATAAAAGTAACAATGGATTATTTGACTAGGCTGGCGTATTGTTCTTGTCCTTATGTTATTGTATTTTTGTTTATAATAATATTATATTAGTATAATATATAATATTATAATGTTTTAGTTCATCAATACATTTAACCCTAAATATTTTTTTTTGTTAAAGTAACAAAACGAAAAATGAAACAGAAAGTCTTATACGAGGTCAAAAAAATAAGTTTAAAAGGTGCATTTGAAAGGGAAAGGGGACAAAGGGAAGGGGAATTTAATTTAAAGCAATTTAAAGTTTTAAATGCTCCTTTTGTTAAATTAACATTAAAAACAACCAAAAAATAAACAAAAATAAAAGGCTTGTGTGAGGCCAAAACGCTTCTATCTCAGCATAATGCTGCGATATTTAAAAAATAAATACCGCAGAACTGAAAGATTAGATTTTTGTATGTTTGTTTGTTACGCTTTCACGCTAAAACGACTGAACGCATTTCGGTAAAATTTGACACATGGGTAGACCATGACCTGGTGAGATGGACATTCATAGGCTATATTTAATCCTGGACCGCAGACGAGAGACACAGGCAACAGCTAGTAGAAAATATAATGAAGTTCAACAGTAGTAATATTATACACATAAAAGTAAGTATGTCGTAGGACATACCGCGGTCACTCACGAGCAATAAACTTAAGAGTCAAGTTAAACTTATGGTAAAGTTAACTCCAACAGGTACGAGCTGTATGGACAAATATGTCCGGTTGTAAGTGTGGTCGTACTGTTAGCGGAGCAAGAGATGAGCGAGGAATGAGGGAGAATTGCTAAAATGAAGACTGAAGCGGAAGATCATAGTATATTGTGGAATTTTCATTAAGAAAGGAATGGTACTGGGAAATTTTACCATCATCGAGTAAGAATTTCTTATACCTAGCAAAAATTAATAGGTATTTTTACGGTTTCTTATCGATTCGGTTTATTGAGATGTTTCCTGTGTGTGTGTCATTATAAGAATTTGTTAGGGGATTTCCACAGGTAGATGAGAATGACTCAAAAGATTCCATAACGATAAAATCACTTAAGAAGAACTAGTCTTTTCCCTTTATTTTAAATCTTCAGATCTTTTTTAACCACCTCCGGATAAGTTGGCTACAGATATTATATATTTTTTAATTACTTTGGTAGATACTTTTGTTTTTGGTTTGTTAGGTCATCCCAAAGACATGACATGACATCTACCAACACGCACTGCCCGCGTGGTGGACTACGGACCACTCACTCTCACAGAGAGGTTGCCTGTGTCCCAGCAGTGGCAACATTATACGCGGATTATGATATGATAGATATTGCCTATCCGGACACAATAAAAGAGGCATCTCAGTCACATACTCATCGTTCATCTCACAGTGCTACCTCGTTCCATGCAAGTTGGGCAACAAACATGTTAGGTAGGTAAGGGCGGGCCACTTTCTGCCTCTTGTGAAATTCTAAAGAAATGCTTTACCTCCTGTAATATATTATGTGTCTACTAAGATTTATGGGAACAACTGTAAATACAAGGATGGTAATGCACCTTGAATCGGGTGTAAGTGTGTCATTTGATTGTATACTGAATTAATTAGTAAAATGATCGCTTGAATTGAAGATAATACATTGAATTGCTAAGTTAATTATTGTTTTGTTATCACAAAAATTATGCGAGATCATACATAAAAAAACATCAAATTACTTCCATCGACTTAAACCTGAACTCCTCCTTTTTTTCGTCGGTTAAAAATATAAAACGTTCTCACTTATAAAAGAAAATTGTCAGATACTCTAATTAATGTGTTACTCATTAACTAATAGTGTATACAAGCTTTGGACCTGTTGATTGCAAAGTGTAATTTCCTTAACCATATAGGTTTCTATACAAAACTTTACCAATACACAACAAGGACAACACAAAATGATTGGCTTCTTGTAACAAAAAAGAGCCATTATAATTAAGGCAAATTGGCCAAAAAATTCCTCATCCGGCACACATAACGACTGTGGTAATTCCCAGGGGAGTATACTCTGACCCATACTTATTTCAAAAACGTCATAAAGTTTTTACGAACAAAATTAATTGAATAAAAATAACATAAAACATCAAATTATTGAGGTGTTACTCAGGGCACTGTACTCAGCCCTATACAAAGTTTCTAGTACGTATATTCAATAAAACACGATGTAAAATCAATGATTGTGAGTGTAAATCAAGCCTAACACAAATCTATTTGTCGACACGGACACTTTTACTCGCATTCCACCGTGCGGTACCGGGAACTGAGATAAGTACACACGACGATACTTCAAGCTATACATGTCCAGTGTAAACTGACCTCTCAACAAACACAACCTCAAAGAGCTTATATCAATCAAACCAATTATCACTTTTGAACTGTTACGGATTGGGTCTGTCAAAAAGTTTAAGCTAGTTAGTTGCTCATTCCAAAGCGTAGTAGGTTCCTATGCAGATGAACGGGCAAGAAACTCTACGGCCACTCTTTTAAATCAAAATATTGTTGTAGGTTGGTTTGGCTCGCCTACTGATACATGAGACTTTTCATTAACTGGCGAAACTTGGGTGTCCTATTATATAGGTACACCTCAGAGTAACCCTTCGTGGAAAACAGCAGTGATATTAATTTATGTAATATTGGTTACATCATTCATGTTGAAATTAAGTGTACATACTACTAAAAGGTCAGGCGCGAAGTACTCGCAACTGGCGTGCGTGTATGACCAGAATTATCAACGTAAACGAAGCACAAGCAGTATGCAAGGATCGTAACAGGTGACGTTCTAATTTTTGCCTGCCTTCATGTGAAGAAGCCGTGAGTTTATGTATGTATGTACTACAGAAAGCGTATACAATGCGGGTCAGCTTATACTAGATATTGTATAGCTTGATATAGCGTTGTGTGTACTAGAAATACGGGATTTCCTTATTGAGATGAAGAGGAAATATCAGAGATCTTATCCTATGAAGTGATAGGGGCCGGTTTTACTTATTAATTGGCGTTTTCTCCTTAGATGCTTTGGGATTATGGTTTCTGCGAAGTATTTTTTTAAGGGATTCGTAGTGATATATCCGATGCTCAATGCTGCACATTTTTCATGATTGATTCATATACATGGTAATAATATATCAATATGCATAATCAGCCTACAATGTTCCCACTGCTGGGACACAGGCCTCCTTTCGGTGAGGGGAAATGAGCAAGTAATCCACCACGCGAGCCCAATGCGAGTTGGCAGGATGTCACATGTCTTCGAATTTTTGGTTCTAGGACATGCCGGTTTCCTTCACTGTTTTGAGAGCAGCGATGGAGCAGTGGTGGTTGAAATGTCGTTACCACTGGGCCACCACTGATCTCATCAAGCTAAATGCTTATTTTAGAGCAGCAGACTCAACATCATCATCGTCTTCCTGCCTTTGTCCCATGTTACTTGGGGTCGGCACAACAAGTTTTTTTCTTCCATTCTTCCCTTGTCACGGACGTCACATAAATCGAAAATGATTTTTGAATTTTTGAGTTCTTTAAAGTATTAATTATTGTTTAACGCATTTTAAAATTATAAAATCACCAATTAACTAGAAATCGATATCGATGCCTGAGTAAAAACAATTGCTTTCTATGTGAACTTTTAAAATATGTAATTGTTTGATAGCCGCCAAAATAAAATAATGTATCCCAGAATGGGTGATGTCCTTTAAGCCCTCTTCTATCCCTATTTTGCTGTGCCCGACAAGGACCACGAAGGCCATGTCTTTGTAAAACTTACAACCTAAGTTCACATTATGGAATGCAACAAATCTATTGAGTATTGCAAGTTTAGTAGTTATTTCTCCGTTACCTTTTGACCTGTTGATTGCAGTTAGCCGTTCGGTTACTGCCATTTCAAAATTATATTTGTACATATAACAGTCATATCTATTTGTTTTAATCTACAGACATTTCGTAACAATTATCATACACGTACACCACCTAGTTGATATCTTATCAATGACCGCTAAGACGAGAGTTCCATAAATTATTGTGATATGTATGAGTATTTAAATACGGATTATCTACTACTATTTACCTCCATATCTGTGGGCCTAACACGGACACGTGGAGGAAACGTCACGAAAAGTGGAACGATTTTACAATTCGAAAGACTCTTTTCGCATAAATAATATTTACGTATAGTCCGTCCGGCCGTCGAGAGAATGCGTTCTTGACCTGTCAGTGTGACAATTCTAGTAGTTAATAAAGATCAATTTCGCAAAACACGTGTTCGCTTGTATAAAACTGACAGATGTCAAGAAAGCATTCTCTCGTTAGCCGCACCATATCTAAGAGTGATATTTATTGTGTTTGTTACAAGAATGTACCTGAACGAAAATGCTGTAGAGAAATTGTATTATCGATTAAAAAATCATTCGTTTTTTTCAATGCAATGCTATGTTTTATGCAATTAAATTATTTATTATTTTTTACATATGCAATGGACGTTTTTACGGAAAAAGCAAAACGAATAAAAATATGAAATTATATTATTATTTAATCAAGAAGGTATGTATCACTGTTACAATACATTATCGCCATTTTATTGGTAGTTCATTGATTCCTTTGCTGAATAACATTACGTTACGTTTACGTCGCGCGTTCGTTCTAGGGCTCTATACCCTGTCCATTCGGTAAACCGTTTTTTGACAGATGTAACTAGTGATTACAGCAACACACAATACATTAATTGATACACGTACGGTATTACAATGTCTGTAAGAAGCCATAAGTAAGATAATTCAATAAGATAAGGCAGTTTATATAATTATATTTATTTTTTTTACGCATTTTAAAGTTAACTTTTACGTAATCTGGAATAGTTACGTTCTAATGGACAGGGTTCTAGGGTTCGTTCGTGTAAATATTTATTTTCCTTTAGTAATAAAACTGGCTGCTTGACATGTCCTGTCGATCGTCAGTCAATGCCATAACCGCTTGCTACTCGCTTCTAAGTAGTATAATAAGGGTTATTGATCTATCACCTATGGGTTTATTTACCTTGCTTATTAACTTTTACTTTACCGTATCATGTGCATACTATGTATTTACTGGTCTTTCAGATTAACTAGTCATACGACGGTAGCAGGTTTGATTAAATTGAAACAATTTCTATTTTTGTTCTCAAAAGCTGTTTGGATATTTGATAGTGGAGTCAGAACTTCAGAAGTTAAACTGACAAATTAGAATTCCATAACATTCAAACTTAATCGGAACGGTTAAAAGTTAAATCGTAGGATGCCTACCACCAGACCTGTCCTTGAGTGGAGGCCAGGTATTGGGAAACTTAGAGGGAAGGTCAGATAGGCAGTCGCTCCATATATTTCGCGCAACCAAGTTAATGAGTAACACAATACCCCTTGGTATGACTGGTTATCTGACTTTTAGGCTTCTGACGATCCGTAACGACTGTCTCAGACATAGATATAAGAAAGAAGCTAAGATCTATGAATGGCAGCTGGGAACAACAAACGGCTTAAAGTGCTTTCTGATTCTCGGGATGTCTCGGTTTATATAGATAGTCACCCATCCACGGACCGACCTCATCAAGCGTAGCTTAACCCAACCGATCGACCCGTGCGACTGATGTTATTCAGCTACAAGCCTCTGAATACAACACCTGTTATCTAGCAGTCTTGAACCTAAGTTATCTAGAAAAGGGCTGGGATGATGACGGCAAGACGCCTTAAGAAAATATTGATAAATAATAAACATGGCGCCTTGTAAATAACGATTTCTTTCAAGAATACCTAAAGATAACACTAGTATACACTTAAGTGCCGGGGTAGCGGGATCGTCTGAAAGGGTTACCGCTGCCCTGGAACATAAAGGGCTAAGGAAGGAACACGAGTGGGTTTTAGTCAGTAAGAGTCTGACACTCCCTTCCGCTCCACCCAGAGCGGGAGGGGTCATTTGATGAGATCCCATCCTCAAAAAAAAAAAAGTATACACTTAAGTATAGCAGTTATTGCAATACTTACGAGTCAGTGATCGCGAGAGGTCGTTGTGCCACTTCCTTTAGTTTTTGTCGACTCCGGCGCAACTGACAATCATCTGGCCCACATTATGTACCGAGAATATCGATGGTCCATGTGCTTCTCATGATTCATGGTCTGTTGGACTAGCTTCCAGTTTAGCATGCAGATTAGGCTGTGTTTAGGATAAGCAACATCCTTCCTACTAATATTATAAACGCGACAGTTTGTATGGAAGGATGGATGGATGGATGTTTGTTACTCTTTCACGCAAAAAAAACCTGAACGGATTTAAATGAAATTTGGCACACATATGATTTATAACCTGGATTAACATATAGGATACTTTTTATCCGGATATTCTCACGGGATCGAAACTTATGTGGGTGAAACCGCGGGGCGATGCTAGTATTACAAACGCGAATGTTTGTGAGGATGGATGGATGTTTGTTACTCTTTCACGCAAAAACTACTGAACGGATTTTGATGAAACTTTACAGTAATATATCTTATACATTAGAATAACACATAGACAACGACACCGACTTCTGAAATTAAAGTTATGTTTCACTTTGTAGTGTCTTTTTTGAAAGTCAGTTGTTTTTTTTTTTTGTTGCAAAAAAGTTTTTTCTCATGGCAGGCAGAAACTACTGGACTTCACCTGTTACAATACTGCTCCTTTTACATCGTTTACGTTCATACATCAGCCGATCGATTCTGTAAAAACCTCACCGTGAAAAGTTAGGTGAAGTGAGCTTAGAGTGAGCTGTCAATAGTGCCAATCCCTAGCATTAGTTGGAATGACAGCTCACTCCACGCTCACTTCACCTGAGTTTTCACGGTGAGATGGTTACAGAATCGCACTGCAGCACCCGTATTACGAAGGTAACACACTTTCAATCGCAATCCGAATGATTTTGAAGGATATTGCTAATGGATTGCTTCATAGGTCTGAAAAATTCGCCCGCTCAACAACGTGTAACGCAATGAACGCTGGTGAACTGTCAAAATGAAACGCATTGCTATAAATTGTCATTTTATGTGTATTACGGAAATACCCCGCGGATCCCAACAATTTTTTCACTAACTCCTTGACAATTCAAAATTGGTAAGTATTTTTCACTGGTATACTGGATTTTGGGTTGACGAAAATAGCCTAAATAGCCAAAGTGTTTTTGTTTAGTAATGATTTCTCCTCCTTCTCAAGGAAGAGTTCTGGCCGAAGGGTGTTGTGTACCGCCGGTTTCGTGGCCGGCTACATGACACCAGTCAGCGAAACACGACGCAGACACTTTGTGTGCGTTAGTTAGTTTTTAGAGTAATTATAATGTTGTATGTATTTGTAGTATTTTTAAGTTATATTAACATTGTATTGTATGTTTATATAGTCCTTGATGCCTGAAATAAATGGATAAATAAATAATTTAAAGACGACCACGTGTACCAAAGTCAAAGTCAAATCATTTATTTCTGTACTCATTTAAGGAGTGGTGGTGGCCCAGTATAGTAACAGCAGCGAGTTATGAGTGGTCATGGTTCGAACCCCGGCAGGCGCTTTACTTTGTGTAAATTCTTCCATCACCACTGCTCTAGCTCAAAACAGTGAAGGAAAACATCGTGAGGAAACCAGTATGTTTTAGAACCAACAATTCGAAGACATGTGACATCCACCAACCCGCCCTGGGCTCGCGTGGTAGATAACGGCCCATCCCAGCAGTGGGACATTATAGGCTGACTATGATAAGGCAATTAGTATGGTAGTTAGTAAGGCATTTTTAAATGCAAAATTAAAAAAAAAATGATTCTAGTTGCACCGTTAACGTAAATGTAATCACATTACAAAAGAGATGAGATGCCAATTATGACATAAGTCTTGAAGGCACTTACAATATGCAATAGTGTGTCATAATAGCGAATTATTACAAGAACCAAGAGTTCTAGATAAATACACAAGCGCCATTATAGCCACTGGTCGAGTGTTACTCAATTAAGTAGTCCATCTTGTGATCGATTTATGTCAAGTACCTATTGCGCTACTTAGCGTGATAAGGGGCGCTATGCAGGATATACCCGAGGCTGTAGGTAAGAGACCAGTGGAGTGATTGCGTAAAATAAAATTAAAATATTTTATTTCACATAAACCTACATGGGCAGTTGGGCACTTATGAAACGTCAGAAGCTAGGTGCACGGTTCCAATTGGTCGTTTCCTATGGAGAGAGCCGACAAGAAACTCAACTGCTACTTTTTTAAAAATAATTGGTTTTTACACTGTTTTCAAATTACAGTAGGTATGGGAGGACAGCGTAGGCCTGTCAACAAGTACCAGGTACTTAATCAAATAAAGAATGGTCTAAAGATCTAACTTCTACAAGGCCTACAAAGTCCTCAAACTGACTGTAGCTATGGTTTTCATTTTGCCAGTCCAACAACATTCATTGGGTTATTTACGTTATTGAGCAGACAAGAAGCAATGGATTAGCAATATCCTTCAAAATTAGTTTGTGATTGGTAGTGTGCTACGAAATTAGGGTCGTACTTCTTTGGGAGGGCATGGATGGTACTTTATGAAAGCCGATTTACATTCATCCAGTATTCCAATCCGGCGTTTGAATCCAAGGGAACCGACTAACAAGGGACCGATATTCGAGCAATTTAAACACTTGTATCCTGCGCTGGATTTGAATATATCATCTGCTAAAAGAGGTCAGTCGTCGAATCCGACTCGGCTGGGCAGCGTTCGCGAAGCTACGCAGTATCTTCACATCCCACATACCGCAGTGTCTCATGACGAAAGTCTTTGACAAGTGCGTGTTGCCAGTGATGACCTGTGGCACTGAAACGTGGCCGCTCACAATGGGCCTTATTAGAAGGCTTAAAGTCACCCAAAGGGCAATGGAGGGGGCTATGCTTGAAGTTTCCCTGCGTGATCGAATGATCCGCAATCTTGAATAGATCCGCAGGAGAACTAAGGTAACCGACATAGCCCGAAGAATTGCCAAACTTAAGTGGCAGTGGGCAGGGCACATTCTCGCAGAACAGTGGACGTCTTTCGGCTGAAATGATGATGATGATTGTCTGCTAATTGCGCCATCTAGTACTACTGGATTCAGACACTGGATTGAAATATTCAATAATGCAAATCAGCCTTGAGGTCTTCTTCTATTCTTGTCGACGGTACTCTTCTTCATATTTTATATTGCTTGAGCCCAGTTAAGGTAGCCACGTTAATTGCGGCATCAGTGGCATTCATTAAGTCATCCAAGGTGCAGGTTAACGGGCACTTACGACACTAAAGCAAGTGGGGCATGGTCTGATTAAAGGCAGCGCACTCGCACTGGCTATTGGATGGGTCAGTGATCCACCACTTCGACAAATTGTGTTTGCATCGCCCTGCTTGGGTACGCAGATCACGGCCGAGAGGCAAATGTTCCTGGGGTTTCCATTCATCTGGGGTTTCCATTCAAGAAAAGCATTCATCTTCCCACAATTTGCTTCTCTCATAGGTGGTTGGTTTTGTATGGCTTGCGTAGAGTGTAAGAGCCGACATACACGGACTGCTCGAGCATTTAGCGATTGATCAACATAGACGGACCGCTCTTGCAGTCATAGTCAACAGCTTGAAGCTGCCACTGATAACTGCTGGAGCAGTTGATACCAACTGCTCGTCATTCAAATCAGGTAACTGCGCGAGAGCAGTCGACAGCCCGAGCAGTCAGTGTATGCCTGGCGACTGCTTGACCGCACGACCGCCCGAAGCAGTTGCAACTGCTCGAGCGGTTTCGTGTATGTGTGTACGTAGAAGACTGTAGTTCACTATGCAGTCGCAGCTTGAAGCAGTCCATCCTGACTGCTTCAAGCAGCCCGTGTATGTCGGTCCTAAGAAGCTCTTACGATTTAGCCTAGCCGGGGTCGTTGTGTAATCGTAGTGGGGATGTCGGGAATCGGATTCCTGGGTCTTTTTTTCCAGAGCGCATGCCTTGAGGTAAGTGGGCTGAACGGTACTGTGGGTGAACCAAGGCTGTCAATGGGCAGGATTATCACTAAACCAATCAGTTAAAATGTCATCCATTGAACATAGACCTTCTAAGTACCAGCATTAGCATTTTCCATAGTGCTAATAACAGCTGGCGTTAATGAATACCTACTAGTATTAGTAATGTGTTAAAATAATAGGCATTGGCAACCCACATTGTTTTCTAAATATAACTCCTAACCTTCAAAAGTACCTTTAAATAGTCTCATTAAAATTAATAAATGATTTGACTTTGACTAATAAATCTAATATGAACAACTTATTTTTGTTAGCTAGTAAAATTTACATGTTAGAATGTGGAGAAAAGCGGGTAAATAACGATAATCACTTACCCTTATGAATGTTAAAAGACTGAGAACTTGGAGCCTAAAAAGCCCACTTTAAGCAATACCTCTAAAAGCTATTCATTTCCTGAATTTCCAGCAGATGATTAGCAATTCCTCTAATTTTTGTAAAATTTCATTTCATATTTGATGTAAACATTGCAAAAATGTAAACATGAAAAAAAAAAAACCGTAATTTTATCGGTAAATTTTTCATTACAGTTTTTATTAATCAAATAGGTTTTATACTATTTATTGCTACAATTTAAATGTTATTTCATTGTGATATGAATTGCACACAGATCATATTATGAATTGTCAGTTTGTGACCATTTTACGATTTTTAATATGATTCATATTGTTATCCTATTATGATTCTGCCAAAGTGGCCTTTTTAGGCCCCCTGATCCTCGCTATCCTACTAATCCTATCGACATTCGTCGGTGGCCTCCACAGATGCGCCAACGGGTGCAGTTGCCTCTGCCGTGGACGCGTGCCGCTCGTGTAGGTATATGAGCACTTAGACGCCAAATATCATCAAAAAGTATCCTATGTCATAAGCTGGTTCATGGTCCATAACCTAGCTTATGACATTAGATACTTTTTAATCCGGTAGTACGTTGGACAAAACTCCACGCGACTGAGCCCGCCGGCACAAGCTAGTAAACTTACACCGCTGTACTTGCATGATATTCATCAAAATACAAATGGCGCCTATTGCACGTTGCATGCATGACTTACCTAACAAAACATAATAAACGCACGACCTATGAGTAATCCCGCTTGTGGTGACTAAAGAAAATGTTTAATATCTCAGAATATCTCAGAAAGTAATTATAGGAACTTTGATTAATCAACTATCCTTATATAATAAGTTATGATAAAATGCAATTGTTGTGCAATTTGGGAAGGACGCTGATGCGTGGGGAGCAGTGGTGATCTAGTGGTAGTGACCCCGACTTACGAGTTGTAGGTAGGTCGTAGGTTCGAACCCAGGTTGGTGCATTACTTTGTGTAAATTATTTCATCACCACTGCTCTCAAAACGGTAAAGGAAAACATCGTGAGGAAACCGGCATGTCTTAGAACTAAAAAAAATGAACGAAGACATGCGACATCTAGCAACCCGCACTGGGCCCACGTGGTGGATTATGGCCCACTCCCTCTCACGGAGAGGAGGCCTGTGTCCCAGCAGAGGGAACGTTATAAGCTGATTGTGCTGGTATACTGATGCGTGATTGTTTCTTGTTTGGCTTACGTCATCATCAGAGAGTCTAGACAAAGTGACAGACATTTATTTTTTCCGCAAAGGTCTCCCCACATATTTTTCCACTTTTCTTTGTCCTGTGCCTTCTCCGTCCAATCAGTTAGGAACGAGTCCAAATCGTCACACCAGCGTTTCTTAGGCCTGCCTCGGTGACGACGCACGTCTTCAGGACTGACATAAGCTAGTGAAAATTTATGTCAATCTCGTTGAAAAGTGCTGTAGATATACGAAATGCTATGAAAGCGATTGCCAATTGTCGAGGCCCTCTGGTCAATATTCTTCATAAGTCAAAAATCCCCTGATTCCTCTATCAGTTTGTGTTTTCACTAACGCGCGCAATGAAAGAAAGAAATAAAAAAACTTTGCGGTGAAAGAAAACAGCGCAACTTGAGGAAAACTGTATTGAATGGACTGCAATAGGTAAATTACAATGAGCAAGTCAGGTAATCAATACTAGGCCCATCTCAGAGCGAAAAAGAATCTCACACCATACAACTGTTAAAGATCTTATCGTATCCTATAAGTAGGTAACATATCTCATCTGCCCGCCTTTTAACAATTATGTTGGGGTCGGCTTCCAGTCTAACCGGATGCAGCTGAATACCAGTATTTTACATGGAGCGACTGCCTATCTGACCTCCACAACCCAGTTAGGTACTGGTTAATACGATACCCCTTCGTAAGACTGGTTGTTAGACTTTCGGGCTTCTGACTACCCGTAACGACTGTCAAAGATCCACAAATGACAGCCGGGACAAACGGCTTGACGAGCTTTCCGAGGGGTCTCGGTAAGTAAAGATGGTCACCCATCCACAGACCAACCGCGGCAAGCGTAGCTTAACCTGATCGATCGACCCGTGCGGCTGTTATTACTTAGCCACAAGCCCCAGACCCTCCTCAATATACCTGTGGTTTTTAATTATGTAGGTACTTGAGACATCATCTCCCTTCATGGTTATACAATTCGTGAATAGCAGGGTCATGGAAACGCAGCTTTCATTTGTTTATATAATGCAAAGAATAATAATTATTACCGCACGTGTTTGTCCGGATGTTACTAAGACTTTACCTTTAGTTAATATTTATTTACTGGCGTACCTCAAGGTAGTATTATTGCAGAAATTGCGATGTTTTTCAATGAAATGTCCTAATAAATCCTTCGTATTTACTCGTTAAATGCGATAAAATAAACTTTATTATATCCGCCACTTTTGATAATTTTAATAGTTGGTTACCAAACTCTGGCCATCATAATACTATTGAAATTTTTGGATTTGAGATAATGTAAGCCTATGTCAAGATGTCAGAAATCTCACAGACACCCAAGTTAATAGAACCAAGTTAAATGAAAACAACAATTGCGTCAACCATTATAAATATTTACTACACCTCATCTTAAATTCGCTTACGTTCCCTTCCACATTTAACCCCGCCTTCAAAGCAAGAGTGAACAGGCATCTTCTCACGCTCGTTCCATCATAGACCTCATCCATCGCTTTCCATCAGGCGTGATCGAGGTCAAGTGCAAGCACATTCAGCAATAAAAAAAAAATAAAAAAATGTCCCGAAGAATCTGACATTACTACTATATCCTTTTGTTTTGTTTTAGGTAGTCTTTTCTGTCCATCGAAGTTTCCTTTTGTGAGCACCAATCTCTTGCACTTCTAACGATCGGTATTATTATTTCTTTATAAACTAAAAAAGAAAGGTTTAAAAACACTTACCCGCACAAAAGGGTTCTTCTTTGGTAACTCATGGTCTACCTCATCCCTGGACTCGTCATCCTCTGCCGAGTTCACCCGCACGCAGGTCTTGTGGATAGTCTGCGGCTCATCCATACCCGCCACTCATCATACACAGGATAACACTTAGCACTACACTGTCATCCACTTCCAAAGTCACCCACTAAACACACACTTTAAATTTTCAATTTGGAATTTTAGTTTGCACTTCACAGATTAAAATTCGAATTTAGTATTCGATTTTTAATTTTGCTCACTTTTGCAACTGAATTTTGGTATTCTTTTTCCAAATTATTGAATTGAATTTGCAATTTTAGTACACTTTACCCACTTAACTTTGGAAGTTTAGTATCATGTAGGATTCCACTTTAAAATTTTAGTATCCACTGTTATCTTATCTAACACCTTAATCCAATGCGTACGTTTTCCACGAGTACCTGCAATAAATGAAATAAAAGATTAATTACGTTGAAGATAATTAAAATGAGTAATGCTGGTTAAATATTGATGTCATTTCGACCGAGTTTTAGTTTGTTGGTATGTACTTTAAAGATAGCGTTATCTTCATAGTTTAGTAATCGCTTGAGGAATTAGATTGTTTGTGTTGCTAAACTGTTAGTTCATAATCTTTTAACTAACAGAGGTAGGATTTACATCCCTGGCATATTATAGTCACCTTAGTACAGACGCCAGCACATCAAGCTACTACAATCTGTCAAATTTCTTTAGTGGATTTTCAACTTTATCACTAAAACTTAAGGTTCAAAGTTGTTTAAAAGAAATTTGCAGTTTCGGGTAGCTTGATGTGCTGGCGTCTGTACATAGTTAATTTATTACGTGAGTTTACGAGCGAATGACTTATCTACGTCTACGATAAATACATATAACATCATAGTGAGGAATCTTAGATATTTTTGGATTGCATGCCGGCAGTGAGCAAGACGTGTGACTGGCGAGTCACTTTTTCTTTTTAAAAAGGCTTTTTCCCTTCAGTGTGTCAATTGTCTATGGACCAACACAGGATGGCAGGACATAGACGTGCAACCTATTACGAGTACCATGGATTTAGCACATAATTCGCAACAATGTATCTACCTAGTACGGTTCAAAAGATATAGCCCTTTGACAAACAGACTGACGGAAGGATGTATGGACGGACGAACGAATGAAAGGATGGACAGATGGTCGGATGGATGGACAGACGGACGGGGCAGCCTTAGTAATAGGGTCCCGTTGGCACCCTTTGGGTACGGCCCTAAAAAGCCCTAAACATTTTACTGTGGACATTCTGGAGGGGAATTATTGATCCATTACTCTGGTGATTTCTATAGTTTATAATAATCAGTAATTGTTATAGTACTTAGTTACTTTTAATTTAAATTGATAATTATAATGTACGTGTGTATGTGTGTGTGTGTGACGCCTAATGGCAAAACATAGAGAACCTACGTAACTAATCTGTTTTTTTTTAGAAAAAAAAAAAAAATTTAACATCGCACACACTGTGTAACTCTACCTATGTTTACAAATTAAGATTCTGATTCTGAAGCCATATTCAGTTTTTCCCGCGTTTTCTAATTTTCCGGGCAATTTTCCGATTTTCTCTTTCCCTAAGAATCTTGTTTAGAATAACCCTTATTCAAATATAGGGAAATTATTTCCCACCCAGCAATGATCTACATTTTGGTATTTTATAATTAATCAAACATATCCTAACCAAATATAGGAGAATATAATCCCAAAAAAAAAAAAAAAATACTTACAATAAGTATGTTTTTTTTTTCATATTTAATTTTACATACATTATAACTTCTAAATGTAAGCTAAATCCATTTTAACATCTTTGATAAGTCTTACACAGCGCTGCATTTGTGTACAAAACAAAAGATCTAGCACTCGTCTAGATGTTACGTACGTATTTTTGTTATTTTTTATTAATAGATAGAAGGTAAAACTAGATATCAACAGAACGGAGTAAATTGTTTTCTGTATTATTATTATTGTATAAGGGTTACGAGGTTCACAACTAATTACAGCATGTTGGCGTTCGGAACAACGTAAAATAAGTAACAATGCGTATTGCGTAACGAGAGACAGTTTGAGAATTAGGTTTCGGAGCACCATCGTAATAACTTGCCCACAGTTTAAATTGAATATTTTCGGCTCCATTTATTAATTTACTCTTTTTGGCATCATATACAGGGAGGTAGGGTGCTTCGGAAAGCACGTTAAGCCGTTGGTCCCGGCTGTCATTCGTGGATCTTTGACAGTCGTTACGGGTCGTCAGAAGCCCGAAAGTCTGACAACCAGTCTTACCAAGGGGTATCGTATTACCCAGTAACTGAGTTGTGGAGGTCAGATAGGCAGTCGCTTCATGTAAAATACTGGTACTCAGCTGCATCCGGTTAGACTAGAAGCCAACGCCAACATAGTTGGGAAAAGGCTAGGCAGTAGGCAAATGATGATAAAGGGTGGCAGGGTCATCGACGCGTAAACTATTAACATGTATTCAGAACATGATTCTGAACCTCCTAGCGTAAACATCCTTTAACTATTAAAACTACGTATAAATATAAGCTAACTTATAAGCTGACTTTGGCAATATGACGATAAGGTTTAGTATCATATACGTTTGTTATCTTTGCTATCGTACAAAGCTCTAGTCATCCCAGATCATCCTACATAATACTAATATCCTATCCTAATAATACTAAAAACGTAAAAGTTTGTGAGGATGGATGGATGGATGTTTGTTACTCTTTCACGCAAAGACTACTGAACGGATTTTGATGAAACTTAACAGTAATATAGATTATACATCAAAATAACACATATGATACTTTTTATCCCACGGGATCAAAACTTATGTGGGCGAAACTGCGGGGCGCTGCTAGTAATATTACATATAAACGCGAAAGTTTGTGAAGATGGATGAATGTTTGTTACTCTTTCAAGTAAAAACTGTTAAACGGATTTAAAATTTTGTTTAACAGAGATATTTTAATTTATAATAAGGATTAACACATGGGATACTTTTCATCCCGATATTCCCACGAGATCGAGACATGCATTTAAGGGTGAAACCGAGGGGCGCAGCTAGTTATACATAAAACGTAAAATTTTAAGTACAGTAGGCATCTACGTACATAAATACTTTGTTTTTATCTCTGTGGTATGTTATTATCAGCACAATTATCTTCTAACCCACTGTAGCGTTTGACAAAAGGCAATTAGCTGTCTTTCGTCTCGGAGCAGTTTTGCATAACAATAAGCAGAAAAAATCAAGACGATTGACGTAAAATGAAACGAATCTCATAGCTTGTTTAACCTTGCTTGAAATGGTACTGAAGGTGTCCGATATTAAATTATTTTATGGGAGGATCATCAGGATGATTCGAGTTAAGATCAGCCATCAGGCGGGTTTATGTGGGTATCGTACAAAGAAATAAAAATTACTCAGGCAAATAATCACTTTACACTTTAATAACTTGTTACAATCAACTGCTGATGACAGTTGGAGTAGACGTGTTCTGGAATGGAGACCGCGAATCGGTAAACGTAAGGTGGGACGCCCTCAGGCAAGGTGGAGCGACGATCTTCGCAGCATGGCTGGTAGCAGCTGGATGAGAGTTGCCGAAAATCGAGTTGAATGGCGTGCAATAGGAGAGGCCTATGTCCAGCTGTGGACTACTGTAGTCTGATGATGATGAATAGCATTTACGCTGTGCACTAAACTCGTAATGAGAACAAGGTCGACGAAATTTAAAAGCCCTGCTACAAGATGTAGCAGCTTAGACCTATGGAAACGGTGAAGGAAAACATCGTGAGGAAGCCGGCATGTCCTAGAAACATAAATTTGAAGACATGTGACATCCACCAACCCGGACTGGGCCCGCGTGATGGATCACGGCCCACTCCCTCTCACAGAGAGGAGGCCTGTGTCCCAGCAGTGGGAACATTGTAGGCTGATTATTCTTAGACCTAAGTATACAGTAATTTTGCTGCTTGCTATGTCACTAGTTATTTCTTTGGGTAACAAAGACTAAGGAAATGTCTGTGATAAACATTGTGTGGTTGTTGAAAGTCTGTGACTTGGGTCGTCCGGTGGTGTCGTTTATGATTTGAATTTGAGCATCCTGTTTGCCACACTGTGAACGACTGTAATATAGCATTTCAATTTCGTGATGAAGTAGAAAAAGTTGCGTGGAAACCGGTTGTCATGATATAAGCATGTGATACGGAGAAATGAGGAAAATGTCGTGACGAGAGTTTTGGTATGAATATCGATATCGGCTATAATAGTAGGGGAAGACCAAAGAAACGATGGATGGACTGTGTGAAGGATGATACAGTTAGAATGGGGGTGACTACCGAGATGAAGACTAATAGAGAAGTATGGACGAAAAAGATATGTTTCGCCGACCACGAATAAATTGAGATCAAGGCAGGAGATTGATAAAAATATAACATGCTAGCTTCTGTCCAGGACTTCGTTTGCGTGGAAGAACGATTCTATGGCATTTGGCAATAGTCTGACTGTCTGTGAACTAATTTTCAGACGAATTTTTTGATACCCTATGATTCTTTTGCTTATTTTTTCATATACATGTACATATTATTATTTTAAATGTTAGCTTAAATATAATAAAGATAATATTTAAGCTAACAGCTTTTATTTTTTATTTTTTTAATATTTATTTATTTTTATTTTAAGTAAATAAATATTTTCGGGATACGGATCAGTAGTTCCGAAGATTATCCCTACATACAAACTCATAAATTTTACCTCTTTATAATATTGAATATACTATACTATAGTCCCTAATACTAGCCCGTAGGGGAGGATGATACAGAAAGAAAGAAAGAAAAATACATTTATTTGCGGCAAACACGACGTATAAAAAACACAAAAAAAACAACAAGTCAGTACTGATTTTTTTGGCAGAAAGACTAAATGACTATAGCAGCCCAACCTGTGGATCGAATCCGGGACCTAACGATCACAGCTCCTTTCTTGAAATTGGCATATTATGTAGTAAAACAGCGGATTCACGCCTCTACACTTGTGTCAAACCAATCTCACAATTTTTCTCAAACACTCTACTCTCTTTTACACTCAAAAGGGTACTGAACTTCTTCGAAATGACAACACAAAGGGACCCTTATCAAAAGGTCACTCATGTTCAAAACGCGCGGAGTAAAGTTGTGAATCAACTGATTCATAATCATTGTGCAAAAGTGCAGGTAGATGTGATTCAAATACACGTTTTCGTCAGTAGGCAGGTGTTGATAATAATTGTGGAGTTCCCCGAAAATTGTAGTGTTGTTAAAAAGATTAGTTCAATACTGTTAATTTATATGGTGCACATAATAACGAGTATTCTATCTATCTCTAAGCCATTTGATTGGTTCAAACCTTGAAACTAGGCTTAAGTAATGCTTGAGTCTTGAGTGAGGTTTTGTCACGTGGGCTTAGGTCAGCAATGGTATTTTGCAGCTTGACCGACTTCAAGCAGGGAAAGACTTCAGTTTTATAATTTATTAAATGGACCAACTTCTAATACTCAATAAACTATTAAAATATAATATCCTAACCTAACTAAAACTAAAATATGGCGTCGAAATATTCCTCCGCGTCGCTGTCGACTGGTCAATACCAGTGGGTACAATTACCCAAGAGACTGGCGGCATTGCCACGTTGTATGGCAATACTTATTCTCTGGCTAAGGTAAAATCCAGCCAGTCACGGGAAGTGTCGACCAGCCGTTTGGAGGTTTCATTGAACAAGTCATGAGCATTCGGCCCGAGGGTTTCAACCCAAAAAGGCTCAACAGTAAAATTACCGATAAGCTTATTTATTATTATTATACTTTCGCCGCTTGAGACTCAATTCACACTCAACAACATTCAATTAATTAACATCGGTGGATAATAATATTATATAGTATATATTTTTATCTTATTTTTTTTTCTAATGTGTAATAGCTATAGTTACTTCTAACATTTTATTGGAATTGGTGTATTTTTGACTTCTTTAAATTATTTAATCTTAATTACTATGTGATTGTTATTGTATGCTTAAGCGGCGGAACATAGCTGATCCTATTTTAACGTATTATAAACATTGTATACAGTATTGTTAACCTACCTATGATCCATAATAAAGAATATGAATATAGACTTCAATTGTTTTTGAACTATACGGGCAGTTAACTTTGACTAAAGTCGACAGGCAGTGGAAAGGCCGTAATTACCAACAACAGTTATACAGCAAGAGGAAATTAATTCCGAATGGTCATTCATACATATTAACTAACTCGTGTAATGGCAGAGAGTACTTTATTCAGTTACGGCGAATTGATAGAGAAAGATACTTATTAGTGTTGCTGTGCAGTAAGGGAAGTGGATGTTTTGAAAAACCTCCGGCTATTTAAAATTCAAAACGGTGAAGGAAAACATCGTGAGGAATCGCATGTCCTAGAACCAAAAATTTCTAAGACACCTACCAACCCGCATTGGGCCTGCGTGGTCCCTTTCATTGAGAGGATGTCTGTGTCCCAGCAGTGGGAACATTATCGGCTGAATATGCATGCATTATGCATTTGAAATCCTATTTGAAAATAGGTGTGTATGTTTTCTTGGTAGATTAGGTTTCAAAGATTTGCAGAAATACAACATAAATTAATTGAAACAAAGGACTAACGACTCATAATCAGCCCTTAGTGTTCCCACTGCTGGGACACAGGCCTCCTCTCGGTAAGAGGGAGTGGGCCTAATCCTGCACGCGAGCCCAGTGTCCAGGATATACATATAGGTTTTCTCATATCGTTCTCCTTCACCGTTTTGAGAGTAGTGATGAAATAATTTACACAAAGTAAAGCACCTGGCTGGGTCCGAACATAAGACCTACAGTTCGCAAGTCGCAGCCGTTACCACTAGTCACTAGGCAAACACTGCTCCTTGTATAAAAAAAAAAGTTACCCTAGGTAGGAACTTAATATAGTATTGCTCCGAAACGATGCAGCTGATTTTCCACCATCAAGTTATCGTCCAGAAAGTGCACTATGCATTCACAGACATTCATTGAAAACTCAGTACATCCACTTGCACCGCCGCACCACGCTCTGTTTGTCCGCATTTCTACGCGAGGTCGCGCGCACTGGTTCAAGGCTGCGTAATTATAATTAAACGGATTTGTACGCACCCGCTGACTGCGCGTGCGCAACCATTGATGTAAGTATAGACGCCAGCACATCAAGCTACTACAATCTGTCAAATTTCTTTAATAGACTTTCAACTTTATCGCTAAAGCATTAAGGTTCTAGATTGATTGGGAATATTTGACAGTTTCGGGTAGCTTGACCTGCTGGCGTCTGTACTTACGAGGAAAGTTTGGAAAAGGCATTAGCATATCTGTTTAGTTTGTGGAAACAGGCCGCAGGGCTTCAAATGACTGGATGTATGGCGATTGCGATGGCGCATACATAACATAATCAGCCATTAATGTTCCCACTGCTGGGACACAGTCCTCCTCTCTTCGAGAGGAAGTAGGCTGTAATCCACCACCCGGGCACAGTGCGGGTTGATAATGTCACATGTCTTCGAATTTTTTAGTTCTAGGACATGCCGGTTTCCTCACGATGTTTTCCTTCACCGTTTTAATACGCTCAGCGCCAAGCCCCATATGCCAATACCACTACACCAGGAAAATTCCCTAGGCCAGGACAACATTTTTTGTATACAAAATGCATGGAAAGTGTGCGCGTTAGCGATACACGGCGCTTAGACTGGAATGGTGCTTGTGTATCAAAAAGGATACACAAGTGTTTAGACAGTGTGTATCGCAAAAGATACACATGGCGCTGAGCTGATGAAATAAATTGCACAAAGTAAAGCACCTGCCTAGGTTCGAACCCACGACCACACAACAACGTCGGGGTTGCAACCACTGCTCTTAAACAAGTAGGTACCTACTGAATTTTTGCCATGGTACGAAACATGAGACATTTAATTTCAGGTTTCTTTATTATTCATTCAGCTTTCAAACAGCTGCAATGGCGCCTGTTCAGTAGTGCATGACGAAATAAAATATTGCTTTTTTCTAATCGTTGAATCTTTAAAATTGACCTCAGTGTTTTTTTATTATTTTAAGTAGAGTTGCAGGTGCATCTTTGAATCTTGCAGTCTAAATGACGACGATTATTTCATAGAAATTCAGTTGCACAATAGTGTAGTTGCCTGGGTAAAAAAATAATAATTATATTTAGTCTGTCAGTTAGATTATCGAAAAATAATGGAAACGTATTTTTTCTTTTGTCAATCAAACAAAAAATTCAAAGATAAAGCGCGTCAAAATTTGGGAGTGGGGGGTCGTGACGTCACGCCGAACTTTTACGGGCGATATCTTCATCATTTTTTATATAATTGACAAAAGAAAAAATACGGGTTCAATATTTTTTGATAATCTAACTGACGGACTAATTAGAATTTTTTCGGAAAATAGCCTATTGCTCATGTACCCACTTTTCTTGCTAACCCATTGCATTGTTTGTCAACAAAACCCACAAAAAACACGGAAACAAGACATCTAATTAATTCCATGCACATCTCCTTACGGCCACAATTCAAGGCTACACCAAACGTGTGACCTTGCAGTCTTATCTATGGTGTGACGTCACGGCCTTGCCAACATGGCGGTGATAACGTTTCAATTTCGAACGCGTATTATTTACGCATGAAACTGCTATGTTCAGCCGAAGTGTGACAAAATGGCGAATTGTAGTATTGTTTGAGGAATTTTACGTAGTTTTTTTTTAATGATAATTTTTAGCTTATCGGTGCGTTAGCTGTGATTAGACTTTATCTAGAACAACTGCTGTAAATAATGATTGTCTTGGGATTCGAACTAGGTTTGCTTAGAGCACATATTAATGACTAGTGTCTGCCCGTGGTTTCGTCCACGTGAAATTTCTTGTTTCCCCAACCCACCCCGTCGCATCGCATCGTGTCGCCTGCGTTATTTCTTCGTTTTCGCTCAGCTTTATTTCTGACATTTTTAATTTAGCACGTCTCATAAGGGTTTTAGCGTGATGTTAAGTAGCTTTCTTCAGAAAATGGGCTATCAAACGCATACAATTCTTCATTCAGGAAAAACCCTTGACAATCTTCCAAGGTAAGGTTTTCCAAATTTTCCTGTCATGTTCCTTTTAGAGTATTTGAATAGGACTTCCTCTTCGACGTTTTGTTCTTTGTCATCGCTTTGTTTTCCTGAGGAAGTCCTTATAAAAAGTCACTGAAAAAGGTTTCCTTTGATTTTTTGTGCGAGTACTGCTGTAGTTGTTTGTGACTGTGAGTTTAAAGTCTTTTAGGCGTTGTAAATGGATTTTTCTTTCGCCCGTATTACAGCACCTCACTCAAGATTCAAGCATTACATAAAACTAATTTCAATTAATTAAAGGGTTTTGTTTTAACCACCGTTTGATTTAAACTGTATAGCTAACATTTCATCATCTGTTTAGCCTTTTCCCAACTATTTTGGGGTAAGCTTCCAGTTTAACCGGATGCAGTGTTTTACATGGAGCGACTGCCTACTTATCTGACCTCCACAACCCAGTGACTGATGGGTAATACGAAACCCCTTGGTAAGACTGGTTATTAAATGGCTTCTGACCACAGCCACACGTAACGATTGTCAAAGATCCAACAACGTGCTTTCCGAGACACGGAGGGCTCTTCTTTTACTTATTGTGGTATAGTAGGTAATTTTATTTTAGGTGCATCGTCTTCACATAACTGAATGCAAAATATTGGAAAACATTTTAAAAGAGTAACACCACCTTTTGGAAGGGGCGACTAGAGTCAATTTTATTTTAATTTAATTTTTGACGTTCAAAAATGCCTTTTATGTGCCCATTTGGAATAAATAATTTCACTTTGAATTTCTTGGTATGTTAAGATCACCCATCCACGGGCCAACCGTGGCAAGCGTAGCTTAACCTGATCGATCGAACCGTGCGGCTGTTATTACTTAGCCACAAGCCCCTAGCTGACTAACAGCTAAGCTAACATTTATTTTAGAAAAATAGTATACTTATTTATACCCTCGGATCGGTCTGAGTGCCCACAATTTATTCAACGAAATCTCCAAACGGCTGGTTGACACTTCTCGTAACCGAAGGGCTAGCTTTTACCTTGGCCAGAGGCTGAGCATTGCCATACAACGTGGCAATGCCGCCAGTCTCTTGGGTACAGACGCCAGCACATCAAGCTACTACAATCTGTCAAATTTCTTTAATAGATTTTCAACTTTATCGCTAAAGCATTAAGGTTCAAGATTGATTGGGAAAATTTGACAGTTTCAAGTAGCTTGACCTGCTGGCGTCAGTACATTACCAGTCGACAGCGATGCGGTGGAATTTTTCGACGCTTAGTTATGTTAGGTTATTATATTTTAACAGTTTGTTAGTTAAATTAAATGGCAAACGACATCGCGGCAGGCCCAGACGGAGATGGCGGGATGAGCTGGACTCCTTTCATAAAGATGGGTCCTTGGCAGCTCTGAACAGAGAGAGGAGGAAGGGGACTAGGTCCCTACCTACTCTTTAGCCTTTACTGTCCCACTGCTGGGCAAAGGCCCTTCTTTGCCCAGCAGTGGGACAGTAAAGGCTAATAAAAAAAAAAGTTAATTTAATATGAGAAGTTTATCCAGTGTATATATTTTTATCATCTTTAAAAAATAGGTATCAACTTATCTCTATCGGTCTTCAACTTCTATCTATAATATGTATGTATTTACAAAAAAAAAAATTATATAAGTAGTTTATCAGCCATCTTGTTACCATAACACAAGCATTAGGTTGCTTAGCTTGGGACTAGATGGCGCTGTGTGAGATGTCCAGGGATATTATATTAACTTAGTTAAGTCAAGGTCCCAAAAACCGCAAGAATTTTGTTTCAAGCTGCTGTTAATTTATCAATAACGAACCACCAACTGTTGATCAATGTAACAAGTTATCCTCAAAATAGCAACAACAGAAGTTTTCCATTTACTTCATTGAAAAAAAAAAACAAGACAACTGTCAAAAGAAATTCAATTAAACAGCAACATAACCGTTACCCTATTATAGGAGTTATTGCTACTGTGAAACATTAATTAAAGATAACTAATTATTAGGTATTAATTAGTGATTACAAAGTAGCTCAATGTCGTATTCACAAGGCTTGTCTGTGAAGAGGTCAAGTGCCCCGTCGGTCTCGTGGTCTTAGGTGCGATTGCTGAGCGTGGGGTAGGGTTCGATTCCCGGGTCGGGCAAAGTGTTACTGGTTTTTTCCTTTACGAATTGCTCAGTAGTCTTGAGCTTGGTGGTGTGATACCCCCCTACTAACGGCGTCAAGAGTATTTTTAAGAGGTTAGGTAACAACGATGTCTGTGCTAGATATATTATTATGGTATTGATGGATTCCATGGGTTTTTCCTTTGGGAAGTTCTTAGTAACTGCCTGGAGTTTGGAACCTGGCGGTGTGATACCCCCATGCCTAGGAAGGCGTGTTAAAAGCCGTTGGTCCTGCGCCTGATCTTTCCCCGGTCGTGTCGGATTGCCGTCCCATCGGACTATGAGAGTAAATGAACAGAGAGTGCCCTCGTGTTTGCGCAGACACTTGTGCACTGTAATATCTCCTGCGTACCTGGCTAATCTCCGTGGAGGTTGAACACGGTAACCGGAATCGGTCTGGAATACTTAAAAGGCTTCTCTCCGAAGAGTCTTATTCAATTAAAGCCAGGTTTTAAATCGATACTTTTTAAATAGCGTGAGAAGACTTACAAAGGCAATGGGGTCGGCGTGTCGACGTCGCATAATTTAATGGAACTCTTTAAAGTATAGTTAGCGTCATGTTCGTGAACGGGCTCCGTCAGTAACTGCCGATCTATTCTTTATTAATCTCACCTTGAAAACTTAGGTGAAGTGAGCTCAGAGTGAATTTTCACTCCACCTGATGCTAGGGATTGACACACTTGACAGGTCACTCCAATCTCACTTCACCTAAGTTTTCACGGTGAGATTTTTACAGAATAGATCGGCTGGTCATCTCTTTGCTGCCATGGCTTATTTTAATTTAATTTAATATTTGATTTGTTTTTTATTTTTTTAACTTTTCATTACGGACGCTTTTAACGTTCTGCATCGTTCTCACATGCATAATTTCTAACATGAATGATGTAACCAATACTTTGTAACCATATTATTTAAAAGAGTGTCCATGGAGTTTCTTGCCCGTTCTTCTCCATAGGTACCTACTACGCTTTGGAATGGACAACTAGCTTCATTTTTCTGACTGACCGACCCCTTGACAGTTCAAAAGTGCCTGTAATTGGACGTAGTTTAGCAAAAAGGACTCAACCCACATTCTTCCCAATAACTCTAAAATTGCGTTAGTCTATGTAATACAACTTCACTCATAAAAATATTGGTATATTTGCCCTTATGTGACTATATTTCAAAATATTCCATATACAATATCATTGCAGCAATACACACCTAAGCTTAAAACCTCGATAGCTTAAAAATTACATTTTGTGGGTTGAGTCCTTTCTGCTAAACTACGTTCAATTGGTTTAATTGAAATAAATACTTTGAGGTTTAGTTTATAAGGTATCATTGTTTTGCGTTTGAAACCTAAAGACTAGAAGCAAATTAATTATGTTAGTTAAATTAGTTAAGTTTTGTGTTAAATTTGTTATTTTATTGTATTTTATTACCCCCTTTAAGCTGTGGCATTTGGTTTTTTATTTGTATTTTTATATTTTATTGTCTTTTGGTAGTGAGTTATATAGGTAATTTATGATATGTGCAAAGAAAAAAAACCGGCCAAGTGCGAGTCGGACTCGCCCATGAAGGGTTCCGTTACGTTACGATTTATGACGTATTAAAAAAAAACTACTCACTAGATCTCGTTCAAACCAATTTTCGGTGGAAGTTTATATAGTAATGTACATCATATATTTTTTTTAGTTTTATCATTCTCTTATTTTAGAAGTTACAGGGGGGGGACACACATTTTACCACTTTGGAAGTGTCTCTCGCGCAAACTATTCAGTTTAGAAAAAAATGATATTAGAAACCTCAATATCATTTTTGAAGACCTATCCATAGATACCCCACACGTATAGGTTTGATGAAAAAAAAAAAATTGAGTTTCAGTTCTAAGTATGGGGACCCCCAAAATTTATTGTTTTTTTTCTATTTTTGTGTGAAAATCTTAATGCGGTTCACCGAATACATCTACTTACCAAGTTTCAACAGTATAGCTCTTATAGTTTCGGAAAAAAACGGCTGTGACATACGGACGGACAGACAGACAGACAGACAGACAGACAGACAGACATGACGAATCCATAAGGGTTCCGTTGCCATTTGGCTACGGAACCCTAAAAAGGAGCTACGTCTGCCAACAAACTGCTTTGCAGTTTGGCGGAGGTAATATGTCTAGGTTAAAATTAGTTATGTGAATAAACACTTTTTCATTTTTCATTTCATTTCATTATTTTTATGTCAGTACTAAAAGTCCCTACGCAGATGGCGGGATGAGCTGGACACCTTCAACAAGAACTGGTCCTTAACAGCTTTGAACAGAGAGAAGTGGTAAGAGAGTAGTCCCGGTCTTCTTTATTAACTAGATTTTATTCGCGACTTCGTCCGCGTGAAATTTCTGGTTCCATCGACCCACCCCATCGCATCGCGTCGCCTGGCCGCGGTACTGCTTCGTTTTCGCTTACCGTTCTTTCTTAATTATTTTCTTTTTGCTCGGCGCAAGAGTTGTAGCGTGATGTTAAATAGCCTATAGCCTTCTTCAAGAATTCACCTATCAAATCCATTTTTTTTTTCAAATCCGATTGGTAGTTCCAGAGTTTAGTGCGTTCAAACAAACAAACTCTTCACAAACAAACAAATTATTGTGTGTCTATTTATTTCATCGTCCTTCAGCCCTAAAGCCAATATTTGGGTTATCAAAAAGCCTAATTTTTTTTATCTGCGCCTGTGGCAATGAATGCTAATTAGTTAGGCACGTGTCAGGCTGGGTATTAATGACTAGCATAATATTGTATACTTGTAGGCCATACAAATATTTGTTCCGTGCGGGAATCGAACCCGCGTCACGCAGTGCAGCACTCAATCGCTTAACCACTGCGCCAACCGTGTCGTCAAATTTCTTATTTGTTTTGTCATGTTTAGATATCGAAACCCATCACGTCTGTGGAGTTTCGCTAACTAATTAAATTTGACCCTGTATATTTTGTTACGAAACAATACAATCACACAACACCTCAAGAATGTCAATGAACGGCACGAGCCATGTTGAATATGATCACATAACGACCGGTGTCATGTCAGGTGGTCAAACACATTGACCACCAGCATTGACATTCCAAGTATCTTCTTACTACCTTTACAAGGCAACTAAGAAAATATTGAAACGTCCATTCAAACATGACACCTTAATAATATCTTTTAGGCATGTCAGCTTGATTGGGGGACAAACTCAAAGCATGTATTTCAATTAAACCATTTTGAATTAAACACTTTTGAATTGTCAAATGTCAGAAAGTTGAAGATTAAGCTACACATTCCAAAACGTAGATCTCTATGGAGAAGAACGGACAAAAAACTCCAAGGACACTCTTTTAAATCAAGATATTAATGAATGCCACTGATGCCGCAAGCAACGTCGCCACCTACTGGGCTCAAACAATATAAAATATCGAAAAAGCGTACCATCGACACGACAAGAACAAGATCAAGATACTACGAAATAATATCCCACTGGTATAGATACGACAAGTTAATAGCGGAGAAGACACTGCAAAGCATTCCCCCGGAGACCCCGAACCGCTTTCTGCCTCCCGAAGACGGAGTGTTAAAGAGAGATTCCACCCGATGGAATTTTTTCAGCCCTTTGACTTTCAAAGGGAAAGGCTGAAAAAATTCTGAGTGAAATGTTCGCTGAAAAAGTTTGTAAAAGAAAAACTAGACTATTTACGCTCTGATGTTGACGAAGACGCAACATTGTTAGATTTAATCAATATAGACCTGCTAGATAATAAAGGAATCAGAGATAAATCCACGAGTAATCAAGCTCCTCAACTGCAAGAAGTTCACCTATCAGTCCCAACGCAACGGCTTCTAGAAAATCCCATAAAAAAAACTACCGCAATAATGAATTTAAACCTCATAACGCGTTAAATAACTTCACCATTGTTTTTAATCATCCCCAAAAGGCATTTAAGTCGAGAATCATGAACATCCATCACGCGGCTAACTGTATGCAGTCCACAGTTAGGTGAGAAAGGGACGGGGATATGGGGAAGTGGTGCGAGGGACAAGGATGGAGATACGAGCGATCAATTTGTGCATGCGCAAGTGGAGTGTGAAGTTTTAGTAGGGCTGTCAAGGTTAAGTTTATTGGTTTAGATTTATTTTATTGGTTTAGTTGATAATGTTGATATTGATTGTAATGTGCTTTGGCTTGTTGCTACAAACGTGATATAAATTAGAAAGGCGAAGAGAGTCAGAACTAGGAACAAGGAGGGGCTTGTGGCTAAGTAATAGGTAACAGCCGCACAGTTCGATCGATCTAAGCTAAGTTAAGCTGCGCTTGCCGCGGTTGGCCCGTGGATCGGTGACTATCTTTACATACCGAGACCCCTCCGTGCCTCGGAGAGCACGTTAAGCCAACCCAGTCCCCAGTGGACTGGTTGTCAGACAGTTGTTGCGGAGGTCAGATAGGCAGTCGCTCCATGTAAAATACTGGTATACATCTGCATCTGTTTAGACTGGAAGTCGACCCCAATATAGTTGAGAAAAGGCAGGCAGATGATGATGAGTCAGAACAAGGAAATGTTGAGACAAAAAAAACTCTGTTGCATGGTCTTTATGAATTGAAAAGCAGATGAAGAACTAGTAGGCGAAGATAGATTGAATGCTCTTTGTTATGTACACCACCAACATTACCTATACATTTTCTAATTTTACAAGGGGTGACACAATGGGCAGTCTTATCGCTTAAAGCGATCTTACTACCAAACTAAAGTTTGGTAGTAAGATCGCTTACCCAAATACCCTCCCTCCCCTCCCTTCTCCTCTCCTCTCTCCTTCCCTTATTGTGTGTGCTTACCCAAATCTAAGCATTTATGCTAGATAAATCAATCATAATATTTTATTTCACATAAACCTACATGGGCAAGTATGAAACGTCAGAAAAAACACTGCTAGTTAGCTTTCCAATGGTGGTCCAGACAAAATTGTATTACAGAAGCTCCAAAATACGATGAATGAGAAGTAAGTAACATTTAGTGAAATCCAAACAACTTTTGCCAACCATATGCAAATCTTCCGCGCCGATGAATTACCTGGTCACTCCTCCAAAAAATCAAAAAAAAGAAACAGCAGTAACCTCAGGTGCCAGCCCTCACGTAAACTTGATCGTGCATGACGCATCGCACACACCAACACTGACACACACACCGTCACTGTGTGTGAGAGCACACACACATGCACATTACTTCCTGTACTTTTATGGTGTCCCCTTACAGAACGACTTAACTCGCGTTTGATAGGACTTGCTCTGTAGGTCCTGTATGTTTTTCTATCTCTTCTATAGAATTTTCTTGGCTATTGACGAAGGTTTTTGAAGCAAACGTACTGGTAGATTGAATTGTAAGCCGCCAGAGCGGGCTTTTAACTATATTTTTTGCACGGTTCTTAAAGAATGGCTGGGTGTTGCCAGAGTTCTAAAGATTGAATGGACTGTTATGTAGTGGTGCTGGCTTTGATTTTAAAGGGAAAATATATTGGAATTCTGATCAGAGTCTAGTTATTTGTTGGAGAGCAGTGGTGGCCCAGTGGTAACGGCTGCGACTTACGAGTTGTAGGTCATGGGTTTAAACCCAGCCAGACGCTTTACTTTGTGTAAATTATTTTATCATCATTGTTCTCAAAACGGTGAAGGAGAACATCGTTAGGAAACCGGTATGGTGCTAACCACACATTCGAAGACATGTGACATCTACCAACCCGCACTGGGCCCGCGTGGTGGATTACAGTTAAGTCCAGCCCGCTCCCTCTCAAAGAGAGACATGTGTCCCAGCTGTGGGAACGTTATAGGCTGAATATGCTATGCTATGCTATGCTATATTTGTTAGAACAACAATATAATTATTATTTCTGAGAAACACGATGAGAAAGAAATTGGAACAGTCTAGCCTTTTCTTAACTATGTTGGGGTCGGCTTCCAGTCTAACCGGATGCAGATGAATACCAGTATTTTACATGGAGACTGCCTATCTGACCTCCACAACCCGGTTACTGAGCAATACGATACCCCGAAAGGCTGACAACCAGTCTTATCAAAGATAAGACTGGTTGTCAGACTTTCGGGCACCCGTAACGACTGTCAAAGATCTACGAATGACAGCCAGGACCAGCGGACCCGGCTTCTCTTCTCTTTTTTCTCGGTTCGGTTAGCTGGCTATCCTCGGCTCGGTGGTTGCAGTTGCGATATCCGCGGCAATGTTGGGAAGGTCTACAATGCGACGGTCTCACTTATTTATTTATCAGTATTTTTTTGTTTATTTTTTGCAATGTTACTCAATATCACACTATTTAGACATATTCACATATTCGTTACTGTTTTTTAACTAACACATTTATATATTTATGTATGCATATGCACGTCACGTTGCAGTGTAAAACTGATTTACCTCCGTCACCCCACACATCAGGTCCAGTTGAAAACCAGCGTCAGGCACTATTGTCTGGCATTTTTGCTGAACTGGGCCTTTTTTTTGGCGCAGCCGTGAGGCACACTTTTCTGCTAATTTCTTACATCGGATTTCACACTTTTTATTTAATTTTTATTTTATTGTTTTTTTATCTGATGTATTGTGTGTCTTTTAGATTGTGCCAAATAAATGTCTTTTCTTTTTGTCTTGCTTTCAACGACTTAACGTAGTATCCGAGCCACGGAGGGGTCTTGATAAGTAATGGATGGTCACCCATCTACGGACCGACGGCGGCAAGCGTAGCTTAACAAAAATATGTGAACTATACCGATAGACATGATTCCATTCACCACGCTTGGTAAACGAGGACCGTTCAATTAAACCGTGAATATGAAATCAAAAAGAGAATTTTATAATTTTACCCTTCGTGATGTCGTTCGGTCTAGTGGTTTTATTACCATTTATTTAAATTCAGGCAGAGAGCTCCATTCTTTGAATTGTATGCAGCACAATGGTACTGTGGAATTATTTTATTAGCATTATTATCTTTAGGAGTAAATTGATCAGCTGTGAATCTGAGTTTAAATTGGTAATCATTAGCACTATCGGATACTAGTTAAGGTGGATGCTCCAACAAAAAAATTCTGTAAATACATATTTGTTACGGCCGCGAATCATATTTTAATCAACGTACAACTTAGTACTGACTAGCAAATTGCAAAAAACGTAAGAAAATTTGAATTTCGCGGGCTACCTTGGAGCATCCACCTTAAGTCGTTGTTCTCGGCTGTCATTATTACCGTTTTGCAATTGATCCAGCGGGGTAATTGCGTAACAGACTATCAGTAGCAATGAGTTTCATTGTGACAGTTCAACAACATTCATTGCGTTATTTACGTTGTTGAGAAAACACATTATTCCAACATATGGAGCAATGGATTAGCCATATCCTTCAAAATGATTCAAATTGAGAGTAATAGTGTTTAACGCAATTAGAGTGCTGGATTCACAAGTGCAACTCCTTAGCGTGGGGTTCTAGATTCGATCGCTGGGTTGGGCGAAGTGTTTTTGGGTTTTCATATTATGATATTCTTGGGTGCAAAGGTTTGTGCTCAATTATCACTTTCCCGAAATAACCACCCCTCCTCCTCTTAAATGGACCCCTTTTACATTTGACTTATACAAGCGAAGTGTGTGAATACAGGTCTAACCAACCCTACCTACCCCTTCTGGGTGTACTGCTTTCATACAGGGTGGCCGAGACATGGACGCGCAAACTGAAACCATGAATTCTAGCGTAGACGTTTTTCGTCGGATATAATAAAATAAGTTGTTTCATAGAAAAGTGTCACCTATGTGGTCAAAATGTATGGAGCAGCTAATTTTCTTTTTAATAACCGACGATTTCTTTTTGACGCCAGACGCCCTGAAATTTTTCGTCGGTTCAGAATCATGTACTGAATCCGTGGTAACAGGTTGCGCATCAATGACCCTGCCACCTTGTATAAATGTACTCACTACTCTAGAACCCATAAGGTCTTCACTATCAATTATCAAGTTTATGTTACCGTTTAGCTTAACCTTACAGCGAGGTCAGGCGCAGTGCGTACAGCGAACGACTTTCGGTGTTAAGGCTAAATAAAGTCATTCAGGTTAGGCAGAAGAAGACTACCTATTATGCAAAATCAATAATTAGTATTTAGTTCACTTTTTATCATATTTAACATGCTATTTGTGTCTATGCTCTTTGCGGAGAACAACCCTGAAATCGAAAAAAAACTGCTACGATCATTTTGTGTTCGCAAAATTCAACTCAAAGTAGGTTAACTGATTTAAAAACAGTTGGTTGTTGTACTCCAGAACCTTTCGGCCCCATCGACCAACTGTTTTGCCGGCAATGTGCCCTGCCCGCTCCCACTTAAGTTAGCCAATGCTTCGGGCATGTCGGTTTTGGTTCTCCTACGGATGTCTTCGTTGCTGATTCGATCACGTAGGGAAACCCCAATATAGACTACTCCATTGCCGTTTGGGTGGCTTTCAGCCTTCTAATAAAGCCCATTATGAGGGACCACGTTTCAGTGCCATAGGTCATCACTGGCAACACGCACTGGTCAAAGACTTTCGTCTTGAGACACTGCGGTATGTGGCACGAGAAGATACTGCGCAGCTTCCCGAATGCTGCCCAGCCGAGTCAGATTCTAAGATTGACCCTCTTCCTCGAAGTTGGACCTATCTAACTGGACAGTTTATCCTAGGTAAACATAATTGTCCAGTACCTCTTAGTTAATATTCCTCAACTCCAGAGCTTTCTATCCCCAGTTATTGTGACAAGCATTTCTGCTTACCTCTAAGTGAAAACAGTGGCATGTAGCAGCTGCCTGACAATGAAAGTCAGTGTTACTGTCAACAGCGCTTTCCACCAAACAATACTGAGCGCTTCCCATAATAACCGATCGTGATCGCTATTATAGATTGAGTTGCGGTTGCAGTTGCTAACGTGTGAACAACGCTAGTTTTAAGGACTGTATCAAGTTGGTTAATAGGACTAACATTGTTGGATTTGTGACTTTTTGATGGTCTGTTCAATCCCATATTATATTTTTTTCCTTAACTTCTGGGCCTGTGTGCCGACTATAATCACAATTGTACCTTTTTGAATGTGTACTTGGGTCGTGGGGCTTCTTCTATTGTCTCTATAACAAAATAAAAAGTCAGAAATAAAAGGGGTTCTCCAAACAAGAAAAGTGTTTTAAAAAAAAATATGTAGTGTTGTTAGTGTCCGGTGGTACGGAAGCCCTTCGTTTGAGAGTACGACTCGCACTTGGCAGGTTTTTTATTTTTGTTTAGCTTCCTTGTTCTACCCCACGTCTGCCATTCGTCGATCTTTTACAGTCGTAATGGCAGACGACTGGCAGGCACTAAAAATTTATCAAAAAATACATTTTGTAAAAATTTAACCATATAGTTACCATTTTTTAAAATTGGTTGAGATTAACTACGTATCAAAAAACCGGCCCTTAGTATGTACTTAATCATACAAAAAAAAAACAAAGATGGTTTCTCAAGAAAGTACATAGAAGTGAATAGTGATATGACTAATTGCTTAAATGGATTCTCCCCATTGTAACTAGAATAAGTTATTTAAGATGATGCAATAAACACATTTTATTTATTTATTTTATTTATATAACAGAAGAGTTTGTTTGTATAGTCACAGCACATGGTCAGAGTGAGGTCGTGACGGACGGAGGACGCATCCCAACCGTGACGGGACTGCGTCAAGTGCATGCTTGTGAAATTACTGTAGTTCTTGTTATCATAGTAAAATAATATCGTCTGCAGTGATGGCCGAGCCTCTCATGTGTGGGGGTAAAATTCGGATAAGTACCAATGTAACTTTGTCAATTCATGTTTGTACTTTGTGACATCGGTGCAAGAAAACATCGTGAGGAAAGCTGGACTTGTTATTAACTAGCTGTGCCCCGCGGTTTCACCCGCGTAAATTTCGATCCCGTGGGAATATCGGGGTTAAAAGTATCCTACATGTCAATTCTAGTTATAAGCCATCTGTGTGCCAAATTTTATCCAAATCCCTTTAGTAGTTCTTGCGTGAAAGAGTAACAAACATACATACATACATCCATACAAACTTTCACAGTTATAATATTATTTTTATATTGAAATTGACATATCTCGGGACCCAGGGGTCCCGGACCTTTGAAAGGCGTACCAGGGGCTGAAGCCAACTCGCAGACGCCCTTTAGACAATTTTAAATGATGAGGAGGCACCAACCGACCATTATCCCTGTATGCACCATGCAAGTGCACCCAAGGACATCCCCCGGTTGGTGCAGGACTATTGCAGAACATGGAATCAAAAATATACTGAGCTATGGGTGTGGGTGGCTATAGTAGATCGGTTACCTTGAACTATGGAAGGTCTATGTCCCCGCCTGACCAATGATAATATATTCACAGATAAAATGACAGGGGTTGACTTGCACACTCAATAATGGGTCCCCGAAAACGTTCGCTAGCACACAATGTCGTAGCAACAAAGGGGTAACATGTTCTGAGGTGCTTGTGAGGAGTGGAGTGGTATTCCACGGCTATCAGGACAATTCCGGAAGTACGGTCAATATACGGTTATTATATATTATTATTAGTAGGATTAGGATTAGTATTAAGTATTAGGAAGTAGGATATATGCCTGAAATCGCTAACCCGTCTTGGGTAAGCGTGATCAATGCTCATGCCTTCTCTGTATAAGAAGAGACATTTGCCCTGTTGGGACATTGATAGGCTGGTATTATTACAGGGTGGCAGGACGCTCAACCTGCTAGTAACCCATGGATTCAGTACATGATACTGAACCTGCGTTCAAATTTACCATCGGTTATTTAAAAAATATTTTCTGTTGCAACTGTACAACAGATGTCTCTACAATGTGTTTTCCTGACGCGTCTTATTTGGTAAACAAACACGGTACGGAAATCACGAGTTTTCACAACATTCGCACACTAAGTTGGGTATGAATGTCCTGGATCTTTGTAAAAAACAAACGATGTGAATGACATTCATGACTTCGCTTTGATCATATTATTATTTGTTTACCAAATAATACAGGTACCTAAATAAAAACACACTTTTCGAGTATCGTTATACATTGAAAACACTTCCACACAATAGGCATAACGGACTGTCCGTCATTTCTATTGTGTGGATGTGTCCCCCTGTCATGGGTTTGCATGGAGGGTGAGGAAACCGTTGCGCATGTGCTCATTGAGTGCACAAACGTCACCCAGATTAGGTCATAAACCCTCGAGATACCCAGATTTTACACAGATGTGTAAGATCTGGGTGGGTGGGTTTATGTTGAGAACATCTGTTCTCAACAGGCCAGGAGACGTTTTCAACTTCTGGAGGAAGGTGGGCTGGCCCACGCACAATGGTCCACTTGAAGGACTAAGTGCGGAAACCAAACCTAACAAGTAAATACATGGACGCTCTTATTAAGCGTCATATTTTAAGCGTTTCCAGGATCAGAGGTTAATAAATCCTACTAATATTATAAACGTGAAAGTTTGTATGGATGGATGGATGTTTGTTACTCTATCACGCAAAAACTACTGAACGGATTTGGATGACATTTGGCACACAGATGGTTTATAACCAGGATTACTATATAGGATACTTTTTATCTCGATATTCCCACGGGATCGAAACCTATGCGGGTGAAACCGCGGGGCGCAGCTAGTAGCAAATAATTATGTAGAAAAATAAACAACTTATTCAACAAATTACCTTCTACCACAGGAGTCAAGTCTAGTTCAGAGATCAAAACAATATCACCGGTGATGTCCCACACATGATCATCATCTAAGTAATGATCACCGAGTAATAACACTCCAATCAACGTCACGCGCGGTTGGTTCAGAAATTATGGCGACCTTGGTGTACTGTGTTTTTATGTCAACCGTGATGATTGTTAGGCTGTGGCGGGTGAGTTTTTGTACTGTTTATGTCATGGTGGATTTTGTTTTTGTTGTTGAAGAGTTCGGTACAAGCCTTTAATATTTTTTTAGCTATGATACGTTGTCGTTTTTGAGACACAGTTTAAAGATCTTTAGGTGACCGTAACGCGCACTTAAGTCACGCTTTTCGGTGATGTAGGTGCGGGCGGACTTAGGTGCAACTGTGTTGTGTAAAACAACCGATTTAAAATTTATATCAGAACCGCGGGTGTACTTTTCAGATCTGCCTAAATTTATTGCAGTTATTAACAAACAACAGACACAGAACACAGACAGACACACAGATCAACAGACAGATTAACAGATTATCTGTTCTGTGGGTATACCTACCCATACTTATGTATTATATTATATTATACGAGTGACGACGTCAACGAGAGTGCGAGAGTGTGTGTGGTTTTAAACCGAATCAAATTGATGATTTATATGGTTTGAAAACAATGAAAAAAGTGTATACATACCAATATAGAGTTTTTAACTTATCAATAGAGTTTTTATAACTTAGGCAGGTAATACGCTTGCTCGGACGGACCAACTAGAACTAAACCCGCTAAGTATGTCAATATCAGTATATCACACATTTAAAAAATCTTTCCACAGTTTACAGGTACTCCGTCATACCCCTACCTCGGTAAAATCAAGAAAATGTAGTTATAATTTTTTTTTTTTTTTTTGAGGATGGGAAATCATCATATGACCCCTCTCGCTCTGGGTGGAGCGGAAGGGAGTGTCAGACTCTTACTGACTAAAACCCACCCGTGTTCCTTCCTTAGCCCTTTATGTTCCAGGGCAGCGGTAACCTTAAGAAAAACATAGTCACACCAACCAGAGTTAATATAGTAGAGCATTGCTCTAAGGATCAAGCTGTAGAAATATAATTATAATGGGTTGCCTTCTAAGCTAAAGATCCTGATTTATAACACCCACTTGTTTAAAACAAAATTAAAAGCCTTTTTGTTAGAAAAATGTCTGTACAATATATCGAAACTAATGTCACACAATAGTACAGACGCCAGCACATCAAGCTACTACAATCTGTCAAATTTCTTTAATAGATTTTCAACTTTATCGCTGAAGCATTAGGTTCAAGGTTGATTGGGAAAATCTGACAGTTTTGGGTAGCTTTTATGTGCTGGCGTCTGTACCTAAATGAATTACATGTTAATTTTTAATCACTTGACATTAAATAATCTAGAATATTTTGACATTAAATTGAAAACTGTTTGACATTATATCTTTAACCTGGTTGACTTTATATTTAAAAGTGACTTTACATTAGATTTTAAAACTGTTTGACATTATTTTTAAAACGATTTGGCACTGTTTTTGAATTTCACTTGGAATGTTAATTAATAATTCATAGTTCTTTGCATTTGTTTTGTAAATTGCATGTGTATATTATATTCAACACAATGTATATTGTTTTTATGAATAAATTAAGTAAATGAATGAATGAAACCATATTAAATCGAAAAAATGGTTTATTTCGGTTTTAAACGGTTTTTTCGTTTTAAACAGATTGGTTAAATCGGTTTTAAACCGGCCTTACATCTATAGTTTTGGCGCAGCCTGGAAGAGGCCTATGTCCAGCAGTGAACTGTAATAGGCTGAGTTGATTAATTAAGTTAGTTGCCAGCCCGTTCTTTTCATGGTAATGATAGCATTAACTCATTAACTATTTCAATGGTCTTCATAGCACCCTTTCTCCCAGTCTAGTTTTAGATATTGCTCGTTGCACGAAAGAATTTTAATTGGCTTTTAAGAAACAGTTGATTATTATACTGATTTTGACTTAATTAGGTCTAAATAGGAATCGATTTGTCATGGAAATTGACAATCAAAAGTTACCTTTTCTTCAGTGGCCATTTAAACGCTTAGAAAATTCTAATGTATAGAAAATATAAATCTAAACCAGCAGGGAAGTCACGTGTTTGTCTATTGACTATTGTTCAGACAATTTAAGTTGTCAGAAAGAATAATAGGTCTATGCAAAACATGCTCGTCAAAAAACTCGGGGCATGCTAAAAATCACGCGGAGTCACTCATTTAGAAATAAAATGAATATTCATTTACTGAACAACCAAGCAAAAATCATCAACAGAATTTACCTTCAATTTCTCATAAAATATGTACATATTATTACAATGAGACTCTTCATAAAACCTCCTTTAATATGTATGAATAACGCCGCCATTTTGAAATTCGTTAAATTTCAAACCATCGCGTATTTAACTGCCAAATTATGCTCGGCAAATGAGCATATTAATATAGGCACAAAAAGTTCTTACATCCGGGTCTTCTTAGGTCTTATTTCTTATGTTATGCTTATGTTGTTTAGTTTTTTCAGGCACTGTGGGCCTAGCGCGAACGCGTGACCTAAATGTAACGTAAAAACGAACAATCAAACATAATATTTACATAACTACATTTTTCTTTCTTTTCTATCCATGGCATACCTACTGTCCGCCATTTTGTATTTTTTTTTCAAAATGGCGGCCAAGCATGGATACTTTAATAAATCGATAGCTGTTATCAATGAAAAATTTGAAAAAAAAAAAACAAAATGGCGGACACTGTAGGTAGGTACGCCAAGCTCCATATGAAAATCATCAATCCCCTTTAAACCTAAATTTTAATACCATTGAATAGTTGTGTATTCGATTAAAAAATCGCTCCAATTTTCGTTAAATTTACGTCGCGCGTTCGTGCTGGGCCTCTGATAGTTCAAGGATTGTTTGTGCATGTCTGATCACTTTTTTTTAGGGTTAGCGAGATCATTGCGTTTGACCGTTTTTGTTTGTGCTTCGATGGATCGTAATTCGTAGGTCATCATTTTATTATGCCAATGCAATTAGCTGATTATTGACAAGTGGTAGACACATAATTATGTATAGATTTGTTTTAAGTAGTAGGTAGATTTAAGCTACTCATGGCAAGTCACGAAGGATATCTTCAAGCAGTATCACATCTGTACTAATATTATTAGTAAGCTGAAGAGTTTTTTTGTTGTTTGTTTGAACGCGCTAATCTCTGAAACTACATGTCGGATTTGGAAAATTTCTTTTGCCCTTGATAGCCCAATTCTTGAGAAAGGCTATAAGCTATTTAACATTACGCTAGACCACTTAAAAGCCGAGCAAAATGAAAAAAAAAGTCAGAAAGAACGCTTAGCGAAAATGAAGTAGTAGCGCGGGCAGGCGATGCGATGCGACAGGTTGAATCAGGGAACAAGAAATTTTCCGCAGAGATCATGATCCATCTTCCAAAACCAGATCATAGAAAAGGACCACGTATGCACCCTTGAAATTCTTCTAAAGGCGAGATGATCTTATGACTGTCTATAATAGCTTCTTCTTCATTTCTTTGTATGTCGTCTTCGTGCGTAATTGGTTAATCACATCCACTGATGAGTGGATGGTGATTAACCAATTATGCTTGGTGTTTTATACATTCCGCATTCCAATTAACAAAAATGATTCACTGCCTAGAAATTCGTTCATAGGCGAAAACTAAGTCGTGAATTCGTGACTTTTGATTTTTTAACACACAATGTCTCCCATGATCCTGTGTGCATGTTATTTGTTATTCCAACTGGTGATTATGAAGGCTGTTCAGAAGCAAATGAAATTGCTCTAGAAGAGAATGCTGCTAAACTAAGACTTGAGTGGAGCCCTTTGACCACCAGTAAAACTGTAAATGAAAGAGTTGAATGTCGAGCTAACTCCTGTGTGTTAGGGGTCGAGCCTATTGCCATAAACCCAGACTTCAGGCTGCTACTGAGAAATTGCTGACGACAGTTTGCCCGACCTGGGAATCGAATTCAGGACCTCACGTTCAGCAGTCGCGTTTGCGACAACTAGACCAACGACGTAGTCTTCCGAACTCCTCATCATAATCTGCCGAGCCTTTCCCCAACTACATAGGGTGTTGAGGTCGGCTACCAGTCTAACTGGATGCAGTTGAATACCAGTATTTTAGGTGGAGAGATGGGCAGTTCTGTCTGAACTCCACAACCCAGTTACTGGGTAATACGATACCTCTTAGCAGTCTTCCGCACTATCATTATATAGTCTGACGATACTATCTTCTACATCTCAGTATTACATCTCAGCCCTGTTTTTGCCATTGTTAGCTCCAAAGAGCGTCCATTACATACAATTATGTAGGTACTCGTTTACATAAGATAAGGCGCCTTGTTCAGTCGCCACTGAGAAGAATAATATTAACTTTATTTAATTAATACGTGGTGGAGCTGGTTGTCTAAGCAGATTAGCTGGGATTTTCATTATTTTAATGTGAGTAGGTATTGCAGGTATATTTGAAGGTTAGTTTCGAGCTCGATCGAGCTTCCACTGTCATTGAACAAAGATTCATTCACGAGAATGAACAATTTCATCACATGAAGAAGTTTCACCAAATAGGATTTAAGCAGAAATGTAGTGCAGTTATCATAAGAAAATTACGATCAACATTGAAACTATCTTTAAGGTACAGCCAATTACACATCAGTGGTAACAAATTGACATTGATAGCGCCTTTATGTCGTACTACTAAGCGTGATTTTTGTAGTCCAAGTGTGACTAATAATGTTGTCTGTCTGTACCTAGATTATCAAGGTTAGTTTATTTTCTATTAATGTTAAATGCCGTTTTCTGAAACGCCTTATTCTTCAATTAAGGCTTTTATGAAAAAAGGAATTTTGCTAATAATATAATCAATGTAATTTATTAAATTGTCTGGTCTCAGTCTCAATCTGTCAAAAATATCTCTAAAATTCCTACATTTTTGACAAGTTTTTCATATTGATTGTCGCTGAGATGTGATTGGGACTAGATTTGAACGTTTTTAATTAGGTACGGGAATTGGCCTTCAGGTGTCACATCTCATGTAAAGTCATTTGATTGGCTTTTGTGGTTCGGTCAACCAATCACAACAAAAAACATTAAGGGCTGATTTTTCCAACTTCAGATAATTTTATCCGAGGAATAATTTTGAATTTTTGACAGTTCTTCCGCACAAAATGTTGCTGAAGAACTGTCTGTGTATGTGAGTTTAAATGTTTGTAAACGCACCCACGATACAAGAGTATTTCCTAGTGTGGGGCAACGTTTTTAAATAAAAATAAACTAAGACGTCAATTTTATTCCACGAATAAAAAATATCTGTCGATTGAAAATCAGCCCTTAAGCTTATTTTATTTAACCGATGGATAACTCCTAGATCCTCATTAAAATATTTAACTATAATTTTCATATTCATAGCCCCCGCAAAGCTGTGAAGTTTATTGCAGTGAAAATTATGACAAACGTGCGGGTCGCCAGGTCACCGGTCATAGAGGAGAAAACGGGATACTTTATGACTGTTTCTAATAGACCTGCCGTTCTTGTTAACGGTTTCTGAGCTAACCAGAGTTTAATTTTTCGACCTATCGTAAAAATAAACTCCGTTTACCTCAGAAACCGCTACTACTGTAAGGCACCGCACGCCACACTACCCATATCATCATTCACACAGTCCATCCATCGTTTCTTTGGTCTTCCCCTACTTTTATAGCCATCGATATTCATAACCAAAACTTTCTTCACGACATTTTCCTCATTTCTCCGTATCACATGCCCATACCATGACAACAGATTTCCACACAACTTTTCAGTTACCGGTGCCACTTTCAGACTTCCTCTTATGTACTCATTTCTTATTCTATCCATTCGTGTAACACCACACATCCCTCTTGGCATTCTCATCTCAGCTGCATGCAATTGCCTTTCATTCATCCCTTTTGTGGCCCAACATTCTGATCCATACAAGACACAGGTCTTTGACACACCACATTATGATTAAAAATTCTAGTGATCCAAATGTTTGAATTACAATAACGTTATTATTTACTACGTCAACTAACTTTGACTTATCATAAAAAATAATCAAGTAATCCCTTAGGGTGGACCTTTTACTTTAAATCATAATGTGGCACCACAGCTGAAGTGCAAAAATGCCAACTAACTTTTGGAGGCTACTGTAGGTACAAATGCCTATAACTGTTGTACAGACGCCAGCACATCAAGCTACTACAATCTGTCAAATTTCTTTAATAGATTTTCAACTTTATCGCTACAGCATTAAGGTTCAAGGTTAATTGAGAAAGTTTGACAGTTTCGGGTAGCTTGACCTGCTGGCGTCTGTACGTGATGCAGGTGACCACAAGGACATAAACCACATCAGTCTCATCTGGTAAACAAAGCATGTGCTGATTGCCAGTATTTGTGCATAAAATTAACTTAACCGACTGTGCTCGCTCACAAAGAGGTAATGGTTAGCTTACACGTGCTAACGCCACATAACTATAAGTTGTTGTTGGTATAAGGTATGGAGTTATTTACTTAGCAGCTTAGGTTTAACTTAGCATACTGAACAGGTAGTTTATGAGAGTAAATACATCACAAATGTAAGTAGGTAGTAAGTTATGTAGATGTTTTCATAACCTGTGCAACCTTAACATAACATAACGCTTGTAATCCCCGATGGGTTAGGCAGAGTTTTATCTGTATAGCAGACACCTGTATGATGGAGAGGGCTATGCTTGGAGTTTACCTACGTGATCGACTCAGAAATGAAGAGATCCGCAGGAGAACCAAGGTAACTGACATAGCCCGACGAATTGCCAAATTTAATTGGCAGTGGGCAGAGCACATTGCTTTCAGAACAGATGGCTGATGGGGCAGAAACGTTCTGGTTCGAGAAGTACAGAACCGGTCGAAGTGGAGGTGCTTGGGGCAGGCCTACGTCCAGCAGTGGACATTTCGGCAGAAATGATGATTAATGATGTGTCTATGTATATACCGGGCACAAATTCAGAGTCCGGGCTGCTATTGACATATTTCTGTAGAAAAAACCCAATGACATTTTGCCCGACCCGGGAATCGGACCCAGGGCCACATGCTCAGCTGTAGCGCTTACGACCGCTAGCCCAACGAGCCAGTCTATAAATAGATAATTATTCAGTTCTATGCATTTCTCAGAAAAAAAAGAACCTTGGATAACTCTGCAAAAATACCTGTAAGTAGGTAAGTATTTTATTGTTTAAATTGTTAGAAATGTCTAGTAATAACATTCCTGTTTTGTAAACACTGAATTACTGTGTGGTGACTGCGTTTACAGACACGGAATCTTATGGATTTATCACAACAAACAGAAAACAGAAACATCGTATGAAACAATGTAAGAGAGTAAGTATATTGGGGTCGGCTTCCAGTCTAACCAGATGCAGCTGAATACCAGTATTTTTCATGGAACGACTGCCTATCTTACCTCCACAAACAACCAGTCTTACCAGCCCCAGCAGTCTCGACATTCATAGCGATCGCTTAACGACCGAATTCGGTCGCAAAGTCCCCGAATTGACAGGTGAAATGTATGGAGTGACAGGACTTTGCGACCGAATTCGGTCGCAAAGTCCCGAATTGACAGGTGAAATGTATGGAGTGACAGGACTTTGCGACCGAATTCGGTCGTAAAGCGATCGCTATGAATGTCGAGACTGCTGGGGCTGGTGAGACTTGTTGTTAGTGACTTTTGGTTTTTCCCGTAACGACTGTCAAAGATCTATGAATGACAGCCGCGCCCAACGACTTAACGTGATTTTTGAGGCTCGAAGGGGTCTTGATATTATGTAATGGATGGTCACCCATCCACGGACTGGCCGGGGCAAGCGTGGCTTAAACTTTCGATCGAGCCGTGCGGCTGTTATTATTTAGCCAGGAGCCTATGTGAGAAAGTATGGTAACATATTCTGTTAAGTGATAACATGGAAATGGATGCACTTGAGCATTCGCTAAGAATACTACACTACATATTTGTCTGAAAAAAACCAAGTACAGCGACCACAAGTGACGCAAATCGCCCATAAGCCGGTCGATGCCAGTCAATACGTACTTACATAAATGCTGCGCGATCGCAGATCTTTATACAGCTTTTATACAGGGTTATTTTTAGACCAGCCAAATTTAAGGATGTGGTACAGACCATCAAACTGAACAACTTTCTCCATGGGACAAATAGCGTAATCGAGAAAATTTTATCAACTGTCCCATACTTCAACACCTACTCGACCTAAATGTAGGGAACGGCTGAATTTTTATTCGCGATTACGATGTTGGTCCCATGGAGAAAGTTGTTCAGTTTGATGGTCTGTACCACAACCTTAAATTTGGCTGGTATTTGAAAAATAACCCTGTATAGTGATAGATACTATCTAGATTAATCTAGATTTTCTTCACATCCTATTGAGAAAGTCATCTGAAACAACAGTTAAAATAAACATATCAGGGGCCTTACCACGAGCTCTTAACGCGATCCAGTTTAGGCTGTTGGAAAGAGACAGAGCTATACAAGTCGTCTAGCGCCATCTCGATCCCTGAGCGTAAATTGAATCGCGTTAAGAGCTCGTGGTAAGGCCCCTGACGGTGCAGCTAGTCTCACCGCCTCGTATGTTACAAAGTCCAGCCTATAACATTCCCACTGCTGGGACACAGGCCTCCTCTCTTAGAGAGGGGATGGGCTGTAATCCACCACGCGGGCCCAGTGCGGTTTGGTAGATGTCACATGTCTTCGATTTTTTTTTGGTTCAAGGACATGCTGGTTTCCTCACGATATTTTCCTTCACCGTTTTAAGAGCAGTGGTGATGAAATAATTTAGACAAAGTTACTGGAATAACTGAAAAGGTCGGATAAGAGTGACACTGGATGGTGACAGTTATTCTAGCAGAGCGTTGCATCGCATCGGTGATTGCGTGGCGGCTGTCTTCCGAAGGCCAATTTCCGTACTTAATTAAAAACGTTCAAAATCTAGTCGCAATCTCATCTTAGCGACAGTCAATGTCAAAAATTTAGGAAAAAAAGAACGCTCACAGTCTGATCTCAGTCTCAACCTGTCAAAAATACCTCGAATTTATACAAAATTACACATACATAATTCAAAATTGTTTTGACATTTGTTTGTCGCCGAAATGAGACTGCCACTAGATTTTAAACGATTTAAATTACGAGAATTGGCCTTCTGATGATATTGAAGCTGCTGAACCAGTAACACGATGACCACTCCTGGTAAAGGCTCCTGCAGTGCGATTCTGTAACCATCTCACCGTGAACTCTCATCTTAGGTGAACTGAGCGTGGAGGGAGCTGTCATTCCAACTAATGCTATGTGATTGACACTATTGGCAGTTCATTCTAAGCTCACATCACCTAACTTTTCACGGTGACATTTTTACAGAATCGATCGGCTGTGCCTAATTCTTTACGAGTAGCAGTAGTAAAGATTTAAGAAAAACTACATTAACTCTTATCGTTCCGCGCAAGTAGGAGGAACGAGTGTGTGAAGTTAGACCGTGCTTGTAAACGGTTGAGTAGCAATCACTCAGTAATCTGAAACTAATACCTCACAGTAATACTACTATTATGTAACCTTTTCGTTATTCATTCTTGCTCTGCGTTCTTGTTGAAAACTATTCCCGTGCACAGCGGCGGCGAACGGATGTATGTTTGTATCAAAGACTACAATAGTATGGTTTGTATTGCAGCTACACTATTGTTGCGCGCCACAAGATCCTTCTAGAAATTTCGATGCTAGAACTTTCTAGAACTATCTACATCTGGTCAGTCGGGGGTATATACTCGAACCTTCTAGATGTTCCTACAATAGAAGGTTCTAGAACTATCTGCGGCACAATATAAGGCCGGGATAAGCCACGACCGACACAGAGTTGGAATAGCGATACAAGCGAATACATCGAAAGCGATCTTCAAGTGCGACTTAAGTGCAATTGTGTTTTATAATTAGTGTGTTTGAGTTGTTATTAGTGTTGTTCAATTAAAGTGTAATTTTTGGTAATTTATGTCGGCAGTTTTAACTGTCACGAACCCCGAAGCTCGTAACACTATAATATTTCTCTCAAACCATGATTGACACTGCAGGAATGGAATAAGCTTTTCCCAGTCAGGAATTTCAGGATTCTTCACAATTTTTAGCCCAAAAAGTGAACACCGTTGTGAAAATACAATATACCTATCTAATGGTGCACAAGATACAGAATGTGCCTAGTTTGGGACCAACCATACCTCCATATTGTAGTTTTGAATGATGAAATAAACAATTTTTACTTTACTTTTACAATGGCAGTCAAAACATTTGGAAATATTTAAGTAGCCAAAACTAGTATTTCACTTGAATTTCATCACCAAACTATTAGTTTTTCTTCATGTTGGGGGTAGCGTTGCCAGGCGTCCGGATAAAGCCGGACATAGGTAGGCTTTTTGATTGCGTGTCCGGCCAAAATAAACGGTGTCTGGCTTGTCCGGCTTTTGTTAGGCTTTTTACATTTTGCAAACGAGCGAGCGCCGATGACTGATTATGACAATAAGTAAAAAAGCTTGATTTTACATACAATTTTTTTGTCGTCCCTATAAATACTGAGACACAAAATCCTCAATAATGTAGGGTGTCCGGCCTTTCTACCCAAATGTCCGGCCAAACTGGCTGGTCTGTCCGGCTATTAGGTTTGGCGACCTGGCAACCCTAGTTGGGGGTAGGATATAACACGGTTTTTACCAATATCTCAACCTGGCTTTTTCCTAAGCATGTTGGGGCAGAATTCCGGTAGGTCACGGACTCACGGTCAACGCCAGCGCATCAAGCTACCCGAAACTGTCAAATTTTCCTAAAGAAATTTGACAGATTGTAGTAGCTTGATGTGCTGGCGTCTGTACATACAATCCAACTCGCATGATTTTTACCAAGATGACTAGGTATCATCTGGTCTGCTAAAAAGGAAAAAAAAAAGTAAACGCAAAAGTTCATCCTTCACAGAAAAATTCTCCTCAAGCCACTAACCTCCTAACTGATACTAATTTAAACTTAAATTCTATTTTCAACAAGACCATTGAAGAAAAAGACTTAAAACTAACATTCTCGCATACTTCCCCAGCCCATCACGTCACGCCGACAAACGCGAACAAAACTTTTTGCGTTCGTTCGTCAAGTTAAACAGCAATTACCTTTTAATTATAATAGACAATGCTGGCAGTCCGGAGAGCCGGCTGACCTTGGCATAGAGACTGGTGCCAGTTAGCTAACATAGCATAGACAACAACATGAAAGGAGCAGAAGGTTCACTGGAAGATCCCACGTGCCAAAATAGAAGTTTTAAAACTGGTCACTGAGTTTTCCATAAATACAATGAAGATATTGTGCGAAGAAATGTTTGAATACAACAACAAGACACTAAATAGATACAATAATATTGAAAACGTCATATCAAAATTTAGTTTTACATCGAAGAAGCGAAAACAAGTTAGGGTTTAGTAGGGAGGGATCTACTGTCCTTAATAGAAGAAGATCCAAAATGATTGGTGAATTATTTTCCTGCCCCCGAATTGCGTAAAACACTATCAATCTTAATCAGAATCATTTTGAAGGATATTGCTAATCCATTGCTTCATATTATATTCGAAAAATGTGTCTGCTCAACAACGTAAATAATGCAATGAACGTTGTTGAACTCATTCATCAGAAAAGTCATTGCTACTGATAGTCTGTTAATTGTTGGGGCAATTGCGTCCACCGCTGTACCTTATATTACTCTATATTGTTTGTATTGCTTGTTATAAATTGCACTTTACAGTTAGCTGTAATTTTGACTTCTCCCAAAAAGTGATATTAAGGGTCATGTTTACAGATGACTCTGTAGGCTAGTACCTCTCTCTGCATGTTGACTCTGTAGTGGCTCTGTAGGTCTGTGGGTAGCATCCTAATTTAGGTGGAAAGGAAGACTAACGTCTTCCTTTCCACATAAATTAGATGATGATGCTACCCATTGTCCACCAAAAATCGAGTAATCATGCGAGAAAGATGAAGGATGATAATTATTGATCTTATTAAGTTGTGATGAAGTGAGCTTTCTGTAATTTCATTTTGTAACGGCAGGACTAAGCAAACGTAATTACATACTTATTTGTCTGGCGTCGACGTGTTTGTTATTAAAATTTAGCTGAAGATGGTTTTAAATGTATTAAGACGTCATCATTCAATTAAATAATGCTCAGTTTCGCAAGTAAGATTACTTTTAGTAATAATTACATGGGTAAGTACTATAAACATAAAGTAAAAATAAAACCTCTAGGTCTAGGTAGGTCTGCTTAGCCCTTTCTCAACTATGTTGAACCATGCTGGGGTCGGTTTCCAGTCTAACTGGATGCAGTTGAATACCAGCATTTTACATGGAGCGACTGCCTAACTGACCTTCACAACCCAGTTACTGAGTAACACGATACCCCTTGACGAGACTGGTCGTCAGAATTTCGGTCTCTCTTCTCTCATAAAATCGAAAAGGAACTAACATGGGTAAAATAATTTTCGCCCATATGCATAATTAGGTACCTACACGAACTGCTATTATGCCAAAACATCACCCATTTTCCCCTTTTGATAACTTTAATCCGTCGCCATTTTGGCCTCCTGATGATAAGAAGGTAACTATATACATACCTGCATATGTAGTAGCAATACGTGTGACGCCGCGCTGGTAGATAATGCTATTGAAAATGGGCGCTATCGCACACAGGACTATAACTAAAACCCCTGAAACGTTAATCACTTTTTCCATTACTTGTGTGTTTCGCCACCAACCCGCACTGGGCCTTGTTCCTCTCGTAGAGATGAAGAAGGCTTGTGTTCCAGCAGTGAAAACATTATTGTCCGAAAAGGCATATCATCCAAAAATTCAGATCCAGTAACTATCAGAAAAGTCACAACACGTGGACACACATGCAGCGGACAGTGGACTTAAAACATATCTGACTAAATGTAGATTACACTTTAGAGTAGATTATACTTTTTTGATTAGAATAAATTAGAACACACCTAGCAGAGGCATGGCAATAATTTTAACAATTCAACAACATTCATTGCGTTATTTACGTTGTTGAGCTGATACATTTTTCGAACATATGAAGACATGTGTTGCAAACTCCTTGGTTGTGGTTAACTTTTTAGAAGATTTTTATAATTTTTATTTGAATGTATTCTTACCTTTTTACTATTGCTTCTTCTTGTATCTGTAAAAAGGTTTGGTATTTTATGTTATATTATTAATTTTTCCTTTAAATTAGAGTTTTGACTATGAATGTCTTTGAATTTTTTTTTTAAATTTGAATTTTGAGTATGAATGTCGATGGCTATAAGAGTAGGGGAAGACCAAAGAAACGATGGATGGACTGTGTGAATGATGATATTGTTAGAAAGGGGGTGACTGTCGAGATGGCGGCTAATAGAGGAGTATGGAAGAAAAAGAGATGTTGCGCCGACCACGAATAAATTGGGATAAGGGCAGGAGAATGATGAAATGATTATTAATTTTTCCCACTAAAATCCTAATATCACACTGAGCTTTATTTTATTTCATGCCACTAACCACTAATACATAGTCCATTTCCATCGCCTTCAACATGGATTAACAATATCCTTCAAAATGATTCAGTTTGAGTCTGACAGTGTATTACGCAAGTAGGGCAGACAACTTCATCTTTCTGAATGTCCAACTCCCATTAGACAACTCAAAAGTAACCGTAAATGGTTTAATTCAAATAAATGCTTTGGGTTTTAGTTTGATTACCAAGCAACCTGTCACCTGCACCTCCTATTTGTAAACACACCGCGTCACATCCGGGCCCCGGACGGACTACCAATAGATAGTGTATTGTATATGGGTTCACTCACTTCCTTTAATTCTAATCCTGTCATAATGTGGAAGGAATTGATTGTGTTATGTCATATGTTTGGTTAGTAACAATGAATTGTTGTCCAATGATTGGTATGGGCAGTTCCTGTAGTGTATCCAAATTTGACTGCGTCATCAAGCTGTAGTACTGTGAAGCTCTCTACGAGCTGTCAGGATACCGGGAGGAATCAATTAAACCACGGTTTATTATGTATGTATGTTCAATAATTATTGTTAGAAATCCTTCTACGTATTCTACATTCTTTTTCCTTTGGCTTGTCAGCCAAATCAGCCATTTTGCGTGGATATGACTCATGTTTCCCCCAACCCTTTATTATTTCTTTTTTTTTGTGTTTTATGTTCTTTTTGCATCATGTTTACCGCAAATAAACGTATTTTCTCTCTTTGTTTCTCTTTCAAATCTGACGCCTAATCTCTTCTAATCTTAAACTGTGTTAATGTTTATCTCGTATTTCATGCCAATAACTTTTAACTGACTCGCGGAGGTTGCATGTAAGCACTAAATATGCTATAGTCTCTACAGTGCCTATTGTAATAATATGTTTTTGGGTATGGTTTAAAAGTATACTTTCAGATTATTAAATGTTCATGTTGTACATCTATACATGTATCTCTTTTGATGTTTAATCGTCGACACATTTATTGTGTTAGTAATGAAACAGACGATTATATACCGAAGCATTTCAAAACCGGTTCGGCACTAATATGAGCTATGCGACAGATTGAGAAGTCATTACTATTTGTGATCTTCGCAATCAGCCATATTAATTAGTTAACCTATAAAAAAGTTTCACCCAATATCCCACTTCCTCGTACTAACTTTTTCGCCCAACACCGTAACCAAAACGAGATCACATGACCACTAAACCAATTAAAATCTAATCTAGTTCACAAAAGGAAATGGACTGTGAAGAATTACAGAATTTTGTAATAATTCCATAGAGTTCCGTCCACTTCTCGTCGCTAGTTCGCTGACCGGTATCCGAACACGCTCGGAAACAATTGAACATGTTTTTATTGCTCCAGTTTGATACACGGAACATTTATATTACGATCGATAGATACGCGTATATCGATAACTCGGACTGTCTAATCGGTTGGTTGCATGCTTCGTTTAAGAGCAATCTTGGGTAGAATTTGCATTTTCTACTTCGAGATTTTCTTATTGTAATTTTTGGGCGCTGCTCCCATAGCAGTGGTGGCCAAGTGGTATTGGCCGCGACTTACGAATCTCATCATCCCTGGTCTCAAAACGGTGAAGGAAAACATCGTGAGGAAACCGGCATGTCCTAGAACCGAAAAATTCGAAGAAATGTGATATCTACCAACGCTCACTGAGCCCACGTGGTGGATTACGGCCCTATTGCCCAGAAGTGGGAACATTATAGGCTGATTATGCTACCTGCACTTCTGAGGACCTAAGAATCGCCACCGATGCCGCCACGTACTGAACCTAACTCACATTCAACACATTTGTCATCGATTTAAAAAGACGACGAAATCACTCAAGCACGCCCCTACCACTAACGATGGTTGTAATTGAATTGAATCTAAAGAGGATGTATTTAGTAAGATAAAAACCACCGAAGCTAAAGGAAAACCTGTTCAGGTGGAGATTCATAGACGACTCCGCCGTGGAGTGTAACTGTGGTGCTGTTCCACAAACGATGGGACACTTAATAACGTGTTCTGCGTGCCCTGTCAGCACGTTACAGGAATTGATGGACGCTAGTGATGGCGCCAAACAATAATTAGCCGAATTCTGGGCCGAGTCCATTTAGATTGCTATCGAAGAAGAAGACCACCGAAGCTAAAGAAAACACAAAAAAACAACCTGCCTAGCTTTTGCCAACTATGTTGGGGTCAGGTTCCAGTCTTACCAGATGCAGCTGTATACTAGTATCTTATAGGTATAGAGTGACTGCCTATCTAACCTCCACAATCCAGTTACTAGGTAGATAACATATCTTGAACAGGCTAAATAACTTAATAACAAACACATAACCTGGGGAAGGGCGGAGTGTCCTAATACAAGCAAACTATTTGCTTAAATATTGATGCAATAAACATTTTTATTATTATTTATCACTAGCTGCGCCCCGCGGTTTCACCCGCATAAGTTTCGATCCCGTGAAAATATCGGGATAAAAAGTATCCTATATGTTAATCCTGGTTATAAACCATCTGTGCGCCAAATTTTATCCAAATCCGTTCAGTAATTTTTGCGTGAAAGAGTAACAAACATTCATCCATCCATCTATCCATCCATCCATATCAGCTTTTACGTTTATAATATTAGTTTTTTTTAATTTTTTTTTAATTGTATATTTGCAGGGCACATATGTGAGTACTATGTACATACTTTAAAGCTAAAATTTACTGGATACGTCTTTCATTGACTTGAATATACCTTGGCAGCTGAGAGTATGTCATGCTCACTCTAATATCTCGCTGATGGTGGCATGTAGGAGTAGGATTTATAGCACAATACCCCAAAAACAATTAACCTACCAAAGTCATTGAAGCACTATTGGCTCGGTTTTTCCCCACAATATTTTCCTACCTGCGTTGTAAAAGGTTTAAAAGTTTTGTCAACAGCGTCTCTAATCACGTGTTGATTTAAAATTGGTGGTAGGTAGGTACTTAGTTGATGCACATAATTTATTTTGATATAAACCCAAAAACTGCCTCATTGCTCGTTTGTCGCAAGATCTGAGCATGAAGTCCCAGGTTTGATTCTCAGGTCGAGCAAGTGTTATTGAGCTTTTTCAATAACAGCACACACACAGTTACACAGTTAAATAAATAAATGTTTGGGCTGTTATTAATATTTGTAATTCTGTTTAATGATTGTATTTAATTAGGTATTGTATTTTTGTAACCCTACTAACATAGTTTATAAGTTCCAATTGTTACTAACCATTATGGATCATTGTAATCTGACATTAAATATATAATAATAATAATAATAAGGTATTTTTTGGTAGCAGCCCGGATTTAGGATTTGTGCCTGGTTGGTGGCAATAGGCTCGCCCCTTATTACAAGGGACTTAAACATAACTGGTGAAATGTGGGTGACCTAAGGTGCCTCATTCTTCCGGGATACAGGCTGGTGTTATGTGAAGTGATGGGCCTAAAAAAGATATCAAATTCAAACTCAGCATTTAATTCAAACTAGCGGACCCAGCAGACGTCGTTCTGTGCGAAAAAGCAGCGCCACCTACCGGGTCCAATTGTGTATACAAACCTTGTCCTGACAATAACAAACACAAAAAAAAGAATTATCCTATTTGGTGCAGTCGATCGGAAGTTATGCGCGTACATACATTTCGGTGATTCATTTTTATTTATACAATGTGTTTCAGAGGGGTGCCGGGTGTGACCCTGTGACCAAACTTGGGGTGTGGTACAGGCCATCAAACTGATCAACTTTTTCCCGGGGACTATCATCGTAATCGTCAAAAAAACAGCAGTCCTCTCATACAAAACTTCAATGTCTACTTGACCAAATATATTGGGATGACTGCTGTTTTTTTGACGATTACGATGTTAGTCCCCGGGAAAAAGTTGTTCAGTTTGATGGCCTGTACCACACCCCCAAGTTTAGTCACACCCCTCTGAAACACATTGTATAGATAAACCAATTACAGGCACTTTTGAACTGTCTAGGGGTCGCCGGTCGGTCAGTCAGAAAGATGAAGCTGGTTGCTAGTTTCTAAGGGCCGGTTTTTTCTCAACCAATTGTTAAAAATAAAAATAGTAACTAATGGTTAGCAAAATGTGTTTTTTTATCAATTGTTAGTTTATCTAATGGTCACTAATGGTTATTTTTTTTTTAACTAATAGTTAATTATTTGACCATTAGCAGTGATATTATGTCATATAAACTAAAAATTGATCAAAAAACACGTTTTGCAAAAATTTTACCATTGGTTACTATTTTTAACAATTGGTTGAGTTTTACTACGGATCAAAAAATCGGTCCTTACTACCTTATCTACCTACCTCCTCACCTGTTATTATCCTCGGCCACCATCCTTAATTACTAAAACATTTACTAATCGAGGGTAGGCAAGGTATGCAGGTCAACTGCGCATTAGCAGGCTACATATCTTAATTACGTTTAGTATTAACGTTTAGGCAATCTGTTCAAATTACCTATGAGTTATCGCTGGTTATCGCCTTACTGCGCCATAACAAAACCATAGGAAAAAAACACTGTCACACTACACAACACACGCGGTATTTTAACAAAAATAAACATTCATAACAACTATTTTAAATCACCGCCATCTTGGACTGGTTAAAAAAAACAATGGAACCTTTTTCGTATTTCGAATTTTTTTTCGGCAGTCGAGAAGTAACACGCGTTTTGGCGCGAAAACGCGCGACTGTATACGTCGTTCACTGACCGCGACTGGCGCGAGACTGCATTGAAAATCTTCGGTTTTCGAATGCGTACTGAGATCTTAAGTTATTGTTGTTTTCTTTGTGTGATATCGCTGTGTTTGAGTTCCATTGCGTACTTTGGTGCAACTGTTGGTTAATTATTCATACAAAAGTGGTAATTTAAAGAGTTTATTTTCTATATTGATATTGTAATGTAAGTGCAAATCAATCACGATTGAATCACAGACAGGAGTAGTACATTGCGTCATTTTCTAGGTTGATTAATGATTTTTCTTTAGTTAATCTGCAATGTAATGTTGAAATGTTTTTTAAATAACCATTACAGGTAATGTTATGTTAGGTAACAGGAGTTTTGAATTGAATAAAGTAATTGTAAATATTATTCTTATATGTTTTTTTTTTTATAATGTCCAATTCCTGATGTTCTACTTCAGAAACTGGAGAAGAGTTTTCGTCAGTGAAAAAAGTGAAAATGTGAAAAGTTGGAAAATTATAGCCTGTACTCGCCTGTAATCCCTGAAGGGTTCGGCAGCTGCCAGGGTAGCGGGATCGTCCGAAAGGGTTACCGCTGCCCTGGAACATAAAGGGCTAAGGAAGGAACACGGGTGGGTTTTAGTCATTAAGAGTCTGACACTCCCTCCGCTCCGCCCAGAGCGGGAGGGGTCATTTGATGATTTCCCATCCTCAAAAAAAAAAAAGGGTTCGGCAGAGGTGTACCTACAGTACACCCACATTTCACCAGTTATGTTTATGTCCCATGTAAAAGGGGGCGAGCCATTTGCCATCAGCCAGGCACAAATCCCGTCTCCAGGCTGCTACTGAGAAATTCGAGAAGTAAAAAACTTTTTAACAAAAAAATTAAACCGCCGAAAAACCTGAAAAGCAAAAAATAACAAACCTTTTTTATTTAACCTTAATAACTTAGTTTATACTTTTTTATTTAACCTTAATAACTTAAACTTAAACGGCGCCGACTCAAAATTATTTAGGTATACTTGCATTAGTTTAAGAACTAATTTATTAAAGTTAAATAAAAAAGGTTTATTACTTTTTTGCTTTTCAGTTTTTTTGGCGGTTTAATTTTTTTGTTAAGAAGTTTTTATTTTATCATTTTTTTGTGGCTATAATCTACTAATTGTTTGCCAAAGGGCAGGCATATGTGGCACTGAGTAGAGTAATAATACACAACTCAGCAGTCACATCTGTGAGTGAACAATAAATCACCCCTATTTTCCCACCCTTAGGGTTGGAATTTTTTCCAAATTTATATGGGACCAACTTTGGGGTATACCCGTTCCAATAAAAAAAGAATTATCTAAATCGGACTACTCTGTAAAAAGTTATGCGTGGCCATACATTAAAAAAATATATATACGCGTTCGACTTGAGAACCTCCTCCGTTTTTTTTCGTTTGCCCAATCTGGGAAAGAGTACCTCAAAAAATCTATTGATTTTATTATTGTTACTGTTAGCCTGCATCATCCCACTGCTGGCTGCGAGCCGCAAGGCCTCTCTCCATGACTTCCAACTCTTCGATCCAATACCCTAATTGCGTAACATACTATTAATCTCAATCTGAATCATTTTGAAGGATATTGCTAATCCATTGCTTCTTATATTCGAAAATTTGTCTGCTCGACCACGTGGATAATGCAATGAATGTTGTTGAATTGTCAAAATGAAACCCATTGCTACTGAGTGTGTTACGCAACTACCCCGCAGGGCTAAAGTGAACCACTGGCCATTTGTTGTCCAGCTGGTCCCGCCATCTTCTATGGGGTCACAATAATAGTTATAATAACTTTCATGATTTGCCCATAGGTACTTAAGTCTCTATTAAAAAAAAAAAATACAGGTGCATGTTCACATTTTATTTATTAATTTATTTTGTTTAATGGGACAGAGTTACATAGTTTTATGTTTGAAAAAGTATACAACTATTTAGAGATTTATCCGATTTTTCGTAGTTTTTTTAATTTTAAGAAGATATGCAATTTTATTTTTTTTGATATGCATAAAAATATTATGCGGATGAAACCTAAGTGTCAACTAACCTTTAGTTTATTTACATTATACTTATTATTTATAAATAATTTTATTATTATTATTAAATTAAAAAATGCTTTCTTTTTGCTATTTTTCATTAAGTTTAAACGCAAAGAATTTATGGGCGCGCAAAAATAAGTATATTTTTTTTTTAATTTTCAAATTTTTTATCTAACTTAGTCAGCACTTAAGTCAAATCCACATGAACTAGAGACAATGATCCAAAAATGTTTCCAAATATTTGTGCGTGGTAGTATCTAGCGCAATATTCAAAATTACTTACTTACATTACAATATTACGACTTTTAAAAATATAAAATGTACCGATTAACAACTATTTTTAAAATCGACTATTTTATAGTCAATTAGTTGAGTTGGAGCGTTTGTCCACCGCCGCTGTCACCGGGACGTCATCGAGAAACGAGATTACTCAAACCGAACGTGACGTCTCGGTGACGGCGACGTATATCACCCGCGATCGAAATCGGCTATGTAACAGTGACAAAAACCTGGCGGACGGCGCGGTGTGACGGCAATGCATGGACAAGATCAAACGTGTTTTGTATTACCGACACTTCGGTCTGTTACAATCTCGTGCTGAAGTCTAGGGGTCGCGCCGAACTAATTGAAACTTCCGACGGTCGGAATGACGGCGGCGCTCTGGTGATAGACGTACAGTGGACACGCGTCCATAGTAAATGCATGTATCACTACTTCAGCGCCGTCATTATGTTCTCGGTGATATCCCGGTGTCGGCGGCGGTGTACAAACGCCCTTAGTCGAATATTTTGACTGAATTAGTAATTAGGCTAGTTTATATGACATATTTGTAAAGTTGCAATAATCGGTACATTTTCTTAGACTTACGACTATACTATTACAATAATAGTTTATCTACATAATTGTAACTAGTATTTATAAGAGTATTCTAATTTTCTTTGGCGAAGCATCTTTATTTACAATTGTAAAAATCGATAAAAAAATAAAATTCTGAAAAATTCAAAGTAATAAAAATTTGGCAACAATTGGAATGCATTCACTATAATTAAACAGTCTTTAAAGGAAAAATAAATAAATAAATATTTTTCTACGATTTCTAATTTACTCTATTTTTTTAGTCTCATTAGTTTTTTTTTCTTCAAATCCATGTTTCATCAATTAATCTGTAGATTGAAATCGGATAGTACCGTTTTGAAACGAAAAATCGATCGTTTTTTTCATGAGTATTATTTTGGTATAAAAAAAAAATAAAACATGACAACAATATTATAGGTAAGTACATACTAAAACCAAATACCACATTGGTGTAATACAATAATATTAAAAGATTTTTGCATGCGGTAATGTATTGGTAAATAAAAATACTAAAAAAATATTGCTACTTAAGTACTCTAGAATTTCCCCACATTTGACCACAACTCACATCAATTCCACTTATTCCTCTTTCAAAACAACTTTTTAATTAATCATATAATTGACAATATTAATAAAATCCATAAAATAAGTACAACATTTAATCACACAGACCACATAATTTTACTTCGCTCATTAAGTAGACCACGCTTTTCAAAAAAACCGCAAAAAATCATATCACCCGCGCTCACACTCCTTCGCCATCAAATTACCGCACACAAAAAACCGAAAAGTACCCAAAAATTATCTTTCTGTGTCCCTCCGTAGTAGCCTATTCACTCTGTAAACTCTATTCCTATAATTTTCAATGGGACCTCTTCGCAAGAGCCTCGATACTGCAGCCCTCGTGACAGCTGCTTTGTAGCTCTCTGGTGACAAGATGGCGGGCGATTCCCGCGTTTTCAAGATGTCGACCGGCGCGTCAGATAGCATGGCGTCGATGTCACCGTTGAACATGGCGACCGTATCGGACGAAGTGTAGTTTGTGTTTGGTGTGCACAGCGGGATCGCGTTGGACCATTTTCTGTTTCTGTAAAAGAAAAGAATATAATTATGCTTCTAGGAAATGCTTGATAGTGAGATCCTGGCCGTTGTAACGGTAGGGGGAGTTCGGGGGACTCGATCTTTCCTACAGTCCAGCGTAATAAGGTTGGGAACTAGAGGGGTTAAAGCGACCTTAGAAGGATGGCACTTTTTGCCTTGCCCTGCAAGAGTGTTGGAGCTAGAAATAGCCCAGAGACGTACAAAAGGCAAGACAAAAGAGAGTTCTAGCATATTCACCGTAATTTCAATGAGCTAGACTCTAGCTCGTTGAAATTACGGTGAATAGTCTTTTTACATTGTCTAGTAGGTGAAGAGTCTTTATGAGGATTTTCGCGTGATATGAACGTCGAGCCTTTTAACCACATACCAGAATACAGGCCTGATGAAATTATGCTAAGAGTTACCAAGTGTAAATGATTTAACTTACTTCAAACACCTCAACATGGGAGCTCCCTTCAGCCGGTAGCCTGGCTCGCAGGTGAAGGTGATGGTCTCGCCGATCTTGTAGTAGAACTTGACGGATGACATGCGGCCCGATATCGTGGTTCCAGGGTATGTGCACGCTTGAGCACCTGGGGAGAAAACCATTGTTGTTGGCTATGGGTTTTTTTGTAGGAAAAGAAGGTATTTGGCAAGTGGAATGGAAGACGTGAGAATATGCAATTTTTGATGATTAATTAATTAGTTATTTCTTCTCCCAGTTTATTCGTTAGAACACTAATTATTGGAACAATTAGGTAAAACCGCAAAACATTGCTTTAGCGGATGTTCCTAACTTTTTTAAATGACCTTTGATCAAAAGGTCAACGATTAAAGAAATGGCATTTAGGGACATTTTTGGAACGAAGTTCTTTAACGGAGCTTGCCGTAGGAGTAAACTAGGAGAATACGTCACGTAACGAAAAAGCGCTATGCGACTTTTTATTACATATAATAGAGAGTCACAGATTTTCAGATTTTTCGAGGGTGCTGAAGTCAATAATGAGGTCAAAATGAAAATCTAAGATGGCGGCTGCAAAACTGTTCAAATTTTTCATCATGGGTATCGTTTTCATGGTTTACGAGGGAGCTCCGACCCCACACGTTTTTTTTTTGCCATAAAAAGATACGAAATCGCAGAGATATCATAATTTTTGGAAGCAAAACTTTGACTAAAAACGTCGACAGGAAAAATTCAGGACATTGATAATAGGACTTACAAGTAGGCGGTTTATCACTCCACCGGCCGCTATCCTGGCACACCAGTATGGGCCTGCCATGCAGCGTGTGCTCAGGGTTGCAGTGGAACTGTAGCACGTCACCAGCGCGGTACGGTGCGCGGCCTAGCACGTAGCCTGAAGTAGGCGGTGGTAATGCTGGACAGGATACCTCTGGAACAATGATTGGATATGGTAATAATGAGGAAAGATTTAGGTCGTCATAAGAAAATAGTGTTGCGGGTAGGCAGGATTTTGATAGTGTCACGTAACTGTCAAACTACAAGCGCAAGGCATAGATGGGATTATGTCTCTGGCAATCCACGTGCTAAGTATGTTTATTCAGTTCGGCCTTAGTTTTGTGATTTCTTGATTTAGCATTGTTGACTTAACTTAGAAATTATTCCTTTACCAATCAGACATATTATTGTTACTTTTTAGCATCGTTACGTTGTGCTTAAGGGCTCCCACACATAAACACGATACGACGTCGCGTCGTACAATGCCAATGTCAGACAATGCCATTACGTTGTGATCTCGCTTTCAAGCATATACAAGACAGCATGATACATGCCAAGTCTGTCACTAGCAGCCGTCCGGACAATCGTTGACGGTCACCATCTGACAATGAATGGTGGCACCATTGTTATGTAAATCGAAGGATTTTACGACGCGACGTCGTATCGTGTTTATGTGTGGGAGCCCTTAGGTCTGTTTCAATCTAGATCCCTTATGAGTTCTCAATTTCTTTCAATCCGTTTAATACTAAATTAAAATCACTGTGAAACCCCATACTCATTATTTTATAGAATAACTCACCTCTACAAACAGGGAAAGGCTTGGCCCAATCAGCAGCAGGCAGACATATAGTCTCAGGAGCCCCTCGTAGCGCCCACCCCGGCGCGCACGAGAACGCAGCCCGACCACCAACCCCGCGCGATACCACGGCAACGCGCGGCCGACGCTCGCCCTCACCAAGTGGTGTGTCGTGGACTACTTCACCGCATTCTACACCTGGAATTATTTCAGATCAATCAATCTGTGTAGTCTTCTCCTATTTTTTTTGGGGTCTGTAACCGAATGCAGCTGAATACCAGAATTTTACATAGAGCGACTGTCTGTCTGAAGGCCAATTTACGTAATTGAAAACGTTCAAAATCTAGTCCCAAACTCATCTCAGCGATAATCAATGTGAAAAACTTGTCAAAAAGGGAAATTAGAGGTATTTTTGACAGATCCAGACTGAGAATCTGAGACAGATCAGAGGGGCAAATCTCGTAATTTTAAGACCGTTCACAGTCTGATCTCAGCCTCAATCTGTCAAAAAATACGTCTAATTTCCCTACATTTTGATAAGTTTTTGACATTTGTTTGTCGCTGAGAGGAGACTGCGACTAGATTTTGAACGTTTTAAATTACGAGAATTGGCCTACAGACTAAAAATTCTTAAAATTACAAGACTTACCTCTCAGTCCTCCACAACCTACTTACTGGGTTACAGAATACCCTTGGTAAAACTGGCTGTCGGACTTGTTGGGCTTTTGATTACCCGTAACGACTATCAAAGATCTACGAACGACAGCTGGGACCGCTCTCTCAACTTTTTCTCTTCAACCAAAATATTCCTCTTATCACTTACTTTCACAGACAGGCAGCGGCGCACTCCAGTTGCCGGACGCTCGACAGATAAGCGTGTGCGCACCGAGCAGAGCGTTGCCGTTTGCGCAGTGGAACCGTATCTCTGTGCCGAGCCTGGTGCCCAGCCCGCTCGCGACCAGGCCGCGCCGGATGGGCAGTGGGGGACAGTGGACGTCTGCAGAAAAGAAAAGGATATTGGGTGTGTGAAAATTAGATCCAGCATCCTTTGGTCATACTCGTAGAAGAACTATACATAGAAACCGCAGAAAGCAGTGTTACCTGTTTCCAACCTGTCGGGAATTATGAATTTAGATGACCATTTTGTATAAAATATGAAAGTAAGTTAACTGGCAATTTATTATAGAGTAAGTGAGCATACACACGCAAAAACTTGGATTAAAAAATAAAAAAATGCCACATTCCTACAAGAGGCTGGTGCTTTCTTGCAACAAATCACAAAGTAATAACGTATGTTTATACCTTCAACAATAATTTCGACCTGATGGCTCTGCCTCGCCGGAGTCTCACACCGGTAGATGCCAGAGTCTTCCTTGACAGCATTGATGATGCTCAACCGGTATTCTAACGCGCTGTCTCGACCAGGGTCTGTGGTCCAGCCTTCTATGTACTTGCGATCTGTTCTGGAAATTGTAAACATTCATGTACGCCACACTTTTTTGCAGAATCAGCTTATAATGTCCCCACTGCTGGTACACAGGCCTCCTCTCTGTGAGAGGGAGTGGGCTGTAATCCACCACGCGGGACCATTGCGGGATGTCACATGTCTTCGATTTTTTTTGTTCTAGGACATGCTGGTTTCCTCACGATGTTCGAACCCACGACCTACATATCTGACGACACGGTTAGCGCAGTGGCTGAGCGATCGACTGCTGCACTGCGTGTCGCATGTTCGATTCCCGCACGGAACAAATATTTGTATTGCCTACGGGTAGTTGTTCCAGGTCTGGCTGTTTGTGTATATCAATTTAAATGTTTGTAAACGCACCCACGATACAGGAGAAATTACTAGTTTTGTTTTGAGACCTCTCATAAAACTGGAAAAATCTAACGCTATGTATGTCCAGCAAGAGAGTAAAATTATGTAATTTTAGGCATGATTTATCTAAATCTATCATAGACGTAATCAGATGGTTGGACCTTCAAAAACCTCTAAAATACTCACTCAGGATTATTATGGGTAACGTTCCACTTCGGGTTTCCAAATCTCCTCATCCACAAGCACTCCATGTGCAGCACTGTGCCAGGATACACCAGTAGCTTGCCATCATTGGTCTGCGCGATCGGACCCTGGGAGTGCCGGAACAGAATCGTAGGTCTCTTCTCCACTGCAAATGGGATGATCATAATTGAGTAAATGCTAGCTGTTTTGTGATGCTATTTTTCCTAACGACCTTAATTGATTGGACCATAATCAAAACCAGTCACCATTTTTTGTCGTCATTACTGGAAAAAAATTAGGACTTGAATTATTGTTTTAAAAAGAGCAATACTTTTATTTGTGGGTAATTTAAGTTCACACACACACACACACACTGTCTGTGCACTGAACAGGGTAGTATGGCAGAAGAAAAGGGGGGAATATACCCAGCAGTGGGTGATTCCGGGCTGAAATGATAATTATGTGATGAATTTAAGTAGAAGCGATACATTAGATCACGGTATTAAAGATCCTTTGTTACATAAACTTACTAAGTTTACTTACTTGCATAGTCCATTTGTTGGTTGAGTCCAAAACACGTTGGTTTGACACCGTCCCATGAGCCTCCGATACACTTGCGGGTTTGTGATCCCGTCATAGCATATTTACCAATGTCACTGCATCTGGCAAACGAAAATTGGACGAAGTAAGTAAAAGGGGTAGTAAAATAGCTGGTAGACTTTATGGAAAGCAGTTCTATTTCTATCAAAAGTTGGAGAAACTACAAAAGACTAAAGTTAACACTTTGAGCGGAGCAACGTTATCATACGTAAAATTTGATAAACGCTATTTGACACAACGTTTAATCACGTCAGCAAAAAATATGTCTTTCTTAAAAGAACGTGTATAAACGGCTGCGGCTTATACCAATTCCTTCAAGCTACGTCATCGCGCCGTATCATTTTAAATTTTTGGACTGCTAGCGCCACTCCACGTTAATTTTTTTGTACACTTTATAAGGCTGCTCACACACATACATTCTAATAGTGCGCCGCGCAACAAACATTTGAAAACCCAGATGCTCAGCTGAAAGTGCTAAGATATGAGAGTTTAGAAGAGTTTAAAAGCAACGGCAATGGGGTCCAACTGCCAAGTACGGAACTACTTTTTTTACCGAAAAGCACTGCGGTTCTAAGATTGACATCATTCTTTTCGTTGCCATGGTCACAAATAATGCGTTTATCTTAAATAATTTACCTGGATGTAATCATAGCTCCAGCAGGAAAGTCGACAACCTCAGTGATCTGCATGTCATTGTAGAAAGCCACCACATTGAGCTCGTCATTTTCAAACGTGCAGCTGTTGTTGTTCTGTAACTCCTCATTTTGAGCTTCTAGCTCTTCTGCAAATATGAAAAGTTCACCTGGCATCAGAACTATATGATTCATAGGAAATTATAGTGGCATCTTTTATGAAATATTGTTTACAAGACGTACTGAGGGGCTTGTGGCTAAGTAAGAGCCGCACGGATCGATCGTTCAGTTTAAGCTAGGGTTACCGCCATTCGTCCGTGGATGGTTGATCATATTCACATATCAAGACCCCTCCGTGCCTCGGAAAGTACGTTAAGCCGTTGGTCTTGGCGTATTATGTATTCGTAGATCTTTGACAGTCAACATGAGTCGTCAGAAGCCCCAAAGTCTGATCAAGGGGTATCGTATTACCCAGTAACTGCTGTGACTAGGATCACATCTTCGAACACTTTTGTAATTCTATCGTCATTTGGTGATGAGCCTAGCCTTAATCTGGATTAGGGAAACTTTGGATTGGGCGTATAGGAAATTCTTTCATGTCATCTTCATCATCATCTGCCTAGCCTTTTCTCAACTATGTTGGGGTCGGCTTCCAGTAGTCACCCCCTTTCTAACCATAATATCCTCATTCACACAGTCAATCCATCCAATATTTTAAAAAGTATAATTCACCATAAAACATTCTAAACTCACCACAGTTAAAACTTTTGCCAACCCAGTTCCCTTGCTCACAGATCAGCTTCCAAGTGGTCTTCTCTCCCATGATGGAAGCTATGCATCTGAACGTGATCTCGGTTCCATGGGGGTACCCTTCCACCCCCAGGGAACTGTTCACTTCAGCCCCATCCCGGTATATCAGCGTACCCTGGACCCTTCAAGCAATTATTCCAAGATACTGGGGTATAAAAAATATTGATTACGATATTTTGGCCACTGGTGATCGAGTTTTGAAATTAATTTAGGAATACAGTTTTATAATATGTATACCTAAGGTTCAAAGGAGATCAGCCATATTGAGTCCAAAACCCAAAACCCGTCGGTCAACGAAAAAAGTGTGTCACCTAAGTCAGGGAAATCCACCCAAGCATTTTCAAGAGATACGGCGCAATAGTAAATAATGATAAGGAGGACTTCCCCGACCTGTACCCTAATTGTGTAACACACGATCAATTGAAATCAGTTTCATTTTGACAGTTCAACAACATTCGTTATTTACGTGTTGAGCACACAAATTTTTCGAACTTATGAAGCAATGGATTAGCAATTTGCTTCAAAATGATTCAGATTCCGATTGATCGTGTGTTACGCAATTAGGGTGCGGCACCCATATAGTTTCAAGGATACAGGATACATATACGATGTCAACTATACCCGCCCCAAAATATCCTATGACACTCAACAATGTATATTGTACCTTTTTATCAGTCAATGATTTTGTATAAACAGCACCCTAATTGCGTAACACACGATCAATCGGAATCTGAATCATTTTGAAGTAAATTGCTAATCCATTGCTTCATAAGTTCGAAAAATTTGTCTGCTCAACACGTAAATAACGCAATGAATATTGTTGAACTGTCAAAATGAAACCGATTCCGATTGATCATGTGTTACGCAATTAGGGTGCAGCACCCTAATTGCGTAACAGACGATCAATCGGAATCTGAATCATTTTGAAGCAAATTGCTAAACCATTGCTTCATAAGTTCGAAAAATTTGTCTGCTCAACACGTAAATAACGCAATGAATGTTGTTGAACTATCAAAATGAAACCGATTCCGATTGATCGTGTGTTACGCAATTAGGGTGCAGCACCCTAATTGCGTAACACACGATTAGTCTTAATCTGAATCATTTTGAAGGATATTGCTCATCCATTGCTTCATATGTTGGAAAAATGTGTCTGCTCAGCAACGTAACTAACGCAATGAATGCTGTTGAACTGTCAAAATTAAACCCATTGCTACTGATAGTATGTTACGCAATTACCCCGCGTGGTAACATATTTGTTTTCGCTGGCGCACTTTGGGTTTAAATTTAGGCCCAACGTTGTATGAAATGTGAATGGTCTTCAAATTTTTGTTTTCAATGTGGTAATAGATTTTGTCTCATTGAATTATGTAGATGATTATTTTTATAATTTCACCAGTGGCCTCAATAAAATTAGGAAAAACATGGAATAAGTTAAAAACTTTTAGAATATTATCGAAAAAAAAAAAATTCCGTTGATAACACAACAAAACATGCACTAAAAGTCGAAATTTGAAATAATTAGCAACCAAACAAAAGCTTGGCCAAGACATAAGAAGCCAAGTTACGGCCATACAATTAGCGTTCTTATTAACATAGGTATAAAGTATATTTTTTAACGTTAACTAAGCCCTGCCTTCCGAGGATTTGTACCATGAAAGTGACTTTTAAACCCTTGAAAAGTGAGAAAAAGTAGTGATGTGTTGGGAATGACTAAGGTTTATAAAAAAAAACGCAAAATGGTATAAGCAAAAGTCAATAAAGACTCCTTTTACCCCATTGTTAAATTTCTGGAGTCGATATACATATTAAGTTTTTTGACAAAAAAATCTACATGACATACTGGGCAGATCTGTGGCTGCTTGAAAGAATCATCTTATCTGCGTTATGACGCAGCCGCGATTAAAGGGTGTGCCCTCTAATCGCGTCCATTTAATAAAATTTATAATTTTAAGACAAAAAAAAACTACTCCTGCGGCTGTGTATTCTATGTTGAATACTAGCCACAGTGGAATGAAACCATAGAATAAAAATAGACAATCTACTTCAAATAATCTTGTCTTAGTCAAACCCACACCCTGGCAACACCAGACATCACCATAAAATGTCAAAACATGAAGTTACAATTGATGAGCATGATCATCGATGAGCAAAAGGTGATGATGTGAGGTAGTTAAAGAAGCAAAATTTCGAACCTATAAGGCTCTCACCAGGGCTTGGCATCCCTGAACGCCTGGGTTCCCTTCAGTCTTCAGCGAGCAAATAAGAAACGCATATCTTTGCAAACACATTACTTCTTTTTATCGCGGCTTGGTTCATCCTCTTGGATGACAGTGATTGGATGAAGGAAGCTGTGTTCAGTTGTTTTGTTGGGAAGTTCTGGAATTTCAATATTCTTGAAGCGGCGATGAGTTTAAAATTGATTGTGAGCAAGAAGCGATTGAAATAAAGAAGTTTCTAAATTTTAAACAATTTTTTTTTTACAAACCTAACATATATTATGTAGGTATATCGATGAAAACTGACAAATTCTTATCGAAAGTACTTAGGAAATAAGATTGCATAAATTTTGAACACAACTTCCTTCAAAACTTGCTTATCACATTTTACAACAGCAAACGTAAAGATAAAACAAAAAGTAAACGAAACAAACAAATCGCTCCAAAGCGTTAGGATCTAACATTATTGATTCTCTAAAATGTATTATAACGTCTTGAAATGATAGACCATTTTGCTATGACAACTGCAATGTTTGATCCTTTAACGTGATTTGGATGAGTGACGAAACAAAAAAACACTTGAACTACATGTCTGCACGCCATATTTCACAGTTACAGTAAAAGAATAAACATTTTAATCTGCATTGCTGATTAAGTGTTGTAGTTATCTTTCCTTTTTTATTACTATCGGTTATTTAGTATTTAGTCATGATATTATTAAAGGTTTTGAATCACAATCATCGTACATTTGCTATTAACCAAACAAGTTTCAAAATAACAGGACCAAATATTGTACCCTGGGGTACGCCAACCATCAAGACTTTGAATGTTGATTTAGAATTACTATATCTCGGTAAAACTGTTTTGTTTCTTAAGTATTCTGAGTTTGTAGCATTTATTTTAAATATGGCGTAACAAGGCATGTTATAAAACAAAAACCACATAGAAGCTACAATGAAAGCATTTGGTCAAATTAAACAAACGAACTCGAATGTCACAAACTAATCATGTTGATATTGGTTTTAGCTTTTTATTGATACATTCAGAGCTAATCACACATTACCTGACTTCTTGTGGATTCCTGCACAAAAAAGTACAAAGTTTTAAAACTTAATTACTGATGTTTTTTTTATCGCTATCTGATATTTTTATTGATGCTAAATCATTGCTTTTTGCTCATTTAGCTGGTCAACTTTGAGTAATTTATTCACTTGTTTTTTATACGTCACTCTGAGTAGCCCAACTATGACACTACGTAACTTTAGGTCAACGTTTTTTCATCTTTCAATACTTGTTAATATATAGTGGCGTCCAAAAATTAGTTGACATTTTTCGACTTCAGCTGTGACCCACCACATTAAGAATTAAAATTGTAGTGATCTAAATGTTTGAACTGCTATAACGTTTTTATTGACTTATTCAACTACCTTTGATTTATAAAAAACATTACCCATTATTTTGAAGTCCTAACTGACTAATCCAGTCTCTCTATCATATTTTCTATAGTAACCGATAATCGATAACATGTGCTTAGCTCTTTCCTCTCTCTAGCAGTATGATGGTTTGGGTTACCTCGCGGGCGGGCCGCAGTCTGTGTTGGTGGTGCTGTCGATATCGGGCTCCAGCTCCGAGATGTCTTCTCGAACGATGTCTGAACCGCTCTGGTATTCAGAGGTTGGTCGTGGACGGGTTAGATTTGCTGGAAACAAGAGTTCGTGTTTGATTATGTTGGAATAAAATTACCAAACATTAAGCTGGCGTGAGCTTAACTCACGCCAGCTTAATGTTTGATAATTTTATTATTTTGCGTATACAAGGTACAACAGAAAGTAGAAAGTAGTTTGTACATAATTGATTACTGTATACCGTAATTTAAAGTTACATAAATCGATTCGACTTAAATATTTAAAAAAAATATATATATTTAATTTATTTTGCTGTACTGACCGCCGATTGAGCCATAGAAATCTTATTTCAAGGCAATAAGACTAAGTTATCAATGCAATACTACAATCAACACGATTTTCTTGATAATAATTAGTAAGCTTTAAGAAAATTATTTTTGGTCATTGTGTTTGCTTCTAACTCAATACTCTAATTGAGGTGTCAAACTCAAAAACTCAAACTCAAACTCAAATCATTTAATTCAACTAAACCAATTACAGGTACTTTTGAATTGTCAAAGGGTCGGTCAGTCAGAAAGATGAAGCTAGTTGCCCATTCCAAAGCGTAGGTACCTATGGAGAAGAACGGGCAAGAAACTCCATGGACACTCTTTTAAATCATAAAATTGTTACAAAATATTTTATTACATCATTCGTGTTGAAGCCGACCCCAACATAGTTGGAAAAAGGCTAGGCAGATGATGATGATGATTCGTGTTGAAATTAACCATGTGAGAACGATGTAGAAATACGTGCAAGTTAAAAGCGTCCGTTATAAAAAAACAAAAACAATTCAGAAATTAAAAATTAAAATAAGCCGAGGCAGCTAAGAGATGACCAGTCCCTACTGGCGGCGCCCGTTCACGAACATGACGTATGGATCAGCACCATTCAGCTCAACCATTTTGGAGGGAACTTAATGATCCAACACACACGCCACCACCAGCGAGACATTTGAGTGAGCATGACATACTCACAGCTGCCAGGGCACATTCAAGTCAATGAAAGTCGTACCCAGTAAATGGTAGCTTTATAGAAAGTACATAGTGCTCACACGTGTGCTATGCAATTATACAATTCTAAGCAATTGAGTTTATACAATGCAATGATAGTTTTTCTTTTCCAATGTTCAGCAGCTCCAACATTGTTTCCGAATGCTAATTAGTTTATGCGCCTCTGTGGAGCAGGACCAGCATTGAGCCAAGCATTTTTGTCAGCGATGTAATCTCCTAACTTATAGTATGCTTGGCTACATAGTGTGCGTTTAATACAAGATTTAAATTTCGTTTCATTCAGTTGGAGTATGTGGGGAGGAATTTTATTGTAACATTTTAAACAGTACCCCATGAAGGATGAGTCTACTTTAGCCAGTCTGAAACCTGTTTGAACTAATTGGTCCCTATTTCTAGTCCTATAGTTGTGTCTTTCACCTCTTTTATTGAAAAGATTTAAATTTTTTCTTACGTACATGATGTTTTCATAGATGTATTGACAAGGTACCGTCATGATGTTAATATCTTTAAACAGTTCCCTTAAAGAATCGCGCCTGCGGAGGCCATATATTGCTCTGATGGCTCTTTTCTGCAGAATAAAAATGGACTCGATATCTGCAGCCCGTCCCCATAGTAAAATACCGTAATACATGATACTATGAAAGTAACTGAAATAGACTAGCCTCGCGGTATCTACATTAGTAAATTGACGGATTTTTCTTACAGCATAAGCTGCTGAACTTAGCCGTCCTGCAAGAGATGTTAAATGAGGACCCCATTGCAGCTTTGAGTCGAGCGTGATCCCCAAGAAAACAGTTTTATCGACGAATTCTAGTTTCTCTTTGTTCAATACTATGTCACAATCACTACTTTTAACATTTGGTAAAGCAAATCTTATGCATTTAGTTTTTTTCCCATTTAATACCAAATTATTAGCAGTGAACCAATTTTGTACCTGCAGTAGGGCGTTATTTACGTCGTCAAGATTTGATGCACGCCTATTTATCTTAAAAATTAAGGAAGTATCGTCAGCAAATAACACCATTTGTGGTTGGTTCTTTAATAAATGGGGTAGATCATTAATATATACTAAAAAGAGGAAAGGACCTAAAATCGAGCCTTGTGGAACACCCATTTTTACTTTTAAAGCAAGAGAATTGACACCATTTATTTGAACTTTTTGTTGTCTATCATATAAATAAGATTTTACTAATCTGAGCGCAAGTTGACCTAGTCCGTAATGCTCGAGTTTAAAAAGTAAGGTTTCGTGATTGACGCAATCAAATGCCTTGGAGAGGTCACAAAAGATTCCTATGGCATCTTGGGCCTCCTCCCACGCTGTAAAGATGTGCTTTAATAAGGTTACACCGGCGTCAGTCGTACAACGTCCTTTGGTGAAACCATATTGCTGATCATGTAAGATAATCGCCATGCTAATAGGTCTTACGTTAATTTATGCTTTATATTGTAGATGACTATATATAGTTTCACCTAGTGGTTAAACGTCAACAAGAAACCACGTTTATAGTCATTCTTCTATATCCAGAAATAATAATTCTTCGGTGGAAGATCCAAGTGAGATAACTATTGATCTGGTTTCTATACATTATATTGATTGTTTTAGTATAAAACTGATAAAGATGACAAAATTCAATGAAAATAAATCATCTGGAAGCTTACCCAAAGGCCTACAGAAGTCATGGACGGTTGGCTGCAGTCTGCCCAGATGGCAGTTGAGTGTAGCAGGGGGTGATCTGCCAGGCTCGCAAGCTATGTTTACTGAGGAGGCATGTGCGACTGTCAATCCTGCTCGGTACCCAGCTTCGTAGGTAGCACCATTAAGAAGTGGGAGTTCGCAGGGCGCTGAAACATGTTTTTCATGGGAGTATATCTGAAGGCCAATTCCCGCAATTAAAAACGTTCAAAATCTAGTCGCAATCTCATCTCGGCGACAATCAATATCAAAAACTTTTCAAAAATATTGATAAAAGGTATTTTTTGACAGATTAACCCTGCCATTAGATTAGAATGTGAACGTTCTTAAAATTGCCAGAATTGCCTCTCTGATGTTAAGAGTTGGGTCACCATTACTATTAAAAGAGGTATGCTATTTTTGTTATATAATTTATTGACAAGGTGTGTCTTACCGGCTACACACTCAGGCATGCTGGTGACAGCCCACTCTCCAAGCCAGCACCGTAGGTTAGTTGGACCTTGAACGTTGTACCTGTAAAATTGTTTCTTTTTTAATTTTTTGTTCACCTATTTGCACTTCTTTATTTACCACCATCAATTTTCAAGCAGGATAGCTTCCTGCAAGGTCCGAACTTCTTCATAATATTTGTGTCTGATGTAATTATTAAAGTCCTTACGACATTGACCATCCAGAGTATATATTATTCTTAGACATTTCAACGCTCTAAGGTCAAAGATGGTTTCATAAAACGCGTCTTCTCCAACTAACTTCGAATCCTTGGCCATCAATTAGATAATCTTAGCTAATATTATAAATGCGAAAGTAAGCTTGTTTGTTTGACTCGCTTTCATGGACGCTGGTGATGGCGTCAAACAAGTAGCCGAATTCTGGGCCGAGTCCATTTAGATCACTATCGCCATGCTAAGAAGAAGACGCTAAAACGGTTGAACGGATTTAGATGGGCACATGGATAGATCACGACCTGAAGAAGGAAGGCTTCTTTTCATCTCGGATCGCAGACAAAGTCGCGGGCGACAGTTAGTAATATATTATCATTAACTCACCCATATTCACAAGAGAAGTGCACGACCTGTCCATTAGGCACAGGATCAGTCTCATTCAGCTCCTTCTCGTCCTGCAGGTTGGAGCCCAACACCTGGCTGGCTGTCATCGGATGACTTGCATCCGCGGCCATAGTGTAGATGCCATACTCCGTTGATGGAACGTGGCAGGGTACTGGAAAATGGCAAAAGGATTATATGAAAAATCTACTTGGAGTTAAAATCTTTCGCTATTTCCAAAGTGTTGAACTCATCAGATACACACAGTCGTTATCCAGACGTTGCTTTTTGACGATAACGTTTACAAAATATTCCTGATCATTATACAAAAATCTTGCTAGGCGAGGTAACATTCTAATTTTCTTTGAGTGTCCTGTCTTGTTGACTATTAGTATAGAGCCACAACCCTTAGAAGGCTTTAATATTAATACGGAAGGTTGAGGTATGAATCCTACTAATATTATAAACACGAAAATTTATGAGGATGGATGGATGGATGTCTGTAGCTGTATCACGCAAAACCTACTGAACGGATTTAAATAAAAATTGGCACACAAATATTTTATAGCCCGGGTTAATACATAGGGTACTTTTTATCCCGATATTCTCGGGGGATCGAGACTTATGCGGGTGGCGGGGCGCTGCTAGTGGAATATGAAAGTGTTTTACTTACGTATTTCACATTTAGGTTTCTCGGGTTTCCATCTCCCTCGCACACACTTGGCAGTAGCATTTGTTTCTAAATTCAGTCCGTAACCCTTACCGCAAGCCACACGAACAATTGTACCTGAAATTAAAAAAAATATTGAATACAGACTTTTTTTGTTCTGAACCAAAGTTACTGAACTGATTCATTAATATTTATCATCAAGAAGATGGTGTCTGAAAAGATCTGCTTAAATGGTGTAAAAATTTGTCATGGTGTATAGTATTCTACTAGTCAAGCCCTTTCATTTGATACCCATATTGAGAGAGTTGTGAAAAAAAAAAATGTAATTTGCCATTTTGTGGTGGCGGCCATCTTGGATTTGAAATTTATTATAGTGTATAGGTAGTATTCTACTAGTCAAGCCCTTTCATTTGATACCCATATTGAGGGAGTTGTGAAAAAATATGTAATCCGCCATTTTGTAGCGGCGGCCATCTTGGACCGATTTTCATCAAACATAGCTAAGAACACTTGTGACAAATTCACCTTTCAAACAAAAAAAAACAACATTAAAATCGGTTCATCCGTTCGGGAGCTACGATGCCACAGACAGACATACACACACAGACACGTCAAACTTATAACACCCCGTCGTTTTTGCGTCGGGGGTTAAAAATAGCTAACACTGTGATATAAATATTTTAAGCATAGGCATTTTCGTAGCGTAACTGTTGCTCAGGGTTCGCCCACATAATCAGCCTATAATGGTCCCACTGCTGGGACACAGACCTCCTCTCTGTCTGTCCTCCTCTCTGTCTTAATCCACCACCCGGACCCAGAGCAGGTTGGTAGATGTCACACATATCTTCGAATTTTTAGTTCTAGGACATGCCGGTTCCCTCACGATGTTTTCTCTCACCGTTTCAAGAACAGTGGTGATGAAATAATTTACACAAAGTGTAGCGCCTTGCTGGGTCCGAAACCAAGACCTACAACTTGTATGCCGGGAACGATATCACTAGGCCACCACTAGTCACAGGTTCATTCAGGACTTACGTAAAAGTATCGCCATTCATAAACTCTTGTAATTAACTACAGGTGAAGAAAGACACTGTAGAGTTACCTGAACTAAAAGTATTATTAGGATCCCGTCCATACTTGACAATCTCAATATTCACGAAAGGTTCGCTTTCAATTGGTTCACAAGGACTCTTAGGGCGTCCCTTCTTGCCTTTCTCAGTAGTGTTCTGGGCGCTTCCACCTTCGGTCAGGTCTTTACCATCAGTTTCTGGGTCATCACCTGTTGAGGATTGCTGCCTCCTGCCACCTTTGCCTTCTCTGCCTCTGTAATAAAGAAAATAAGAAAAGATAAATTTAGATTGTTATTTATTAATCCTTTGAAACCATATCGTGTTTATTTTCGGCAAACATTATGCAGAGAAAGAACACAAACACAAAAAATAATAAGTTTGAGAAAAATATGCGTCACTTCCACGCAAAACGGTCATCGCTCAGCATAATGCTAAGATCCAATGCTAGACAGAGTCCCAGCGCTGGTTTTTAGCGACAGTCAGCGTTGAAGTAATAACGTCAACCGGTACAGCATACAAAACCATAAAAAGAATAAAAGCTAAACTTACGTTTTGGGAATAGTGGCTGTCGTTTGATTCAGTCGATCAGTTTTCCTGCTCGTTCTTTTATCGCGCTTTTCCAAAATATTATCAACTTCAGTAGAATTTGTCTTATTGTACTGTAAAGGTACCACAGCCATTTCTTTACTATACTCTTTGGAAGTATCTTCTAAGTTATGTTTTAGAGGTATGACTGCCATCTCCTTACTGTTTTCACAATCATCATCATTATGCTTAGCTGTCAAAGGCACCACTTTTAATAAGTCTATATTTATTTCGTTATTCAATTCTGCGTCATCTGCTGATGGTTTTAGAGTCCAATTGTTGGTATCAAATTCTTCATTGTTAATTCCACGCTTGATTCTTGCTTTAGTTGTAATTTCTGGGGGTAATTTCGTTACAGTATCAATGTTAGTTTCATCACCTTCCAATTCTAGATCCATCTCCTTTTTTTCATCCGATCCTTCAAATTCAAAATCAGTCTCATCCTCCTCTCCACTGGTTTCCATCCCCTTTTTGATTTCATCACCGTTCTTATTCAAGAACCTTTTCCGCCTTTTATCAACATATCTTTCAAAATATTCATGTTTTAACTTGTTGATGTTATCGGCATTAGTATCTGTACTCAAACTATGATCTCCAAACATTCCTCCTTTGAGTACAGTTACATGAGAAAACTCATCCTCTCCTTCATCAGAGTTTTCATATTCAGACGTTTCTTCATGTTGTACTATGTCATCTTCTTCTGGTTCATATACAGGTTGATAAGAATAAAGTCTGTGACCTACTGGTTCTCCGTGTACATTGTAAATAGTATACACAGCAGTAGGGAAGTTTTCATCGTTCTTCTCTGCACTTGTAGGTGGTTCCATCTCTTCTTCAAAATCAAATTTCTTCATAATCTTGAAGTTTGCATGTCTTAGAGTAGGTTTGGATGTTCCGTGGTTATATTTGTCATAGAGATGGTCTAAGTACTGTTGGGACGAATCTGGTTGGTGACGTAGATTATTGTAATACTGTCTGTAGGTTGATCTTCGACGTCGTGTTTCTGGTTGTGGGATTGAGCGCCGTCTTCGGCTCCAGCGGATACGTGGATGCTGGTAGAGTGTGCATCTGGAAAGGAAAGCATAGCATACATAAATATTTATAATCAGCCTATAACGTCCTGCTGCTGGGACAAAAGCCTCCTCTCTGTGAGAGGGAATGAACCGAAATGAATGAAAGCATTAAGATGTAATGTGATATCAACATCTGCCTAGCCTTTTCCCAACTATGTTGTGATCGGCTTCCAGTCTAACCGGATGCTGCTGAATACCAGTATTTTACATGGAGCGACTGCCTACCTAACCTCTACAACCCAGTTACTGGGTAATACGATACCCCTTAGTTAAGCCTGGTTGTCAGACTTTCGAGCTTCCGACGTAACGACTGTGAAAGATCCACGTTAGACAGCCGGGACTAACGACATAATGTCCTTTCCGAGTCACGAAGTATGGTCACCCATCCACGGAGCTACCGTAGCTTAATCTGATCGATCGACCCGTGCGGCTGTTATTACTTAGCCTTTTTTATATTTTATTTGATTGAATTTCATATTATGAGGAAAATTGATTTGATTGAGGTAATTGGATTCTGAACTTACTTAGGCAATTCTCTGGGACTCCAATGACCTCCAACGCAAGTGGCTCCTGGTGGACCTTCGGACAGCACGTAACCTTTCTCACACTCATACATTATCTGTTTGTTGTTCACTACCTGAAAAAATAAATTGTTTTTGAGATTTTGATTTATAATACGGACAGCAAAAGTAATTTAGATAAAGTTAAATACCTTTTTTACGTAAGGCCGATAGTCATACAAGCCCATGTTACCTACGAGTAGAACTTTGCCGTTTTCGATGTAGCCGGGAAATGGACAGAATACTGAAACAAAAGATTTAAAGTGTTATCATTCAGTCCTTATAATGTGGTTAAGATACAAAGGGTGAACTATACTACAAGAAGATCCGCACCCTAATTGCGTAACACACGATCAATAGAAATCTGAATCATTTTGAAGCATATTGCTAATCCATTGCTTCATAATTTCGAAAAATTTGTCTGCTGCTGCTGATATTAAACGGCTATTTTGCGCACTATCCATATTTCCCACTCACCCGATCCATACCGAGCACGCCAAATGATTGAGGCGCCTTTGAGCATTGCCAAAAAACCGAGATCGGCCGCTCCACGGAGCCCGCGTTCCACCACGTGCACTCGGATCGCGCGCCCAACTTCCACACCGCCCACGTATTTGGATCGCACTTCTGCCGCGCCCGATCGGAGCGTACTGGATCGTCCGGTGTGGATCCGGCTATTCACTAATGCCCGTATTTTTTCCCAACGGTTTTATATACGACACCCGTCTGGTCGGTGAATCCTTCCTTTTCTATGGAGGATGAGTGAACTTTACACCCTGTTCCTCATACCTTTATACCTTTTGCTGTAGTCACAAAACTTAAATATTAAACACACCCACCTTCTTCACACTTCGGCGTGTCTCCACTCCAAACGCCAAACGAGCACACAACGATGGGGTTTCCCTTCAGTTCAAAGCCGTCCTTGCAGCGGAACCTCGCCTTCATGCCGTGCTCCGTCTTGGGTGCTATGACCATGCCGTTACGAGGGAACTTGGGCATTTTTTTGCACCTGCCAAAAATAAACCGAACTTTAGTTTTGAAGAGATCTTTGAAATAAATGACACTTTAGAATTCTTTCTGTATAGCGGGTTTATTACACAATGTGGAGAGGAAAATACCAAAATAAATGAAAACAATGGCAAAACTAAAGCATAAAAAAAATGTGTTTCATCATCTTCAATAACTTATTCTAGTTACAATGGGGAGAATCCATTTAAGCAATTAGTTTGCTTGTGTTAGAAGCATAAGTATTTTGGAAATGTCAAATAAATCCCAACATCAAAATTAAAATTGTGTTTTTTTCAAACAAACTATATTAGTCTAGTTTTGCACATCTTTAGATTGACTGGACTAAACTATTCGATACATTTTGATGAATTTTTGTATGCAGACTGGGAACGTCATTAAATACGAAGTTTAATTTACTGCCGGATTGTCGTCTCCACCTTGTATAAGGAATATTTTAATTATTTCTTAGTTCCTAGTTGTTAATACAAATAAATACCTGTGAGGCTGTGGCTAAATTTACGAATACTCGCAGATTGAAAGTGACCACTGGCCTTCATTTACAATTTATCAATGTCTTATGGCCAATGCCCATAATTCACGGACCGTTATTGGTTAAAATTAAGACTCTTTTTTTTAACTTAGCTAAAAATGTTAGGCTAATGAAAAGCTAAAGTCTCTTTAAAACATCAGACGCTACCGACAGCGTGCGATGGCGTCACGACGGAAGACCGAGTCGCCGCTGGTTGCCAAAACGTTCGTTGCAGCTGTCGCAACTAGCGGTCACGGGTACCGTGTGAGCGAGACTGCGCCCGTGTATTTACGAACACAGCATTCGGCGGTTCGCAAAGACGGCTACACGTAGTCGGTCGCGGTCGGCGTGTGATTAGATAAACCCCAGTTTTACCTGGCTGGTTGACACCTGGGTATCTGCGTCCAGGTGCCATTGTTGCACGTCACAGCTGCGTTGCTCGACGGAAACTCGTAGTTCTTCTCGCAGTCGACCACTATTATTTCACCTTCAAAAAACGTTCAAGAATTGATAATTTGTATTCGTTTGCATTAAAGTTTGGGAGCATAATAGCATTAGCCTGACTAACGCGGTACAATTTAAGTTGAAACAACATAAAAGTGTAGACGACGCAAGTTTTTTTTTGTGTTGTTATAATATCGGCCATCAGACCTGGGACTGACCTCTAAGTTGCAGAAAAACTTTAAAACGTTAGTTCCATACACAGAATTTTAAACACAAAAAATGCAATAAAACAGTTACCAGAAACGACGAAAGTCCCTTTGATTTAGTTTAAAAATCATTTTCATAACTGAAGGCAAATTCCCGTAATTATAAACGTTCAAAACCTAGTCGCAATCTCACTCAGCAACAATCAATGTCAAATACTTGTCAAAAATGTAGCGAAATTAGAGGTATTTTGACAGATTGAGACTGAAATCAGACTGAACGTTCTTAATATTACGGGGATTGCCCCTTAGGTCTTGTGCGTTTATGATGATATATGATGCTTACCATGCTGCACCATAGTGGAGCTGCCGACGATCTGCGTGTTCGCTTCCTGGGTGGTGTTGTCACCTGTCTTGTTCTCTACCAGCACCACCCGACCCTGGGACACGTGGGGTACTACACAAGGCGCTGAAAGATGATAAAATAAATACATTATTATTTTGCCGCTGTAATTTGTGAGTTTCTAGGTGCTTTCAACATCGTCAATACGACCATTTGGAATCTTTTGGGCAAGACTCTAAAAAGTTTTACCATTTTTCATTAACTTTTGAATTCACTGAAATATGTGGTGTTTTTCATGGTTTCATGATTAAATGCTTTATTAGATTTCATGCATACTCGTATTTGTGCCATCTTTGCGAACTATTCTTGTGGCTGGTGCTGGCATGAAATACATTTTTTTCTCACAAAAAATAAAAATCATTTTACTACATTTTTGTAGAAGTTACTAACCTAAGCACATCGGTAGGGGATGACTCCAAGTGCCATCACTCTGGCAGATTGCAGAGCCGTTGCCCTCCATCTTCATGCCATCCTGACACCTGAAGATGATGGAAGCACCCAGCCCCGTGCCAGAGGAGATGTTCTCCAACCAGCCGTTCCAGAGCTGGCCTGGGTGCCCGCAGTTTATTTCTGGAAGTAAATGGGTATAGAAGTAAGCCATTTTAAATTGTATTCAGATAAAAATATTAGACATGTAAGTTTTGTAGAATCATGTACGCTAATCAACAGCATAGCGCAGTCTCTATTTTTTGTTACAGGCTAAATAAAGTTCTCCCTTTCGTGTTTCCCCTCCTTTCTTCCGAATTTCATGTTTTTCACATAGTATACAATCCACTTAAGCAGTTAAGCGGTTTCCAGATAATGGAGTTTGAGTCAAATACTGCACGGCGGTTGCTTGACTGTGACAGTATGTTACTCGAAGTATTATGATTGTAATTTGATTCGCGCCTGAAGACGGACGGCGTCGCCAAGGTTGCCTGAGGACCTGGACGTGTACCGCGAGGGCTGGTTCGAAGTGGTGTGGGAAAAGAGTTCCTGGAAGGACTTGGAGAAGACCTTTGCCCAGCACTATAGGCTAGTGAAAAAAATTAAAAATGAATTTGATTCTGATTTACCTTTGCACATTGGCTGGCCGCCGGACCACTTCTTGTCGGCTCCACATCGCCTGGTCGCGTCTCCCACAAGCCGGTATCCGTACTTGCATTCGTACGAGACGACCGAATTGTACGCGCAAGACGTGTACACTGCCTTGCCGTGGCGCGGCGCCTCGGGCGGCGGACACTGCACCTGCGTTACCACTAGATGGCGACACGCGTCGCTTTAACAATACCCGAACAAGACATAGATGGCGCTCATACCAAAATTTCAACCATGCAAAATACATGCAAAAATAAAACAAACTCCATTTTTGTTGTACATTTATTTCACTACAGCTTTTAAAGATAGAAATTTACAATAAACATCGAGTACTACTAACATTGCTATATCATCTAATAGTCAGATAGGCAGTAAACGACAATTTTTATCATGGCCACAGAAAGAAACAACTTTTGAAGTTGCAGAAAACGATAGCTTCATAGAATTTGAAGGTGACAACGTTTCTATAATAACATTACTTTTGATATACTACGTAATGTAATGGATGCTCAAACTGTCCCGGCATCTCCTTCTAAGCAGCATTAAAAGGAGAAAAAACAATCAGAAAAGTCCATTTTTGGGCAAATTTCAGAGGAATTCCCACTTTTGACAAAGAAATCCCACCCGAAATAAAATTTTGGCTTTCCTGAACCCAATAAAAATTTAAACAAAATGTTTTCTAATCCCAGAGTTAAATAATAAACTTTTCCAGCACCAATAATTCAATATCCAATCTGAAGAACCTATCTTCGAAAACGACCAAAAAAAGTGGGATTTCCATATATTGCGTCATGACAATGAAATTGCTCCGATGATAGCCATGATAATCATTTGTTTAAGCGACATGCGAACTATACCGATGTAATGTAGAACGAGAACCGGTACCATGCAACATTCCAGAATGAAGGACAACACTGAAATCGGCAACTACATTGTCACGAAGCAAGACCACTCGCGGAGAATTTAAAAATATTCTGGTTCTTGATGATGAGCCTCTGTTTTTCCAAAATGCCTGCTAAAATTTTCTGTATTTACATTAAAAGCTTAACCCCAAAGCACAATTTATCAAAAAGATTACGAAGTGTGATTTTCTTAAAAGCTTATAAATGATGTAATTCAATTGACAATTGATTCAATTTCAGTCACAAAAGGTTTAAAAATCAGCCTTGTTTCAATTAACTCTGAGTTTTGTGTATAAAGTCAAGGAACTTGATTGATAAGCATTATCTATTCACAATGTATCTCGTATGAAATAGCTATTGCTCGACAAACTAACGTAGTGAGTCACTCTGCTCAGCAATCAAGTTTCCCGACTGATCATCTCCCATTATTCGTCTTTTTGTAACACTACGTATAAATCTCGCAAAATCATCTCAAAAATCAAATGCCAACTTTCTTCTTCACCCTGAACCGACTCATCATCAAGATCCCTCAAAAAAGGTTAAAATTAAAGGTTACTTACGGACACAGGTGGGTAGCTCCTTGGGTGCCCACGCGCCGTCAGCCTGGCAGTAGCGTTCGGCCTTGCCGACGAGCTCGAAGCCTTGTCCACACTGGACCACGGCTCGGCAGCCGAAGGTGTGGCAATCAGCCGTCACCCAGCCGTGGGGGACGTCGCCTGGTTCTCCACAGGAACGGGCTGAAAATTCGTGGATTGATGTGAATTAAATAGGATGCCTTCATAATGGAAAATAAACTTGTAAAAGCAGTACAGTGTATCCTATAACTAAAAACGTTGGTAAATGTATAATTCGGGGAAACTTAGACATTGACAAAATTCACTGGGATACACCATCTCGTACTTCGAACACGACCTATCAAAAATACCATACTCACGTTCGCAGCTAATATCAGGTCCATACCAAGATGCTTGGCCATCGATGGCCAGGCACTTGGCTCTGGGGAACCCATTCGTCACGTAACCAGTATGGCAGTTATACTGGACTGTAGCATCGAGGTCGAAAGTTGCTTGTTCGGGAAGAGCGGAGTGACGCGCGTGCTCGATCGTTGGCGGCTGAAGACAATAGACTGCGAAACCAGATGAAGAGTTGGTAATTAGTTATAGAATACCTTTAACATCAGAAAAAGTTTAGCTTTGTTGGAGCTCGATGCGCCACATTAATACTTGGGACACTACCCAAGTATTAATATGGCGCAAAACAAAAGTTTGGACAAAGTACAGTCACGAGCAGAAACACTCGGCTTTATTCAAAAGCGATTTACTCCTTTATTTTTTAATGGAATTTTATGTTGTTACGAACATAACTTTTAATATCGCTACTTGTATGGTTAAATAAACTTGGAACATGTCCATATATATGTGTCCATACACATTACACAACATCACGCTTGTAACTCCCGAAGGGTTAGGCAGAGTTGCACCTGTAGTACAGTGTACACTGTGTACAGCCACGAGCAAAAGTATGTAGGTACCTATACACTCGGCTTTATTCAAAAGCGATTTACTCCTTTATTTTTAATGGAATTTTATGTTGTTACGAACATAACTTTTCCGAACCCATAGATTTATGTAATGTGTCATATTTATCAACGTTGCATTCGTTATTTCACGAAAAAATCGCAATTGAAAGTTGCCAACTGTTGACATATTGGTGCTCGTGACTGTGCGTCGTTTAAGTATAACAAAGTTTTGAAATTGATTATTGGATATCAGATGTTGTGGGTAGGACTTTATTGATTTCGAGTTCTTACTCCGTTTGAGCTCAATTTGAATATACGAGGATGTATAATGTCTTTTTTGTACCGCTTTGTGTAGGTAGATATAGGGTCATCATCAGGGTAATTGCGCAACACACTAAAAATAGCAATGGCTTTCTTTTTGACAGTTCGACAACATTCATTGTGTTATTTACGTTGTTGAGCAGCCAAATATTTCGAACATGAGAAGCAATGGATTAGCAATATCCTTCAAAATCATTCAGATTGTGATTGATAGTATGTTACGCAATTAGGGTGTAGATTTGCTGAATAATCTTCATTTGATGACAAGCGAGATCTGGATCTATCTTCCATTTCTTATAAACTCGCTCTAATACAAAGTTTTCGAAGAATATCTGTGTGTATTTTGTTGCATGTTTATAAATACATACTATTCTCCTTGCAGGCTGGTGGCTGACCAGCCCATTTGCCATCCGCCTGACAGCTCCTGCTCTGTAGACCCACGACGTGGTACCCGTGGGGACAGGAGTATACCGCTCTGAAGATGAGATGAAATCAAATAAGTATTGGTTAAAAAAACAAAAAGCAATCGTTGTTTTTCTAAAGCTAAAGTACAAGTACACTAACCTATATCAAACAAGTACGCTGGACTTCATACTATCGATGACAAAACGAAGACATTTGATTTTCGCCATTTTGGCGCTGGTAACAACGTTTTACAAATTGATAGGGAGTTTTACAAATGCTCTCATGATCATTTCGTATAGTATATTGAGTCCAGCGTACTTGTATAGTAGAGGTCAGTGAGTATGACAAGATGAATACAGATAATTTGAAGAACAACAAGCTAACTAAACGCATGCCTAATGCATTAAGTCCGCCTTTGTACATTTTTGTGCGAAAATTTCAAATAAATAAATAAATAAGTACATCATCATTTTCTTGCCGTTATCCCAATTAATTTGGGGCGGGCGCAACATCTCTTTTTCCTATTTTTTTTTTATTAGCCGTTAATATCCCACTGTTGGGAATGGCCTTCCTAGTCTCCTTTCACCTCTCTCTGTCCAGAGCTGCCAAGGACCAATCTTTATTAAACGAGTCCAGCTCATCCCGCCATCTCCGCCTGGGCCTGCCGCGATGCCGTTGGCAATTAAGCTCCCCACTGGGTCGTAAGTTTGGCCCATTTTTTTCTTCAATACTTCTGTATTAGTCGCCATCTTTCAAGCCATGTCATCTTACACAGTCCATCCATCGTTTCCTTGGCCTTCCCCTACTCTTATAGCCATCCAAGCTAAGTTAAACAATAGGCTATTCCTAAAAAAATCTAATTAGTCCGTCAGTTAGACTATCAAATAATATTGAACCCGTATTTTTTGTTTTGTCAATTATATAAAAAATGTTGAAGATATCACCCATTAAAGTTCCGCGCGACGTCACTTGCTTGCGACACTTTTGCAAGCAAGTGACGTCCTGACCCCCACTCTTAAATTTTGACGCGCTTTATCTTTGTCATTTTTTGTTTGATTGACAAAAGAAAAAATACGTGTCCATTATTTTTCGATAATCTAACTGACGGACTAAATATAATTATATTTTTTTTACCCATAGTCAACTACCCTATTCTAAAATAAGTCGATTGCAAAAACGAAGTAATATTTTAACGGAATGGTGGTGAAGTCGGCTTTACGAAAACAGACCTAGAAGTTTGGTAAAAGCAAGAAAAGAATTATTATGACAAAGGAAGGTCAACATACTTATCCCCGAAAAGTCTTCCAGTCAGGGTAACCTTCCCGATTTCGGGCTGCGTTAGTTCAGGACATTCACGATCTGAAACAAGGAAAAAAAAAATAAGTAAGTTTCAATTATAATCAATAAGATCGAATTCTTTTTAAATATTCATATCTTTATTTGTATTGGATGTTTATAAGACTAGCTGCGCCCCGCGGTTTCGCCCGCATAAGTTTCGATCCCGTAGGAATATCGGGATAAAACGTATCCTATATGTTAATCCTGGTTATAAATCATCTGTGTGCCCAGTTTCATCCAAATCCATTCAGAAGTATTTGCGTGAAAGAGTAACAAACATCCATCCATACATACTCGTACAAACAAACTTTCACGTTTATAATATTACAGTAGGATAGGATGTTAGAAGGTTGTTAAGGTACATAATCAGTACTTAATGTTCCCAATGCTGGGACACAAGCCTTCTGTCTGTGAGGAGTGGGCTATAATTTACAACGCGGGCCCAGTGCGGGGGTGTACAGTCACGAGCACCAATATGTCAACATTTGGCAACTTTCAATTTCGATTTTTTCGTGAAATAACGAATGCAACGATGAAATACGACACATTACATAAACCTATGGGTTCGAAAATGCTATGTTCGTAACAACATAAAATTTAATTAAAAAATAAAGGAGTAAATCGCTTTTGAATAAAGCCGAGTGTATACATACTTTTGCTCGTGACTGTACTAAGTATAATAATATGTTGATTTAAAAGATCCATAGAGATCTACGTTTTGGAATGGGCAACTAGCTTCAACTTTCTGACTAACTGACCGACTATTTAATTTTGACAATTCAAAAGTGCCTGAAATAGTTTAATTGAAATAAATTATTTGAGTTTGAGTTCCTCAAGATGTTTTCCTACACCGTTTTGAGAGCAGTGGTGATGAAATTATTTACACAAAGTAAACCGCCTGTCTGGGTTCGAACCTACAACTCATAAGTCAGAGACGTTACCACTGTGCCACTACAGCTAACACACAGATTCATGCAAATTATTAACGAAAAGTATCATTTCAGTATCAGTACCGAACAGATTTTCATGAACAATATTCTAAATTATTCATGTGTAATTTCCACCTCACAAACAAAACAATTCAGAATTACAGATACAATTGCTTCACAAGTTCACAAATCTTATCCTATCCGCCATTGCTTATTAAAACAATAGCGCGCTTTATCCCAACATTGCCACAATGGATGCGTGGGATCATAAACAGCTGTTATCAGTATCCTAATTCAGTTCAGTTATTTACTAAGCTCAGTAAATTCGTGAAATAATTTGTATTTGTGAATTTTGTCGGCTTTGTTTTTGTGTTTGACTACTAATTAATTTACTTCTGGGGTAGGTTGGATTGGTGTGTGGTTTCAAATAGATACCTACAGAGCTCGTGTCAATAAGTACAGGATAAAATTTTTTAACCAGTGTGCAAACTGTAACCATGAATTCAGTACGCGATTCTAGACGTTGAGTAGAATATTTCAAAGCATATTAAAAAAAAATTGCACTGCAATACATTTTTCTATGAAAGAGATATTTGTTTTTGATAACCTACGAAAAATGTCTACGTTAGCACGAATTGACGGGGTCCGCTAGGGCCGATGCCTGCCAGGGCCACGGGTTGTTCGAAAGAGATACCGTGGCCCCTGGCACAGGCAATTGAAGGAACACGGGTGGGTTTTAGTCCGTAAAAGTCTGACACGCCCTTCCGCTCAGCCCAGAGCGGGAGAGGTCATTTGATGATTTCCCACCCAACAAATAAAAAGGGGCTTGAATTTATGGTTACAGTTAGCGCACTGGTTACAAATTTATCCAGTATAAAACGTCGAGGGTTTGTTTCACTTGTTCTGAATTTGTCTGACTCTGGGTGTTTTTGCGTAGGTGTCGTAGTTTTCAGCTCTTTGGATTTACATATTTATTTCAGGCCCCAGCACTTTGCCAGCGACTTCGCCCTTCTATCTCTCATTATAATCCTACTAATATTATAAACGTGACAGTTTGTATGGATGGATGGATGGATGTTTATTACTCTTTCACGCAAAAACTACTGGACGGATTTGGATGAAATTTGGCACACATTTATGGTTTACTAGCTTCTGCCCGCGACTTCGCCCGCGTGGATGTCGGAAATTATCCCACGGGAACGTGCTAACAGGATAAAATGTATGTGCACCAGGATGCCATCTATCTCGCGGGCCCTTTGTGGCTAATTACAATAGAAAACCAATTGTGTCTCATTAATGGTGATTAAGAGGGTACCTATATGATATCTTTACCTAAGTACCTACCTAATTAAAAAAATAAATAAACTCAATAACAGAAAATAAAATACCTACCTACCTAAATAAACCTATTTATGACGATAACTGATCTAAACTCAATCATCATCTGCCTAGCCTTTTCCCAACTATGTTCAGGGCCGGCTTCCAGTCTAACCGGATGCAGCTGAATACCAGTATTTTACATGGAGCGACTGCCTATCTGACCTCCACAACCCAGTTATTGGGTAATACTTGGTACGACTGGTTGTCAGACTTTCGGGCTTCTGACTACCCGTAACGACTGTCAAAGATCCACGAATGACAGCCGGGACCAACGGCTTAACGTGCTTTCCGAGGCACGGAGGTGTCTCGGTATGTAAAGATGGTCACCCATCCACAGACCGACCGCGGCAAGCGTAGCTTAACCTGACCGATCGACCTGTGCGGCTGTTATTATTTAGCCACGGGCCCCTCAATCTAAACTCAATAAATAAGCAAAATCTCTAAAAACTAATATCTATACGAATGACTATCCTACCTAACAGTATTATAAAATAACCTACGATCACTACGTACACTATCAAATATACTACCTATACTTTAAAATTAAAATCTATACCTACGACTTATATAAAAATAAACCTAAATAACTCTAAAAAGTAAAAGGAATAAAAATGAACTCCACTGCGTGTGACCTAACCTACGACAAACTTATTATTTGCGGTTGGTACAGTAATCGGATCTAGGGATCGAACCGCAAAATTAAGTTTGTTTTTTATTGTATATACTTTTCCAGGATAAAAAGTACCCAGTGTGGTGCCCAGGATATTAAAGAATAATTATACCAAGTTTCATCGTAATCGAACCGGTAGTTTTTGCGTGATGCCTGAACAAACAGACAGACAGACAAAAAATTTTTTAATCACATTTTTGGGTTCGGTGTCGGTCTAGTAACACCCCCTGCCATTTATTTTTTTGATATTTTCAATGTACAGAATTTTCACTTCTACAGATTTATTATAAGTATATAGATAAAGAGCATTAACATATAGGATACTTTTTATCCCGATATTCCCGAGGGATCGAAACTTATGCGGGTGAAACCGCGGGGCGCAGCTAGTACTTGATATACCAACTAGAGTTTGTAATAATGATCTATTATAGTATATTGTATCTATTGGAAAATAGTTATGTGTAGACGACCATTTTAACTATAAAACATTTTAAAGATAACAATTACTAATCAACCAGGAACAAGACAATTATAATACTAGTTAATTACATTAATAGAATCCTTAATCAGTTACCAATACCAGCTGAGCGTCAAACAATAGAGTGATTCCGTCTAGGATACCATTCAGACAGATAGGAGACGACGTAATGGCTGCCTCTGTGTTTACCGAGTTAACTGTCGCGACCGTACGTAATCTAGATTCAATTAAAAGGATTAATGAAATTGAAGCTTTCAGCTGTAAAATAAATAGATAGCTATATAATTTAAACAGGATCACCGGGAAACTCGACGTATTCCTTGAAAGGGGTTTTACTAGAGGTCATTAGCAACAATTTAAGTCCAATTAACTACCTTTCAAGGAATACGTCGAGTTTCCCTGTCACCCTGTATCTATGTACTCATCATCTGCCTAGCCTTTTCCCAACTATGTTGGGGTCGGCTTCCACAACCCAGTTACTGGGTAATACGATACCCCTTGGTAAGACTGGTTGTCAGATTTCGGGCTTCTGACTACCCGTAACGACTGTCAAAGATCCACGAATGACAGCCGGGACCAACGGCTTAACGTGCTTTCCGAGGCACGGAGGGGTCTCGGTATGTAAAGATGGTCACCCATCCACAGACCAACCGCGGCAAGCGAAGCTTAACCTGACCAATCGACCTGTGCGGCTGTTATTATTTAGCCATATCTATGTACTCGTATAGTAATAATAAAGCTGAACAGTTTGTTGCTTTGAACGCGCTAATCTTTGAAACTACCCCCCGGATTTTAAAATTTTGCATTTGATAGCCCATTTCTTGAGAAAGGCTATATGCTACTTAACATCACGCTAGGACCCAAAAGAGCCGAGCAAAAAGAACAAAGGCAGAAAGAACGTTGAGTAGGTAGCGCGGCGGGCGATGCGATACGACGTGGCGGAACGGGGTCAACACAAGTGACGTGACGTGACGAAGATTTGAATGAGTAAATAAATGCTGATAAAACAAGTTCATATTACGATGATGAATGATTGCTTGCTATATGATTTTTGTAAGGCGGAAATATTCTCTTAAAAATCTACCCTAATACCTGTCTACCCTTTGGGTATAACAGGCTTGATGTTGCGTATGTATTTGTAGAAGAAAGAAAGAAAAAAGAAAATGCATTTATTTGCGGCAAACATGACGCATAAAAAGAACATAAACACACAAAAAAAAACCGGCCAACGGTTACGATTTATGACGTATTAAAAAAAAACTACTCACTAGATCTCGTTCAAACCAATTTTCAGTGGAAGTTTATATGGTAATGTACATCATATATTTTTTTTAGTTTTATCATTCTCTTATTTTAGAAGTTACAGGGGGGGGGGGACACACATTTTACCACTTTGGAAGTGTCTCTCGCGCAAACTATTCAGTTTAGAAAAAAATGATATTAGAAACCTCAATATCATTTTTGAAGACCTATCCATAGATACCCCACACGTATGGGTTTGATGAAAAAAAAAAATTTTGAGTTTCAGTTCTAAGTATGGGGACCCCCAAAATTTATTGTTTTTTTTCTATTTTTGTATGAAAATCTTAATGCGGTTCACAGAATACATCTACTTACCAAGTTTCAACAGTATAGCTCTTATAGTTTCGGAAAAAAGCGGCTGTGACATACGGACGGACAGACAGACAGACAGACAGACAGACAGACAGACAGACATGACGAATCCATAAGGGTTCCGTTGCCATTTGGCTACGGAACCCTAAAAACGGGTTGTACTCCGGCAGAAGCCGGCAGAAGTGAACACTTGAATATTAACGTTGTGCATTTTTGATATTTTGGAATGCTGTCTACTCTCTCTCCGTAGTCCGTCTTACGAATTTTCGATCAGGTCACGTGTCCTGGCGTCAGTTTAACATTTTTTACCCATCACAACAAAAGAGCACAACGCCGCTAAAGAAGTTTTCACTTCAAAAAACAAGTTGGGGGTAAACATGCGTCACATTCACGCGAAACGGCCATCGCTCAGCATAATGCTAAGACCCTATACCAGACAGAGCCCCAGCGCTGGTAGCAATAAGCCCATTTGAATGTATTAGACGACTACCTGATAGGTCTACTAGTGTCAAGTGCTACTGCTCAGCACGAGGTCCTGGATTCGGTTCTCAGGTCGGGCAGTGTTATTGGCTTTTTCCATTAGGATTTTTTCAGTAACAGCCCAGGAGGCTCAGCACCCTAATTGCGTAACACACGAGCAATCGGAATCGGTTTCATTTTGACAGTTCAACAACATTCATTGCGTTATTTACGTGTTGATCAGACAAATATTTTCGAACTTATGCAGCAATGGGTTAGCAATTTGCTTCAAAATGATTCAGATTCCGCTTGATCGTGTGTTACGCAATTAGGGTGCAGGACTCATGGCCCCACATGCCCCAGTTAGCATTTTTGGTACAATTAAGGACTACTTGTATTTTTGTATTAATATTTATCATACTTTACTATACTTACATCATGATTCTATGTCCGTGTTCGCGTGACTTAGATGGTCTATTGACTAATCCGTCATTCATTCGGACACTTCACTCTGACGTTCGTTCGATAATTCACGAGAGGGGATAAGAAGGGTGACACGCGAACACGGGCATTCTGGCAGGCATTCGGGCTCGATGTCTGGTCGACGAAGAAGGATTAAAAGTATTCTGTGATTAAGTGAATAAACGTGTGTTACTGAAAAACTGCAATCCGGCACGGCACTGCAATCCGGCACTGCAATCCGGCAATTGCCGGCACAGTTGGCGCAGTGGTTAAGCGATTGACTGCTGCGCTGCGTGTCGCGGGTTCGATTCCCGCACGGAAAATATAACCCCGCACGGGAAATATTTGTATGACCTACATGTATTTGTTCCGAGTCTGGGTGTTTTTCTATCTATAATATGTATGTATTTACAAAAAAAAATGTATATAAGTAGTTTATCAGCCATCTTGTTACCATAACACAAGCATTAGGTTGCTTAGCTTGGGACTAGATGGCGCTGTGTGAAATGTCCAGGGATATTATTATTATAATCTCATTTCCTGACCTATAAAACCCCTTACAAGGGACTTAAAAAAAAAACTGGGAAAATGTGGGTGTACTATAGGGACACCTCTGCCTAAACCTTCGGATATTACACGCGTGATATTATCTTAAACTCAAACTAAGCACTTAGTTCAAATAAACCAATTACAGGCACTCTTGAATTGTCAAGAGAGAAGACAAGAAAAGAAAAAGATGAAGGGGTTCGACAGAAAGATGAAGCTAGTTGCCCATTGTAAAGCGAAGTATCGATGGAGAAGAAAGGGCAAGAAGCTCCACGGACAAAATAATATGGTTGGTTGGTATGGAAATCAAAATAATACAAAATATTGGTTACATCATTCATGTTGAAATTGAGCACGTGAGAACGATGAAGAACGTTAAAAGCGTCCGTAATAAAAAATAAACAATTCAAATATTAAATTAAATTATTAGTCAAAGTTCATTGCAATTTGTGCTTTTTGCACACGGAAACCGATTCCGTAAAGTGCTGTTCTCAACTGAAATAGCAAATAAACCTAACAAATGCACTACTGCTTCACAAGTCGACGGTAATAAAAACACCCCTTTTTACTCCAGTCCAGTCGAGTAGAATATAAAAAAAAAACAATTGCCAACTCCGCTAAAATTAATACGACCACTTGATATAAATTTTACAGCAGAGAACCAGAAAGTGATATAAAAACTGTCGTGTGGAAAGTGCTCAGACGGCGAGGAATAAAAATTATGTCAAACTAAGTTTTGCTACTGGAGTTAATGTACGAGTAACTGTGTCGGTTTGTTCTGTAAAAATAGTAATAGGTACCTACTTAGTCATTTATTTCCAAAACTTCAGTGTCTACAAACTCAAACTCAAATAATTTATTTCATCTAAACAATTTACAAGCACTTTTGAATTGTCAAAATTAATAGTCGGTCAGTTAATCAGAAAGTTGCCCATTCCAAAACGTAGATCTCTATGGAGAAGAACGGGCAAGAAACTCCAAGGACACTCTTTTAAATCAAGATATTATTACAAAATCCTGGGTACGTTGTACATCAGTAACGTCTCGACTCCTGAACTAGCTCATCCTGTATGACTGTGGTCGAGGTTTTACATGGATCAGCACGAGAAAGCTTGGGATAAATATGATTAGGTATATGATTTTTAAAATGATGAAAAGAAAATGACAAAAAACGCTAACGTCCACCGAGGTGGACCTTAATAAGAAGGTGGCACGGATGGACAGACTGGATGCAAAACGCGGAGGACAGGGTGTGGTGGCGCAGCCTGGGAGAGGCCTATGTCCAGCAGTGGACTGCGATAGGCTGAGTTGATCTACCTAACGTGTGCATTACCATGCTGACTGGCTCATCATTTGCCTAACCTATTTCCAAGTATGTTGGGGTCGACTTCCAGTCTAACAGGATTCAGCAGAATACCATTATTTTGCATGGAGCGACTGCCTATCTGACGTCCAACCCAAGGGATCCTGTTACCTAGTAATCCACCACGACTCCTTGCTAGACAGAGCGTCAGACATTGGGGTTTCTGACTACCCGAAATGACTGTCAAATATCTACAAATGACAGCCGGGCTCAACGGCTATTTGAGGCACGAAAGGGTCTCGGAGCGAAACGGTTTCGGCTTTTAAATTAACTGTTTAGCAAAAGCTACATTGTTTCAAAGGAGATAAAACTCACTTTTGAATTTAACAAGAATGTCAAAGTAAAGGAAATAGGAGAGGGATTTAAGATTCCACTACAGCAGTCCGATTCTGTGACCATCTCACCGTGAAAACTTAGGTGAAGTGAGCGTGGAGTGAGCTGTCATTCAAAGGATTGACAACTACTATAGCTCACTCTAAGCTCACTTCACCTAACTTTTCACGGTGAGATTTTTACAGAATCGATCGGCAGGAATGCTCTAAGGACTTCATCCGTAAACGAATCCAGGAGAAAAAGCTAACAATCAATAAATAAGAATCAAATTAAGTCTAAAATAATAATACATATGTACAAGTGAAAAAAAAAGCCTTTTGGGCACTGTTCCTGTTGACAGTGATGCGGACGAATTTTTTGATGCCCTATGATTCTTTTTTTGATCAATAAATTGAATTTATTTGAATATAAACGTGAGCAGTTTTTCTATCGGATCTACTTTACTCTTTTTATTTGTTAGACTATATCCTCAAAGAGCGTTGGCGTCAGTATTATAATATTCTACTAGCTTCTGCCTACGACTTAGTTCGCGTGAAATTTCTGGTTTCCTCAACCCATCGCATCGCATCGGCTGCCTGCACTAATACTTTGTTTTCGCTTATGTTTGCTCGGCTTCTAAGGGTCCTAGCATGATGTTAAATAGCCTCATAGTCTTATTCAAGAATTGGGCTATCAAATGCAAAAAGAAATTGACAGTTCCAGAGATTAGCGCGTTCAAACAAACAAACTCTTCAGCTTTGTTGTTAGTATAGATTACTACACATTGGCGCTGATTCCCTTGTTCACAAACTAAACTAAATTTAAGTTCTGTGCATCATTTTCTTTCTATTTCATTAAGAAACGGATAGAAGACAAAATATTAGTGTAGTCCTGTCAAATTAAGATACTTCATAGACAGATTAGATGTGATTAAAAACATGGCTACTAAAAATACGTCAGTTTACATCAGGCGCTGACTAATTTGACAGGACTAAACTAATATTTATCTTCTGTCCTTTTCTAAATTAAATAGAAAGAAAAAGATGCATTAAACACAAATTTAGTTTAATTTGTGAACAAGTGAATCGGCGCCACTATACACTTTTCGAATGCTACGGCTACATTGTCGCGATAACTTGAACTACAGCGCTCGACGTCTCTCTGTAAGTACAACGGAAAGCGCGCGAAGTGTAGTTCGCGCTATCGCAACAATGTAGCCGCAGCATTTAACATGTCCTTGTGATCACTGTCAGTGTCAGTAGGTACGTTGAACCAAATAAATTCACAGCCTCAAACTTAAGCCTTTACTTAATTTAAGTCTCTAAATATAAATTACAGCATAAAACGCTTGCAAATACTCCTAGATGTCGCCACCTGTCGTTAAAAAATTCGATAGATATAAATGGGTATCTGTGTCGCTCAATCCCCAAAGCCTAGAGGCATTCGGGAGATAAATCACTAATCCGCTAAGCTTCGGGACAAATTCTTGGATTCGGGAAATTCAGGTTGTTTCCTGGGTAGGCAGTTAGTGGTATTTGTGACATGTCGATATACGGATATAACCTGTACTACGTTGATAGCAGTCATTTGTTTCGATTCGATTTTTTAGGAATAGGTATATATATCTGCAGTGCGATTCTGTAACCATAACACCGTGAAAACTTAGGTGAAGTGAGCTGTCATTTCAACTAATGCTAGTGATTGACACTATTTACAGCTCACTCTAAGCTCACTTCACCTAACTTTTCACAGTGAGATTTTTACAGAATCGATCGGCTGATTCTATAAGGGCTACTTTTTCAATCGACATATATTTTTTATTCGTAAAATAAAATGGACGTCTGACAGATTTTGTATGGAAGAACTGTCAAAAATTCAAAATTATTCCTCCGATAAAATTAACGGGCGTTGGAAAAATCAGCCCTAAATAAATTAGGACATCATTCTTTGCTCTAGGTACCTATTTCATTTTCTACATTTATATCTATCTATATGAGGGTTGGCAGGGACAACGACGTGCAGCCTGTTACCATGGATTCAGTACATGATCCTGAACCGCTGCAGAAATTTTTTCCCGACCCGGGAATCGAACCCAAGATTTCATGCTCAACAGTGGCGCTTGCGACCGCTAGACCAACGGGCAGTACATAATCAGCCTATAATGTTCCCACTGCTGGGACACAGGCCTCCTTTCTGTGAGAGGGAGTGGGCCTTAATGCACCACGCAGGCCCAGTGCGTGTTGGTATATGTTACATGTCTTCGAATTTTTTTTGGTTCTAGGACATGCCGGTTTCCTCACGATGTTTTTCTTCACCGTTTAGAGAGCAGTGGTGATGAAATATTTTTTTACACAAAGTAAAGCGCCTGTCTGGGTTCGAACCTACGACCTACAACTCGTAAGTCGCCGCTGTTACAACTAGGCCACTACTGCTCTTTACGCGGCAACGGGCAGTAATGATAGTTATTAAGTGGCCACACAAGCAAGAAACAAACATTGAATCAACTTTTGACAATCGAAGTGGACTTTGAAGGTACAATTATACACTATGGCTAAAATAACATAAGTAGGTACCTTCTGTCAGCAAGAAACGTTAATAATCTAAAACAAGATGATACTTAATCAATTAATTAATTTAGCTTTACCGCTCCGTCCATTTCTGATTCGACAAAGTTATTTCAAGCGAAACTTTTTGAAATGCAGATTTTAATTAAAATTACTGATGAATGGCCGAATATGAATCCGTCACGGATTAGAACGACGCCATTTTTTTAGGAGCACTCAAGCGCGGATTGTTTTTATAAAAGCTTTTGTTCCATAGACAATTTAGGAAGATTTATAGTGTCTGTGGTTCGGACTGTTATTTTTGTCTATGGTAAACAAATTTTCTATTATCGTGAACCAAAAACAAAACTTGAGAGGTGTCAAGGGACACCCGGATGGAACGAAGTTCCTTTCGATTAATTAGTGAAGGAATTATAATATTTTTTTTTTTAAGTGTTAATTATATTTTTTTTGTTATTAAAAAAAAAACATAGACAAAAAAACTGGCTTGCTTTCTATAAGAGAGAGAGAGAGAGAGACAGACAGAGAAACACGCGCACGCCGCACGGCTTACAACTATAGCAAAAAGTGTCGTTCCAACTTTTGGTCTTAATTTTTTCCGTCTAGCCCCCTTTCTTTCGCAATGCGCGCTAAGGAACTTCGTTCCAAAAACCATCTCCCTCCAACTAAGTCATGATCATTCTCCCGCCCTTATCCCAACTTATTTGAAGTCGGCGCAACATGTCTTTTTCTTCCATACTTCTCAATTAGTCGGTCATCTCAGTAGTCACCCCTTTCCTAACCATATCATCTGTCACACCATCCATCATTGCCATCCACATTCATAGGCATTCAAAACTAAGTGCGGAACACTCTTTTTCCTCATTCTTCCGCATCACATGCCCATAACATGACTACTGATTTCCACCCAACTTTTCAGTCACCGGCGCCACTTTCAGAGTTCCTCATAAAGGTGTTAATTTTTTATTCTATCCATCGTTCGACTATGTACAGACGCCAGCACATCAAGCTACTACAATCTGTCAAACTTTAATAGATTTTCAACTTTATCTCTGAAATAATAAGGTTCAAGGTTGATTGGAAAAATTTTACAGTTTCGGGTAGCTTGACCTGCTGGCGTCTGTATACACGGCGTTACATCAATCTATTAATTTCCAGTTTTAGCTGATCTCGCCTTGTATAGGTATTTCGTACAATCAGAAATCAGCTTATACTGTTTACGTATAGGTCGAAGTGTAGCCGTGCGTACAATCACTAAACTGCTTAACTTGATGAGGCCTTTACTTTCAAAAACTCGAATTCCATCTACAATATTCTACAAACAAACGCTAAGAGGAATCTTACCTTTTATGCTCCTATTACAGAACCATTTCATATTAACCGTTAATCTGACTACGGAACTCATAGCGTCTTAAACTTAATCCGCGGTTTCAAGGTTTCCTTCGGTAATATGGCCGCCTCCTATTAATTATCTTGTTCCCACTTAAAAGCTTTTTTGTGGTAATTTTATTCATTAATATTTTTATAGAGCTAGGTAAGTACTGAAGCCCTTGTTCCATATTCACTTGACGCACGCATATACGTCATGAATGGCGCTAACTATCGTCAAACCAAAAGAGGCGTCGTTTCAAATTACAATTACAAAATTATGACCTTGACGCCAGCACATCAAGCTACTACAACCTGTCAAATTTCTTTAAGAGATTTTCAACTTTATCGCTAAAGAATTAAGGTTCAAGGTATTTGGGTTTGACAGTTTCGGGTAGCTTGACCTGCTAGCGTCTGTACGTATGTTGGCCCTTATGGTCAAATCCTATATTCAAAAGAAAATTATTACTTTCATAATGAAGATGTAGTGACAATAATTGAAAAGTAGATGGTTTGGTTAAAGATCTTTTTTTTTCTCTACATTTATATCCCTAATAGGCTTCTAAGGGCTGGTTTTTTGATCCGTTAGTTAAACTCAACCAATTGTTAAAAATAGTAACTAATGGTTAAATTTTTGCAAAATGTGTTTTTTCATAAATTCTTAGTTTATCTAATGATATAATATCATTGCTAATGGTCAAATAATTAACTATTAATTAATAAAATTACCATTAAATAAACTAACAATTGATCAGAAAACACATTTTGCAAAAATTAAACCATTAAGTAGTTACTATTTTTAACAATTGGTTGAGTTAACTATACGGATCAAAAAACCGGCCTTAACTCACATTTCAAGCATCAGTACAGTAAGAAACATTTGCCTATAGCCATTACACACAAAGTCAAACAGAGTTCCGCATTTCAGCTTCACGTCAGTGTGGACTTGACCTTGGACACAAAGGCCGGAGGAGAGCCCTCCATGCCCTCCATGCCTTCATAATAGCACTCCAGAGGCTGAGGGGCCAAGTGGAGGAGTATTTTCATGGCCCGTTTGCGAAGTATGGACTAGAGGGTAGTATTGAAAAGATGTATTGGGAAGTAGACATTTTTAGAAGTTGATTTTTGAGATGGTGAAGTTTCTGTTTGAGTCTGATTTTGGCGTGGTTTGAGAATAAGACATTTGCCCCTTTATAAATAAACGCGGTATATAAATATAAGTAAAGTTATGTTATATTTAGGGCTGATTTTTCAATAGTCTGGTAACTTTTATCTGAAGAATAAGGTATTTATTTATAAACGATGATTAAAGTTAAGTTACGTTTAAACGTCTGCATTGTATGGTTAAACAGTCGCTATAGAATAGAATAGAAAACTTTTATTTCAGACAGGAGTCCACAGGGTTAGTAACAATTTTACTTAACTTCTAGTGTTAGTAGGTTACAGACACAGATGTACAGACGCCAGCAGGTCAAGCTACCCGAAACTGTCAGATTTTCCCAATCAACCCTTGAACCTTATTGCTTCAGCGATAAAGTTGAAAATCTATTAAAGAAATTTGACAGATTGTAGTAGCTCGATGTGCTGGCGTCTGTACATACAATTAAAACTCAGCGTGGAGCTGTATCCACCTCCGCAACATCGGGGAATTCCACTGATCTGCGAACACACTGAGAATACTGTTGGTGCCGTCGCGAACACGCGTCATCAGGGATGCGCATCTACTCCTAATAATGGCGGCAAAACCATTAATATTATTATCCACAAACATTCCTGACGCACTACAACGCCACGGCAGCCGCAACAGTACTCTCAGTGCATTATTATATTGAACGCGTAGGTCGCTGTATGCCCGCTGAGTGAAGTTGACCCACAGGCTGCACGTGTAGAAGGACTGACAGTAAGCTTTGAATAGCGTAACTTTAACTGGTTTCGTACATCGCGCAAACCTGCGGGCCAGCATGTTACAACGGACATCCAGCGACCTACGTTCCCTTTCAATGTCGCAATTGTCTTTTAGATCTTCAGTGACCCAGTGGCCCAGATACTTAAATACACGGCTAAATGTGACAGTTTGAAATATTTTTAAAACCAAAAGCTGTCAAATCCCAATATTTATTCCTCAGAAAAAAGTTATCTGGCTCTTGAAAAATCTGCTTTGAAAAATCGAAAAGGTATGGGTTAAAACGAAAGTTGATAAGTGTAACTTTAGTCCGCGTTTATCGATTAGGGGTTAGTGTTCTAACTACATTTAGGGCTGATTTCTCCATCGCCAGATAACTTTTATTCAAGGAATAAATTGACGTTTGACAATTGAAATAACTGTCAACATTTCAAAATTATTCCTCAAATAAAATTATCTGGCGATGGAGAAGTCAGCCCTTAATCCATTTACAAGTTTTTATGTAAAATAAATATTATAAAGAGTTTGTATATTATCTTCGGAACTGCTGATCCTATTCCGAAAATTCTTTCACTAATAGGAAGCTACAGTATTCCCTAGTGTCATCGGATATATTTTTAAACGAGTTTCACGGGGACGAAATCGCGGGTGAAAACTAGTTAATAATAATATAGTACAAGCACTGTAGGTAAGCAGGTGATTTGATATTTTTTTAAACGGGCGAGTGATATCGCTTCGCTATTAACATTAATTGTCGGTTCTGAATTCGGTAGTAAACCTATATCACCAGCACAGTTAAAAAATATCGGCATAGAATTTTTCATTGCTACGACACAAAATAAAAATCCATTTTTCATTTTTACAAAGCTAGAATTGGCAGTCCGGTAAAAGCTTTTTTCCAACAAAACCAATACCGTGAAATGAATTGTATATTTGTCTGGTACTCTCGTAAACTGCAGCGAAACGTTAGATATAAACCGTCGTGATGAATCGACAGCACATGACCCACTGCGATGTTTTACATCCAGCGAGAGCTGTGCGCTTTCAGCTTATGTGGGGTTGGGAAACGAGCGGCTGCGCTGTTTCAGGCTTCGGCCACGAGGCTTTGAAAGAGTAGAAGGGCCTAATATTACATAATTTTCCTTTGTAAATTAACTTTTGAGTAAGTATTTTGTTTAAACATGGTGTACAGACGCCAGCACATCAAGCTACTACAATCTGTCAAATTTCTTTAATAGGTTTTCGACTTTATCGCTAAGGCTCAAAGTTGATTGGAAAATTTTGACAGTTTCGGGTAGCTTGATTTGCTGGCGTCTGTACATGATACATTGCATGCAGGATAATAATGAGATACAATAAAGTTTTAACATGTTCAGCCGCATATCGTGGCGTACAAATTGGTAGGAAGAGAACCATCTCTTCTTCGGTCTTTCTTCAGTTTATGCACCAGCATAAACCGTGATACTATTCATCAAAATTACATTTTATTATTAGTAAATAAAGTTTAAGATAAGTTTTAGTTTGTAAATTGCTCTGTCCAATGCCTTGGGATTGGATGTTGTCATAGATATCCGTGGATGTTGTGCATGTAAACTTAATAAAAACATAAAAAATAAAATGATGAATCAAAGCGCTTGTCGTGTTTAAAAGTACTCCGTGTCTTTCTTTTTGCTTGTTAGGATTAATGGGAGTAATAGGTTATTTTAATAAAAGGTCTTTAATTGCATTTTTTTTATTTTATAACCATCCAGTTTTGAGCCCTAGTCGACTGGACTAAATTTGTTGATAATGACCTCTAGTATAACCCCTTTCAAGAAATACGTCGAGTTTCCCTGTCACTCTGTATGTTCTCATTAGTGTACAGTCAACAGCAAAAGTAGATGATCAAAATCAGAAATTCAATACTAATGAACGGAGTTCGCGTCAGAACTGTGTGGCGTCGAAGTGATTCAAAAGTATGTGATTGTAAATTATACCAAACATTTACTACTAGTACAGCTGCCATATAGCTGCGAACTCCGTTCATTAGTATTGAATTTCTGATTTACTCATCTACTTTTGCTGTTGACTGTACGCGCTACAAGGAAGTTGTATGCGAGGTGTTTATTTGTTAAGAGGGTGCACACAGGTCCACTAGCGCCACTCCTTTAAAAAAATATTATCTCGTGACTGAGAAGGAATTATGAAAATCTGGTCAATCAGCGACCTCGGTAAATGTGTCAAGAATTTTCTAATACCTTTTATAAAATTTCATATTGAGACACGAAGCAACAAAATTCGATCTAAAGAAAAGCGTCCACATTCCTATATGTCGTATTTAGTTGCTTCGTGTCTCAATATGAAACTTAATAAAAGGTATTAGAAAATTCTAGACACACTTACCGAGGTCGCTGATTGAGCAGATTTTCATAATTCCTTCTCAGTCACGAGATAATATTTTTTTAAAGGAGTGGCGCTAGTGGACCGTTGTACACGCTCTTAACCACTTATTTGATTACTGTCTTTTATTTTTATCTTTTTCAATAAGGGCTGATTTTTACAACGCCAGATCGTTTTATCCGAGGAATAATTTTGTATTTTTGACAGTTCTTCCATACAAAATCAGTCCGACGTCAATTTTATTCCACGAATAAAAATTATCGGTTGATTGAAAAATCAGCCCTAAGTAATTCCGATATCCTATTTATAGACTAAACAATTTCATTTAATTTCTTGGCCCAGCAGCGGTACAAATACAGGTTAAATAATTAAAAAAAAACTTGTGAAAGTCAGCCATAAGCAAAATAAAAAGGATTCAATTGAATTATCTTGTTGAGTATACTGTAAACTTATCAAATCCTGCAAAAACAATAGAATAGAGTGCATTTATTTGTCAGAATATTGTTACAAAGTTGTTAGGTTAGGTAAGGTGTTTAGATCATAATATTCTGCCGTTCCCGGAGTACAGATATTGTTTATAAAATCATGGGTCATTATTATAACAAAATTATGTTGTTTATCACTAGGATTACAAAGTTTTACTTACAAATAAGTGGAATAAAGAGTTCTCAAAGAGATTAATTAAGTCAAAATTCAATAAAGTCAAACTAATCATAATTTCAAATTTTGAGGTCAAACATTCATAACATCTTTAGTCGAGTAGTAATAAATCAAAAAATCAAAATCAAGTCATTTATTCACATTAGGCTGAGAATCAGCACTTTTCGAACGTCAAAATTACAAAAGACAGTCCCCCAAAAACGCCCGCCCTTCACCACTTCCTAGTGCTATCGCTGGGAAGAAGTGGCGCAACATGAATTGGAACCGCAGCTCAGCCACATAAAACTCAGGCTAAACAAAAAAATAACTCCGTAACTTTGTTCCTCGTTTCGTGGCCCCACCGCGTTCACCCACTATGCAACGATAGTCAAATGCGATCCGACTTGATCCCCTCACATGTGTTCACTTGCGTTACCTCTGAAACTCTGAAACTTTCAGCCGTGATAGCAGTTCTGTCAAGTCATTTATTTTGTTGCACTTTTAGTTTTGGCTTTGTGTAGTTTTAAATTGTGTGTGTAAACGGAATAAAAGTTGGAAACGTTGAATCGTGTAGTTCACTATTTGATTTTGTCTGTAATAGGATTGTGTGAGATTGTTGTTATTTTTGAGTAGGTTTTGAAATAAGTAATAAATAATGGTCGAATAAAAGAGTAGGTGGGCACTCAATCCATCTCAGATGCTAATCTGAATTTTAAAAGAGACTGTGACTTCTGAGTTTGTTTCGATGCTGGGACATACATTGAACAGGGGACGAGCGCAGTATGTCTGAAATACAGATGTTTTATATCTAGTTCAGACACAGATGTTCAATATCTGAACATTGTATAAAGTGTATTGTAGTGTATCAGCATAATAACAAATTGTCTGTATATTTTTGAACAAATAAATAATAATTATTGTTATTATAGGCTTCCTTAGGAAATACCGTATTCTCTGTCACATCTAAGGTACTGTAAGGTACTGTTCAGGTTAGGCACTTTGCGTGCATAACCTTAACAGTATAAGCATAGCAGTATATAGGTAATGGCCTCTTCTCGGTGACAGGCAGTTGGCCGCAAGCCACCACGCGGGTGCAGTGCGGGTGAGTAGATGTCACATGCCTTCGAATTTTTGTTTTCGTACTTAAGTCGGTTTCCTCACGATGTTTTCTTTGACCGTTTTGGTAGCAAAAAGAAAAAAAGTCAGAAAGAACGCCAAGCGAAAACGAAGTACTAGCGGCGGCAGGCGATGCGATGCGACGGGATTTAATAAATTTCACGCGGACGAAGTCGCAGGCAGAAGCTAGTAAGTTATATTTCTATTCGTCGCATAAAACTCCATTGCCTGCTCGTGCTGCCAGTGGGCGCCGCCCTAACACTGAACATCTCATATCTGCCCAGCCTTTTCCCAACTATGTTGGGGTCGGCTTCCAGTTTAACCGGATGCAGCTGAATACTAGTATTTCACATGGTGGTCGTCAGTAGCCCGCTGACAGCCAGTCTTACCAAAGGGTATCGTAGGTACCCAGTAACTGGGTTGTGGAGGTCAGATAGGCAGTCACTCCATGTAAAATTCTGGTATTCAGCTGTATCCAGTTAGACTGGAAGCTGGCCCCCACCATAGTTGGGAAAGAGCTAGGCAGATGATGATGTGTTCTCCCATAATCTGAAGCGCACACTTGTATTTGTCTGAATTGAGTAAAATGTTAGTGTGTTCAATAAATAAATAATTACAGCGTGGCGCTTTAATGGCGACATTAATTTAACACACGTATACGGTTTCGCGCTTTAGTTTCACGAATATATTTTAATTTAATTAAACATTAATATTTGTTTATTTATTAACAATTTTCTAAAATAGCATCTTAGAGCAACCTGACTTGAAGAACTGTAGCGCAGGGGTCATTTGCCGGGGTCACGGATCATAACATCGCATTAATGTAATTAAAACAATTATCGTGCAAAGAGAAGGCGAATTGAAGGAAAGAGAGAGAGCCCTATGTCGGTGAGCGGCGCAGGTGGAAGTTTTGAAGTTACGTTTTTTGTTATGTTGTTATAATTTTTATGATTACTGGCCACTAGCCCTACCCGTGTGTTGAATTAATGTCGCCATTGTTGCGCCACGTTGTATAGGGTGGCAGAGACATCGTCGCGCAAACTGTAACCCTGAATTCAGCACATGATTCCAGACCCTCTAGCATATAAATTTTTGGTTGGTTTCCGTTTTTCGTCGGCTGAACAGCAATTTTTTTTTAAATAACCGACGATTTATTTCTATGTTGGGGGTTCAGAATTATGTACTGAAATAGATTCAGTAGCATATGAATCTACTATACCCTGTACAAAATATATAAGTAAATTAAAAACTTGCCAGCTCTTCTCCATAGGAAACTACCAATTGGAACCGTGCACCTAGCTTCTGACGTTTCATAAGTGCCCACTACCCATGTAGGTTTATGTGAAATAAAATATTTTAATTTTGATTTCGAAAACACATTTATAGTAGGTGGTATTTAAAGTTTTATTACTTAATTCCATAGCATCGTTACTACAGGGGCGAACTATGGATTCCTTAACGACGCAGTAGATAAAGCTCTCCTACACTTTCACACAAAAAAAAAACCGAGAAAATAGCTCACGCGAGCAAACCCACAGGCATAGCATAAAATATTAAAACGGACCACGTCTTCTCAATCGAACATCTCACGTCCCAGCCACGTCACGTCGCAGAGAAATCACGGAATCGTCCAGAAAGGTCGAGTCCGTAACATTGTTTTTATATTTATTAGTCAAGACTGCGATGGATTGCCGACACATGCTGCCGTACAAAGGAATTGAAGGAATTTGTGAAAAGTAAAATAAAACCTTTTTGTCGTTCGTCTAAGGGAATAAATTATTTGATTTGTATTGTTGTTCATGAATAATATATCTTTCTGTACAAGCCTTACCGTGAAAACTTTCGTGAAGTGAACCGAGCTGTTTTGTAAAAAAAATACCGTGAAAACTTAGGTGAAGTGAGCTGCGGGGTAGTTGCGTAATACACTTTCAGTAGTAATGGGATTCATTTTGACAGCTCAACAAAATTCATTGCGTTATTTACGTTGTTGAGCAGACACATTTTGCGAACATATGAAGCAATGGATTAGCAAAATCCTTCAAAATGATTCAGATTGAGATTGATAGTGTGTAACGCAATAAGGGTTCTGTCAAGAGTGTCACTTCACACTCACTTCACCTAAGTTTTCACGGTGAGATTTTTACAGAATATCGCTACTTGTATGGTTAAATAAACTTGGAACATGTCCATATATACTCGTATGTGTCCATACACATTACACAACATCACGCTTGTAACTCCCGAAGGGTTAGGCAGAGTTGCACCTGTAGTACAGTGTACAGCCACGAGCAAAACTATGTAGGTACCTATAGACTCGGCTCTATTCAAAAGCGATTTACTCCTTTATTTTTTAATGAAATTTTATGTTGTTACCAACAAAGAATTTACGAACCCATAGGTTTATGTAAGGTGTCGTATTTCAACTTTGCATTCGTTATTTCTCGAAAAAATCGCAATTGAAAGTTGCCAAGTGTTAAAAATCAAATCAAATCAAATCACTTTTATTTGTTAACACAGATAAAGAAATACAGATCTTGAGTTTGGTAAACAGAACGCTATGTTATGCCAGGAGGCGTACAAATATGGTGTGCATCTAGCTCAACATTACGAATTTAAATTTAAAAATAAAGAAAAATAAAAAAGATGTCTGAAAATCATACATAATTAAAATTTCAAAATCATTTATAACAATTACATAATACTATTAAAAAAATTGAGTGATGTCAGATATACAGGAGGAATTATTTAGTTATAAAAATGTAAAAAAATTAAAAACTGTTGACCTATTGGTGCTCGTACTGTACACCCACATTTCGTCAGTTATGTTTATATCTCATGTAATAGGACTATTGCCGTCGATCGGCGACAAGTCTAGCTCCTGCAATATGTTATTGTTTTTCCACCAGGAAAACATATCCATATACAGTGCAACCTCAATATAACGTACCTCAACTCAATATAACAAGTTCCTCGATTTAACGAATTCTTCGTAATTCCCTTGAATTGTCCATAAGAGTCAATGTAAAATATACCTTTACATTGCGAAGATTTTTTGCGAATAACCTCTTTATAACTCTTTATATAAAAAAAAAATTGTAAATCTCTAATTAACGAATTTTGTCAACCCAAAACCTTTATATAACGTTCCCAATAGTATGTGATTCAATCGCGACAGGTTTTGACACGTTTTTACCTCGTTATAACAAATTTTAGACCAACCTAACCTCAATATAACAAACTTCAGTTTAACGGATTACTTGTTAGATACGAATATTTACTTGTTCCCTCCGATTTGTTATATCGAGGCTGCACTGTAATAGGATATGTCCCAAGCGTATTTAATCATACAGATACAAGTAGTGATATTTTGTAAAAATTCAAAGTCGCAAGCACAACTGCTGAACATGAGGTCCTAGGTTCGATTTCCTTGTCGGGCAGTGTTATTGGGTTTTTCCTGATAGAAAAACGACGACCAACGAAGCAGTCACGAGGCACTATGGACCAGCTGTATAAAATAAATGACGAAACTATAATGACTCCTACTTGGTTTACTACTGAATCTTAAAAAGTTACTGCTACTCTGAAAGTAGCGTGACAAAACATTTCAGTGTCGTGACGTGTTTGTGACTTTGTAACACGTGTCACGTTAGAACGTGCTAAACTCTGTGGTAGCTCTGTGTGCATACTTGGTCAGCACAACAACAAACTGTGAGCGTTTTTCTTTATTTTTCTCTGCAAGTTAATGGCTTATCGTCTCTGGCCAGTACAATGCTTATCCGCAGCCTTCATCAAGTACTTGGAGCATAGCATAATCATCCCATAATTTTCACACACATAAAAGCAATTTCAGCTTTTACTGAGCGCATATTTTCACTGATGAATACAAAATGGCGAAATGAGCGCAATAGGGCCAGCTGTCTAATCTCATAAAAGCTGATTAAGATTTTTTTTTGTTATGCTACTTTGTACTCAATGCTGTGCAAAAGCCTCTCCTATTTCCTTCCCAACCTTCCTTAACTTAAATTTAGATTATAATAATAGTTATTTAAAAATAAACCTGTTAATAAAAGTACTTACCTAATAATAGTAAATAATAGCTCAAAGTAGCAAAAAATATGCATTTAACTAACTAGGTATATTTTTTTTTATTTTATCGACATCTTTAGTATTTTTTTTACAAAAAAAAAAAAAAATCAGCTTGCAAAAAGAACAACACTACAAACTGAAAAATAACTTTTATTTCGGAATTCGGGTCGCTTGTTCCGCATTTTTGTTAAATTATATGGGACAACCCCTATCCATTAAAACAGAATTTTCGAAACCGACTCTTAAGTTCTGCCAGAGCTATCGCGTAACATAATATACAAAAGAAAAAAAAAAACAGTCGACTGAGAACCTCCCTTTTTGAAGTCGATTAAAAAGTTGACAACCCTAGGTACAACAATCCAAGGCTAATAAATTCAAGTTATGACTATAGTCATTAGTGCACGGTAACTTACATCCTTTCCCTAATCTCTGCCAATCATGTCCCAGCGTGTAGTTCGTGAGGGACATGTCACGTCACAGCGCTGTCCCGACACGGGTCGTCTCCCTGGACACTAATAAACACGCTTTACATTTATTGAAGTATATATACGTTGAAAGCGTGTCTTGTCTGACCAGTGTCTTAAAGTGAGACAACGAAGAGAAAGAAAATACATTTATTTGCAGCAAACATAACGCATAAAAAAGAACATAAACACAAAAAAAAAATAACAAGTTGGGGGTAAACATGCATCACATTCACGCAAAACGGCCATCACTCAGCATAATGCTAAGACCCTATACGAGACAGAGCCCCAGCGCTGGTTTTCAGCGGCAGCCGGCGTTGACGTGATAACGTTAACCAGTGCTGCATGCAATTATACATAAATAAGTAAAAACAGCAATCAAAACAAGAAATAAAATAAACCATTGCAACATATGTTTCGACACAAAAAACCAAAAAACAACAATCAAAACGTGAAATAAAATAATAAAAAACATACATTAAAAAAAAGATGGTGAAACATGAAATATAATTATGATGTGGTAACATTCCGGACAACGAATCTCGCGCCGACGGGTATTAGTAATCTGTGCACGTTCGCAGCTGTCACAATGCCATACATAAATTAGATTAGAAGAGTTCCTTTAGAAAACAACTTCACGCCTTTATTTATTTTAACTTTTCGCACACAAAAAAAGTACCAAAGCGAATTCGACATTCTCCATTCCATTCGTTCATTTCATTTTTCATTCCTTAGGCATTCTCTATCAGTCAACTCAGGGGGGTGAAGAGATTAGATGGCAGGTGCTTTGGTTTATTACCCGTAGGGAGTAAGTAGAAGTGTTTTTTGGTACACCAATATTCCCAAATCTCGCTGGTTATAGTTTTAACCATTATTTAGGCATAAAACGAGATTACAAGCTGCTACTAAGAATTTTCAAATAGGAACAAACAAGTACGCTTGCAGAGCAGTGTGGCCCAGTGGTTCCGGCCGCCACTTACGAGTTGTTGGTCGTACGTTCGAACCCAGTCAGGCGCTTTACTTTGTGTAAATTATATCATCACCACCGCTCTCAAAACGGTGAAGAAGAACACCGTGAGGAAACCGGCATGTCCTAGAAACCAAAAATTCGAAGACATGTGACATCTATCAACCCGCACTGGGCCCGCGTGGTGGATTACGGCCCACTCCCTCTCACAGAGAGGAGGCCTGTGTCCTGTGTCGCAGCAGTGGGAACATTACAGGCTGAGATTGTAAGTACGCTTGAACCGGTGATGAACTCGGAACCTTTAAGCAGTCACGGTTGCGACCACTCCCCCCCACCTTTAGAAATAATCATCACACAGTGTGAATATTGCAATCAATTTCTTATTAATTTTGATATTATACATTTCAACAGAATAATATTATTGACATCATTTAATATCAACTTTGACTATCTTTAAATAATTTAATAGTATTGTAATAATTTTCTTTATTATTAATTTTCATATTATATTGCATGCCAAAACTCTGGCAGAATGAACCCGGCTCATTATATTTCTATAACAATTTTATTGTACAATACCTACATTCTTTGCAAATAAATAATTTGATTTGATTTGATTTTTTATTTGATTTGATGACGTGAAGTACACGTCTAAAATATTTAAAAAAATACCTAATAACTTACAATATCTGTTTATTCTAAAATATTATACAGCACATCAAGCTACAACAAACAGTCAAATTTCTTTAATGGATTTTCAACTTTATCGCTGAAGCATAAGGTTCAAGGTTGATTGGGAAAATTTTACAGTTTCGGGTAGCTTGACCTGCTGGCGTCTGTACATACAATAGCAGACTTCTTGCCAAACAATATTATCTACCATCATCATCACTCTCCTGCTCGTATCCCAATTTATTTGAGGTCGGCGCAACATGTATTTTTCTTCCATACTTCCCTATTAGTCGCTATCGCGGCAATCCCCCCATTTCTGACCATATTATCATTCATACAGTCCATCCATCGTTTCTTTGGTCAGTTGGCCAAAAATCTATAATCATCAACCATTATTTTTAATTTAATTTTTTTGATTGTTAAGTCTATGACATAATTATGTATTATAAATTTATAATTCACCTGACAATTTTTATTTTAAACTTTTGACAGTATTACAAATTTATTTTTTATTATAATAATTTTTTAATAAGATAAATAATAATATAAATATTTGCACACCTTATTAGGTAATCATACAGTGTACTTTATATATATTTGTAACATCTCTTTATACCTATCTGTATTAAGCCAATAAATAATTTGATTTGACTTGATTTCAGTCAATAGTTAATCGTAGCAATTCATTACTCCACATACCAAAACTTTTAATCGCAGTTAATAAAGTCCCGCATCGTGAGGGACATGTCACGTAACACGCGGAGACATTCGGACACGGGTCGTCTCCCTGGGCACTAATACACGTTTCGTATTATGGTCGGAGATACGAGTGGTTTATGAGCGGGCTAGTGGCGTCTCGAATTATGTTCAAGAGATTTATAGTTAAAGACAGGATTTGTGAAGCAAGTTGTAGCAGTTTCTTGTATTTTTTAAGTTATCAAAACTAAGAAAGAATAGAAGAACTTCGATTTTGGAAATGATTTAACACCCAATTTACCACGTCGGCCGCTGCCATCGGCGTCAACTACATACGGCTCGTGTATTTGAGCACCTTACTCATATACACGTGCGACCCGTTGTCGACGGTTACAGTTGCCTGAGTCGTTGACGCGTGTCGTTCGTGTGTATGCACACTAAGACGCTGTTGGATTAAAATAAATCAATTTAACAACCATTTTGTAACTAAAATAAATTAATCCAATTTATCATAAAACACGTTCCCTAGTTTTCATAAATAAAGTACTAAGTTCATGTCAAAATAATAGCAACCTAACAGAAACACTTACAAACGCACTCAACAAAATAAAAACATGGATGACCTCGAGATTAACTTTAATAAAAGTAAAATCGTGTCCTTCTACCCACGCCAAAAAGCACCCCTAGATATAAATTTTATTTACAATGACATAAAAATAGAGACAGTACAAGAATTCACCCTATTCGGTCTATCAATAGATACAAAAAATTGGATATCACACATAAAAAAAAATCGGTCAAAATTATCCAAATTTGCTCACATTTGCTACACGCGGGGGACATTCCGACATGGGTCGTCTCCCTGGGAACTAATACACGTTACGTTTATATGGTTGTAGATAGTGTTGGTCAACAGCCAGTGTCGTCTCGAATTATGTTCAAGAGTTATTTTATTGTTAAAAACAGGATTTGTGAAGCAAGTTGTAGTGTTGAGTTTAGGGTTCCGTACCCAAAGGGTGCTAATGAGGCTCTATTACTAAGCCTCCGCTGTTCGTCTATCTGTCCATCCGTCCGTTTGTCTGTCAGCGGGCTGTATCTCATGAACCGTAATAGGAAAACAGTTGAAATTTTCACATAGTGTGTATTTCCCTGTCCTCGATGAGATCCTTCCTATCCTATGCTATATCCTGAACTACTCTATATCCTATGGTGCCTTTCCATCGATGTGGAAAGAGGCCAAAGTCATTCCTTTACCTAAGAAATCCAATCCTACTTCCTTTTCAGAATACCGACCCATCTCCATCTTGCCTTTCCTCTCCAAAGTCCTAGAACGCCTTGTCCATAATCAGCTTAGTACTTTTCTTTGCAAGAATAGTCTGCTGAATCCTTTCCAATCCGGTTTTCGTCCTGGTCATAGTACCACTACAGCATTAGTTAACGTCACTGATGATATACGGTTAGGCATGGAGGAAGGAAATCTCACAGTTCTTTGCTTACTAGATTTCAGCAATGCATTCAATACTGTCGATTTCGATATCCTGCTTGGTATGCTTCGCTCGCTTAACATATCTCCAACGGCGATTGACTGGTTTCGTAGTTACCTGTATGGCCGCCGGCAACGTATATGCATAGAAGAGTCTTGCTCTTCGTGGTGTTATACTTCTGCCGGTGTACCTCAGGGTGGCGTTTTATCTCCTTTACTTTTCGCAATATTTATAAACTCCATTACCAAAAATTTCATCCTACCACCTTTATGCAGACGATTTGCAAATTTATAAACAAGCTGGACACTTGAATTTGGGTGATGCTGTTCAAATTATCAACAAGGATTTGGTTTCAATCTGTGAGTGGAGTGAGGCGCATGGGTTGCAGGTTAACCCATCGAAGACTCAGCTCATTGTTGTTGGCAGCTCAAGGATGATCCCCAAGATAAACTGGTCGCAGCTTCCCCAGGTTCAATTTAACGGAACTGCTATTCCATTCAGCGAAAAGGTTAAGAACCTTGGGGTTTGGATCGACAAGCATCTTTCCTGGGGTCCTCAGCTACAGGAGGTAAGTCGTAAAGTGTTTGCATCTGGTAAGTCACTGAGACGGTTGCGGAACTTTCTTCCAACTGCCACTAAAACTGCGCTTGCACAATCTCTTTTACTTCCCATCCTTGACTATGCTGATGTCAGTTATCCAGATCTTACCGAGGCACAACTAGATAAACTTGAGCGACTTCAAAACTTTTGCATAAGATTTATATTTGGCCTGCGCAAATATGATCACATTTCTGAATTTCGTACAAAGCTCAAGTGGCTTCCTATACGTCTTCGCCGGAATTCTCATATCTTATTTCAGCTCTACAGTATTTTGTTTAATCCTAAAACCCCCTCTTATCTTAAAGAACGTTTCAAGTTCCTTCATGACACACATAATAGATATCTGAGGTCATCGGAAAACCTGAGACTAGAGATGCCGATGCATTCCACCAGTTTCTTTGACAAATCTTTTAGTGTTCAAGCAGTACGGTTATGGAATGACTTGCCCGTGTCGGTAAGGCGTGCTCAATCTTTGTCCGCTTTCAAAAACATGATAAAAAAGCACTTCCTCTCTCCTTAAACATCATCATTATTATATTATTATTTATTATTATTATTTTCTTTGCTCTTGTTTCATATTTATTATTATATGTATATATTTATTTAGGTAAGTAATAAAAAAATACTTTATGTATTATATTAATAGTATAATGTAAATGGTACACCACAGACTACCTACTATATTTGTCTCTCCTTAATTTTTAATCCATCCAAAGGTTGTCTTTAAAAGATCGCTCTTAGCGATAAGACCGCCCATTGTGTCACCCTTTATAAAATTTTATATATTTATGTTCTGTAATTTGTATGGTGTACAATAAAGAGTATTCTATTCTATTCTATTGCCGCTATAACAAAAAAATAAATACTTAAAAATAAAATACAGATAAATATGAAAAGGGGTTTCCATACAAGAGAAGTGTTTTTTTCGGCGTTTTTCGCCTTATGGTACGCACCCTTCGTGTGCAAGTCCGACTAGCACTCGAGGGTTGTATTTACATAAGTGATCGAAACAAAGAAAAAATCCAAGCTTGGATTTTGGAAATGATCTAACACAGGAATTTAATTCAACCAATGAATCATAAGGTTTCCTAAATCCATAGTAATCCCTAATGATTAATTCCAAACCTATAATTGCCGCTAATAAAGTCCCACGTGCCTCGTAACACGCGGAGACATTCCAACACGACTCGTCTCCCCGGGCACTAATACACGTTACGTACGGAGACAGTTTGTGAGTGGCCCGGTCCAGTTAGGTCACGGCAGTCAGTTGAATGGGCGAGACATTTATGGTATAAGACAGGGATTTGTGAAACTTTATGCAACACTAGCTGTGCCCGTGACTTCGTTCGCGTGCATGACTCGTCAATCAATCTGCCTAGCCTTTTTCCAACTATGTTGGGGTCGGCTTCCAGTCTAACCTGATGCAGCTGAATACCAGTATTTTACATGTAGTGACTGCCTATCTGACCTCCATAACCCAGTTACTGAGTAAGACTGGTTGTCAGACTTTCGGGCTTCTGGCGACCCGTAACGACTGTCAAAGATCCAGGAATGATAGCCGGGACCAACGGCTTAACGTGCTTTCCGAAGCACGGAGGGGTCTTGGTATGTAAAGATGGTCACCCATCCACGGACCGACCGCGGCAAGCGTAGCTTAACCTGATCGATCGATCCGTGCGGCTGTTATTACTGACCTACCAAAATGAATTAATGGTAATTAATTCAATTAATCACAAAGCACCCCAAGTAATCATAAAGTATTCCAAATAGTTTGGTCTCCATAATGATTAATTTCAGAACCTTTAGAGAGACTTGTCTCGTAACACGGCGACACGGGTCGTTTCTGTGGCCACTAATACACGTTACGTAGGGAGACAGTTTGTACGCGGTCCAGTGGTGTCGGACTAAGTTAGTTAGTTAACGATTTATAACAGAAGACTTGGATTTAGGAAACAAGATGTGAGGCTAGTTATTCGTTCTTGTGTCTACTACAATTTTCAAGACACCTGCATTGACTTTTAAAATTAAGAACCTCAACCTTAAAAGAAAATAGTTGAACCAATCAACCATTACATCATCATCATAATTTTAAACAAAAGACGTCTACTGGACATAAGCCTCCCCCAAGCACCTTCACTCCGACCGGTTTTGTGCTTGCCGCATCCAGCGGATTCCTGCCGGTCTTCACAAGGTCATCGGTCCACCTTGTGCAATGCTTTCCAACGCTACGTCTTCCGGCACGCGGTCGCCACTCCAGAACTTTTCAGCCCCATCGGCCATCTGTTCTGCGAGCAACGTGCCCTGCCCACTGACGCTTAAGTTTGCAATTACATAGTCCGAATTAATATAAAATATCCTTAACCACTAATTGTCCCTAATGGGTAATGTTGAAACCTTTAATCGCTACTAAATAATAAAGTGACGTAACACGACTAGACATTCGGACACGGGTCGTCTCCCTGGGCACTAATACACGTTACAAACGGAGACAGTTGTGAGAGGTACGATGCAGTTTGATCGTGTTAGTAAGTTAAATAGGCAAGGAATTTGTTCTAGGATACAGGGGTTTAAGAAACAAGTTGTAGTAGTTAGACAGGAAACGGGTAAGTGTTTTGAAAGAATTTGCTCATTATTTTTAAGCTCTCTCTTAGTTTATGTCATTACCATATCACAGCTAGATGACTGATGAGCTAATTAGTCTGCCTCGTAGTCGTAAGCGCTACTGCTGGGTATGAGGTTCAAGTTTGATGCAGAGGTCGGGCGAAGTTTTCATCAGGAATTTTTCAGCAGCATCCTTTTTTTTTTTTTTGAGGATGGGAAATCATCAAATGACACCTCCCGCTCTGTGTGGAGCGGAAGGGAGTGTCAGACTCTTACTGACTAAAACCCACCCGTGTTCCTTCCTTAGCCCTTTATGTTCCAGGCAGCGGTAACCCTTTCGGACGATCTCGCTAGCCCAGCAGCATCCCTGAGTGTAGATTTTTGCCAAGTTGATGACAATAGTCTCGCCTTCTATTACATGGGACGTAATATAACTGGCGAAATGTGAACATAACTATCAATGATCCCTGAGAAGAAATGCCGAATCCACCTTAATCCTCAAACCAGGGTGGTAAAGAGGGTAATGATAAATGAGGTCTACTCATTTTTCATTACCCTCTTCACCACCATAAGTTCACAGGATTTCAGCCTCCGAAACAAAGGACAGAGGTCATGGTTTTGACCATAGCTTCGTATAGTTATTAAGCTAGACAAGCAGACCATGTCTAGAACATTGTTGAAACCTAAAAATATTGCCATTTTTCACTTGAACGTGAAAGGCTGTCCAGACAATAACGACATGGCTTCGATATTGAAAGTTTGATCGTTCGGAGAGTGTCAACACTATTCATGGCGATATTAAACTTTCAGTGACTTGAAAATTTAACTTTGTAGATGCGCATATAGTAGGATATCTTATGAAAATTTTATTCAAAACTCAAGTGTTTTGTTAGACTTACAGATATTATTAATAGTTATTGTATAGATAGGCATAATTAGCCTATACTGCTGGGACACAGGGCTCTTCCTAATGAAAAGGATGAGCCGTAATCCACCACGCAATAGTAATAATTATTACGTGTTTAATAATTGTAACCTAGCCTTGCTCGAAATGTGTGTGTAGTTATACGGTATACCCCAAAACATTTTGACTGAGACTGGGTATCAACAAATGTTGGCGTGTGTTTGCAACCAGTTTATAAACATGGCATTAGTGTGGAACACATTAAATACAGAGAACACAACAACACTACATCATTGGGCCACATTTTAACGCACACTCACGTGTGGGCAAAAAATATTGATATAAACTTCGTTTCCAGCAACTTTGTCGTTGCTCATCAACAATGTTGATCAACTGTGGATTAGAACCGACCAAAATAAGCTCATTACACTCCACTTTAAAATCCTTTCATCCCAAGAGTACCTATCTACTAGTACATAAATATAACAGTAGTACGTCCTCGACACGGATTGGGTCCCCCGGCGATGATATACAAGGCAGTATTTACCGACGGCATACGGGAATGTATTGCGAGCCGGCCCGACGCGGCTTGGAACGTGGATGAGAATAATTTATTGGTTTCATGTGATTCATTTGATGGAATGAATTAATGACGTCATTTGGGAGTATATTGGATATGTGGTTGTTAATTATTGGGTTTTTTGCAGCAGCTCTGCTAAATCGATGCAGAAAGAGCTTTCAAAGTAGCACCTACGTAATTTTCGTTTATTAAAATCCAATGAGTTTTTAATCGACTTCAAAAAAAGGAGGGATTCTCAACTTGGATGTTTATACTTTTTTTTAAATGTATTATCGGCCATAACGCCATCATATACCTATAGACGGATTTGCAAAATTATTTTTAATGTATAAGGTCAGGTAAGGTCCTCAGGGGTCCCATATAAATTTTATTAACTTAGCTAAATAGTTTTTGAATTAGCTTCAATAATACGATTTTTTTTCCAATTAGGGCTGATTTTTCAATCATAACTTTATTCGAGGAATAAGTTTGGATTTTTGACAGTTATTTGGTATATGGTGCGAGGTAGGGAGTAGGTTTTAGTTCAGTATAATTCTATCGTTTTCTTTGTATACGCAGGCAGCTGATAGAAAGAAAGAAGAAAGAAAATACGATTATTTGCGGCAAACATGACGCATAAAAAAGAACACAAACACAAAAAAAAAACAAGTTGGGAGAAAACATGCGTCACATCCACGCAAAACGGCCGTGGCTCAGCATAATGCTAAGACCCTATGCGAGACAGAGCCCCAGCGTTTGTTTTCAGCTATAGCCGGCGTCGATAAAAGTATGTCACTTATAGAGGTATGAGGAACAGGGAGTAAAGTTCACTCATCCTCCATAGAAGGATTCCTCCGACCAGACGGGTGTTGCGTCTGGCGTGCCGGAAAATTGCCCGATGAATCATGTCGGGCTGTTGTGTATATGCTAATTGCGCGGTAAACTCTGCTTGCGCGATGCAGGATTTTGCGTGACGTCAGTATGACGCATAGTTCGCATGTGGCGTTGTAGATACCGCTACACACTCTAAACTCAAGTTTATTTAGATAACTGCGAAATTTCAAACCGAACTGTTTTCCCTATGTTTCTAGGCAAAAAAAAGCACAAACAGTAAATAGATTCCACGGCGACTATCCGTTTAGTTTACATAGAGCAGAGAGAGCTCCGTGATTTGTTTCGAGAGGATTTCAAGGTAATGCCCTGAAGGGGATCCTTCGAAGAGGCTTCAGGGACATGTTCAGGTTCTATAAGGAAAATCTTAGAAAAATGATTCTTTACTTGTGATATTCTATACTAATAATAAAGCTGAAGAGTACGTTATAGCCCAATTAGGCTATAACGTAAACGTAGTGATGCCTTCCTCAAGGATTCATGAGGAAGGCTATGACCCATAGGAGCCAAGCGAAACGATAAAAACGCAGAAAGAACGCTAAGCGAAATCGCAGAGCACGGGCAGGTGATGCATGGCGACGGTTCTTTCTTACTTTTTACTCGGCTCTTAAAAGTCCTAATAGCGTAATGCCTTCCTCAAGGATTGGGCTACCAAATTCAAAAACATTTTTTCAAATCTGACCCGTAGTTCCAGAGATTAGAGCGTTCAAACAAACAAACAAACTCTTTATATATATATTATTAGCATATAGATAGCGTATATATGGATCAGAATGTTGAGTCACAAAAGGGATGAATGAAAGGCATGCAGCTGAGATGAGAATGCTAAGAGGGACGTGTGGTGTTACACGAATGGATAGAATAAAAAACCGGTCAAGTGCAAGTCGGACTCGCGCACCGAGGGTTCCGTACAAATTTGTAGATATGTAACTAAAAATTTACGGTTTTCGCAATGTTTCCTTTATCTGTGCTATAAGACGTTGCCTCGTACTAAATTTAAAGATTCTAAGTTCACGGGAAGTACCCTGTAGGTCTTGATTTCCTTGCGAGTGTCGAAAATTTGCGGAAATTTGCGGCATAACCGGCTGTATCTTTTGATTGCGTTGGCTTAGAAGTTTGATTTTTTCACAGCTCCAAGGATCAGGAGACCTGAGTATTTGATATAAATTCCAGCTTAATACCTCTACGCGTTCCTAAGAAAAAGGTTTCTTGACAAACAGACGGATGGACGGCCCGTAGAGATAGATGGAAAAAATAAGACAAAATTACATGAATAAACGAAATAATAATAATCTTTATTTTTCTTCTCTCTTCACAAAGGTTTACATAGCTATAAACAGAGACAAGAATTATAGCGTTTTGACAAAAATGCATAAAATCCTTTGTGAGTACGTATTAGAAGACGAATGAAGTCACCCAGATTTATCTAGCACAAAATTCCAATAACCAGTCTTTTTTCTTTTGTAAATCTTTATAAACATGAAAGTTCCAAGGACCTCTAGAAGGTTTCGAAGAGGTGAGACATGCCTGCCCCGGGTTTGGAATCTTCCTATAAATGTCTTTGTCGATCAATGGTGATGCTACTATTAATGGAATTGCTTTCTAAAGGCCACGGGGCCACGGGTACGCGTGTAGAGCTCCTCGCTTCGAATGGGCGATAATCAAAAGGAGATAAAAAGTTGACAAGTACCATGGTGATATTTAATTGACACTAGCTTCCGCTCACGGCTTTCCCCGCGTGGTATATCGATAAAAAGCACATGCCCTTCCGAAGGGTTCAAAGTATCCGCATAAGTACTAAATTCCATCAGAATCGGTCCAGCCATTTCGGAGATTAGCCGGAACAAAGAGACACAAATAAGTATTTTAAAGTTGTTTTTTTATGAGTACCTTATATGTATAAAAATCTCGTTTGCACTCTCTTCTTTCTTTGACTCTACGACAGATTTATTCTTTATTCCCATGCCTGATAATAATGATTGTAACCTCACAAGTGCGTACATATATCGCTTGATGATTCTCCCTTACTAGTTTCCCCTGAATATCTAACTTCCAAGTCTACAAGTTTGTATAAGAGCCTTCACACTTCTGTTCAGCATTTTGAAAAGGATTTCCGAAGAATTTTCTTATCGTATTGAATATTTTGATGTCGGTATTTCCCAGTAATTGGGTTACCGGGGTCGGATGTCAGTCGCTTCTGGGGAAATATTGATATCAGGAACATCTGGTTCGACTGGGTGTTGATCTGAATCTGATTGAGGAAAGTCTAAGTGGATTTTGGTTTTTGACAAAACAATTTCTAACTTCTTTTTTTCTAACTTCTTCGTTTGTTTCTATGTATGCAGGGGGTAATTTCCGGAACTACCATTGGAATTTTAAAAAAATATTTTTGCATTTGATTGTCTAATTCTTGAAGAAGGCTATAAGCTATATAACATCACGCTAGAACCCTTAGGAGCCGAGCGAAAAGTAAAAATGTCAGAAAAAACGCTAAGCGAAAGCGAAGCAGGCGATGCGATGCGACGGGGTGGGTGGGAACCACAAATTTCACGCAGACGAAGTCGCGGGTACAAGCTAGTCGAAAATAATCGTATCGTCGTTCATTTCGTTCGTTTCTTAAACAAATCTTTCTTTCATTTCTTTCTAGTCCTTTTCTATTTGTCGTTTTATTCGACAAGTCACCATTATTCTTTTTTATTTATCAACATTTTATTTGTGGTTCGCGCCACATTTCTTCTTACTAATATTGTAAACGAGAAAGTTTGTATGGATGGATGGAAGGATGCGTGGATGGATGTTTGTTACTCTTTCACGCAAAAACTACTGAACGGATTTGGATGAAATTTAGCACACATATGCTTTATAACCAGGATTAACATATACAGGGTGAAATTGAATTCATCATGGGCATCCTTTTAAGGGGTCATTGTAATCATCATTATGAACAATTTTTACTATGGGACCAAACCTGAAATCGCGAAAGAAAAAAAACAGCTGTTCCCTACATTTTGACGAGTTATGCGAACATAAATGTAGGGAACAGCTGATTTTTATTTCGCGATTTCAGGTTTGGTCCCATAGTAAAAGGTGTTCATAATAATGAGTACAACGACCCCTTAAAAGGTTGCCCATGAATTTAATTTCACCCTGTAGAATACATTTTATTCCTATATTTCCACGGGATCGAAACTTATGCGGGCGCAGCTAGTCCTCCACACTTCTCTATTTGTCGTCATCTCAGTAGTCACCCCCTTTCTAACCATATCATCATTCACACAGGCCATCCATTGTTTCTTCGGTCTTCCCCAACTCTTATCAATTCTCCGCTCATTTTATTCCACAAGTATGGTGACCATGGCCACCATGGCATTATCAAATTACATTATTGCACTATGTAGGTAATGTTTTAATTTCTTGACACGCCATGAGAATGTTCCAAAAAACTTAATCACACGCAGAAGGTAAGAATTCATAAATACCCATCATTTGCCTCATCTGCCCAGCCTTTTCCCAACTTTGTTGAGGTCGGCTTCCAGTCTAACCGGATGCAGCTGAATAGCAGTATTTTACATGGAGCGACTGCCTATTTGACCTCCACAACCCAGTTGGTAATACCCCTTGGTAAGACTGGTTGTCAGACTTTCGGGCTTCTGACGACCCATTACGACTGTCAAAGATCCACGAATGACAGCCGGGACCAACAGCTTAACGTGCTTTCCGAGGCACGGAGGGGTCTTAGTATGTAAAGATGGTCACCCATCCACGGTCCAACCGCGACAAATGTAGTTTAACCTGATCGACCGACCCGTGTGGCTGTTATTAAGCACGAGCCCGTCACAACCCATGAACAAAATTATAAATAAGCATTTCTTTAGCACCCACTTTACAAACTTAACGAATTCAAAATGGGTCACTGAACTTTTTTTAATCCCGGACAAAGTGAAAACAAAACACAACAACCGCAACCAAGTACAACTGACAGCATCTTTTAAAACAGAAAATCTTATTTTTTATCGACAAAACTTTTATGGCCATTCCGTTTTAAATCTCAGTAACTTGGCATCACTGGCTACTTTGTCAAGCCGTCCAACTTTACCGTTGAAAACTTGGCAATACAGCGGCATTCTTGGCCAAGTTTTAAAAGTTTTAAAACTTCACTTGGAGTCCGAACAGGTGAGCTTAGTTTGTATTATGTTTTTTAAAACTTTATTGAAGTGTTATTTTTTAAGGTTTTTATTGTATAAAATATACAAATTCAGCTGGAAGTTATGTGGAAAAGCTACGAGTTGTTGAGGGTATTTTTTTAACACGGAAAGTAGGTAAGCTTTGTAATTTCAGAGAGTTTACAGATACTAGATCACTTGCTTTACGGGCTGCAATGGCTTGGCAAGGAAGTAACCATAAAGATTTGAAACTTTTTTTAACGCTATTGATATTCATGAATACACTGTAAAGAAGAATACATCTACAGTGGCCTCCAAAAGTAAATTGACATTTATTCCCTTCAGCTATTTTATTATTATTTTTTTTATTCTTAAATGGGCCTGCTCTTGACCTTGATCACGCCTGATGGAAAGCGATGGATAAGGTCTATGATGGAGCGTGCCCAGAAGATGCCTGTTAACTCCTGCTTTGAAGGCAGACGGGTTACAATTGGGAAGGAACATAGATGCCGGGAAAGAGTTCCACACCTTTGCTGTGCGCATAATACACGTGCAGTAGAAGCGCTGAGTATGACTGGCTGTGATGCCACATTATAATTTAAAATAAAAAAATAATCAGGTAAGGGGATTTCTTGATTATTTTTCATGACAAGTCAAAAGTAGTTCAATTAGTAAATAAAAACGTTATAGCAGCTCAAAAATTTGGATCACTAAATACATTAATGTGGTGGGTCACAGCTGAAGTGAAAAAATATCAAATAACTTTTGGAGGCCACTGTATATCTGATCTATATCCATATACCTACTAATGATAAAGCTGAAGGTTTGTTTGTTTGAAGGCGCTAATCTCTGGAATTCCCAGTCTGATATGAAAAATTCTTTTTGCATTTAATAGCCCAATTCTTGCGGAAGCCTATAAGCTACTTAATATCATCACACCTAGATTTACCGCTTAGTTGTTTACTTAAAAAACTAAGCGATAATCTGGCGTCGTTGTTGTCAATGGCGCCGATTCCCTTGTTCACAAACTAAACTAAATTTAAGTTCAGTGCATCTTTTTCTTTCTATTTCATCAAGAAGGCAGAAGGTAAAATATAAGTTTAGTCCTGTAAAATTAAAATACTCCATAGACAAATTAGACGTGATTAAAAACATGGCTACTAAAAATACGTCAATTTACGTCAGGCGCTGACTAATTTGACAGAACTAAACTAATATTTATCTTCTGTCCTTTTCTTAATGAAATAGACAGAAAAAGATGCAATGAACTTGAATTTAGTTTAGTTTGTGAACAAGGGAATCGGTGCCATGTAGTGTTTACCTGTAATCGGCATATATATTAGAATATTCCCGTATGATCTACTATATGTATGTGTATTTATGTGCTGTGGGTGAACCTATAAATAAATAAATTACGCTAGGAGACGAGCAAAAACAAAAAGGCAGAAATAACGATACATAAGCGAAAACTAAGTAATTTCGCGGGCAGGCAATACGATGCGACAGGGGAAAAAGAAATTTCACACGGGCGAATTCATGGGTAGATAGTAGAAGATAAAATTCATCTTATATAGGGAATTTCAATAGAGAGGGAATTTCACTAGGGCGGGAATTTCTTATTGTTGTCAATTGCATCAGTCGCCTCGCAGACTGTTGTAAGTAACTAAAATGAGGAATTTAATACAAGAAATTATTTTAATAAAAGCTAATACAGTTCTCTCCGCAGTTTGTATTTTTACGCTGGATGGCAAAGAAATACTGCGCAAGACTACATCCGTTTCTTTGTAAAGGTGACTTATGTAAACTGTAGATTTGTAGCCCTTTTTCTATTTTAGTACCTGGTATTTGTTGACAGGTCTGCACTATCCTCCCATACCAATACCCTGTCCATTAGGTAAACTGTTTTTTGACAGATGGAACTAGTGATTGCAGCAACACACAATACATTGATTGATACACGTACGGTATTATAATGTCTGTAAGAAGTCATAAATAAAATAATTCAATAAGATAAGGCAGTTTATACATTTATTTTACTATGTATTTTAAAGGTAACTTTTACGTAATCTGGAATAGTACGTTCTAAGACAGCTGTCAAAAAACGGTTAACCTAATAGACAGGGTACAGTTTGAAAACATTGTAAAAGCAAATTATTTTTAAAAGCATAACCGTGGGCTTTCTTGCCGGCTCTTTAGAAATCACCTTTAGTTTGTTCACAAACCTCTTCATTTATTAACTCAGTTTAAAACTACAAAGAGTTCGCAAAAGTAACCGAGAACGAAGTAACTCTTCCACATTCCAAGTGGAAATTCATCTCGAACTCAAATATCCACGTCTCGCTGGTTCCACTGGTTTGTCGTACATATTCCTATTTGTGTTACATTCGTACTGAGCTATGTATGCGTGTGTGTTATATTATATATTATATATATAGCCATGTTTATGAAGTATTCAGTGTAATGAAATACAAGGGAACTCTTGTAGCGAGCGACGACGGGAAGAGGGGCGTGCATGAATTTTGAGAACGAGGGACTCTATTAAAAAAAATAATAATAATAGCTTGAGTCGTTGTTGTACAGAAACCTGAAAAAAAACAATTCTATGACAAGGAAATTAATGTTTAATCTAGTTATTTTCAAATCGTCTGCGTGGTTTTTCCTTTATAAAATATTTTTTTGCCCCGTGGTTTTACTCGCGTAAATCCCGATCCCGTAAGAATAATGGGATAAGAATTATTCTATGTCTTAATCTAGGTCATCGTCTACACGTGTGCCAAATTTCATCCAAATCAGTTTATCCGTTTTAGCGTGAAAGCGTAACAAACAAACTTTCTTTTCTTTTTATAATATTATTTTTTAATTAAAATAAAAGAGAGAAAGAAACCCTAGGTCGTAGAGTCCGAGTACTCAATACTTCTTCAACGAAATCTCCAAACGGCTGCTGACACTTTCCAAGGGTTGGCTTTAACCTTGGCCAGAGGATAAATATTGCCACAACGTGGTAGTGCAACCAGTCTCTTGGGGATATTACCAGTCGACAAAGATACAGAGGAATATTTCGACGCTATATTTTAGTTTGTTAATAGTTTTAGTTAGGTTAGGATATTATATTTATAATATTAGTTTTGATTTGGATGATATTATCAGAAACACTTTAACACAACACTTTCCTTTCCTTCTAAATTAATTATAGGAATGTCCCAAGACTTCCCTCAAAGCGATGGTAACCACATCAACAAAGCAATGACCTGCTTCATATTATTTGATTTATCTCGTGCCGCGGGCGGAGTGAACGAAAATACTACCTCACTGAACAATTCGTTGTTTTGTTTGTAATTCTATGTGGTTATAGTGAAGGTGAGCGAGGTATGAAAAGCTGGTTTCCGAAATTGTTTAACACAATATTATAATATATAAAAATACTGATGCGAACCAAGAAATATGACATCTACCAACCCGCAATGGGCTCGCGTCGTAGATTACAGCCTACTCCTTCTCGAAGAGCGGAAGCCTGTGTCCCAGTAGTAGAAATAATATAGGCTGATTTATGCGTATGTATATTATAGAAAATAGGAAAAGTCCTAAAAGTTCCACCATTTTTTTTTTTTTTGTGGATGGGAAATCATCAAATGACCCCTCCCGCTCTGGGTGGAGCAGAAGGGAGTGTCAGACTCTTACTGACTAAAACCCACCCGTGTTCCTTCCTTAGCCCTTTATGTTCCAGGGCAGCGGTAACCCTTTCAGACAATCCCGCTACAAAAGTTCCACCTTTATCTTTTATTTTTATCCACTTAAAAATCTCGGAGAAATATTTAAAAAAAATTAGCATTGTATTTCATTACATTATCAACCTACGAGTATAATGTTCCCACTGCTGGGACACAGGCCTCCTGTCTGTAAGAGGGAGTGGGGTGTAATCCACCACGCGGGCTAATGCGGCTTGGCAGATGTCACATGTCTTCGAATTTTTGGTTTTAGGACATGCCGGTTTCCTTCACCGTTCACCGGAAATAGGACAGGCTAGCCAGCATAATCAGAATCATCATTATGTCAGCCTATGAATGTTGAACCTGTGCTAAGTCCCCTGTAACTCCTCGCAGATGTAAAAGGTCAGGACCCCATTCATCCCAGATTTATTCCATGTGATTCAACTTGATATTCCCTAGGGTAAACAAAAACCGTTCTTGTTTCCATTTCTATTATTTATCTGCATCATTAATCCATTTCGTCTCAAAGGACCATTTTTCTATAAGCAAAACAAATGTAGGTAAAATGTAGTGTTTTATGAAAAAGGTTCGAACCCCGATGTATCAGCGTCGACGCTGTAACACTTAGAGGGTGTGACAGGTGACTACCTATCTCGGATCACCTTGTGTAGCCTCTTAGGAAAATTTATTGGAAAATTTACTGTGGGTGAGAGCAGTTTTATATTTTGATCCATCATTCTTGATCTTTTGGTCGAGGGGCCCGCAGTTGAATGATAACTGGTCGATCGTGCAGCGGATGGTCTGTGGATGAGTGACCATCCTTATATACCGAACTCCCTACGTGCTTCGGAAAGCACGTTAAACCGTTGGTCCCGGCTGTGATTCGTGATTATGCGGGTGAAACCGTGGGGTGCTGCTAGTATTAAGATAATGGGGTAATTAATATAAAATCATTTAAAAATAAACTTATGGACTTTTTAATAAAAAAGGCTTACTATTCTGTAACTGATTTTCTAGATGATAAAGATTGTTAATTTATGTGCTAGGGTTTTTGTTGTGTAAATTCGTTGTCCGTTTAATGTTCAATTTTCTTTTTATGATAGATTTAATTTTCCTGATAAGATTTAATTTGTTTTATAATTTTTTTAATGTTCCCTATATTCTATCTTCGTTTGAATATTGTTGAAATGTTTATTAGTGATTTTATGTTTCATGTGATGTGATTGAATAATGTTAATGTACATTATTTCAATAAGTATGTACATTTTTATTATTACTCTTAATATTTGCACGCCATATCAAATGGTAAACATGTAGTTCTAATTTATTATTGTCATCCTACATACATGAATAATAATTTGTGTATGTACACACATGTTTATGCAAATAAATAAATATTATTATTATTATTACCTTTCTTATCTTATTTACGTTACTAAGTACTGTTTATTTTATTTTGTTACCTATAGTGGTAATCATTAAACCTGACTTGGTTTCCGTACGTCTTTTTCGGGTAACCACTGAAAAACAGCGCTGCGCTGTGGCTCCTATAGCCCAGCATTATGCTGACTATTTCTGTTTTGTGCTTGTGATTATAGATCTATTTTGTTTTTATTTTTCTTTATTATTAGAGTTAATTATCTTTTTATATGCACGTGTTTTTGTGACAAATAAACCCATTTTTCTTTCTTCGTACATCGCCCCAACAAACGATACCAAAGATCAACAAGAATTCCAAAGAAATATTGCACAAAGTATGAGTCAAAAGCCGCCAAAACCCGGGATCCAACCCCCGGGCTTCATGTTACAACCGCAGTACTGTCGCTTCATCTTCCTACCCTCCAATTTATCACAGCCAAGCGTCTCTGACCCACAGTACAAATTAGATGACCCGCAACCACTCGGCGATAATCTCCTATAAACTAAATAATCGTAGAGCTAACTTTTTGGTCAATTATTTCCGAAACTGGTCCTTTGTTTTTGGTCCTTTTGGGTAGATTTTAAGGAGCGTTTGTGTGAGAAGTATGTGGGATTTATTTGAATATAGTGCTAGGTTTTAGGTTGGAATTAATAATGGTCGCTCTGTGTAGACTAATGGTTTTGGGCTGCATCTGGTGAGACTAGAATTCTGAATTAGTTGGTAGGATAACTTCGAATACAAACCTAGGAGCCTGAATACGTGTATCTACTCATACTTATGAACTAAACTAGCAGCGCCCAGCGGTTTCACCCGCACAAGTTACGATCCCATGGGAATATTGGGATAAAAAGTATCCTATATTTATATTACAAACTAGCTTCTGCCCGCGGCTTCGCCCGCGTGGAAGTCGGAAATTATCCCACGGGAACGTGCTAACAGGATAAAATGTATGTGCTTCCCCAGGATGCCATCCATCTCGCGGGCCCTTTGTGGCTAATTACAATAGAAAACCAATTGTGTCTCATTAGTGGTGATTAAGAGGGTACCTATATGATATCTTTACCTAATTAAAAAAAAATAACCTACCTAAATAAACCTATTTCTGATGATAACTAATCTAAACTCAATAAATAAGCTAAATCCCTAAAAACTAATATCTATACGAATGACTAATCCTACCTAACAGTATTATAAAATAACCTACGGTCACTACGTACACTAACAAATATACTACCTATACTATAAAATTAAAATCTATACCTACGACTTATAAAATTAAACCTAAATAACTCTAAAAACTAAAAGGAATAAAAAGGTCGCACAGATAATACTGCGGGTGACGTAACCTACGACAAACTTATTATTTGCGGTTGGTACAGTAATCGGTCTAGGGATCGAACCGCAAAATTAAGTTTGTTTTTTATTGTATATACTTTTCCGGGATAAAAAGTACCCAGTGTGGTGCCCAGGATATTAAAGAATAATTATACCAAGTTTCATCGTAATCGAACCGGTAGTTTTTGCGTGATGCCTGAACAAACAGACAGACAGACAGACAGACAGACAAAAATTTTTGTAATCACATTTTTGGTTTCGGTGTCGGTCTAGTAACACCCCCTGCCATTTATTTTTTTGATATTTTCAATGTACAGAATTTTCACTTCTACAGATTTATTATAAGTATAGATGAGAGGATTATATCCAAGATAAGAATGCTTGGAAACATGCTGGTCCTGCTCCGTAGGACAATCTCTAGAGTCTAGACAAAATCAAACTGGTTGCTAATGTAATTGGGGTTTTTTTTTTGACATTGGTTTACATTCTGTAATTATTATTACTTAAACTCTACACCCGGACTTATTACATTTTTATTTTTGTATACTTACAAAATATTGTAAAACATTTTAAAAGAGTAACGGTGGAGTTTCTTGCCCATTCTTCTCCATACGAAAACTACCTTTTGGAAGGGGCGACTAGAGTCAATTTTATTTTAATTTTATTTTTGACGTTCAAAAGTGCCTATTTGAAATAAATGATTTGAATTTGATTTTAACTTTGACCTATGTGTTAATCCTGGTTATAAACTATCTGTGTGCCTTTCATCCAAATCCGTTCAGCAGTTTTTGCGTGAAAGAGTAGTACATCCATCCATCCTCACAAACTCACAAACTTTCGCTTTTATAATATTAGTAAAATACGATAGGATAATTAGGAGGATAATAGGACTGACTAGCTTCGTCCGCGTGAAATTATCGCCCGCCTGCGGTTTTGCTTCATTTTCGTTTAGCCTTCTCTCTTACCTATTTCACGGCTCCTAAGGGTCGTAGCGTGATGTTAAATGTCATTGAACTGTCAAAATAAAAGCCATTTCTACTGTTAGAGTGTTACGTAACTATGCCGATGAATTTAAAACATATTATGCACGTTATATGAGTCATAAACCGCCACAACCCGGGATCCAACACCCGAACCTCATGTTAAAACCGCAGTACTATCGCTTCATCTTCTTAACGGTCGCTCTGTGAGGAGTAATGGGGTTGAGCCGCATCTGGTTGGACTAGAATTTTGGATTAGTTGGGAGGATAAATTCGAATACTAACATCAGCAGCATGAAGTCAATGGGGCCATATAAAGTACTTTTCTAATGAGAAGGGACACTTATTAGAAAAGTACTTTTCAAAGAGATAACAGCAGAAGGCTAGTTCCCGTAGTTAAAAACGTTCAAAATGTAGTCGCAATCACATCTCAGCGACAATCAACGTCAAAAACTTGTCAAAAATGCAGCGAAATTGTATTTTGGACAGATTGAGACTGAGATCAGACTGTGAACGTTCTTAATATTAGGAGAATTGCCTCACTGGTCTATACTCCTAGCATCAGGCAGACTGACAGCTCATTTGAAGCTCACTTCACTTAGGTACGTTTTAACTGTAAGATTTTTACAGATTATTAAATGCAAGAATATTTAAAAGGATCCAATGTAGCAACCGCCTCAAGAAAACACCCCAACTAACCTAAGAACCAGGTCAGTTCCACCAATAAACAACCGCGACCCAGATGCAAGCTAGGCAACAGAAAGTACAGCAAAACTTCTTCTATAACCTAGATACAAGGACCATTCTAAAGCCTGAGATACATAAGGCTAGATTCTTAAGAGGAAACCACCAGGGTAGCCTGTGAATTTAAAATTTTCTTACGTTTTTTGCAATTTGCAGGTCAATATCATGTTGAATGTTGATTCAAATATGATTCGCGAGCGTAACATATCTAATCATTAGAATCATCAATACAATCCTTTAAGCTCATATAATCCTATTGAATGACTATTTCATGAAATATCATTAAGCCAGGATAAGCCAGCAAGCTATTAACTCTGGCTTCGTGTATACAGGTAGTTTCATTTCTAGACTAGTAGGTTAGTGAGGAGCAGTGGTTGGTCAGTGGTATCGAACACAGGCTGGCGCTTTACTTTGTGTAAAATAATCTCATCACCACTGCTCTCAAACGGTGAAGGAAAACATCGTGGGGAAACCGACGTGTCCTAAAACCAAAAATTCGAAGACATGTGACATCTACGAACCCGCACTGGGCCCGCGTGGTGGTCTATGTCCCAACAGTGGAAACATCATAGGCTGATAATGTTGCGGGATCGACCTGCTCTTGATTTCGATCTCGTCCGAAGGTAAGCGATGGATGAGGTCTACTATGGAACGAAGAAGAATCCCAGAAGATGCCTGTTCACTTTTGCTTTAAATGCTGACGACAAGTTGTAGGTCAAAACGCCATAGTATGTCACGCGTAGTTCCACCAAAATTTAAAAGATTTGTGACATCTACCAACCCGAACTAGGCCCGCGTGGTGGGCTACAGCCCACTCCATCTCACTTAGACGAAGCCTGTGTCCCAGCTGTGGGAACATTATAGGTTTATTATGTATGTGCCAAGCCAGGATAGCAAGCCAGAATAGTATACCGAGGTTCTAGCTTGCTTTCCTAGCTTTGAAAAACTAGACTCGTGTTTTAATCAGCCTATAATGTTCCCACTGCTGGGACACAGGCCTCCTCTCGGTGAGAGGAAATGGGCCATAATCCACCACGCGGGCCCAGTGCGGATTGGTAGATGTCACATGTCTTCGAATTATTGGTTCTAGGACATGTCGGTTTCCTCACGGTGTTTTCCTTCACCGTTTGAGAGCAGTGGTGATGAGATTATTTTACACAAAGTAAAGCGCCAGCCTGTGTTCGATACCACTGGCCAACCACTGCTCCTCACTAACTTACTAGCCTAGAAATGAAACTATCTGTATACACGAAGCCAGAGTTAATAAATTTTTCGTCCGTTATCAAAAAAAAAAATCTTCTTTCATAGAAAAGTGCTTCCACTTTTCTATGAAACAGAAGATTTTTTTTTACCTACGCGGTCAAAATCTATGGAACAGCAATTTTTTTTTAATAACCGAGGAAAAATTTCGACGCTATGGGAAACTCATGTGCTGAATCCATGGTTACAGTTTGCACGTCGATGTCCCGCTACACTGCAATCTACCACTCGTGCCCACGCGGGCACTAGTATGTGCCAAGCCAGAATAGTATGCTGAGGTTCTACCTTTGAAAAACTAGCGTCGTGTATCTCGGCCATAAAATGGCTCAAACATTCCCTTTTAACTTGTAATTTACAACGAGTCTCTTCCGCGGTTTCCTTCCTATGCCTTTTCTACGGAAAATTTATGGTGCCACGTCTTTGTTTAGTTTTTCGTTTAAATTTTTACGCTCAGGAAGTAAGGACGACTGTAAGTGCGGTTTATCACGGAGTTTCCTTTAAACTGGTTTTATTTTTGTGGTGGTTCTTTCTTTGGTTGTGTTTTTGTGGTCGTTTGTTACGAATGCAGTAGTTTTATAGTTGTATTATTTTTTATCGGTTAATGTGGTACAAAATATAAGTATTTTAGAAGTAGAAAATAAATGTAGTTTTTACTTGGGTTAGTCGTAGCGTAGCAAATTTTACAAGGATGAATTTATGGTGAAAAACTGTTTTTTTCTTGTTTATCGTGTTCAGATTTCGATACCGATCACGTTCGAGGAGTTTTTCTAGCTAATTTAATTTGAACCTATATTTTCATCTAAAAAAAAAACGATGCAGTGTAAAATATTTTTTTCTCACTAGCATGAAATGTCTGCTTCAAAAGTTTGTTTTTGCAATATTTCAGGCTAAAATAATTTTACAGCTTCAATTCTACCACCGAACGAGATTCCGAGTCAGAAATGCATGAAATGTTTCGTACAGTAACACGAGGAACGCGTGAATGATGCTTATTATGAAATACAGGCTTCGGGTCAGTATACTCAGTTATAGGGCTGTCAAAACCTTGCAGAAGGATTATTTATCTTAATAAATGGTTTTTAATGAAAAGGAAGGGATAAATGTACCGGGTATTCGGGTTAATAGTATTATTTAAAGTGTTAATCAAATGTAGGTATTAATTTAGCACACACAAGTCCCTCGACTTGTGTGTGCTAAGTAATAACAGCCGCACAGTTCATTCGATCAGGTTAAGGTTGGTTGTTGCTTGCCGCGATTGGTCCATGGATGGGTGACCATCTTTACATACCAAGACCCCGTACCTCGGAAGGCACATAAAGCCGTTGGCCCGGGGATGTCATTCGTAGATCTTTGACAGTCGTTACGGGTCGTCAGAAGCTCGAAAGTCTGACAACCAGTCTTACCAAGGGGTTTCGTAATACCCAGCAACTGGGTTGTGGAGGTGAGATAGGCAGTCGCTTCATGTAAAATACTGGTATTCAGCTGCATCCGGTTAGACTGGAAGCCGACCCCAACATAATTGGTCAAAGGCAAGCAGATGATGATTTATTTTAATCAAGTTTTGTAAGTATTAGTCCCAATTGGCATGGTTAAAATAGTATGCGATCGGCGAGTCTTATACCCGTAGTGAGCTACTACGGTATCGGGAACAGGGTCCAAGTTACCGGCGGTCAGGGGTCCAGAGAGAGGAACCTCCTAACAATGTGGGACGTGTCTAGAAGTATCACTTTCTGAATCAAGCCCTTGATCCAGCTGCCCAACGAGAGCCTCCTCAGGTGTTGGACGAGGCTCTTAGCTATTAAGCCATTGGCTGTCACGACTATCGGCACAATGATCGCTGAGTCTACATCCCACATGTCGACAACCTCGCGAGCCAAGTCAAGATACTTGATTTGTTTAGCTTTCTCAGCTTTCACGAGGTTCATGCGGGACGGTTGTCAATGATCTTAATAGTATTATTAGCACACGGAAAAATAGATCTAAAGACCTTGATTCTAATAGTAATGGCGTTGCACGAAAACCTTTTTAATAAAATTCATCTATAAGAAAGCTAAATAACAATAGTGACCCTTGCATTGTCCATCGGTCACAAAACTTTGTTATGAACGTCAGAGGGTAACAGTTGATGAAGTGTACATCTTTTTGTACATGGCAACACAACACTGAAGCTTGTTAGTGCTTTGTGTAACGTTCATGTTTGCCCAAAAATTTGTGTAGCACCCTTGGTTTCAAACACTGTGACTGGTTAGGATGTTGGGTTTGAAAGCAGGATAACCTAACCTAACTCAAAATCCAAATTAAGTACATTATATTTACATAATTGAAAAAGCTAACAGTCTTAAAATAATAATAATATGTACAAGTATACAAGAAGGAGGGGAAATAATTCATCCGCATCGCTGTCAACAGGAAACGTGCTCAAAAGGCTGGCAGCATTGCCACGTTGTATGGCAATGCTGATTCTTTGGCCAAAAAATAGGCCAGCCCTCTGGTCACGTGAAGAGCCGACCAACTGCTTGTCGATATCTCGAAATACTAACCCAAAAGGTTCAAACGTATATAAGTTCCAAAGAGATTAGAGTATTCGCGTCGTTTGAGGTTTTCCTCACCTGCAGCAGCCGCCCCAGCAAATCAAAAGTCATTTATTCAAATTAGGTTGAGAATCAGCACTTTTCGAACGGCAAAAGTACATAAGACAGGTCCCCCAAAACGCCCGCACTTCACCACTTCCTAGTGCTGGGAAGAAGTGACGCAACAAACTCCCCAGCAACACAGCTGTCTGTTCAGTTAGAAAAACTTGATTATAATAGTAGGTATGCAAAGTAATTATTAACATTACGAGACACAGAACATTATAATTTTTATTATTTATTAATTCATTCTTATTTCTATATTAATTTTCTTGTTTCGATTATTTACTTTAATTTGATTTATTCTCCTGTTTCCGTCTAATTTTATTTGTATTGATTTTATTTAATTTGAATTTTATCTGATTTTATTTGATTTGATGTTATACGTGAATGGGTGTTATTTACCGGAAATAAATAAATTTATTATTATATGAAAATAAATTAACTTATTATTTTAATTAAAAATTACGTTTACATCTCTGAAAAATATTAGGATAATGTACCTACGAATAGTTAAATTATTTAAAATTAAAGTAATTTATTAAAATCCCTTGCCCCAGAACAGCAATACTAGAATAACACTGAACCGTCTTTCCATGTTAGTAAAGAAAAAAGAAAGAAAGAAAAGTATTTTATTCTGCACAACAAAACGTACAAGTAGTGGTTTAGTATCTAAAAAATTATTGTTCTTAAATTTTTTAACTAGTTTTTTTAACACTAGTCAGCTCTGTGGTATCGGCTCCGTCTTACGGGTTAAAGGTCGTGAGTTCGATCCCAGGCTACTTTACTTTGTGTCTTTAATATCATCACCACTCCTCCCCTTAAAACCGCGAAGGAAAACATCGTGAGGAAACCGGCATGTCCTAGAACCAAAAAATTGAAGACATGTGATATCTACCAACCCGCACTGGGCCCGCGTGGTAGATTACGGCCCACTCCCTCTCACAGAGAAGAGGCCTGTGTCCCAGCAGTGGGAACATTCTAGGCTGATTATGATGAGTCCTATATCAAATTGAAACCTAGCAACAAGTCTATTAAACGTTCTACAAAAAGGAAAAAAAACTTTACAACTCAAAAATAATAACCCATTTATATCGCAAAAAATAACAGTTACCTCACCAACCTACCCGAATTTAATTAACTCAATTTATTTCATTAAAAAATCCAATTTTCATTTTAATTTCTTTCTGGCAGCCCTGTGCCTGACCTCTTGCATTCTTTATGCGTCCGCCACGTATCGCGTCGGAAGCTCTTTTGGCTAAATAACATCTTTTGACAGGGATTTATGTAACCCAAGCTTCATTATGACGTGTAACCTACATTTTCCAACTACCCACATGGGGGGTTAAAAATGCAGTTCTTTGGGACGTGTGAAAAGGTTTTAATGGTTGAATAATGTGATACGTTAGGTAAAGTGGTTATTTTTGTTTGTGGGTACGGGTTTTTAATTGTTTGTTTTGTATTCGTAATTAATTACTATAGCTTTTGCACATGGCTTCACCTGTGTGGAGGTTGGCAATTAGCCCATGAAAACGTACTATTGGGATATAAAATAATCTGTATCCTAAACCAGGTCAGGGTTTACCTGTGTGCCAATTTCATAGACTTTTTAGAATCCCGTTACGATGCGTTAAGGTAACAGACACAATAATTACTTTCAGACACACAGACAGACACTAATGACTCTTATTGCTAATCTTTTAATGTGAATACACGTGAACATATCCGTCAGAAGTTGGGCGTAACATCCCAGCGCTGATTTGCTGGATTCGTTTTCTCCTCTACCGATCGCTATTTCTCCTGTTCCGATCATAAAGTTTTATAGTCGTTTCCTAGCTATTTATCCCGTATGTAGCACCTGCCATGTTTTGTCTCTGCATCACCCTGAGTTTGACTTGTACTGAACATGCCTCCGGCATAATTTTTTTTATACCGCGTAAAGTTTTAATAAATAAATAAATATTGGTATGAACTTCAGTAGACGGGTTACAGTTCAATTCATACTCCTCTAAACTCTATTTTATTCTTTTTATGGCCAGCAAAGCCGATGTTGACCATTCTGCTATTGTTTATTTAAAAATCATCCGAGACGCGCCATGCCTTGGAAGACAAGTTAAAATGGACAGTCATGGGTTGTCACACGGTTATCTGAAGCCTGAAAGTCTGACAACTTAATGTTGTAGCCTTAGGACTACCGTACTACCGTATTGCCCGGAAACTGGGTTACAGAGGTCAGTTGGGTTAGACTTGCCGACCTAGTAAGAAGTATGCTAAGCAGATGCAAATTGGTGTAATGGCTTTATATTGTAATTGCTTCATAAGCGTATAAAGATGGTGAATGCAGGCCGTGCTATTCTAGGAAAATTAATAGTTTAGAACCTTTCTTACTGGTCGACTTAACTGGCCTTAGTACCTAGACGGTTTATTATATTTCTATGGCCTAGACAAACTTGGTTATCTTGGTTTAAAAAAAAAGAAAACAAGATAACGGACATTACCCAGAAAGCCGCTAAACTTAAGTGGGACCGTCGTCTGATGTCTGCTGCAATTACAGATGACAATAGAACCACCGATTGGGTCCCACTAAACGCACAACGCTATCGAGTCAAGCCGAGACGAAGATGGTAGGACGAGCTTGACTCCTACGGTAACGACTGGTCGGCTCGACTCGCAAAAGATAGAATTGTGTGGAAAAGGGAGAAGAAGAAGAAGCCGTTTCCCCTGCAGTGGGACAATACTGGCTAGTTAGATAGATAGACAAACTGACATTTTACAGCGACTAGCTTCTGCCCGCGACTTAAGTGTGAAATTCTCATTAAAAAAATCACCACGAATTCCGTACAATCAAACATACAACTACATAAAAAAACAATAACAAACAAAAACAAATTCCAACTAATGACTGCACGTGCACGGACTAATTACGGAAAAAAAAAGATTTAAAGAGGTGTGATAGCATAAACATATTTAAGGCAAAACTTAAGAAACATGTATGAACCCTGTAAGGTCGACAACGCCCCAGAAGCAAATAATGATATCATTATTTATCATTTAGATATAAGCACTTTGTATCTCATTTTAAGTGAACTATGTTATTTAAGTTCTTATGAGAAATAAATATCTTTAACCATAAATTTCTTGTTCCTCCGACCCATCTCGTCGCATCGCATCGTCTGTATACCACTTTGTTTTCGCTCAGCGTTCTTTCTTACTTTTTGCTCGGTTTCTAAGAGTCCTAGCGTAAATAGCCTATAGCCTTCCTCAAGAATAGGCTATCAAATCTGACTGGTAGTTCCAGAATAAGCGCGTTTATTACTAGTATAGATATTAATAACTTATAATCTCACGTTTGTATTCCAGTGTACCTAAAGTACACCTACATTTTATCAGTTATAACAGGGGCGAGCCTTTTGCCATCAACTGGGCGCAAATCCAGACTCCAAGCTTCTACTGAGAGATTCCAGATGGAATATTCCAATATCACTTGGCCCGGCCTGGGAATGTAATGCAGGACCTCATGATCAGCAGTAGCGCGTGCGACCACTACACTGCAGCAGTCCGATAACGATGATGAAAAAATCAAAAATATATTGGATTGACATAGCTACCGCAACGCTTATTATAATGCCAATCGTGTTAAAAGTCGAAACGCTCTGAACGCGACTGTCACTTGTCTAAGCAATCTTCTCATTTTCATGTTATTTAGGGCTGACATTTCCAACGCCAGATAATTTTATTCGAGGAATAATTTTGAATTTTTGACAGTTTTTCCATACAAAATCTGTTAGATGTCTGTCGATTGAGAATCCAGCCTTGTTTTTTTTTGTTTTTTTGGTTAGGAAACCATCAGAGGGGCAATTCTCGTAATTTTAAGACCGTTCATAGTCTGATCTCAGTCTCAATCTGTCAAAAAATACTTCTAATTTCCCTACATTTTGACAAGTTTTTGATATTTGTTTGTCGCTGAGATGAGACTGCGACTAGATTTTGTACGTTTTAAATTACGAGAATTGGCCTTCAGATGCCTTCCCCCGCTCTGGACGGAGCGGGAGGGCGTGTCAGACTTTTACTGACTAAAACCCACCCGTGTTCCTTCAGTTGCCTGTGCCAGGGGCCACGGTATCTCTTTCGAACAACCCGCGGCTCTGGTAGGCATCGGCGCTACCGGACCCCGTCATTTAGTGCTGACATCTCTTTGAGGCGCGCGTGGAACACGACGCGCCGTCGACCCGGGGCCTGGTCCTTACCGGGCGGCGAGGCCTTTACGATGACCAGGAGTCGGCTGTTAACTCCCGACGTCCGGGGCGTCCCCTGATGCGACACAACAACGCGGTCACACAGGCAGATACAAGAAGCATGTGGTTTTAGAACCTAACGTAGAAGATTTTCGTCGGTTTTAAAAATGAAAATTAGTTGTTCCAAACATTTTGACCGCGTAGGTCTTTGGACTTTTCTATGTATTTGTAGTTTTATTTAATGAAATTTAATTGAGCTATGCAGTATGAAAGGGTCTTAATTTCCTATGTTGCCGCTTAGTGCTATTAAAATGATAAATCTATCAAATGCTTCGGATAAAGAGATAAAGAGGCATGCATATCGGGTGATTTACGTCAAGGTATTTAGTTTGTATGATAAAATTAAGAAAAAGTAAGAATTCATTAATGTGTCCATAATGAAAAGTGCTTATTTCCATGGCCTGAACATCTGTCGAAGTTTGTGTATATCGTCCGGAACACGGTGTATATCATATGCTGAATTCATGGATACATTTGCCCACTGGTTATTTTTTTTTTCCTGTTGATAGAGATAGATTTTGCTTCATAAATATTGTGAACGTTGGCAGGCGGTTCTATTGTAGGTAAATGAATAATTTTGTAACGTTCTATATTTCAGGTATCCTTGTCATTTTCATGTCAATTAGGTAAATGAGACGACAGTCTACCTACTTACTGGGACATCATTTTAAATAATAAAAGCTCCATCGGCTGACTTTTTCACCGTCTGGACAAAAACAGGGTATAATCTCTTTTTCTAACAAAAATCCATTTTTTTTTTAAATATCCCTAATGGACAGGGTAGATATACATAAAAAATATGTCTCCGGAAAATACTTTTTTAATTATGGGCTCGTAAACACGCCTTGACGCTTCACATGATGATAAATTGCTTGGCTGTCGCCTTTGAACACTTTTACTGCTTGCATTTGCCAGTGCGTTGACAGTTTAAAAGCGTCATAATTAAATAAGGTTATGCACCATTTTTTATTCGACAGCAAAAAAATCCATGGTTACAAACAAATTAAAATGAAAATTAACGAAATGTGTGTTATGACGTTGCTGCAATCGCTAGTTCCATCTGTCAAAAAAAGGTTAACTTAGTGGACGGAATGTATGTGTCTTTGGGCGTCTCCAAGGCCTTAAACTCGAATCAAACAAATAAAACAAATCGAATTGCACTTAGCTAAACTAAGGTACCCGCTGTACCTTAGTTTAGCTAAGTGCAATTCGATTAAACACTTCAATTAGCAACCAGACACGCTCTCTATCAAACCCTGGAGAAATGCAAATCGGGTTTTAGAGAGAGACGGCACGACTAGAAAATTACTGCAAAAATCCTTTCAAACCATTTTACACGAACAAATTTCGTTTCATGTCTTTGAAAACGGTTTTGTTCATTAAATGGTTAGTTAGAACGAAGTTATTAATGCGCAAGCTCTGTCCGCGGTTTTGCCTGCGTGGAATAAGTTATTTGTGTATCTTTGTGAAACCAAATACCTACCTACTATGTATGTTTGCGTTATGTCGGGGTTTTGCAAAATTCATGGGTGGAAAAGACAAGAGTGTTGTTCCTACTTACAGATCTGTTGTGTTATTTATGGAGAAGAGGTCGTTTTTAGGATTCCGTAGTTCACGTCGCGGAACCCTTATAGTTTCGTCATGTCCGTCCGTCCGTTCGTCCGTCCTCGGCGGCTTACCTTCCAAACGGTTAGTGCAAGAAAGATGAAACTTTGCATGGATAAGTGTATTTACCGCGTCGACAAATTGCTAAAACAAAATCACGAAAAATATTTTTTTTTGGGGTACCTCTCCTACACGTAATTTTGGGATGATTTTTTTTTTCTCGCGTCTTCCCAGTAGTTTGGGGTATCATTAGATAGGTATTTTAAAAACATTGTGAGGTTGCTAAGACAATTTTTGATTTAAGTGTCAGTATAATGAAAGAAAAATATTTTATTCTGCACAAACAAAACGCACATTACAAATAAAAATAATAATAATAATAAAAAAGATATAAGATACACATAGTCAAAAGCCTCGTACTCAAGCATAAAAATGTTGACACTTTTGTCTATTGCTTGATGTCAGGGCCAGAGACCAATGACAACACACAATAATTGACATTGACAATACAGACATTGGCAGATGACAACAAAACAACATCAACATTTTCACCGCTACTATTTTAAACTTTAACAGAACGTAGGCTAATAATTAGAGCGGTCCCCCGACGGGACAACATTTAATCAAAAAATTTCATACGTACTTACGTAGGGTCATAATTTCAAGGTTAGTTGTTTCTTTTTATAGGGTTTCAGGTAATCGGGGTTTTTTTTAATTTTTAATTTAATTTTTTTTAAATGATAAGTACTTAAATAATATTTTATTTCGTTTTTATGGCTCTTTTACGACCTAAAGGTGTATCTCTTAAAATATTTCGTGTATGAAATGATACACCTTATATACGGTGATACTGTATAAAGTAGAGCATAGTAGTGTAAGACTTCGTTTATATAGTTATTATAATTTTAGTATTATATTCACGATTTAGGTTAAATCCAATTGTTATTATTTGTACCAGTGACAAGTATCTGTCAACTGTCATTGGCACGTAAACAGTCTTGTATTTTTCATCTGGGAACATTGACAGATACCCGTCACAAAAGTAGTGATCGATTAATTCAATGAATATTGTTAGGCTGTTAAAAGTTTAGACCTTTGCCGCCATTATTTGAAAGTGCGAGAGTTTTTGACTTTTGCACGTTTAGGGGGGAATTGAGATATGAACGGTCGAAGAAAGCGTTAATATTTTTGTTGTGAAAATTATTAGAAGAATATCTATACAATCGTTGTTTCATTTCTGAGTTGAGGTCGAGTTCCTACAACTCAGAAGTGGGATTAAATACAACACACCCACAAGTTTTGGAAAATATCAGTTAATATGGACCGTGACAGTAACCAATTGCATAGGAGCCGGTCCCGTTTTACTCCAGCCGCTGCGAGCATGGAACATAAGCGTTGTTGCGATAATGAAACCAGTGAGAATCACCAGAGTAAGAAGAAACGTCGCAGGCGGAATAGAAGTAGGTACGTCTAGCGATTCGAGTGACCAGGACGAGAGGAGTCGACCTCGAACACGGACTGATGGGCGGCGTCGACAAAGTCAAAAACGTAGCCGCGAAGATGAGCATCTCTCGCACCGAAGCCTGAAGAGGAAGCGGAGTGACAATGACCAGGACGAGAGGAGTCGACCTCGAACACGGACTGATGGGCGGCGTCGCCGAAGTCGGAAACGTAGCTGCGAGGATGAGCACCGATCGCGCCGAAACCTGACGAGGAAGCGGAGTGAGCAGTGGCATAGCGGACGCCGTAGGCGGCTGTCTGACCGAAGTAGCTCACCAAACTCTGCAGTAAGTGATGAATCACGCGGAATTATTCAGGTAAACAAATCTATGTTTGCTAACAGTGAGACTCAGTTATTTCTGAACGAGTTAATTAAATCTTTGTCGAATGCGAAGCCAGAAGGCAATAAATTTCCGATGTTAGGTAACGTTATTCCTGAATTTGACCCCATGGTCAAGGGCCAGACGGTCCACATGTGGCTTAATAAGGTCGACGAATGTGCGAAGCTGTACCGTTGGGGTGAGGATCAGGTCATACACTACGCACTGCCCAGACTTGCGGGTGTTGCTCGTACATGGTACCAGGCCTTGCCTTCAATGTCATTTTCGTGGCCTGAGTGGAAAATTAAATTAATTGATTCCTTTCCTAGTAGTGACGATTATGCAGAATTACTTAACGGAATGTTAAATAAACGCGTGAAATACAATGAATCGTTAGAATTGTATTATTATGAAAAATTAAATCTGTTGAATCGCTGCGAGATTTTCGGGAAGCGTGCCGTTGATTGCTTGCTCTATGGCATTGAGGATCGTTCCTTGAGACTTGGTGCTAAAGCAGCCAAGTGTCAAGAGCCTGAAGAGGTTCTTAATTACTTTCAGTCTGTTAAACAAAGTCACGATTTTGACAAGTTTAAGATTAGTCAAGATAAAAAGACTTTACCTTCTAGTAATACGAATTCGAATACTAAGCAGTTTGTTGGGAATGATTCAAAGTTATCTAGGCCACAATCTAGTGCATCTGTAACTTGTTTTAACTGTAAAGAAGTAGGTCATTTTAGTAATAAATGTACACAAAAGCTGTTGAGATGTAACATTTGTAAAAGGCTTGGCCATGTAACGATCGATTGCCCGCAACTCTCCAACGAAAAGAGCAAAGATATTTCTAGTACAGAAAAAAAAGTTATGAAAGTCGATGTTGATGATACTAGCAATGAGAAATATATGATTTTGCTAAAGGTTAACGGTATTCTGGTTAAAGGTTATGTAGATTTAGGCAGTCAGTGCACATTGATACAATGTAGCGTAGCAAAATCATTAGGAGTTAGTTGGTCAGTAGACGAGTTACCTGTTATGAGAGGATTAGGTAATAATATTGTTGTACCAATAGGAATGGCGTGTGTAAAACTAGATATTAATAATATCACAGAGATGGTTGACGTTTATGTAGTTGAAGACGGCATAATTAAATATCCCGTGTTAGTTGGTCACAGTTTTACAGAAAAACCCGGAATCATTATTACAAAAACCACAAATGCTTTAATCTTTAGCAAGGAAGAGATTAACAAATTGCGCTTATTTGTTAAGGCGGATGTTGAAATTCAACCAAAACAAATGACTATGATTCCTGTTTTCTCCGATAGAAGCTACTCTGGGTCTGTATATGTCAGGGGTTCATTAAGAGGTCAGCCTGGTAAGGAATTTTACTTATTGCCAGGTGAATACTACCTTGAAAATAGTTTAGGAACACTTCTAGTTCAAAATTTTAGCGACCATTTACTTTTACTAAATAAAGATGCATTGGTTAGTCGAGTTTACAGATCTGAAAAAGGTTTTGAAATCAACATGTTAGATTTTAACAACCATGAGACGAATTCAGATCTGAATTATGGCGGTCACTTATGTGATGATGAGATATTTAGATTGAAGTCTCTACTAAAGAGGTACGAGAGTTGCTTTTCTTCTTGTTTAGCTGATTTAGGGTATACTAACATAGTCCAGATGGAGATAGAATTGAACGACGCGAAGCCGGTGGTTTACCGACCTTATAGACTCTCATATCCAGAACGTGAATTGGTTCAAACAATGGTAAAGGAAATGATCGACGCCGATATCGTTTGTGAGTCTAACTCACCCTATGCGAGTCCTATCCTTCTTGTGAAGAAGAAAACGGGTGAGAAGAGGCTCTGTGTCGATTATAGAGCCCTAAATAACAAGACTCGTAAGGAGCACTATCCTTTACCATTGATCGACGACCAATTAGATAGGTTGTCAGGCAATTCTCTTTTCATTAGTCTCGATCTAGCATCTGGGTATTACCAGATTCCAGTATCAGAGGGTTCACAAGAGCTCACGGCTTTTGTAACACCCGATGGTCAGTACCAGTACAAAAGAATGCCTTTTGGATTAGCGAATGCTCCTTCAATTTTCCAAAGGGTAATGAATAAAGTTCTCTGTGACTTGAAATACGTTGTTATTTACATGGACGACATCCTGATTCCCGCTAGTACATTTAATGATGGTTTAACACGTTTAGAGGAAGTTCTCCAGCATTTGGCCAATGCAGGTCTAACTCTCAAATTAAAGAAGTGCCATTTTTTCAAAAAGGAGATAGATTTTCTAGGGTTTTGCGTATCTGGAGATGGCATACGTCCCGGATCACGTAAAACAATTGCTATTTCCAATTTTCCTGTACCCAAAAACATACATGATGTAAGACGTTTTATAGGACTTGCCAGTTTTTTTCGTCGATTCGTCAAAAATTTTGCAATAATAGCATGCCCATTAACGAATCTTTTGAAATCCAAATTTGAGTGGAAATGGACCGCAGAATGTATATCTGCTTTTAACACGCTCAAAGAGAAACTAGTAGAGCGACCCATAATAGCCTTGTTTGATGCTCGATTAGAGACTGAGTTACATACCGATGCATCAAAGATAGGCATCGCAGGCATTCTTATGCAGCGAGGTAGTGACAGTCAGTTAAGGACTGTAGCCTACTACAGTAGGAAAAATTCAGTAGATGAGCAAAAACTCCACTCTTTCGATCTCGAGACGTTAGCTGTCGTTGCTTCTTTAAGTCGATTCCGTGTTTATTTGCTGGGATTACAATTTAAAATAGTAACTGACTGTAGTGCATTAAGAACGACTTTGACGAAGCGTGACCTCATACCCAGGATCGCGCGATGGTGGGTGCAGCTACAGGAGTACGACTGTACCATCGAATATAGGCCAGGATCACGTATGGGTCATGTGGATGCCTTGAGTCGTGCTCCGGTGACTGAACACACTGACGATACTAATACACATGTAATTGACGTATTGCAAGCAGAGACAACCGATTGGATTGCGACCGTACAGAGTAACGACGAAGAGATAAAGAGAATTCGAGAAATTCTTCTCGACGATGAAACGAAATTCGTTGCTGATGTACGAAAGAATTATCAGCTGAAGGGTGACTACATATACCGTATCTTAGATGATGGAATTCGTTGGGTGGTACCGAGGGGTGTTAGGTGGCAAGTATTGCGCATGAATCACGACAATGTAGGGCATTTTGGCTTTGATAAAACACTGAGTAGGTTAAAAGCAACATTTTGGTTTCCGAAGATGCGACGATTCACAAGAAAATATGTATCGTCATGCTTACAATGTGCACACCATAAAGCACCATCAGGCAAAAAGGAAGGGTTATTACACCCTATCCCAAAAATAGAAATCCCATTCCATACATTGCATGCGGATCATCTCGGCCCGTTTGTTCGTTCTAGAAGGGGCAATATGTATATTTTAGTTATTGTTGATGCTTTCACTAAATTTGTTAATATACGTGCCGTGAAGGATACGAAAACTTCAACTGCAATCAAAATATTTCATGAGTACTTTAGTTACTTCGGTGCTCCGTCCAGGCTAATTACAGACCGTGGTACGTGTTTTACTAGTGGGAAGTTCAAAGAGTTTACAGAAAAATTGAACATAAAACACATATTAAACGCAGTGGCTACTCCTAGAGCGAATGGGCAGGTCGAGAGGTTCAATCGAACTATATCTGACGCGTTGAGTACCAAATGTCATGGCAACAATGAAAATACCTGGGATGATTATGTAGGAGATATTCAACTAGGTATGAATACGACTGTAAGTAAAGCAACAGGCAAGAGTCCCTCAGAATTATTATTCGGGTTCAAATTAATTTCGACATCGGAAAATATATTGGGAGACGCGATTTCTGAAACAACTCAATTAGTTAGTGGCGACGACCTAATGCAACTAAGGTCCGATGCTAAAGAGAAAATCGATAAGGATCAAGAAAAGGCGAAGGCCAGGTTTGACAAGAACAAAAAGGAACCAAAAACATACAATGTAGGAGATCTTGTTAGAATTGAGAGGACAGTCATTGATAAAGAGCATCTAGGTAAATCTAAAAAGCTTATACCAAAACTTCAGGGCCCGTACCGAATCGTAAAAGTTTTACCCAACGACAGGTTCTTAGTAGAGGACACCCCACTTACTAGAAAAGGAAACAAACGATACGAAAACATAGTAGCAATTGATAAAATTCATCCTTGGCTTAATTTTAATGATTATTCCAGTGACGATGGCAACGAAAATGATAATAATGACAGTGAAACTGATAATGAATAATGAGATTAATTTGGACCGTACAAAAAAGTTAATTAATTTCGAAGTATTGTTTAATTATTTATTACGTTACTACTGTTATTACAATGTAAGGATATTATATAATGTGTGAATTGTTAAGATGATTGACCGTATTTTGTATAATTTATTGTGCATTGTAATAACTATTTGATTATTGATATGGAATTGATTGAGAATGAGACTTGGAATGATTCGTGCAGATAATGAATGGAACTGTGACATAGTTCCGCACATATCATGATCTCGAAAGGCTATATTGAAATAGTAAGTAATGTGAGCACAGGCTATGAACAATCAGTACAGAAACGAATGGTATCAACTAATTGGTATCGTACAGGTGATTGTAGACCGTAGCAGACCGTGCAAGATGTGTGTTTAAGATAGCTTTATTCTGAGCATAGACTATGAGCAATTAGTGCAGAAACGAATGATATCGAGTACAGATATCGCACAGATAATTGTCTACCATAGTGGATCATGCGAGATGAGAGTTATAAGTAAAATAAAAAAAAAGAATTGATAACTTTTCATAGATGATTGTACAAAAATTACGATATAATTTTTATACAATCAACAATGTTATGTAATTAAATTAAAATATACTTAGATTTGTTATTGTTTAAGTACTAAATTTGTTTTCGAAAAATTAATTCCTTGAAGTGAGAGGACTCACTTATTAAAGGATGGCCGAGCTGTAAGACTTCGTTTATATAGTTATTATAATTTTAGTATTATATTCACGATTTAGGTTAAATCCAATTGTTATTATTTGTACCAGTGACAAGTATCTGTCAACTGTCATTGGCACGTAAACAGTCTTGTATTTTTCATCTGGGAACATTGACAGATACCCGTCACAAAAGTAGTGATCGATTAATTCAATGAATATTGTTAGGCTGTTAAAAGTTTAGACCTTTGCCGCCATTATTTGAAAGTGCGAGAGTTTTTGACTTTTGCACGTTTAGGGGGGAATTGAGATATGAACGGTCGAAGAAAGCGTTAATATTTTTGTTGTGAAAATTATTAGAAGAATATCTATACAATCGTTGTTTCATTTCTGAGTTGAGGTCGAGTTCCTACAGTAGGTACTCAAAGGCACCATTACCTCCGTTTTGGAGGAACATAAAACTGCGGGATACTAAACGCCCACTGACGTAATAATAATAAAACTTTTATTGTGTATTTGTGTCTAATTCAGTGTCCTTCAGGAGCCCTGGTGGCCTAGTGGTAACTGCCGCGCCTTATGAGTTGTAAGTCGTAGGTTCGAACCCAGACAAGCACTTTGTGTAAATTATTCATAACCGCTGCTCTCAAAACGGTAAAGGATAACATCGTGAGGAAACCGACATGCCCTAGAAACAAAAATTCTAAGATATGTGACATCTACCAGCCCGCACAGCGCCCGCGTTGTAAATTACGGCCAACTCCCTCAAACCGAGAGGTCTGTGTCCCAGCAATGGGAACATTATAGGCTTATTATGATATCACCTACCTACCTAGCTTTTTTTTTTCAGGATGGGAAATCATCAAATGACCCCTCCCGCTCTGGGTGGAGCGGAGGGAGTGTCAGTGTCAACCCATGTTCCTTCCTTAGCCCTTTATGTTCCAGCAGGGCAGCGGTAACCCTTTCGGACAATCTCGCTACTACCTACCTAGCTTGAGCATGATTTTTGCGATGGAACATCAGGGCTAAATCCAAAACATAGTGAACCTCGATTAAGAAGGAAAATAAAACTGTATGTTCTTTTTTTTTTAACGTTTCCCCACTCTGGGAATTATTCCTGTATCGTGGGTACGTTTACAAACATTTAAACTAACATACACAAACAACCAGACCCGGAACAACTACTTGTAGGTCATACAAATATTTGTTCCGTGCGGGAATCGAACCTGCGACACGCAGCGAAGCAGTCAATAACCGTGCCGTCGAGTGTTTATGTTTATTTTTAGTTTATGTTTACTTTGAATAAGCTTCTGTCTGAGCCAGTTTTCTGGGATGAAACAGCTTCAGTCTCAGACATCGATCTACATGGTCTTCATATGATCTGACCAATATTATATCTGCACTTTAAAAGAGATTGTGACCTCCGAGTTTGTTTCGGCCTTTCTTCTCAGACTATTTGGACAGGAAACGCCGACCGCATCTAGTTTTTAAAATATGATGACGTGTGAGTAGGTTTGTACAAACACAAAAGTGTTTATACAAACCTAGTTACAAAATGAAATCATTTATAAGTCCTTTACCTACTAGTACGTAATGTTCATATCGGCCCAGTAAAAAAATGACGAAAATGACGAAGACGTAGCTAATGAATACACACAAACAGATACATTGTCTCATACCTAGTATCATCTACAGTGTAGATGATACTAGGTATGAGACAATGTATCTAGACGAGGAAAGTGTAGATTCTACACTTTCCTCGTCTAGTTTGAACGATACGAGGACACAATTTGCATGGTTGCTCGTCATAGCAACGGTTTTAACTATGACAGGTCGCTATGGTTCGTGACGGCTTTTTGTTGGACTACAATTCATCCATATTTTAATAAATCAAAATCAAAAGTCATTTATTCAAATTAGGCTGAGAATCAGCACTTTTCGAACGTCAAAATTACAAAAGACAGTCCCCCAAAAACGCCCGCCCTTCACCACTTCCTAGTGCTATCGCTGGGAAGAAGAAGTGGCGCAACAAACTCCCCAGCAGCACAGCTGTCTGTTTAGTTAAAATATAGTTGCATGTATACAATACTAGGAACCTATGTTCAGTAATGAACATTACAAGAAGCTTAAATTATTTGCCATATTATGTCAGCTAGCCACGCCAATATACCAACAAATATAATAAAAACTATACGTACTCAAGCTAAAAAATAATTACCTAATAAAAATAAAAACTCAATACCTAAATAAAAGCCTCCAGGCATAAAGGGCGTGACAGCTTACATATTTATGCATTGCTGGGTTCGTCACATAGCTGTCACTTGCAGTCACAGATGATGAACTAGGACCATCGATGTGAAATAAATGAGTTAATACTAATAACAGTAACCTGTCAGTACCTAAGCTAATTCTGGAGAATGAACATGAACATTGTCTTGCGTTAATTAGGGCGACCAACTATTCTTATCGTGTAAGTAGTCGTAAGTCGTAATAAATAAATAATATCCCAGCTTATACAAAATCCGGTATTTTTGCTTTTATTCCAGCATTCCAAGCTAAGTATAAATATTCATTCAGAATAATCGTGTGATTTCCGTCCCGACGCCGGAGTCGTGTCGTCTCGTCTTTACATAAGCGCGCTAAGCGCACATGAATAATTCAAAGTATATATTATATTTTATATACAGACGGTATTTATAATATTCTCTGATATTTTTGAAGGTTTTAGGAAGTTTTTTTTATTTTGGTCCTTATGAAAAATATTTGGGAATGTTATAATTTAAAATGCTCGCAGGTAAAATGGGTTTCGAAAAGTTTTACATGTTTTTAATCGAACACCAAATTAATTCCTATTTTATGTGTCCTAAAAGTACTAACTGCAAACAAATTGGTGCAACTGCGACCAATTTGGATGTAAAGACTATTCAAATGTACTTACGTTTCTAATTGATGTTATTTCAAGTTAAAAAACAATAATAATATGAACTTTATTGAAGGGGCAATTAAGTTGATTGCACAGTGACTAGCACTATTGAAAAAGTTATAAATAAGTCGTAGCGTAAACTGAACTTTATTCTGTAGGAATTAAAGTTATTTTTCCATAAACTCATATTTGTTTACATGTGTGGCAACTAAATCGCGAACGCAATATATTATAGGTAGGTTGTCGCAGGCAGATCTAACGTAACCTTACCCATTGGGTGCCCTAGCTTAGTTACTGCGAACATTGAGAAAAGACCAGAAAGTTAAAAAGAGGCTCATTTATCTAAAGAGGTTTGAAGATCCGTGGCATACCTGTCATTTTGATTTTTTTCAAAATGGCGGCCCCGCCTGATAGCTAGACAAACCACTGCTCTGCCGAGACTGTACCATAACACAAACGGGAAAATAAACCCCCCTTTAAAACTACGACCAAATAGTCGTGTCGCCTGTCACCGCACGGTTCAAATAAACGAGCCGGATTATTGCACAAGTAAATCACTCTAGCACTGCAGCGCTTTAGAATTATGGCCGTCTACTGGGCCATGTTCCTACAGCGGATTTTTTGTGGACTTCATTCATTGTTGTTTTGTCACTTTCCATGTTCACATTAATTGAAAAGGGATTTATTGGAAGCTATAAAATTGTGGGGAAAATATTAATACAGGATGGGGAACATCAATGTGCAACCTGAAACCATGAATTCAGCACATGATTCTTTTAACCTAAATCTACGCAAGGGCAGAAATTTTTGGTCAGCTATGAAAAAAAAAAAATCTGCTGTTTCATGGAAAAGTGCAAACCCTGCACGGTCAAAATGTATAAAAAGCCATTTTTTTTTCAAAATGGCGGCAGCGTATGAAACCTTTCTGTCATTCATGAAATCTTTCGATAGCTGACATCAATGCACACAGAAAATATATATAAGACTAAATTCCGTAATGTGCCACGATTCCGAGATATTAACAATATCAAAGTCACGTGACATCCATACTTTTTGAACATGCTTACATCTTGTTGCATAATATGCAACAAGATGTAAGCATGTTCAAAAAGTATTCAAAGAATTTTTTCCAACATAATATTATTATGTTGGAAAAAATTCTTTGAATGTCTAAAATAATCAAAGAACAATGTTCAAAATGTATGGACACCGTCCCCACCCTTGTAGCACTTTAAAACCTATGTTAATCGAAGGGCCATAGTCATCTTATCATTTTATTGTACGACGGCGAAACTGAAATGTGCATCCGAAAAAAGTTATATCGACATGAAGAAACCGGTATCAGTCAAAATAATAATTATGTTACAGATCACGATGCTTTTCTTTTTTTAATTATTACTGTGGGATGATTTCATTCGGAGCTTTCAAACAACTCTTTGGAACAAAAGGAATAAAAAAATAAATAAATAAATGGTGACTCCCGCACGGGAACAACTCACGGAGCAGAAAAAAGTTCAATGAAGAATTCTGCTGAATATCGTTTTTAAGAAGTAACTGTTGACGAAGTAACTGTTCTTTCAGGGTTTAGAATCATGTACTGAATTCATGGTTACAGTTTGCGCGTCGATGCCCCTGCCACCCTGTACACTATTTTAATTCTAGGACTTAGGGTCTTCCATTTTAAAGTAGGTAGGTACCTAGTTTTTACGAACTATCAAATACTCTTTTTAGATTCAGTACAAAAAATAAACTAGTTTATTTTAAAACTGCACGCTGCGATTTTTTGTCGCGTGTCGCTAGTTTACTGCGGCATTTAATTTAGCTTTAGCTGGGTTTGGTGACGATTAATGTCGTGCGGTCTTTTATTAACCGGGTAACGGATTGTTTCAATTTAGTCGCGTGATGTGTGGCTGCAATAAAGCCGTAGCGAAATGAACGTTTATTGTGCGAGGCCAGTGATACATGCATAGTAAATGGGTAAAGGGGTAAATTGTTACCTATTTTATTTATTAGCCTAAGCATAATCCACCTATAATGTTGTCATAGAACAGAGGCCTTCTCGCGGTGAGAAGGACTGGGCTGCAATAGGCCCAATGCGGGTCCCATGTCTTCGAATTTTTGGTTCTAAGACATGCCAATTTCCTCACGGTGTTTTTCATTTTCTATTCTTTTTTTTTTTTAACGGTGCCCCACACTAGGAATTACTCCTGTATCGTGGGTGCGTTTACAAACATTTAAACTCACATACACAAACAGCCAGACCCGGAACAACTACCTGTAGGCAATACAAATATTTGTTCCGTGCCGGAATCGAACCCGCGACACGCAGCGCATCAGTCGATCGCTCAGCCGCAACCGTGTCGAAACCGTGTCGTGTATTATAAAAGATTTTCACTTGAGGACGTCAAGATAATTGAGCACCTTTTTTAAACAGATGCGTTACGCCCGTTACCCGGTGTCAAAGTCAGTGAGCGGAATCGGGTGTGATTTTAGCACTTCCTCGAACAAATCCTTTCACAAGGAGCCAAGTACTTTTTACTAAGAAGTAGGTACTTGTAAGGCATCTTAGAATACGAACATTCTTCAGATTCAAAGCCAAACTCAAAGAATTTATTTCAATTAAACCAATTACAGACAACGAAGTGATCTTATAAGGGTTCCGTTTCTTCTTTTGAGGTACGGACCGTACGGAACCTTAAAAATTGACAAAACCTTTACGAGCATGTTGCCCCGTCTGTACCAACCCCTTATATACTACGAAGCTCGTCACTGTAACACAAAACGCTATGTTTAATTATTATTTGCATGGAACAGCCACGTTTTAATGAACTCCTTCTTACACAAGTAGGACGCGAGTTAGGTAAATTAGAACGTTTTGTAATTATATATTGTCACGCTCTAGACTGTATCTACCTACGGAAAGCTTTGCCACTTTTTCACAACAATTTGCACCTTGTTAACGACGAGGAACGACGTATGACAACGCGTAGAAGATTCCAGAAGCCTGCACAACTGAAGTACGCACACGACAGGTGCGCCCTCTTTAGTTTTGCATCAAAAGCTTAGATCATGACAAGGAGAATGTCACTAAAGTGACCTTCTTATTTTCTACAAATTACTTTATGTTAAACTAGCTGCGCTCCGCGGTTTCGCCCCGCGTAAGTTTCGATCCTGTCGAAATATCGGGATAAAATGTATCCTATTGTTAATCCTAGTTATAAATCATCTGTGTGCCAAATTTCATCCAAATCCGTTCAGCAGTTTTGGCGTGAAAGAGTAACAAACATCCATCCATCCATACAAACTTTCGCGTTTATAATACAAGTATTAATAGGATTAAATTAACTATACAATCTTTTATTGGGGAACCGGTATTGTTATTCACATCCATCCATCGCCCCACAACGAGCATAATTGCCTTCACACACCTAATTAAAACTTTACTAAGGTTCAAACTATCTAACTATGTCACATAAACCAATATAACTTGTCGTTCTATGACGTGCAAGTAATATTCAATCGTAGGGTGATAAACCAATAACGAACGTTTTGAGACATGTAACTACGCTTTAGAGGTTACTAGCTGCGCCCTGCGGTTTCGCCCGCATAAGTTGAGGCTAAAAGGATAAAAAGTAGCCTATGTGTAAATCCAGGGTGTCAGCTACGTCTATACCAAAATTCATCAAAATTGGTTCAGCCGTTTGGCCGTGAAGAAGTAACAAACATACAAACACACACACGCACTCACTCACAAACTTTTGCCTTTATATGTAATATTAGTGTGATTAGTAGGATTGAATCAGTTAAACCTCCTAAAACGATCATTCATTAGTTTCTCTCAGTTCGCTGTCGGTCCTTAGGGTATAACAAATTACTAGCTGACATAATTATGGCAGATAATGTAATTTAAAATGTTTTGTGTGACGGTGAAAGTGGTGTGACGAGATAACGTTTGCAAACACAACATGGCCAGAGACCGCACAAGACAGGACAGAAGGTATGAAAGGAAAAACGTGAGGCCTTTGCCCAGCAGTGGGCACAATATAGACTAAATAAAAAATTAAAAAAAAAAAAAATGTTTTGTGTTTCGTAATTTTAATTTGCATACTTAACTATACTATAGAATCAAGTTCTTCTAACTGAACAGACAGCTGTGTTACTGAGGAGTTTGTTGCGTCACTTGTTCTTCCCAGTTAAAGCACTAAGAAGTGGTGAAGGGCGGGTGTTTTGGGGGACTGTCTTGTGTAATTTTGACGTTCAAAAGGCGCTGATTGTTAGCCTAGTTTGAATAAATGACTTGTTTTTTTACCACTTCAGCCTGCGTAATCACTAACCTACATAGACAAACAATATAGATCAGATTAAGTCTTTAACTAACCTACTCAGAAAAAAAATATGGATGAGGTTGTCTTCCAGTTTTTCAGCCATTGCATAAAACCACACTTCCTTATTACCCTTTCAAATGAAAAATTCAAGCCTTTAATAAGCCAAAATGTATTCAAACTTCAGTATTTTCAGCCAACTCAAATCCGTGTCACGGGCACCACCGCAACGCTACGAAAATATTATAAAAAGAAAAACTCCGGCGAGTCTCTCGACCTTTTAAAGTAGAAAGTGCCTGTTTATGAACTAAGAGAGGCATGGATTTTTAGGTTTCAACTCTGTTCATTTTAGCCGAGTTATATTGAGTTAATTATTATAAAAAGCCGACCAAGTTTTGATTAAAACACGAAAAGTTTCGACAACTGTCCTTTTTTTTTGCGAAGTGGTCCTTCGGTACGGGATACGGAGGTTTTTTTGTTGTTGTTGGTATCGTTAGAGGTGAATTAAGTATTAGGTTTTTTTTTTACAAAAAATAGCCATGTAAAACAATGTGTTGGTGATATTTTCAGTCATGAAATATTATTACTATTATGGGTCTGTGTGTTTGTGTCTTTTTGAATTGGAAGTTTGAAAGTCGCGCCAGTGACAGAAAAGTTAAAGGAAATCGTTAGAGTAGGTAGACGCGTATGATGAGGAGGAAGGAAACGCATGTGACTAATAGAGTGATGAATATTAAATGTTTATGGAGAGAGAGAGAGAGGAAGGCCAAAGAAAATATGGTTAGATTGTGTGAGGAATGATATGAAAGGGAAGGGAGTGAATGATAGCGTGACGGTTGACAGGGGAGAATGGAGCAAGAAAACGTGTTGCGCCGACCACAAGTAACATGGGACAAGGGCTGATGATGATGATGTGACAAAAACAGATTTTATTTATAACTTTTCGCACAAAATGGTACAAAGGCCGAATTCATGCCTTGGGCATTCTCTACCAGTCAACCAAGGGTGGTGAAGAGATTAGATGGCAGGTGCTTTAGGTGCTTTGGTGTTATGGCAGATTTTGTTTCAGGATTTACAGAATTCCTAGTTTCTGAGTCAATCACAGAGAGAAAATCATTATCAGAGCTTGCCAGTACATTCCACACACCATTATATGTAAATTACACACATAAATCAGTTAAAGTTCTGCCAGCAATTTAATCACAACGAGGATGAACGTTCATTATGAAGCTAACAGAATTACGACAAAGCGGGTAATAAATAAGTCTGAGATCTATCTAATTAGATCCAGTACGTACCGTTTAATTAACTATTGTGACTAGAGCCCGCTTTGATTTGTCGGATCCGGCTCGAAGTACCATTAAATTAGATTGCTTTATTTATTGAAAACAAATGAGGACCGTAAATTAAATTCAGGATTGTCTCGTTGGTGTAGTGATCGCGAGCGCTACAGTTGAGAAAGTGGTCCATTCCCAGGTTGGGCAAAGTGTTATTTGGTTTTTCCATCAGATATTTCTCAGTAGCAGCCCGGATCCGATCCGGGGCCCGGATCTGGATTTGTAACCGGTTGATGGCAATAGGCTCGCCTTCTATTACATAGGACTTAAACATAACTGACAAAACAACAAAAACCGTTCCGGGATTACAATGGTAATATTATGAAGTCTTAAATTACCGTCTTTGAAAAGTTGAATGTAAATGAGAATAATGGACCCGTTTCACTTAATCGCTTTTATTTAAGAGCTTCCTCTTTTGTTTTATTTGATGTCTTTTAAGAAGTTAGTAGGTATTAAAAAACGTGGAAATTCCACTTTGTTTTAGATGTCGCTGTAACTCTTGTCTATTCTGTAAAAATATCTTCGTGATTTTGGTGAAATGAGCGCCATTTTCTTATTTTATTTTTATTGCTGAATCTCACTTTAAGCTCACTTCGCTTGTTCACGGTGAGATTTTTACAAAATAGATCGGACAAAACCCGCATATGTATTTGTACACGTCTATAACGCGGTGATCAAACAGTACATTATAAGAAATTGCACTCGCCCACAAATAAAATACATCCTGGTTACTAAATTTGTCATATATAACGAAACAGAAAAGGTAAATACAGTTCATAATCAGCTTATAATGTTCCCTCTCTGTTTATTAACTCAAAACAAAAGAGTTCTACCATCACAAAAAAATAATTTCAAAGTCTAGAGGTTTCTTTTTAATTAAGAGCAGACGTTTTTAGGATAACTGTTTCAGGCAAGCGCTATCTAGCTCATTGCTACAGATGTTCTATAGAGAAACTAGACGTTATTTGTTTGTGCTAATTATCTTGAAGTTAGCTACGTCTGACTTTCTGTCTGGTATCTTTTTAAAGAAAAACCTTTGTTGTACGAGATACTTTTACACTAAGTTTTGTTTTAATGTTGAAGAGATTCTGTTTGACAGGCTCACTAACTTTTTCTTATAATCAAAAAGCAGAAAGGAATAATCTAATATTATAAACGGGAAAGTTTATGAGGATGGATGGATGGATATTTGTTACTCTTTCACGCAAAAACTACTGAACAGATTTGGATGAAATTTGGCACACAGATAGTTTATAATCATGATTAACACCTAAGATACTTTTTATTCCGATATTCTTACGGGATTGAAACTATTGCGAGTGAAACCGCGGGGCGCAAGTGCAAGTAAAATAATAAAATTATAGGTAGATAGTATTAATAACATTTCCGTATCAGTCCCGGCTGTCATTTGAAGAACTTTGACAGTCGTAACGTTCGTGAGAAACCCGAAAGTCTGACAACCAGTTTAACTACTGGTTACCGTGTTACCCAGTAACTGGGATGTGGAGGCTGACTACCCATAATGACTGTCAAAGACCTACGAATGACAGCCGGGACCAACGGCTTAGCGTGCTTTTCGAAGCACGGAGAGGTCGCGATATGTGTGTAATGGATGGCCACCCATCCGCGAACCGACCGAGGCAAGCTGAGCTTAACCTTTGATCGACCCATTCTGCTGTTATTATTGAGCCACGACTTTAAAAATAACAGTCATAATTTTTAATAATTAGATAAGTACATTAAGCTTTTAAAATTAATAGCCATTCAGGACCAAGACTTCCCAAGGGATTCATACCGCTAAGCTATTTCCGACTCGCAGTTAGTAATAAATACTTAAAGTCTTCAGGACAATGTTTAATTAAGTATAAAATTATCTTCAAAGGCCAGCTATCCTTTGAGAAATAGGCTCTACAAGTCTTTAGTCTTCGTAAGATATTATTTATCTAAGTTCTTGTTTCATTTTATATTACCTACAAGCTGGCTTTACATTTTTAATGACTGGTTACATGAAGATGTCAGGGCCACCAAAGAGGCTTTCAGACTCTTAGCATAATCAGCCTATAATGTTCCCACTGCTGGGACAGAGACCTCTCTATGAGAGGGAGTGGGCCGTAATCCACCACGCGGGCCCAGTGCGGGTTGGTGGATCTCACATGTCTTCAAATTTTTGGTCCTAATATATGCCTTTGATTCCTCACAAGGTTTTCCTTCACTGTTTTGAGAGTAATAGTGATGGAATAAATGGAGGGGCCCGTGGCTAAATAATAACAGCCGCACAGGTCGATCGGTCAGGTTAAGCTACGCTTGCCGCGGTTGGTCTGTGGATGGGTGACCATCTTTACATACCGAGACTCCTCCGTGCCTCGGAAAGCACGTTAAGCCGTTGGTCCCGGCTGTCATTCGTGGATCTTTGACAGTCGTTACGGGTAGTCGGACGCCCGAAAGTCTGACAACCAGTCTTACCAAGGGGTATCGTATTACCCAGTAACTGGGTTGTGGAGGTCAGATAGGCAGTCGCTCCATGTAAAATACTGGTATTCAGCTGCATCCGGTTAGTCTGGAAGCCGACCCCAACATAGTTGGGAAAAGGCTAGGCAGATGATGATGAGTGATGGAATAAATTACATAAACTAAAGCGCCCGTCTGGGTTCGAACCCACGACCTACAACTCGTAAGTAGGGGCCGTTACCACTAGACCACCATAGCTCTCCTCTCTTTCACTTATATATCGCCAAAGACTATATCACACCATTTTGAAAACAAAATTCCATTCACATGATGACCACAGCCTGCTGCGTCCGTCAGTAAAACAAAAGAGGATCCTTTTTAGGTCGACTAATAATATGCGCTGCAAGCAGGAATAGTCCTTACGGTGGTCAGATATAGATTTTGTCGATAGTATACGTACACAAGAAACATTAAAAATATTTTGTATATGTAAACGAATTCATGAAGGATTGGAACTAGCGAATCATCTTACCTTTTCTATTATCAGATAATCTATACTTATAATAAATCTGTAGAAGTGAAAATTCTGTACATTGAAAATATCAAAAAAATAAATGGCAGGGGGTGTTACTAGACCGACACCGAACCCAAAAATGTGATTAAAAAAATTTTTGTCTGTCTGTCTGTCGGTCTGTCTGTCTGTCTGTCTGTCTGTCTGTCTGTTTGTTCAGGCATCACGCAAAAACTACCGGTTCGATTACGTTGAAACTTGGTATAATTATTCTTTAATATCCTGGGCACCACACTGGGTACTTTTTATCCCGGAAAAGTATATACAATAAAAAACAAACTTAATTTTGCGGTTCGATCCCTAGACTCGATTACTGCACCAACCGCAAATAATAAGTTTGTCGTAGGTTAAGTCACCCGCAATGGAGTTCATTTTTATTCCTTTTAGTTTTTAGAGTTATTTAGGTTTATTTTTATACAGGATAATTTTTTATTCAGTGCATAAATTTTTACAGGGTGTTCTACCCATGAATATGAACAACATTCACTATGGGACCATCTCTGAAATCACGAAAAAAAAATCAGCAGATTCATACATTTTGGTCGAGTAGGTATTGAACTTTTATAAGAAACAGCTGATTTTTTTTTTGTGATTTCAGAGATGGTCCCATAGTGAAAGTTGTTCATATTCATGGGTAGAACACCCTGTGAAAATTTACGCACTGAATAAAAAATTATCCTGTATAAGTCGTAGGTAGGTATAGATTTTAATTTTAAAGTATAGGTAGTATATTTGATAGTGTACGTAGTGACCGTAGGTTATTTTATAATACTGTTAGGTAGGATTAGTCATTCGTATAGATATTAGTTTTTAGGGATTTTGCTTATTTATTGAGTTTAGATTAGTTATCATCAGAAATAGGTTTATTTAGGTAGGTAGGTATTTAATTTTCTGTTATTGAGTTTTTTTTTTTTTTAATTAGGTTGGTACTTAGGTAAAGGTATCATATAGGTACCCTCTTAATTACCACTAATGAGACACAATTGGTTTTCTATTGTAATTAGCCACAATGGGCCCGCGAGATGGATGGCATTCTGGGGAAGCACATGGGTACATTTTATCCTGTTGGCACGTTTCCGTGGGATAATTTCCGACATCCACGCGGGCGAAGCCGCGGGCAGAAGCTAGTCGATAATATGATAGCTTATATTGACATCAGAACTACACGTGTCCGTAAAATCCCGACACAATCTGATTTACGAGAATTGGGTGAATCAGAAGGGTGTGAAGATAAATAGAAATGTCTGAAAATTCTGATAAAGGATAATACTCGAAGAAAGAAATATGTTTTTTTTTTGTGTTTGTTTACAGTTTTTGTCAAAAAAGAAATACCTAAGGAAAATATGGAATGTATGAAATCAAAATCAAAAGTCACTTATTCAAATTAGGCTGAGAATCAACACTTTTCGAACGTCAAAATTACAAAAGACAGTCCCCCAAAAACGCCCGCCCTTCACCACTTCGTAGTGCTATCGCTATGTATAATAGTATATAGTTTGACTGCCCCGACGGTCTCGTGGTCGCAACCGCGACTGCTGAGGGTGGAGTCCTGGGTTCGATTCCCAGGTCGGACAAAGTGTAAACGGATTTTCCATTGCGAATTTCTTAGTAACAGACCGGAGTTTTGAAGTTGGTGGCTTAATAACCCCGAGCTTCGGAAAGTACGAAAAGCCGTTGGTCCTGCGCCTGATCTCTCCCAGGTTGTGTCGGATTGCCGTCCCAGCGGACTATGAGAGTAAAGGAACAGAGAGTGCACCTGTGTTCACGCACACACTTGTGCACTATAATATCTCCTGCGTACCTGGCTAATCTCCGTTGAGATTGGCCACCGCGACTGAAATCGGTCGGGAGCCTATTATTATTATTAAAGTATCTTGGCTGTTCTCTTGTCTAGGACAGCCAAAAAAATTGTACAAAATGGTAAACCTAGGAATTAAGCGTAGACAGAATGCCCGTATGAGGATGACATGGTCATATACTGATCAAACCCTCATTAGCTTTTGCCCACGACTTCGTCAGCGTGTTTCCTGGTCTCTCGCACCATGCCGATGCATCGCATCGCCCGTCCGCGCTATTACGAGTACTTCGTTTTCGTTTAGCGGTTTTTCTGCCTTTTTTTCATTTTGCTCGGCTCTTCCTTTTTTTAAATCCGAATGGTTGTTCCAGAGATTAGCGCGTTCAATTAAACAAACTCTTCAGCTTTATTATTAGTATTATATTATAATTATGATAAAATTATTATTATTAAAGCTATAAAAAATAGAAATACCTAATAAAATACAGCTTTATTAATCACTAGCTTCTGCCCGCGGCTTCGCCCGCGTGGATGTCGGAAATTATCCCACGGGAACGTGCTAACAGGATAAAATGTACCTATGTGCTTCCCCAGAATGCCATCTATCTCGCGGGCCCTTTGTGGCTAATTACAATAGAAAACCAATTGTGTCTCATTAGTGGTGATTAAGAGGGTACCTATATGATATCTTTACCTAAGTACCTACCTAATTAAAAAAAAAAACTCAATAACAGAAAATTAAATACCTACCTACCTAAATAAACCTATTTCTGATGATAACTAATCTAAACTCAATAAATAAGCAAAATCCCTAAAAACTAATATCTATACGAATGACTAATCCTACCTAACAGTATTATAAAATAACCTACGGTCACTACGTACACTATCAAATATACTACCTATACTTTAAAATTGAAATCTATACCTACGACTTACATAAAAATAAACCTAAATAACTCTAAAAACTAAAAGGAATAAAAATGAACTCCATTGCGGGTGACTTAACCTACGACAAACTTATTATTTGCGGTTGGTGCAGTAATCGGGTCTAGGGATCGAACCGCAAAATTAAGTTTGTTTTTTATTGTATATACTTTTCCGGGATAAAAAGTACCCAGTGTGGTGCCCAGGATATTAAAGAATAATTATACCAAGTTTCAACGTAATCGAACCGGTAGTTTTTGCATGATGCCTGAACAAACAGACAGACAGACAGACAGACAGACAAAAATTTTTTTAATCACCTTTTTGGGTTCGGTGTCGGTCTAGTAACACCCCCTGCCATTTATTTTTTTGATATTTTCAATGTACAGAATTTTTACTTCTACAGATTTATTATAAGTATATTAATCATTTGACGTGTAAAAGTTAAATTTATACCTAACCAACCTACAGAACTTTAATTAATAATGCATGATTATGTTTCATATTCAATAATATGTTTTCTTTTTTTCCTTCATGACCATTGTAGAATTATAGATGTTGCATGAGAATAAATAATTCCTTTCCTTCCTAGACTTAAACACGAAACACTTACTTCTACAGTTTGCCTGTATGTAGTACATAATGCGAGTAAGTCCATAAATACACACTCGGCAATAAACGCCACCCGTTGGCACGCGACTGACAGAGAGGCGCAACTATGCCATTTATATATGTACTGTTTTGGAAAATACTGGGCGGAAGGACCAGAAATTGTTCTTTAGTTGACCACACTTTTGCAATTATTCAAGTATAAGATTTCCTAAAAACATTAATGGACACTCTAATATAATAGACAATATACAGTTTTGTCTCCCCTTCTCCTCTTCCCCGTTTTAATCCATCTAAAGGTTGTCTTTAAAAGATCGCTCTTAGCGATAAGACCGCCCATTGTGACACCCTTTGTAAAATTTTTACATGTATATCTGTAATTTATTTGGACATAATGAAGAGTATTCTATTCTATGTATTTTATAATAAATGTGGCTGTGTTTGTAAGCCTTACTTAATAATTCCCATTTTCGTGTCCTAAAAGTACTAAATAGCACTCACCGGCCGCTGTCGCGACACGACTCGTTCCGCTCGCTCGGTTGCGCGCGGTTAGTGATAGATCTAACCTAACCTTACCAATTTGGTCGGGGTCCCCTCGTTTAGCTGTTACTGGGAGTTGCGATGAACTTTGATAAAAGGCCAGAAAGTTAAAATGAGGCTCATTTATTAAAAAAGGGTGCATCATTAGAAATTAAAAAAGTTTTTAGAGGATGAATAAAACATTTCTTCTTTTTAAATCTAAAGTGCAAAGAGAATATTAAAAGCTGTATATGCGCAGTGACGTAGACTCAAACATTGTTTAAATTCAGCATTTTCGGTAAGGCCTGCTATACGTAAACTTAATTATCGCGAGGTGTCAGATAGGACCAATATTACCTTTGGCTTTCTCGCGATAAATGAACGTTTAAGCACTGGAAATTTAAAATTGAGTTTAAGCACGTAAAGCCTCGCATACTTTATTGTGAAAAATTCTATAAATTGTAGTCTGGGTTCGTGCCCAGTTGATGGTAATCGGGTCGTTACTACATTACATCATCATCTGCCTTGCCTTTTCCCAACTATGTTGGGATCGGCTTCCAGTCTAACCAGATGCAGCTGAATACCAATATTTTACATGGAGCGACTGCCTATCTGACCTTCACAGCCCAGTTACTGGGTAATACAATAGCCCTTGGTAAGACTGGTTGTAAGACTTTCGGGCTTCTGACTACCCGTAACGACTGTCAAATATCTACAAATAACAGCCAGGAACAACGGTTTAACGTGCTTTCCGAGGCACGGAAGGCTCTCGAAATGTAAAGGATGGTCACCCATCCAAAGACCAACCTTGGCAAGCGTAGCTTAACTTTCCATGGACCCGTGCGGCTGTTATTACTTAGGTCCTCGCCCTCATAGTACTCAAACTCAAACTATTTATTTCAACTAAACCAATTACAGGCACTTTGGAATTGTCAAGGGTTAGTCAGTCAAAAAGGTGAAGGTAGTTACCCATTCCAAAGCGCATGCGAGATCGAACCATTTTGAAAAAAAAAAATCCTACAATTTTTTTTTCTATCCTTTATTAAAAAAAAAAGATTCTTAATAATTTATTATCTAGCCCATAAGACCAATAACCAATTTTAATCTAACTCAATTTTTTACGTGATAATTATTTTAAAACATAGAATAGCGTTGATTGTACAGACGCCAGCAGGTCAAGCTATCCGAAACTGTCAAATTTTCGCAATCAACTTTGAACCTACTTTAACGATAAAGTTGAAAATCTATCAAAGAAATTTGACAGATTGTAGTAGCTTGATGTGCTGACGTCTGTACTTTACGCAAGTCCGTTCCACTTTCATAGAGTCTGATATATATGATGATATAAAAAGACTTTGTTCATATGTTATTATTTTAATATTGTAGTACTAACATAGATTATGGGACTAAATCAGAAATTAAAGAAACAACCCCTGATGCTGAACCAACCGGCAACAGTCAACATACACAGTCATATTTTACTTGACTAACATTCATTTCAATGTGAGAAAAGCAATGAAATACCCCTCCGCGTCTGACATCTACTCTAAAGGAGCAATTACTGTCACCAGCTGCCATTAAGAGGCAGAACGGGACAACCGTGTAATTTGAAATGATTTCTAAAGGATGGCGAATTGGAGTAGGTAGTGATTTCAAAATCTGGTCCTTTGAGACAAACTTTCTCTGATGGACACTGAACGGAACACATTAGAAGTTTTATTGATACTACACCGATTATTTAGGGCTGATTTTTAAATCGACATAATTTTTTTATTCGTGGAATAAAGTTGACGTCTGACAGATTTTGTATCAAACTCAAACTCAACGGTAGTTCTTGCGTGAAAGAGTAACAAACATCTATCCATCCATACAAACTTTCGCATTTATAATATTAATAGAGCGTGAAAGTTTGTAAGGATGGATGGATGGATGTTTGTTACTCTTTCATGCAAAAAGTACCGAACGGATTTAGATGAAATTTGGCACACAGATAGTTTATAATCGGGAATAACACATAGAATACTTTTTATCCCGATATTCCCCCGTGATCGAAACTTATGCGGGTGAAACTGCGGGGCGCAACTAGTGTATTTATATGTGTTTAGGTATCGAACGGTACCTATAATAACTGTGCAATTTCGCTAGCTAATTTAATTTGACCCTCTATAACGCTTAAGCTTAACACTCTAGGTTCAAAACGTAACATAACAATATAATATGTTGTAAGAACTTTCTTAATTGCTTAGACCAAGCTTTATGGGCTAAAGGAAACATTGTGAAGAATCCTGGACTTTAATGGTTTGTAATCGTGAACACGGCAGCACGCAACGAGGCGAAGTGATTGATGTTCATTCCCTTTCTGAATGAGAAAGCTCTTTGCCCAACAGTAGAACAATTAACAGCTGTTTTTAGACATTCATGAACTGTGAAATGTCTGAGCGCAATTCCCGTATTTTTTAAGAACGTTCGCATTCTAATCTCAGTCTCTATCTGTCAAATTAATTTACTTACATTTTTGACAAGTTTTTGACATTTATAGTCGCTGAGATGAGATTGTGACTTGAATTTGAACGTTTTATAAGTATGAGAATTGTCCTTGTGGTCGTTAAAGGAGACTAGCTACTCGTCCCCGTTTCGCATGGATTTTATGACTTGATAAAACATCGAGATTTCTTTTATTATAAAAAATCCGTCCGTAGTTTAAAATGCGCAGTGTGTGCATAATTCATTAATATTAAACTTACTTTATAATAAAAGAAATCTCTTACTTTATAATAAAATAAATTCTCTAAAACTAAATAATCCGTTGCATAGTTTAGAAGTACAACAAACCCAGACAGACACGAAAAGTGACTTTAATTTTTAATATGTATAGATATAGATTCCACCAGTATTTTACACGAAGCGACTCCCTATCTCCACCTCCCAGACTTATCCATAAGCCAGTTACTGGGTAACACGATACTATATGGTAAGATTGGTTGTCAGACTTTCGGGCTTCTGACTACCCGTAACGGCTGTCAAAGATCTAATAAATGACAGCTGTGACCAACGGTCTAACGCACTTTCCAAGACACGGAGGGATCTTGATATGTAATGGACCTAAATCGACAAGCGTATCTTAACCATAAACAAAACCCGTGCGGCTGATATGATTGAATCACGAGTCCTTCACGTAAAACAAATGTCGATTGCAAAAGTGTTACTTACAAAGAACCCATTTACTGAACATTGAAAGCTAAAATAAGTCCATCATTATAGACTACCGCCAATTCACAACAATTCTACAAATTCCCCTCTATTTGCCATATAATTTCGCCCATATAAGTCGCAATAACCGTCAGCATCTGGCACGGGGCGCCAGGACCGACAACTATGCAATTTGTACAATTTCCAGTGCCGCGTAGGACGCCTCTTGTGAATATCGCTCCATTTCCTACAACCAGCAGATAAAAGTGCCTGAATTTGTGTAATAGTTTCTCTATTAGAGTACGTTTGGTTTTAGTATCGCTTTTGTTTGTCTGCAATAACAATAAATTATAAAGAAGCGACGGGTAAAAGTTTATTTAATTATATTTCCATAATTTAAAATCAAAATCAAAAGTCATTTATTCAAATTAGACTGAGAATCAGTACTTTTCGAATGTCAAAATTACGAAAGACAGTTCCTTCAAATGCCAGCCCTTCACCACTCCCTAGTGCTATCGCTGGGAAGAAGAAGTGGCGCAACAAACTCCCCAGCAGCACAGCTGTCTGTTCAATTAGAAAATACTTAATTGTATACAATACTAGGTATGTAAAATAACCAACAAATACAATAAAAACTATGCGTACTGAAGCAAAAAAATAATAAATTCAAAATGTAAATGTAAAAAGCTAACAGTCTTGTATGTACAAGTATGTAAAAAGTAGGAAAAATAATAAAAGGGCTTCAAAATATTCGTTCGCATCGCTTTCAATAGGAAAAGTGCCTAAAAGGCTGACAGCATTGCCACGTTATATGGCAATAGTGATTCTTTGGCTTTAAAAACAGGCCAGCCCACTAGTCACGTGAAGAGTCGACCAACCACTTGGCGGTGTCTCGAAAAACTAAGTGGGCACTCGGATCCCGTGGCCCTAATCATATTTTTAAAACTAGTTAAGGTCGGTGTTTCCAGACTACTTTGAGAAGAAAGGCCGAAACAAACTCAGAGGTGACAGTCTTTTTTAAAGTCCAGACATAATTATTTATTTAAACTTTTCGCACACAAACAACTTAAAAAGGTGGGCTTAATGCCTTAGGCATTCTCTACGAGTCAACCAAGAGCGGTGAAGAGATTAGGTGTTGAGAGGCACAATAACAAAAAAAAAACTATTAAAACTATTGAATTATAAATAAAATAGGTACACAAATACATAAATAGGTTATAAATCTCTGCAATTTCCGCTTAAATGCATGCCGGCTGGTGGCCGACCTGATATCAAGAGGAAGCACATACTCTTCGTCAGATCATGTGAAGAAATTTTAAGAACCCAAATTAGGTCCCAAAGCACGCAACCCAGACAATCTAAAGATTCATTGTGTTAGTATGTAAGTACTTCTCGCAGCCTCTGTAACTCATTTCTTGTGTCATTTTATATTTCTGTTCATATAGTTTGTTAACACTTCATTTTTATACATTTCGTCCTTACCTTAAGTTATCACTGTATTTGAGAATGTTGGTTCACCTGTTATTGCCAACTGTATAAGCCCGTGACTGTTATACACTGTTATTTGATATTTTGTATACAGAATCTGTTGGTGTACCTACTTATAAAAATAAATAAATAAGAACATGTAGATTGGTGTTTGAAATGGTCAAAATCAAAATCAAAATCAAAAGTCATTTATTCAAATTAGGCTGAGAAACAGCACTTTTCGAACGTCAAAATTACAAAAGACGGTCTTTTGAGGAAAGGTCCATATAGATTGAGTGGACCTGTCCAGCCAATGCACGTATTTTTTAGTAATCGTGCAGCTCAACTCATAATTTAAGGAGTTCAATACATAAGTGTACCACTGTTTTAAGGAATAAGTGTACTAGAATAGACGGGTAAATATGGTTGGCAACAATGTTTCGTCATTAAGATAAAAGATTAATTTTTCCTTTCAAAATCGTTGGTGTTCTGAAGCCTCTTAGGGTACAAATCAAAAGCTATTTTCGTGTTTTTGACGTATGCACACACGTCATGTTACAGTGTAAAACTGATTTACATCCGTCACCTCACACATCAGGTTCAGTTGAAAACCAGCGTCAGGCACTAGTTGTCTGGTATTTTTGCTGAACTGGGCCTTTTTGGCGCAGCCGTGAGGTACAATTTCCTACTAATTTCTTACATCGGATTTAACACTTTTTAGGGCTGATTTTTCAATCATCTGATAACTTTATTCGAGTGAGAGAGTTATCTTCAGGAGAAACCCTTAAATATCAATTCTACCAAACTGGAAATACTGGGAACTCCTATATTTGTTCCACTGACCTGGTTTGATGCAGGACATGCCGCACGCTCCGTCACAGAGACACTTCTTCTTTTTACTCTTACAGTCCTCGTCAGATGAGCACTTGCGGAGACACTTTTGACCCTGAAATAGAAGAGACATTTAGCATATTTCAATCTAATAGGCATAAACGAACAATGCACTGAAATCTGGTAAGTAAAGAAGATGTTAAGACTTTTCTCAACTTTGCAATAAAAATATTTTACAAAGTATGACGGGCATTCGACTTTTAATAATCTCTTAAATCTTAGGCTGCCATCAGACGGACTGCATCGCAGCAACCGCGCGCAGTCGATATATTCAACTTTTTCAGCCATTAATATAGTGTGTCTCAGACATTAATATAGTGTGTCTCAGCCATTAATATAGTGTATCTCAGTCATTAATACAGTGTATCTTCAAAATATTTATAGTTTTAGAAAAAAGAAAAGTAGTTAAATAAGTAGTATGTAGCTTACTAGCAAGGTAGCCTGCTCCTCATCTCGAGGACACTGCGCCGAGGGTGAGTTCCTAGGGTTCTTGTAGATCCTGCCGTCATCGTCAGCGTCCGCTCGGCTCTGCTGCGTCGTCTCATCCTCATCATCGTCGTCGTCGGCTGCTGTTGGGCTCGGCAGGGATGATACTGTAACAATAAGATGTTTGGTGTTATTGACTAGCAGACCAGCATGATTTAAGTCCCCTATATATTGTTGAATGAATGAGTTTTGTAACGAAACATTTGTACTCTTGGGGGTTAAAGAATCATAAGCTGAATTCATGGTTACAGTTTGTGCTCCGATGTCATGCCACCCTGGATAAGATTGAACTGTTATTGTTTTTGTATTTAGAAGAATCATAGGTATGTATTAGTATTACCTTTAAAACAAACAAAGTACCTATTATGATAAACTCTACCTCCCCTCACTACCATCCATATTAATGAATTCGAACATCACTCCACAAACTTCGTCCCAAAAAATGGCACCTCTCCCAATTCAACCCAGCTTACCCAACCCATCCCGTGATTAAAATAATTACCGGAGAAGCCACATGTTCTCATTGTCTCGTAAATCTAATTAGTCTGAAGTGTGCGTAATGACAAAGGACGGTAATTACATAATAAGGCTCCGAAGGATGAAAGGACCGGATAATTGCTTTCCTACTCAAATAGATGTCATCTTCAGCGTTACAGGTAGAGGTGATGTTGACCTTTGGATAATTAAACCGTGCTTGAGCAATGCTGGCCTAGTCGTAACGGCCGCGGCTTACGAATTGTATGTCGTGGGTTCGAACCCAGACAGGCGCTTTCATCCTCACCATCATTATCATTTCAGCTAAAAGATGTCCATTGTTGGACTTAAGCCTCCTCCAAGCACCTCCACTTCGACCAGTTTTGTGCTTCTCGCATCGAACGGGTTCTTCCAGCCTTCACAAGGTCGTCGGTCCACTCGAGAGGCGCTTTAGTTTGTTTAAATTATTTCATCACCACTGCTCTCAAAACGGTGAAGGAAAACATCGTGAGGAAACCGGCATGTTTTAGAACCAAACATTCGAAGACATGCGACTTCAACCAACCCGCCCTGGGCCCGCGTGGTGGATTACCCCCATCACACACGGATACAGGTGTCCTCTCACAGAGAGTGTATCCCAGCAGTGGGAACAATATAGGCTGATTATGCTCAAAACTACAGCCATAAGAAAAGAGCTAAATTCTTATGGAAAATATTTTGTCCACACACAATCGACTATAGCAAAATCAACATTTTTCTTGTGATAACGGAGAGGAAACTTGACCAAAAAAATCTGACGTTCTGACTTTAACGAGACATTATAATTATTACCACGCCAAAATTGTTATTACGTAAGTAAACTTATGTTTTCACAGTGACAATTCGGTACTTCGAGCCGGATTGTATTACAGCCTGCCTCGAAGTACCAATACGTTTAAAATCATGTGAACATAATATCGTATCTCCAGCCAAAATGCACATTTTACTATTCACACAGGAAACATGAAAAAGCTATCCGCATCCTCCTAAAATCTTCAAGAACCCTGCTACAAGAAACACAACAACCGCGAAACCTTCAATCAGCCCCTGAGACCTGTACCATATTGAGCAGTCCCCAAAGATTAGCAACCCGGGATTGAGTGGCTAATTATTTATTTAACTACTACAAGTTGGGCTGGAGTCCCGGACTCCGGGCCCCAGAGACTGCCCCGGGATTACTCGATCGATAGTTTGTTAGTATTCCCGTTTAACGGCAAAGTTGATTTTAATTGTGAATCGGTTTTTAATGGTTTGGAAGTAGTTGGGAGTTATGTTGTTTACCTGGGAATAAAGGTAATATTTTCATGATGTACAGTAAGAGTTGGGTATCTAGAGCGATGAATAAGGACGAATAAAAACTCCCTGTAGAAGATTTTGTAAGAGAATTTACTAATTTCTGACGCCATTGCTTATTCCTGTATTTAGTTTGAGATGTAAGTAGTTGATGATGCTTAGTTGCAGACAAAATGAACTTCTAAACTTGTCTCTAAAGTTAGAAATAACTTTTGGTTGAAGATAGTATATCCTATAGCCATCATCCGGGTACAAATCCAGACTCAGTTCTGCTATTGAGAATTCTTAGTGGGAAAACTCAATAACACTTTTGTCCGATCTCAAATCCAGGAATCAAACCCAGGACCAGGATTAGACCAATTAGCAAAATATAAATGTAAAACATGAAGAAATCTCCAAAATAGCTCAGAAACATAAACAAGCAATACCTTTAGCCCTCTTTCTCTTTCTAATGAATTCTTCCAAGTAACGCTGACGAGGCACTTAGCACCATTACAACACATTCTAAGACAGAATACGCTAAACTATAACGAAGTACAAAACAATACAAAGCAGGAATATAAGTAATTAATCATTTGAGCCATATTAGTAGCGATGACAATTGTTACGCTTGAGGGAATCCTGAAGGTTAGGCTTGAGAGTAGCGGAGTGGTGAGCGGAGCGGTGAGCGGAGCGGTGAGCGGAGCGGTGAGCGAGAGAAAGTAACTGAGAATTCGTGTTGATAAGTCAAACTCAAAGCGTTTATTTCAATTAAATTTTAGGCCCAGAAAGAGATGGCGTCACGACCTGGACATATACCGCGAGTGCGGGTTTGAGGTTGCACGGGAAAAGAGTTCCTGGAAGGATTTGGGGGAGGCCTTTGCCCAGCAGTGGGACAGTAAGGGCTAAAGAAACTATTCACAGGCATTTTTGCGCTGTCACGGAGTCGGTCTGTCAAAAAGATGCAGTCCATTCCAAAGTGTAGTAGGTTCCTTTGGAGAAAAACGGGAAAAATCTCCAAGGAAACTTTTATATAATATTTTTTTAAATCGTTACGTCATTCATGGTTAGACAACCAGTCTTAGCAAGGAGAATTATGTTACCCAGTAACTGAGTTGTGGAGGTCAGATAGGCAGTCGATCCATATGAAACACTGGTAGTCAGCTGCAACCGGATAGTCCCGAAGCCGACCCTAACATAGTTGGGAAAAGGCTAGGCAGATGATGACCTTGAGGTCTTTGAACAAAGTAGACACGGCTCTATTATTAAATTAGACGTCGGTCTGAAAATGTTTATGGAAAAACTTTCAGAAATAATCAGATTAGAAAACACTTTGCTAATATTAAACGAAGGCCTAAAATCGAATCTAGCAATATCTAAAAATACTTTCACGTAATACTGTTGGACCTTGTTTTATAAATTTTTATGAAAATTTATTTTTTCTTATGATATATGTATATTAATACTACTCGTGTAAAGAGGTAAAATTTGTGAGTTTATAATAATAATAAATTCATTTATTTCAGGTAAATAACACCCATTAATAGAACACATATTAAAATCAACAAAATCTGATAAAATTCAAATAAAATAAAATCAACACAAATCAAATTAGACGAAAAGAATAAATCAAACAAAAAATTATAATCACAATAAATATAAGTATATAATATAAGAATAATTATTAAATAATATAAATTAAATTAAAATTATAAAATTAAATTAGCATAATTAAATAAAATAAAAATGATTAACGCCTGCCTCTGAGTCATTTGTTTGTTTGTCATTACATTAATCATTTCAGTTATTGCATTCCATTTCAGTTATATGTAGGGGTAATCTTCTGAGCTACTGATCCGATTCCAAAAATTCTTTCACTAATGGGAAGCCCAGACTAAAACTCTAATTTATTTATTTCAAATAAATTAATTACAGGCACTTTTGAATTGGTATGGGGTTGGTCAGTCAGAAAGATGAAACTATTTGCCCATTCCAAAGCGTAGTACCTATGGAAAAGAACGGGCAAGAAACTACACGGACACTCTTTTAAATCATAATAATAAGGTTACAAAATATTGCTAAGCTACAGAATTGCCAAGTTTCATAGAAGGGGCTAGCTGCGCCCCGCAGTTTTACCCGCATAACTTTCGATCCCGTGGGAATATCGGGATAAAAACCGGGCTTACCTACGAAACAAGAAACATTAAAAGAGAAAATATGACCATTTCTACAGTTCAAAGCCATCTCGTTATAGGCTTTATTTACATAATGACCATTATTAATTTATGCAAATACCAGCTGCACCCCGCGATTTCACCCACATAAGTTTCAATCCCCTAGAAATATCGGGATAAAAAGTATCCTATGTGTTAATCCTGGTTATGAACTATCTGTGTGCCAAATTTCATCCAAATCCGTTCAGTAGTTTTGGCGTGAAAGGGTAACAAACATCCATCCATCCATAGAAACTTTCGAGTTTATAATATTAGTAGGATTATAGAAATTGCACGCAAACGAAGTGGCGTGCAGAAGCTAGATACCTCATTAAAAAAAAATTTAACCTATTAGCAACTTTCTTTCTTATCTTTTTTTAAAAAACGTTGCCCCTCACTAGGAATTAAAACTGGTCATCCCACAGCAATTTTACAGCCAAATCGAAAAACAGCAAAATAAGGTAATACACATACGTAACATCACGAGTGTATTACCCGAAGGGTAAGGCAGACCGGGGACCTGTAGTACCCCCACATTTCGCCAGTAATGTCTAAGTCCCATGTAATTGGGAGCGACCCTATTGCCATCACCCGGGTAGAAATCCAGACTCCAGGATGATACTGAGAAATTCTTTAGAAAAAGAATTTGCCCGACACGGAAATTGGATATCTTGCTCATCAGTAGCGCTCAGTAACGATTATACACCTCGACAAATACAAATAAAAATGTACATTAATAAACTTTAGCATAATCCAATTACAATTAAAAAACCGTATCAGTTAAAAATGGCTGCCATCGCAAATAAATTACTGTCGCAAATTAAACACCAGATTGTAAATAGGAAATTAAACATGAACACAAATCATTTGCAGTCATTTGTTTCGAAGCGATGACGGTCGTAACAGCTGATGGGCGCACGATATCAACGGACGGTACGCATATTAATTTACCATTTTCTGATCACACTGATAAAGATTAGTCATTATGTTTTTTCTTTATTAATAATAATGCCGCGGTTGGCCCGTGGAGGGGTGACCATCTTTACATATCAAGACTCCATGCCTCGGAGAGCACGTAAGCCGTTGGTCACGACTGTCAATCGTGGATCTTTGGCAGTCGTTACGGGCCGTCAGAAGTCCGAAAGTCTGACAACCAGTCTTAGCAAGGGGTATCGTATTACCTAATAACTGGGTTGTGAAGGTCAGATAGGCAGTGGCTTCATGTAAAATACTGGTATTCAGATTAGACAGGAAGCCGACCCCAACATAGTTGGGAAAAGGCTAGGCAGATGATGAATTGTTTAATGACTGATACTGAATTTATTTTTTAAACAAAAATTATTAGAGTTGTGACATTCTGGTCCTCAGTAGAACAAGAAAGTCGCCACTGTAATAATATTAGTTGACTAGCTGCGCCCCGCAGTTTTATCCGCATAAGTCTCAGTTCTGTGGGAATATCGGGATAAAAAATATCCTACGTCATAATTTAGATCATGGTCTACCCATGTGCCAAATTTTATAGAAACCCGTTCAGCCGTTTTAGCGTGTAAGCATAACAAACTAACATAAAAAAATCAAATCTTTTCACTTTACGAGTATATTATTAGTTTAGAGTAACAAGATCAATAAATAACTCAAATAAGAAAAAAAAAACAAAGTTTACTTTGTGCGACCATATTTTTGTGATTACTACAAAGCATGGTCTATCTACTTAATAAGAATCTCAAATTCATTGACACACACTGACATTCACTGAAAGACAATTCACTTTAAACCACTGCGTCTAACATGAAATTTGGTTCAGGAGTTCCCCATAATTACAGCGAAAGTTTAATTAAGGAAGGATTTTTGTAAGGACTTAAAAGGGGAATGAAAGTTTGATTGGAATTTCGGCATTTTTGACGATAGGAAATTCCATAGGACACACGGCCTGTTCAATATTAATCTGCTGTTCCTAAATAAATAAAGAGCCTATGTGTAGCATAATCAGCCTATAATGTTCCCACTGGTGGGACACAGGCCTCCTCTCGGTGAGAGGGACTGGGCCGTAAAACACCACGCGAGCCTAGTTCGGGTTGGTAGATGTCACATGTGTCAGAATTTTTGGTTCTAGGACATGCTGGTTTCCTCGCGATGTGTTCATTCACCGTTTTGAGAGCAGTGGTGATGAAATAATTTACACAAAGTAAAGCGCCTATCTGGGTTCGAACCTACGACCTACACTTCGTAAGTCGCAGCCGGGCCGTTATCACTGGGCCACCGCTCTCTACTATGATTAGAATGATGAACATTACTTAACTCTATTATAATCACAACGTTTCGTAATCAATTAACAAAAGGAAATAAACACAAGGAATGTGAAAAGAAAATTATTTCTTTAATTCCTGTGTAGTTAACAGTTAACACGAAAACCTGACACGATCATTTTGTTGTAGCGATGACGTGAATGTTAACTTTTCGCTTCATTGCACTCACGATAAATTACATATCTTACTAGTTTAACACTTTGCGGGACACAATGCCACAGACGTAGAAACAATAAAACTTCTATTATGACCCGCTCAGTGTCCTTCAACCGATTAACTGTGTAAAATACGTGCTTTCCTTCCTGCCGATCGATTTTGTAAAAATCTCACCGTGAAAAGTTAGGTGAAGTGAGCTTAGAGTGAGCTGCTAATAGTATCAATCCCTAGCATTAATTGTAATGACGGCTCACTCCACGCTCACTTCACCTAAGTTTTCACGGTGAGGTGGTCACAGAATCACACTGCTGATCTCAGTAATAATAGTAATAATAAATGTAAGAAAGATAAGAAAAGTGTAAAAAGCTTGTAATGCCACTTGTAATTTTATAAAATAATAAAGGAAATCCTGTAGACACATTCCAACCCTAGTTAAATAAGGTCTCTGATAGTGTCAGAGGAAACACGCAACGCCCTGTGATGACGGGTGAATAAAAAAATAAAAAAAAATATTCGATGATCTTTGGCAGTCGTTCCGGGTAGTCAGAATCCTAAAAGTCTGACAACCAGTACTTACCAACAGTATCGTGTTCAGTTGTAGGTCAGATAGGCAGTTGGTCCGTGTAAAATGCTGGTATTCAGCTGCATCCGGTTCGACTGGAAATCAACCTCAACATAGCTGGGAAAAGGCTAGGGAGATGATGAATCACAATATGTTCGCAATTATCATCCAGCATGTTGGTAGTGGTAGTGACAGTAGTGGTAGGTGGGGCTGCAGGAAAAACCCATCTTTAGACGCGATAAATCAAGGTCTCAAAAAAAAAATCTAATTTGGAATGATAACAGGCCACTATACCATATATCATCACCTGACGCATATCATGTTCGCGATAAAATTTACTGCATAAAGTATAAATCGTAAAAAAAGAAAAACAATGTAAATCGGAAATGAAACAAAGTACAGTCGACAATTACTTTGTTATGTTAGGCGACGCGAGTTCATACTCGACGGCGCTCACGCTATTTATAAGGTAGAGGACTGAGAGTAGCAGAGCGGAAGGCCTCAACGTTTGTTTTTGTCAATTTTAAAGTTGGTCCTTTGGTTCGAAATTGGAATTCACCAAATTCAATACGATTAAAAATTATTATTGTTAATTTTAAAGTTGATCCTTTGGGTCGAAATTGGAATCCACTAAATTCTATAAGTAGGTACAGTTATAAATTATTTGTTAATCTTAAAGTTGGTGCTTTGGGTCGGAAATTGACATCCACCAAATTCTATATATGGTTATAATTATTCGAGCTGGTCTTTTAGGTCGAAATTGGAATCTCGATAATTATTTGTTAATTTTAAAGTTGGTGCTTTGGGTCAAAATTGCAATCCACCATTTTTGCGTGCTAAAAAAGTAAATAAAGTCAAATAATTTATCCCAAGTAGGTCAATTTAAAGGCACTTTTGCGCGTCAATACAAGAAAACAAAATTGATTCTAGTTCCAAAAGGTAGTTTCGTATGGAGTAGAATGAACAAGAAACTCAAAATGGTTTTCAAGTATTAAAAATTAAGCATAGCAGCAAACATACATAGTACCGACAGTCAATAATATAGTAGGACCTTAATTCGCTAGAAGGACAGCAATCGAACTGCGACAGAAGTCACGACACGTGGAATTGAATCCACATTAAATATTCAGGTAGCAAGTTAGTTTCGTGTTAGGTATAAGAGCCAGACTGCCCGGAGGAATAGTGTTGTCACTTTGTCTCTAAACTTTCGAGATCGAAGTCAAGGGCAAGCCCATTAGGCAATAAAAAGGTCCCTGTCAGAAATTAAGTTCCTTACGCGATACTCGCACACACAGACACACTCGTATATGTACATATAATAGGAAGGGACAGAGAAACGGAGAAAAAGTTAGAATTTAATACGCGGAGTTAGTACAGAGCCATCTAGTATAAGTTTTTAGAAGCTCTCATAAAGTTGTCGCCATCTTGGATTTTCATTTTTACCTCGCTATCGGCTGTATCACCCTCGAAAATCATGAAAACGACACCCATGATGAAAAATTTGAAAGTGTTCGAAACCGCCATTTTATATTTTCATTTTGACCTCACTATCGGCTTTAGCACCCTCGAAAACCATTAAAACTGTTTCTTTTTATTATCCTACTTTCTACTAATATTATAAATGCGAAAGTTTGAATGGATGGAAGGATGTTTGTTACTCTTTCATGCCAAAACTACTGAACGGATTTGGATTAAATTTGGTTGGTTGGTCGGTTGGGGCATAACGCTTTTTCGTTACCTACGTGACAATTTTTATCAGTTTACTCCTACCGTAAGCCGCGTTAAAGAACTTCGTTCCAAAAAAATAAAAAATAAACTAATTGCACAATCTATTGATAACGTGTTATGTGCTAAATGCTACAATAGATATTCTGCCTATTTCTTAATTTATTTTTCTCCTCTTCACAAAAACCGCTCTCCGCTCCGCTTCTCTCAGCCCTCACCTTTAACGCAAAGTCATTAGAACGCACACTTTTACCGGAACTGGCCACACACGCGTTGGGTAAGCGGAAGGTGTTCTGTTCCAACCGCTGGGAAACGGGATGAGAGTTGCCAGTATTTGTAGGTCTGCTTCTACCTAGATATCTGTTCAGGCGTATCTGGTCTAATTGGAAACTGTAGACTTTTCTTGATTAAGTTATCGAGCTAACGAGGTTTTTACTGCTAGTATGTTTCCTCTTAAATTATAGTGTATTTGGTTATTATAGTTTCAGCCTAAATCAGAAATGAACCGTTTGTCTGATTTGTTGTGAAGCCGTTATGTTACTGTTAGCTTGCATCATCCCACAGCTGGGCAAAGCCCACTCCCCATGACTTCCAGGGCTAAAGTGGACCACTCGTAGTTTATTTGTCCAGCTCGTCTCGCCATCTTGAGTTAAGACGTTGTATATTCTGCATTTATTACCAACTATTTTTTTTTGTTTTGTATTTGCTTGTAAACTTAACATTTGTGTTTCAATTTGACAATTTGAGTTTTATTGGTTTAATTTTTTATAACCTCAATTTTTCAACGATGATTTTTTGTTACAATTTAATAATGTTATTCAAACAATAACTGTCGGATGGTAAGATATAGTTGAACCCTTCTAAATACAGATGAATGTGTTACTAATTCCCTTTATAGAGTGATTGTATTCTATACTTCAAATTGACAGACCATATTCGCAACGCCACACTACGCTGCAAAACACAGATTACTGAATTAGCTCAGAAAGCCGCTAAGCTGAAGTGGGACTGGGCTGGTCAGGTCAGCCGTATGCCCAATGAGCTGTGGGCCAAAATAACCACTACGTGGAGCCCTGACACAGCCAGAAAGTGTCACGGCTGACCCTGTAGAAGATGGTGGGACGAGCTGGAGAAAACAAACGACCACTGACCACTAATAATATCCCTGTACATTTCACACAGCGCCATCTAGTCCCAAGCTAAGCAACCTAATGCTTGTGTTATAGTAACAAGATGGCTGATAAACTACTTTTTGTAAATACATACATATTATAGACAGAAAAACACCCAGACTCGGAACAAATACATGTAGGACTTACAAACATTTGTTCTGTGCGGGAATCGAACCCGCGACACGCAGCGCAGCAGTCCGATCGCTCAGCCACTGCGCTAACCGTGTCGTCAAAGACGACTGACGGTCCACTTTAGCCCTGGATCGAAAGATCTGGAAGTAATGAATGATGCAGGCTAACAGTAACAGAGTGATTGTGTAGGAATTTAACCTGAGTAAGATTTGTTTACACTTTCATCAGATCTTTTTGGAACAGCATATAGATTAGCTATCCTTCATTTTGTAAATGTCTCTCATACCAGTTTTGGCATACACAACCGAGCTAAGCTACAACGTGTAAGTCAGCTATATCACCAAACACACAAGCTATGTGAGTCAACAGTTGAAATAGTTCGAGCTGTTATCATAAGCTGTGTTCACAGGCTGGTTGAGAGCCAAAGCACACAACAAGAATCACGTTCGACAATAATGCTCGGATCTGGCCATAAATCATGAAATGTCAGCCCATAATGTGAACTGTGATGTCCATGTATAGCTGTAGGGTAAGGCAAAGATCTTTTGGCGCGTCGCCGAAAATCGGAACTAACGTCGCCATCTTATTTTTAGGGTTCCGTTCCCAAAGGGTGTCAACGGGACCAGCTATTATTAAGCCTCCATTGTCCGTCCGTCCGTCCGACCGTCTGTCTGTCAGCGGGCTATATCTCATGAACCGTAATAGGTACATAGTTAAAATTTTCACAGAATGTGTATTTCTGTTGCCGCTATAATAATAAATAATAAAAATAAAATAAAGTTTATTATTAAAATTATTTTATTTTATATTCTAGAAACGTGTTTTTAATACAGGGCGAGCCTATTGCCATCAAACAGGCATAGATTCAGACTCCGGGTTGCTACTGACCAATTTTGCTCGACCCGGGAATCGAACCCAGGATCAGAACCTCATGCAGCGCTTGCGACCACTAGGACCAACAAAGCAGACTCTACGATTACTCTTTAAATAAACAACGTAAGTAGCTGTATGTATAAATAGCATAATCAGCCAATAGAGTTCCTACAGCTAGGACACGAGCCTCCTCTCTGTGAGAGGAGGGAGTGGGCCGTAATCCAACACGCGGGCCTAATGTAAAATAAAATTACGACACATTCGCCAAAACTGTAAACAAATATGAGTTTATAGAAAAATAACTTTAATTCATACACAATAAAGTTCAGTTTACGTTACAACTTGAAACATTTTTATAACTTTTTCAATAGTGCTAGTCACCCCGAAATCAACTTAATTTTCATTAACATAAAGTTGATATTTGCTAACTTGAAATAACGTCAAATAAAATTTGAATATACATAGGTAGGTTGGTGGAAAAAGTCTTCGATTATTTGGTTTCTATTTTCAGATTTTATTTTTAGTCCAGTAAAATTCCACAGACGTATTCAAAGAATATCAAAGCTTGTTTAAACAGTGTTTTAAATGAAAGCTGTCTAATATGTTTGCTATAAGGGCAGGCACACACGACCCACATGCGGGTCTGTGTGTTTTGACCATAGAGCACGGAATAGTCGCACTGGCAGAGTCTAGAGAGGGCAGTGCTAATAAAATACCTGGCGCCAAAATTGCGTTGCGGGGTAGAACAACTTCTGTCACGGACCGCCATCAAAACCGTCAATTTCTATGCGTCAGTTTGAGTAGTGTCATAGCGCGAGTAAACTGTGACATGCGTAGTTTCTATAGCAAATCAAGTTTTAATTCTTAATATACTTCAATATTATACATATACCGCTTCCTGATTGGTAGTATTTTTTTCTTTTTTCTCATATTTAAATAAATTGCAAACTATGGTTTTGTATAATTTAGAAGCATTTTTTTAAATTTTGTAAATGTAAGAACCATGGATTCGTTTCTTTTTTTTACGATATTTTGATGTTGACTTGACAGAGCATGGCAGTTTAGAATATGTCATGCTCACTTAAATGTCTCACTGGTGGTGGCGCGTGTGTTGGATCATTCGGTTCCCTACGAAATCGTTGAGCTGGATGGTGCTGATCCACGCGTCATGTTCGTGAACGGGCGCCGTCGGTTGAGACTGGTCATCTCTTAACTGCCGGGGCTTATTTAGAATTTTATATTTTAAATTGTTTAGTTTTTTTTTCATTGTTCTTACATATAGAAGCAATAAAAATAATGTACCCAGGATTTTGTAATAATATCTTGATTTAAAAGAGTGTCCGTGGAGTTTCTTGCCCGTTCTTCTCCACAGAGATCTACGTTTTGGAATGGGCAACTAGCTTCAACTTTCTGACTAACTGACCGACAATTTAATTTTGACAATTCAAAAGTGCCTGAAAGGGTCTAATTGAAATAAATGATTTGAGTTGGAGTTTGAGCATAATCAGCCTATAATGTTCCCACTGCTGGGACACAGGCCTCCTCTCATCCAGAGGGAGTGGGCTGTAATCTGTAATCTACCACGCGGGCCCAGTGCGTGTTGGTAGCTGTCACACGTCTTAGAATTTTTGGTTCTAGGACATGCCGGTTTCCTCACAATGTTTTCCTTCACCGTTTTGAGAGCAGTGGGGATGAAATTATTTACACTTAGTAATTATTATTAGAGAACAGCGGTGGCCCAGTGGTAACGGCCGCGACTAACGTGTTGTAGGACGTAGGTTCGAACCCAAGTAGGCACTTTTCTTTGTGTAAATTGTTTAGTCACCACTGCTCTCAAAACGGTGAAGGGATCGTGAGGAAACGGCATGTCCTAGAACCAAAACTTCGAAGATATGTGACATCTACCAACCCGCACTGGGCCTGCGTGGGAGATTACAGTCCCCCTCACAGAGACGAGTCCCATGTCCCAGCAGTGGGAACATTATTAAGCTGATTATGTGTTATGTAAAACGCCTATCTGAGTTTGACAACTCGTAAATTGGGGCCGTTACCCCTGTGCTATTACTGCTCTTGGTTTATACGGAAAGTACATATTAATGATGCCGCCTCTAGGAGCGGCTGCGGAGTCGTCTCCGTGCTCTGTGGTTTTGACACACAGTTCCCAACTGTTTTGAAGTTTTGCAGCGTTGACAGCTATTACTTATATGCGAGATTGAGCCGTGGGTGTAATATTAAAATGTTGTTTTTGATGTTGCAATGTATATTCTAGGAAAGCTTTAGTCCTTTCTTTTTATTTAACTTGAAATTAGGGGCATAACTTGTGAATAAATTAATGCGCTTAGCTTTGGGATTTTGTTCACAGTTAAGTGAGGTTTTTTTTCAATCACATTCTAATGGATCATTTTATTTCATACTAACAGTTCTAAATCAAACCAATGATAAAACATGTGAAAAATGGAAAATTGTACATTGTTTAGTGAAAATCTGAAGTTTTTCACTAAATGCTGTGTCTGAGAAAATGGGACTTCTAGAAAATAAATTTAAACTTGCCATTTCCCAAATATGTCGGAGTCGGCTTCCAGTCTAACCGGATGCATCTGAATACCAGTATTTTACATGAAGCGACTGCTATACTATACTTAAATCATAATTATCTCTAAGCTTCTGCCAGCGACTCCGTCTGCGTGAAATTTGTAGTTTTATCATAAAATATATCCTAAACTGTAGCGTCCCATTAGTGAAAAAAAATTCGGAATCAGATTAGAAGATTACGTCTACATACGATCTCACAAATACCTCCTTATAATATTAGTGTAGTTAATTAACACATTCTACATTCCACTTCCTCATCTATCCATGTATATTACCCACATGTAAGTAGTTTCGCTTGTCATATTTTATGGGATTGCACTCCTGACCCACACATACTTTCTGCCTTGTTTGTTTGACATACAGTTCCCAACTTACAAACGACTAAACTTCGCACTGTCATAACTTGTTTCTACTTAAGGGGGATGCGCTGAAGCAGTCATGCTAGCGAAGGAGGTGGCGGGGTGGGCGAGAGAACGCGCCTTGCGCACCTCACGCCTCAGCCGCCGCGGGAGACGCTCCGGACGTCGGGAGCCGCGTGACGACTCCCGGCCACCGTAGGCGCGGGCCTGCGGGCGGTGAGTAATGGGTAACTCACCGTCCGATCAGGACCAGGCCCGTGCCGGACGGCGTGTTGTGTTCCACGCGCGCCTCAAAGAGATGTCAGCATGAGTGACGGGGCCCCATAGGGCCGTAGCCTGCCAGGGTAGCGGGATTGTCCGAAAGGGTTACCGCTGCCCTGGAACATAAAGGGCTAAGGAAGGAACACGGGTGGGTTTTAGTCAGTAAGAGTCTGACACTCCCTCCTGCTCCACCCAGAGCGGGAGGAGTCATTTGATGATTTCCCATCCTCAAAAAAAAAAAAAAAAAAAAGGGGGATGCGCTAAGTTAGCCAAATAAAATGTTTCTCACGTTTTTATGCAATTTCCAGTGAGAGGGTAAAGTAGCAATGGGTATCATTTTGACAGTTCAACAACATTCGTCAAGAAAACGTCATGATTTCATGAAATAGTAATTCAATAGGGTAATTATGAACTTGTATTGACGATTTTTATGATGATCCTATCCTACTATAATATTATAAATTATGGATGGATGGATGTTTGTTACTCTTTCACGCAAAAACTACTGAACGGATTTTGATGAAACTTTACAGAGCTTACACATCAGGCTAACACAGGGTACTTTTTATCCCGATATTCCCATGGGATCGACACTTATGCGGGTGAAACTTCGGGGCGCTGACGCTAAAGTTTGTGAGGATGGATAGATGGATGGATGGATGGATGTTTGTTACTCTTTCACGTAAAAATTACTGAACGGATTTTGATGAAACTATACATTAATATAGCTTATACATCAGAATAACACATAGGATACTTATTATCCCGATATTCCCACGGGATTAACACTTATGCGGGTGAAACCGCGGGGCGCTGCTAGTAATTCTATAAATAAATATTAGTATAAACATCTGACTGCAAATTGCAAAAAACCACCACCAGAGAAATTTTGAATTTATTTGTTTTCCAACTTACATCTATCATTACCAGTGATAGGAATAGGTAGTGCCTATTTGCCTAAACTTCGAAGAACAGAGACAAGAAACGGAGACTTCCTTAGGACTAAATTTTTCATTCACTCACTAACACATTGTGTACGTCATATAATATATATACTAACACAATTTTTTATTTTGATTTTACTGTAAATTATTTAATTTAATGTAATGTTAGTATTGTTTAAATTGATTTTAATTCTATTTCAGTGTCTGTGGTCTACGTACCAATTGATTTTAATATAATTTAATGTATTGTATGGATTATTATTATCTAAAATAAATGAATTATTATTATTAAAAGTGTTGTCCCGAATTTCTGGACAGATGTCCTGGAAAAAATTTAGTCCTAAGGAAGTCTCCGTTTCTTGTCTCTGTTCTTCGAAGTTTAGGCAAATAGACACTACCTATTCCTATCACTGATCATTACAGAGAAATCCATTGCGATAGTATACATAATATGTAAGCCCTTCATACTCAGCCAATAATGTTCCCACTGCTGGGACACAGGCCTCCTCTCTTCGAGAGGGAGTGGGCTATAATCTACCACGCGGGCCCAGTGCGGGTTGGTAGATGTCATATGTCTTCGAATATTTGGTTCTAGGACATGCCGGTTTCCTCAAGATGTTTTCCTCCACCGTTTTGCGAGCAGTGGTGATGGAATAATTTACAGAATGTAAAGCGCCTGTCTGGGTTCGAACCTACCTACCACTTCGTAAGTCGCGACCATTACGCCTGAACCACGACTGCTCTCTCTAAACTCTTATCCTAACTTATTTCACGGACTGCCCTGACGCTTGTGCCTTAAATATAACTTAACTTCACTTAATAACTTGCTCTGTATTAGAAGCAGTTCACACGTAATGATATTCACAGGAATATTGAAACGTCTTTGATATTGAAATTTTCAAGGAAATCTTTTAAGAATTTTTCTTCCGTTTCTTTGTTGGAGTATTATGAGACTGTGACATAGTTAGTGGAGATTTTTTTCTTAAAGGATATTCATTTTCAAATGAAAATGTAATAAATATGTACCTAGGTATGTACTTATTAAAAAAAAAACAATTTTAATTAGCTACTTTAATTTACGATATAAGGTTTTACTTCAAGCTTTCTTTGAAAACAGCACTCTTGCATAACACACAATCTGAATCATTTTGAAGGATATTGCTAATCCATTACTTCATATTTTTGAAAAATGTATCTGCTTATCAACGTAAATAACGCAATGAATGTTGTTGAACTGTCAAAATGAAAGCCATTGCTTCTGATAGTGTGTTACCCAATCACCCCGCAGAATCAAATAAATATTGTAAAAAAAAAACAGGGCTTACCTACGAAACAAGAAACATTAAAAGAGAAACTATGACCATTTCTCCAGTTTAAAGCCATCTCGTTATAGTGAGGCTTAAGAGGGGGCCTTATTTACATAATGATCATTATTAATTTATTCAAATATTTCAGGGCTTTTTCAAGACGATTTTGACTTTCATAATATCTCTATTTTTGGGATAGGCTGATGCTCCACTGACAGAAGTACCTTTTTAGTTGGTTATAAATAAAAACGTAGGAAAACTCTTCACTTAGATGGTTATTTATGTAGATAATAGAGGACGAGCTTAACGTTACGTAACTGGGGAAATGCGGGTGTACTTTAGGTACACAGCTAGCTAACAGTACAGGGAAAATCATCGTCACTGACAGTGTGATAATACAGGCTGGCAGGGACATCGACGCGTAAACTGTAACCGTGGATTCAGCACATGAGTTTACATCCCATAGCGTCGAGATTTTTCGTCGGTTATCAAAACGCAAGAACTACAACATATGTAACAAATAAGGTTAACAAAAGATTAGGAAGTAAACACGTTCGTTCACGTTTTTACGTTTGTAGTAGTGTATTTATAATATTAGTATTAGTATGGAAGTATATTATCCACCAACTCACACAGGCCCGCGTGGCGGATTACAGCCCACTCCCTCTCACAGAGAGGAGCCCTGTGTCCCAGCAGTGGGAACATTAGAATGAAAGAAAGAAAAAGTATTTATTGCAACTCGTACAGGATCATAAACTAAATTAAACACAGTTAAAAATAAAAATAAAACAAATTATATAAAAAAAAGTAACAAAAGGAAAAATTAAACAGAAAGTCCTATACGAAGCCAAAAAGCTCCTATCTCAGCATAATGCTTCGACACTTAAAAAAATAAATGTCGCAGCGCATTAAAGGCTTATTGAGATGAGTTCGCTTTCAAATTATGTGCAGTCAATTAAACGAAGTTTAACCGTAACTTTACAGAAGAGGACGATAGATCTGAGTCACATTTTCCACCACAGTTCACGTTGTTCAAACAACAAGGGATCAAAACAGATGACGGAAAAACATTCGTAAAAAAATTATCCCTTAGGAAGCAACGACCCTTAAAATTGAGGAAAATGACAGGATGAAAAAATAAAAACAAAATATAGGTACTAGTGTTGGTGTAATGACAGCTATGAAATTACTTATAATCTGTATACTTATTAAGATATTTTAAATACAATAAACATTCTAACACTAAAATAGATATTGTATTAGCAGCGCCCCGCGGTATCACCCGCATAAGTTTCGATCCCGTGGGAATATCGGGATGATAAGTATCCTATGAGTTAATCCTGGTTACAAACTATCTGTGGGCCAAATTTCATCCAAATCCGTGCAGTAGTTTTTACGTGAAAGAGTAAGAAACATCGATCCGTCCATCCTCACAAACTTTTACGTTTATAATATTATTAGGATCAGCAGAAGTAGGAAGGACAAGTTTAGAAAGGGAAAAAAAGGTAAAGAACTCCTTGAGCATAAAAAAAAACAACCGGCTTCCAAAAACGACACTACAAAGTGAAAAATAACTTTAAATTCGGAAGTCGGTGTCGTTGGGTTCGCATTGTCGTTGTTTGCCACCGACTTCCGTAATTAAAGTTATTTTTCACTTTGTAGTGTCGTTTTTGGAAGTAGGTTGTTTTTTTTTTTCAAAAAAGTTTTTATTTTTCACTTTTAAGTTGTAATTTTTACCTGTAATTTTGGTGTAAAAACCAAACTACTGAACCGTTTTTGATGAAATTTCTATGGGACCATTTGGGAAGTGTACCTACCCTTTCCAACAAAAAAAGAATTTTTCAAATCGGTTCGCAAGCGACGGAGTTATGCGCGAACAAACATAACAAAAAAAAAAATCCAAACATCCGAATTGAGAACCTCCTCCTTTTTTAGAAGTCTGTTAAAAAAATACAAATACTTACTCATAAAATGACACCTGTCCTCCAGATCGAATTTCAGTTATTGCGGCCAATCTCATCGGAGACCGGCCTACTTATGGCGCGGGAGATATTATAGTGCACAAGTGTGTGCGCAGACACTGGTACACTCTCTCTTCCCTCACTCTCATTGTCCGATGGGACCACAATCCTACACGACCAGGGAGATATGGCGCAGGGCCACCGCAACGGCTAAACGTGCGCACCGAGACGGGGGTATCATACCGTTAACTTCCAAACTCCGGGCTGTAACTAAGAAACTCCCAATGGAAAAACCCGATAATACGTTGCCTGATCTGGGAATCTAAAGTCCCCACGCTCAGCAGTCGCGCTTGCGACCACGAGTCCAACCTGGCAGTCCATTATTATCAAGTTTATTAAGTAGATACCGTTTTTTGACAGCTGTCTTAGAACGTACATATTCCAGATGACGTAAAAGTTAACTATAAAATGCCTGATAAAATAAATATATAAACTGCCATATCTTATTGAATTATCTTATTTGCGTCTTCTTACAGACATTATAATACCGTACGTGTATCAATCAATGTATTGTGTGTTGCTGCAATCACTAGTTCCATCTGTCAAAAAACGGTTTACCTAATGGACAGGGCAATGTTAGATTAAAATCATTACAAGTAATCGAACCCAATAACCGCATAGAGGTTAGCTTTCCACCACTTTGGCACCTACAGTAAACTCGTTACATTGTTCTGTCAATACAGATACACACATTTTTCTATGCATAGCTTAAAACAAAGTCGATGTTCATGTCTGTCTGTGTGACTGTTAGATCCTCAAAAATCAATATATTTTATTTCACATAAACCTACATGGGCACTTATGAAACGTCAGAAGCTAGGTGCACGGTTCCAATTGATCGTTTCTTATGGAGAAGAGCCGTTAAGAAATTCCACGGTTACTCTTTAAAAAATAATTGGCTTTAACAAGGCCTGTCAATAAGTACCAAGTACTTAATAAAATAGAAAATGGTCTACAAATCTAGTCTACAAGGCCTGCAACTTTCTGAATTAGGCAAATGGATTTTGATGCGGTTTTCACTATCAGTTAGAGAAAATGTATATAAGTAGTTTATCAGCCGTCTTGTTACCATAACACAAGCATTAGGTTGCTTAGCTTGGGACTAGATGGCGCTGTGTGAAATGTCCAGGGATATTATATTATTATAGTTAGATAATTTATTCCGGAAGGTTTATGTGTCATCATGTGCCAATCCTTTTCCCAACTATGTTGGGGTCGGCTTCCAGTCTAACCGGATGCAGCTGTGTATCATTATTTAATATGGAGCGACTGCCTATCTGACCTCCACAACCCATGAGTGACTGGGTAATACAATACCCCTTGGTAAGACTGGTTTTTGGACTTCTGATGACCCGTAAAGACTGTCAAAGATCCACCCGAGGCACGGAGGGGCCTAGTTATGTAAACGTGGTAACCCATCTACGGACCAACCGCGGCAAGGGTAGCTGGATCTATCGATTGGACCGTGTTATTACTTAGCCACAAGCGCCTTCCGGTTTATGTGTGTAAAACATTAATATTTAACTTAGATTTAGCACAGAAATCTCGATGTTTTAAAATGTCACCAGTGCGCTCGTGCGAAGCAGGGGCGGTCGCTAGTTTCTTATAATTTATTTCTTGTCACAGAGCATTGGCATCGCGTGCATAACCTCACTTATGTAACGCAGTCGGGTAAGAATGTGCGACAATACATAATACTTTCCTTTGAGAACGTTGTTAGGATGCATATTCATTTGTTTTATTTTGAAGTTAAATATTAGTCTAATAAACTAGTGTGATGTATATTATTGTAGTTGTTAAAAACACGAAAGTATGTACATATTTATTTATTAGGTAAATTAAAACTGTACATTGAAATTCACTTGTTATTTGCATTTTATCTATACAAATAAATAAAATTGAAGTGTCAGTTTGTAATATTAGAATATTATTTTTTCTAAATGCTAAATGAAAGTATATGTACCTATTTACGGTACCTACTTCTAACAATAAAAAATAAAAAAATTATTTTTATTTTTGTCTGTCTATTTGTTCCGGCTAATCTCCGAAGCAGCTGGACCGACTTTGATGAAAATTGGTACGAGGATACTTTGAACCCTGGGGAAGGACAATGCTACTTTTTATCGACATAACACGCGGGCGTAGCCGCGGGCGGAAGTTAATTTTAGTAAATATTATTACAGTAACATTCTAATTATCATAATAATGGAGGCCTCGTCTCGAAGGACTATGAACCTTAGAGCAATTATATATGTATTAATGCACAGTATTGACGCACAACCATCAACCCACACTGGGCCCGCGTGGTGGGTTACGGTCCAGTCCATCTCACAGACAGGAGGCCTGTGTCCCAGCAGTGGGAACATTATAGGCTGATTGTGTATATTAAAGACGGATTTCAAGTAGTAGTAGTTATTTTTTGTGTGTTTATGTCCTTTTTTTATGCGTCATGTTTGCCGCAAATAAATGCTTTTTCTTTCTTTCTTTTTCTTTTTCTTTCAAGTTACCTCGTTGGTCTAGTGGGTGCAAGCAATACCGCTGAGCATGAAGTTCTGGTTTCGATTCCTAGATTGGGTAAAGTATTAAATATTGGATTGTTCCATCAGGAATTGCTTAGTAGCAGCCTTTTTTTTTCAGGATGGGAAAAAATCATCAAATGCCCCTCCCGCTCTGGGTGGAGCGGAAGGGAGTGTCAGAACTCTTACTGTCTAAAACCCACCCGTGTTCCTTCCTTAGCCCTTTTTGTTTCAGGGCAGCGGTAACCAGAGTCTGGATGTTTGGGGCTTAAACATAATTGTAAAAATGTGGGTGTACTATAATCATATAAGTACTTCTCTGCCTTACCCTTCGGGTGTTATAGACGTGATGTTATGTCATGTAAAGACAAAGAACAAACAAATAAAATAATGACCCAGTTGAAACTAATTTGAACGTTAACTAAAAGTTTTTATTGGTCATCAAAGCGCCGTTTATAAACGTGTCTAATTAAGGGTAAACTATTCCTGGTATATTTATAACAAATTAAACGTCAACAAACATTAATTTCACAGTGATAATGGCGCTGATTCCCTTGCTCACAAACTAAACTAAATTTAAGTTCAGTGCATCTTTTTCTTTCTATTTCATTAAGAAAAGGACAGAAGATAAATGTTACTTTAGTCCTGTCAAATTGAGATACTCCATAGATAAATTTAGACTTGATTAAAAAACTAGCCACTAAAAATACGCCAATTTACGTCAGGCGCTGACTAATTTGATAGGACTAAGCTAATATTTGTCTAATATTTGTCTGTCCTTTTCATAATGAAATAGAAAGAAAAAGATGCACTGAACTTAAATTTAGTTGAGTTTGTGAACAAGGGAATAGGCACCAATATCAATCAAATATTTTGATAACATCAATTTCTGTTTTTATTCGTATTAATTACCATCTTCTGACCGCGTTCTTGTTCCCTCGATCCACCCCATAGGCAGGCGATGCGATGCGATGGGTTGGGACGAGGGGACAAGAAGTTTCACTAATAATAAAGCTGAAGAGTTTGTTTGTTTGAACGCGCTAATCTCTGGAACTACAAGTCGGCACCCTAATTGCGTAACACACGATCAATCGGAATCGGTTTCATTTTGACAGTTCAACAACATTCATTGCGTTATTCACGTGTTGAGCAGACAAATTTTTCTAACTTATGAAGCAATGGATTAGCAATTTGCTTCAAAAATTGATTGTGTGTTACGCAATTAGGGTGCTGGTTTGAAAATGATAGCCTAATTCTCGAGAAAGGCTATACTAGGGCTACTTAACATCCCGCTGGGACCCATAAAGCTGAGCAAAAACAAAAAAAGTCAGAAAGTACGCTACGAAAACGAAGATCTGTAAGTAAGTAATATATGTATCGACGGGTTGGGTCGGGGAACAAGAAATTTCACGCGGACGAAGTCGCAGGCAGAGGCTAGTCCTACTTCCTACTATCCTACTAATATTATAAACGTGAAAGTTTGTATGGATGGATGGATGTTTGTTACCCTTTCACGCAAAAACTGCTGAAGGGATTTTGATGAAATTTGGCACACACATAGTTTATAACCAGGATTAACACTTAGGATACTTTTTATCCCAACTTACCCACGGAATCGAAACTTATGCGGGTGAAACCGCGGGGCGTAGCTAGTATATTATAAATGCGAAAGTTTGTAAGGATGGATGGATGGATGATTGTTACTCTTTCACGAAAAAACTGCTGAATGGATTTTGATGAAATTTGGCACACATATGGTTTATAACCAGGATTAACATATAGGATACTTTTTATCCCGATATTCCCACGGGATCGACACTTATGCTGGTGAAACAGCGGGCCGCAGCTAGTATATTATAACCGCGAAAGTTTATAAGGATTGATGGATGGATGTTTGTTACTCTTTCACGCAAAAACTACGGAACGGATTTTGATGAAACTTTAGAGTAATGTAGCTTATACATCAGAATAACATATATGATAACTTTTATCCCGATATTTTCACGGGATCGACACTTATGCGGGTGAAACCGTGGGGCGCAGCTAGTTATACATAAAATAGACTAGACTATAGTTATATTTTACTTCTCCTTTCGCAGGTCTGCTGGAAGAAATTTCTTAAGAAATAAGCAGTACCTTTGTACTCATATTATAATTATGTCATATCAATATGTATTTTATTGTGTGTACATAAATAATAAAATAAATAAATAAATAGAAAAGAAAAAGAAAAAAGTTATGGTTAAAATGAAAAACATGCACAATTTGAGCATACTCCAACGACAAGCTCTATGCCCTTGCCTCTCCATCATTACCACTTCCGCGTCCGGCCATTTAGGCCAAGGCTCTATCCGGGTTAAGGGTTGCCCTCACAGTAATGGGGGTAGATGGCGAGGCTGATTTACACAATGGCGGTAAATTGTGGATGTCTCCTCTGCAATCAGTGCTGAGGGCGCTTCCGGTAGGTTACCGGGGTGAATAGAGGTCGCTGCGGTCGGTGTGTTTGGTTTCTATTAAATGTTAATGTGTGAATTGTTAATACAGGGTGCATTGGGATTGCTGTCAGGAGTAATAATTTTTCATCATCATCTGCCTAGTCTTTCAGTCAGCTTCCAGTCTAACCAGATGTAGTTGAATACCAGTATTTTACATGGAGCGACTGCCTATCTGACCTCCACAACCCAGTTACTGGGTAATACGAAACCCCTTGGTAAGACTGGTTGTCAGACGACCCGTAACGACTGTCAAAGATCAACGAATGACAGCCGGAACCAATGGCTCAACGTATTTTCCGAGGTACGGAGGGGTCTTGGTATGTAAAGATGGTACCCATACACGGACCAACCGCGGCAAACGTAGCTTAACCTGATCGATCGACCCGTGCGGCATTATTACTTAGCCAAAAGCCCCAAGTTTTATTGTTAGTAGGTATAGTATCACATGGCGCTCTTCTGAAAGATTCAAGTAGGTTTAACTGAGGATCAGCCAAGATCTATACAAGTTACTGAAGACGTGCTTTGACTATAACATGTTCCCGTCTCTACCTTGCACTTGTAGTTTGACAGTTGCGCGACATGACAGGAATAACGCTTACATAATCAGCCTATAATGTTCCCACTGCTGGGACACAGGCCTCCTCTCTGTGAGAGGGAGTGGGCCATAACCCACCACGCGGGCCCAGTGCGGGCTGATAGATGGCACATGTCTTCGAATTTTTGATTCTAGGACATGCCGGTTTCCTCACGATGTTTTCCTTGACCGTTTTGAGAGCAGTGGTGATAAAATAATTACCACAAAGTAAAGCGCCTGACTGGGTTCGAAGCTACGACCTACAACTCGAAAGTCGTGGCTGTTATCTCTGGGCGACCACTGCTCTCGCTCGGAATAACGCTTAGCCAAAGTCATTTACTTTATAGCTCGCAGAATAAGCAAGCTAAAGAGGCTGTAGCGGTATCTACAACGCCACATGCGAACAACGCGTCATACTGACGTCACGCAAATCCTGCATCTCGCAAGCAGAGTTTACCGCGCAATTAGCATAAATACAATTTCCCAACATCAATCGTTGGGCAATTGCCCGCCAGACACAATACCCGTCTGGTCGGAGGATCCTCCCTTTTCTATGGAGGTTGTGTGAACTTTACACCCTGTTCCTCATGCCTCCAAAAGGCAATGGGCCGGCCATATTAGCCGTAAAACTGATGACCGTTGGGGTAGACGTCTTCTTGAGTGGAGACCTCGAATCGGTAAACGTAAGGTAGGACGCTCTCAGGCTAGATGGAGCGACGATCTTCGCAGGATGGCTGGTAGCAGATTGATGAGAGTAGCTCAGGAGTGATTCTGAATGGTGTGCTTTTGGAGAAGCCTGTGATGAAAGTACGTGTGATATGTAACGTTTACCTGGGTAGCGGGATTGTCCGAAAGGGTTACCGCTGCCCTGGAACATAAAGGGCTAAGGAAGGAACACGGGTGGGTTTTAGTCAGTAAGAGTCTGACACTCCCTCCAGCTCCACCCAGAGCGGGAGGAGTCATTTGATGATTTCCCATCCTCAAAAAAAAAAAAAGTAACGTTTACCTATATTTATATCAACCTTTTTTTTGGGTGGGGAGTCGACAAATAATTGCTCCCGCTCTGGGTGGAGCGGCGGGTATGTCAGAATTTACTGACTAAAACCCACCCGTGTCCCTTCAGTTTCCTTTGCCAGGGGCCACGGTAACTCTTTCGAACAACTCGCGGCCCTGGCAGGCATCGGCCCTAGCGAACCCCATCAGTTAGTGCTGACATCTCTTTGCGGCGCGCGTGGAACACAACGCGCCATCGACTCGAGCCTGGTCCTTGCCGGACGGCGAGTTACCCATTGCTCGTCGTCCGCAAGCCCGTGCCTATACGGTGGTCGTGAATCGGCGCTATTAATTCCCGACGTCCAGGGCGTCTCCCATAGCGACTAGAAGCGTGAGGGCGCAAAGGTTGCCTGCCCCTGACGCGCTCCGCCTCCTCCTTCTCATAGATATCGGCCTTAGTAAGCAATCAAGTTTTTTCGAGTTACATTTTCTAGCTCAGGTACCAATGATAGATGTTCCAATAAAACGGACTCGAGTGTAATAAAAAAATATTCGAAAATTTATCTAAAGCAGTAAAAAAATCGATATTTTCCGGTAATATTCAGTTTTTACGAGCGCGCCTCCATTGTTGCGATTATTGATGTAATGGGTTCCGTCGCTTAGAAAGATCTTTATTTAAGAACGATATTGTTGGCCAATATCTTATCTAGTTACGTTTTTATAAGAAAAATAAGTAATTTTGAGATAAGTATCTAGTTTTGTACATAGTTCGGAAGATTGATAGCACTTGGGGGGCCTATTTTGTAGACGACAGCTCGTTTTATTCAGAAAAAAATATTCAAGTAAAACATAGAAACAGCTTATAATGTCCCCACTGCTGGGAAAGAGGCCTCCTCTCGATAAATTGTAGTGAGACTTAGCAGAGAGCTGTAATCCAACGCGGGCCCAGTGTGGTTTAAGTAGTAGATGTCACATGTCTTCGAATTTTTGGTTCTAGGACATGCCGATATCCTAACGATATTTTCCTTCACCGTTTTGAGAGCAGTGGTGATGAAATAATTTACACAAAGTAAAGCGCCTGTCTGGGTGCGAACCTACGACTGTATGTCGCGGTCATCATTTATTACATTTATGCATCATCAACAAAATACGACGACCTTGTGAAGGCCGCAGGAACCCGTTGGATGCAAGAAGCACAGAACCGGTCGAAGTGGAGGGCCTATGTCCAGCAGTGGACGTCTTTCGGCTAAAATGATGATAATGATGATCATCAACGTGAGACCAGTGGTGGCCCACTGGTAATATTCAAGCGTTTCGTCTTTATTTTTTGTTGAAATTTTTCTATAAAACTTCCAAACTTTTTTCACACGGCTCTCAAAATAACAAAAATTAAATAAAACACACGTTGTGAGTTATTTTAACTGTTTCAAACATTTTTTCGTCAGTAAAATACCTGTAGCGATGTTTAGCCCGCTTTTAGGTGTAACAGTTATGACTCTTATTGGTGATGTTCTTCAGAAAGGTCAGGTGCCTACCTAGTTAGTACTCGCCGGCCGGCGACCGGCGTGCGTGTGACCAGAGGCCTTACCACGAGCTCTTAACGCGATCCAGTTTAGGCTGTTGGAAAGAGACAGAGCTATACAAGTCGTCTAGCGCCATCTCGATCCCTGAGCGTAAATTGAATCGCGTTAAGAACTCGCGGTAGGCCACCAGAAGGTCAATTCCCATAATTAAAAACTTTCAAAATCTAGTCCAAACTCATCTCAGCGACCATCAAGGTCAAAAACGTGTCAAAAATGTAGGGAAATTAGAGGTATTTTTGACAGATTGAGACTGAGATCAGACTGTGAACGTTCTTAAAATTACGAGAATTGCCGCTCTGTTGTATGAACGGAAGCAAAAGGGGAACGTAAGGAACGATTCTTACAGACTCGTTTCCAGTTATCATTTATTATTTATTTATTTAAACTTTTCGCACAAAAAGGTACAAAGGCGGACTTAATGCCTTAGGCATTCTCTACCAGTCAACCAAGGGTGGTGAAGAGATTAGATGGCAGGTGCTTTGGTTGAGAGAGACAATAATAATTAAAAAAAAAAAAACTCTTAGAACTAGGTACACAAATACATAAATAGGTTACATACACATACATATTATTACTATAATATATACTTATAATATATATATATATACAAAATCAAGGGAGAGATGTGTAGAGATGACAATTCAAGGCATTTTTTTTTTCGCTTTTTTTTTTATTTACTCGTTTTCGTGGCGTTCAGTAGTTTCTGCGTACCCTTAATGGAAAGGACGGGTGAGTATATGTTTGTACTCATGGATGTATCAATTTGTTAAAACACTGAAAACTACACAGATATTGTGTAACACACTTTTCAATTTCCATCACAATCCGAAAGATTTTCAAACATATTACTAATTCATTGCTTCATTTGTTTAAAAATATGTGTGCTCAACAATGTATTTTACGCAATGATGAACTGTCAAAATGACAAACATAACCCGCAACTTATTTTTTTTTTTAATCTTAATATTTTTTGCATAACATTAAAAGTTCTTTCCAACAATATTCAATCACTAAGGAACCCTAAAATGTGAAGCACGGCACAGCCCTTTGTGGCTTACAAACATAGGAATGCAATGTATTCGTAAAAGATATTTGACAGTATTATACAGGGTGGCAGGGATCGACGTGCATCGACGCGCAAACTGTAATCATAGATTAAGTACATGAGTTTAGACCCGATAGCGTCGAAATGTTTCGTCAGTTGTTAAAAAAAAATATTGCTGTTCCATACATTTTGATTTTTTTTTTTTGTTAGAACACAAGTTGTTGTTTATGATGTTAGTAAATACAGTTCTGGGAGGTTGTAGGTAACATACAGGCAGATTTAGTTTCTCTATCTTCTCTAGTTTATAAATCTATATCTATCATCAGCATTTTAGCTGAAAGATGTCCACTGCTGGACATAGGCCTCTCCCAAGCACGTTCACTTCGACCGGTCCTGTGCTTCTCGCATCCAACGGGTTCCTGCGGCTTTAGCAAGGTTGTCGGTCCACCTTGTGGGAGGCCTTCCAACGCTACGTCTTCCGGTACGCGGTCGCCACTCCAGAACCTTTCAGCCCCATCAGCCAGCTGTTCTGCGAGCAATGTGCCCTGCCCAGTACCACAAGCTAATCTCTATCTATGCAAAGAAATAAAATTGAAGTGTCTGTTTGTATTTTCAAAATAATAGCTTTTTATTATATGCATCTGAAAGTATTTACTATACTGACCTGCCGTAATACAGTTTTCACTAGTAACGAGGTCAGTCTGAATTAAGCTCAAACAACCACGTAACGTACAAAGGTATTTATAACCATCATCATCTGCTTAGCCTTTTCCCAACTTTGTTGGGGTCAGCTTCCAGTCTAACCAGATGCAGCTGAATACCAGTATTTTACATGGAGCGACTGCTTACCTGTCCTCCACAACCCAGTTACTGGGTAATACGATACCTCTTGGTAAGACTGGTTGTCAGACTTTCGGGCTTCTGACTACCCGTAACGACTGTCAAAGATCCACGAATGACAGCCGGGACCAACGGCTTAACGTGCTTTCCGAGGCATGGAGAGGTCTCGATATGTAAAGATGGTCACCCATCCACAGACCAACCGCGGCAAGCGTAGCTTAACCTAACCGATCGACCTGTGCGGCTGTTATTATTTAGCCACGGGCCCCTCACAGGTATTTATAACCATATCCGTAATTATATTTGTAACAGTAGACACAAATCACAAGATTGTTGGCACTTGTATTTTGTTCTTTTATAATATTGTCAATAAACTTTTTTACTTTACTTTTTACGGTTCTTATGACAAAAATATAATTTCTAAAATTTTTGTCTGTCCGTCTGTTTGTTCGGCTAATCTCCAAAACGGCTGGATCAATTTTAACGAAAATTTCACTGGCAGATAGATAGCTGATGTTAAAAGGAGTGACTTACTTTTATTTTTGAAATAGAATTAGGGTTCGCCCAAAACAAAAATATAACCCAAAAAAACAAATTGTTTTGGAAGGCACAGAAAGCACTATATTAGTATGGATACATATGTCTGGGAAAAACACGCTGTGCCGACCCCAAATAAATTGTGAACAAGACCATGATGACCCTTACAGGCCATTGAACAGAAATGTCAACAATGAAAGATGGGCTTCTTTCTCCTTGCCGCCGACCGCGATGCATCAAAGGGAAAAGCTGAAAGCCGTTGGTTTTCGCTTTATTCTAATCAATTATCTCGCTTACAAACAATTTTGGCGCTCACAAAGATGTTTTTTGGCAATCTTTATGGAGAAAGTGGGATAAAGCTCTGGTTAGTCTGAGGTGAATATCGCGTGGGATCATCGTCATCTGTCCAGCCTTTTCCCAACTGTGTTAAGGTCAGCTTCCAGTCTAACCGGATGCAGGTAAATAGGTGCAGCTAAATGTTAGTATTATTAATGGAGCCACTGCCTATCTGACTACCACAGGCCAGTAACTGAGTTATACGAGACACCTTGGTAAGACTAACTGCCTGTCTAACTTTCGGGCTTCTGATGACTGGCACCCTAATTGCGTAACACACTATAAATCACAACCTGAATCATTTTTGAAGGATATTGCTAATCCATTGCTTCATATGTTCGAAAAATTAGTCTGCTCAACAACGTATATAACGCAATTAATGTTATTCAACTGTCAAAATACTACTGGTATTGTACCTGGCACATGCTGAGCTGGACTCCCATTTGGTGCAACCATGAGACACACACCGCCCAGTAGTGATCGACCGTTAAAGATTTACTTTTTTTGACAACACGATTAGCGCAGTGGCTGAGTGACCGGACTGCTGCGCTGCGTGTCGCGGGTTCGATTCCCGCACAGAACAAATATTTGTAAGTCCTACATGTATTTGTTCCGAGTCTGGGTGTTTTTCTATCTATAATTATGTATGTATTTACAAAAAAAAATGTATATAAGTAGTTTATCAACCATCTTGTTACCATAACACAAGCATTAGGTTGCTTAGCTTGGGACTAGATGGCGCTGTGTGAAATGTCCAGGGATATTATTATATTATTATTATTATTATTACTTGTTGAGGTGTCTATGGGTCAATTTAGCTTTTTAATCTTTGATTTTTTTTTATGTTTTACCTTTTTTTGATGTTTTTTTATTACTGGTATTGTGTCTTTTGTTGCACTGAATAAACGTTTTATCTATTTATCTTAAATGAAAGCCCTGAAACTGTTTGTTTGTTACGCAATTACCCAGCCGTAACGACTTTGAAATATTCACGAATGACAGCCGGGACCAACGGCTTAGCGTGCTTTCCGAGGCACGTGATTTGAGTACGCAACATGTTTATTTTGAGTAGCGTTGTGAATGATGAGTGGGCCTAACTTGTATGGAAGTGTTCCTGGCACGAATCGTCGCATGACTTCCTAACAACCGACGCGCGCAATCGCGTCCCGCGCGGGGTTTGCCCCAGTTTGAACCAGTCCTTAAAAGATAACTTGCAACTCCATGGTACAGACGCCAGCAGGTCAAGCTACCCGAAACTGTCAAATTTTCCCAATCAACCTTGAACCTTAATGCTTTAGCGATAAAGTTGAAAATCTATTAAAGAAATTTGACAGATTGTAGTAGCTTGGATGTGCTGGCGTCTGTACATCAGTCAAAAAAACTTTTGTTTTAACTGACGTTCAAGATTAGCACAAGATGACAAGCATCTTCGTTGTTTTTTTTAGTAGTAATTTTTGACAAATAGATGGGCATTGTTAGCAAGAAATACATTACTTTGTCTTGAGAACAAGTCGGAAAAGTCTTCAGGGAAGAAAGATATAACATGAACTAATATCACGCTTGTTTTCCCCGAAGGGGTAGACAGAGGGGTAATAGGTAAACCTCCGTTTTTTTTTTTTAAGCGTTGCCCCACACTAAGAGTTTCTCCTGTATCGTGGGTGCGGTACAAACATTTAAACTCACATACACAAACAGCCAGACCCGGAACAACTACTTGTAGGCCATACAAATATTTGTTCCGTGCGGGAATCGAACTCGCGACACGCAGTGCAGCAGTCAATAGCTTAACCACTCTGCCATCCGTGCCGTCAGTTTCACCCAGTCTTCAAATTCCATAAAAAAAAGAGGGCGAGCTTATTGCTACGAATCGGGCAAACTCAAAGTCAATGCATTTATTTCAGTTAATTTTTTTTTTTGAACTGTCAAGGAACTAAAACACTTTTGAATTGTCAAGGGGTCGGTCAGTCAGAAATATGAAGCTAGTTGCCCATTCCAAAACGTATTAGACACTCTATGGAGACGGGCAAAAGACTCCATGGACACTCTCTTAAATTATATGGTTACAAAATATCAGGTACACCGTTAATTCCTACATGTATTTGTTCCGAGTCTGGGTGTTTTTCTATCTATAATAGGTATGCATGTATTTACAAAAAAAAAAAAAATGTATATGTATAAGTAGTTTATCAGCCATCTCGTTACCATAACACAAGCATTAGGTTGCTTAGCTTGGGACTAGATGGCGCTGTGTGAAATGTCCAGGGATATTATTAATTCAGAGTCTGGACTACATAAGTCAGGCTCCGGGAACAATATTAACTCCGTTTTATATCGTACTAGCTGCACCCCGCGGTTTCTCCCGCATAAGTACCAATCCCATGGGAATATCGGAATAAAAAGTATCCTATATGTTAATCCTCATTATGAACTATCTATATGCCAAATGTCATCCAAATCCGTTCAGTAGTATTTGCATGAAAGAGTAACAAACATCCATTCATCCTCCAAACTTTCACGTTTATAGTATGTATTAGGAGGATAATCCTAATAACTACACACAGCTGTAGATCACAGTAAAATCACTAATCGTATCATTAGATTACTTTTGTGTGGTTGTTATGACGATTTTCTTTTTAAGCGATGAATGTGGAGGATTTTGTAGTAACAGATAGGTAAGGTTTCATGCAATAGCATGAAAAAACAGTCTAAAACGCTAAAATATTAATATATAATATATAAACCCTTTCGTCAACTAAACATTATGAAGCATTAAAATTATGAGCGACCCCTGCCTACCCCATATTCGTAATAAAATGAAGCATCTCCTCACCTTATCTCCCAGATATGATAGCAAACCCCTGAGTTATGTCTTCAAGTGATAAATTGCTCCAAAACTACCCTCCGTTTGATAATAATCTTTGACACGTCATGATAAGGTTGATTTTGGATTGTAATCGTGAGAGATATCGATTATTGGACCACAAATTTGTTGGTATCTAGTGAGTTTCGTTAATGGTCGCAAATTTGGGGGTGCGTTGTAACTTATACTTTGGTATTGAGGTCCGTTTACATTGATAAAGCATAATAGTATTGACGTGTCATGCCAGTAGAAAATAATAATAATAATAGCCTCCCGACCGGTTTCAGTCACGGCGGCCAATCTCAGGTACGCACGAGATATTATAGTGCACAAGTGTGTGCGTGAACACAGGTGCACTCTCTGTTTCTTTACTCTCGTAGTCCGAAGGAACGGCAATCCGACACGACCGGGGAGAGATCAGGCGCAGGACCAACGGCTTTACGTGCTTTCTGAGGCACGAAGGGTCTTGGTATGTAAAGATGGTCACCCATTTACAGACTAACCGCGGTAAACGTAGCTTAACCTGATCTATCAACCCGTGCGGCTGTTATTACTTAGCCACAAGCCCCTCCAAGTCCACTAACTTTACCTATTCTAAATACTCTTCCACCTGTACTATTTACTCGAGCAATGTTAACGCGCCTTTAGGAGTACTTTATACGTTTACACACAAGTTAGAAGATACTATTATGTTACTCAATAATTAATAATTTTAATGACTTCACTTAAGACTTTCAAACTTCAACAGCTCTTTGGTTGCATATTGAAAACTCTCTCCTTAGAGATTTATAAGAAACAATTCGTTAAGACACCTGTCTTACCTCCGGCGTACCTTAGTATAAAAACAGCTTAGTTGAACCCGTTTCCGCCAGTGCTATGCTATGTGGACCAATGGATATGATTAATGGATGTCAAACGCATCCACAGCAACGTAGCATAGCACATCTCTGGTGGAAAAGCAGCCTTAAGATCTGATTTTTCCAACGGCAGATATCTTCCATGGCACATTTTCATTAGTCGATAACTCGGTTGACCGGCATGCGGGGACTTCCTAAGCGGGGTAGTGAGTAATGAAAGTCATAAGTAGATAACGTGGTCAGTACACCGTCTGCGGGGAATATCCGTCCAATTCATGGGTCGGTAAAAAGCGTGCCCCACACCCAATGAAAATGATCAATGGAAATGAGCCTTTATCCGTGGAATAAAAGAGACAGTTTTTGTATACAAATCATCATCTGCCAAGCCTTTTCGTAACTATGTTAGGGTCGGCTTTCAGTCTAACCGGATGCAGCTGAGTACCAGTATTTTACATGGAGCGACTGCCTACCTGACCTCCACAACCCAGTTACTGGGTAATACGGTACCCCTTGGTAAGTCTGGTTCTCAGACTTACGGGCTGCTGACGACCTGTAACGACTGTCAAAGATTTACGCTAAGCCGTCGGGACCAACGGCTTAGCGTGCTTTCCGAGGCACGGAGGGGTCTTGATATATGAACGTGGTCACCCATCCACGGACCAACCGCGGCAGGCGAAAAAGCCAGCGATCGTTTAATATGAATAATCCTTTATTCTTTTGTATAAATGATAAATTATAAAAAAAAAAACGAAAAGAAAAGTGTAGCTTAACATGATCGATCGACCCGCGACTTTCCCCTCATGTTTTTGTATAGAAATATTATCAAAAATTAAATAAATATCTTTCCTCGGATAAAGATGTCTGGCGTTGGAACAATCAGGCTTGAGTATACAACGTAATTTTCAGTACCGAAAGAAGTTTGTTCAGAATCAACAATAGAAAATATTTCAGCAATTTTTATACAGTACATTTTCAGTAGGTACCTATAGAATTTTTGGTTATTGGTCTCATCAGCTATCTAGCAATTTTGTTTTCATTCCTAACTTTTCAATAAAAACAAAGTTTTTGTGGTTTTTCTGCTATTCTGTACAGGGTGGCAGGGACATCGATGCATTATGACCGCGTATTACACTTAAATCTATGAAACAGCAATTTTTGTTTATAACCGACGAACAATTTCTACACTAGCTCTAGAATAATGTGCTGAATTCATGGTTACAGCTTGCGCTTCGGTGTCCCTGCCACCCTCATCCTGCCTAGTCATTTCCCAACTATGTTGTATGGATGGAGCTGAGTACCAGTACTTAACATGGAGCGATTGGCCTATCTAACCTCTTCAATCTTATCTCCACAATCTTAAAAAGTACATACATGAATATGAGACAGACGAGGAAAGACTGGTTAGGGAGGCCACACGTAGGAAGGAATTGAGAAATAAGATGCATCCTCACTTCAACATTGTGAAGCACAGTTCACAATATCAAGCAGTGCAATTATTCAATAAGTTACCACTACACTTAAAAAGCTTGATCTATACATCTGCATTTAAGACAACGCTTCAAGCATTCCTACTAGATAAGTGTCTCTACTCTGTTGACGACATGTAATATTATGACCATGCGTTTTCTCGTGTCAACATATATATATAAGTTATGTTACTAGAGCTGACTGAAATGATTTTTTTTATGAATGATATGGACATTATTTTTAAGTGACAAGTTTATTATGATTCCTATTACCTATTATTAATTTGAGTTGACATTGAACTATTTATTTTTATTGTAATTTTTAAATGTTTTCTATTTCTAATCTTTAATCCTTAATGAGTTGACATTGAAAATTTTATTGTAGGTAATTTTAGTTGAGTTATGTTGTTAATTTTTAAATGTGTTAGGTACTTGTTAAATGATTTCTATTTTAAACCTTAAATCCTTAAATTCATAATGAGTTGACATTGAAAATGTTATTGCAGGTAATTTTAGTTGTTATGTTTTTTTTTTATGTGTTTCTTGTAGGTATTATGAATGTTAATGTTTTTTTATTACATTTATCTTAGGGAACGATTTCAAACACAATGTAAATTGTTTGTGAATAAATAAATGAAATGAAATGAAATCCAACTACTGGATAATACGAAAGCCCTTGGTAAGATGGTTGTCAGACTTTCGGACTCCTGACGACCCATAACAACTGTCAAAGATCCACGAATGACAGCCGGGACCAACGCCTTAACGTGCTTTCCTAGGCACGGATGGGTCTTGGTATGTAAAGATGGTCACCCATCCACGGACCAACCGCGGCAAGCATAGCTTAACCTGATCGATCGACCCTTGCGGCTGTTATCAGTTAGCTACAAGCCCCTCATCCTCTGAACATCACTATGAATATGTATTTTGAATACACTATAATATGTTACGTGTAAGTTGTTTATTTATCTTATAGACGATAAATACCTATTGAATAGTTTTTGTACAGACGCCAGCACATCAAGCTACTACAATCTGTCAAATTTCTTAAAAAGACTTTTAACTTTATCGCTAAAGCATTAAGGTTTAAGGTTGGTTGGGAAAATTTGACAGTTTCGGGTAGCTTGACCTGCTGGCGTCTGTACATAACAATTTCAGATGAGAATATGTTCATGTTTTATATTTTTTAGAGCGTGATTTTTCAGTAGTCGGGTTTACATAGCTGCCTCGACCTTATTTTTAATTATTTTATTTTTAGATTGTTGTTTTGTTACTATTTGCTGTACTCTGGACGCTTTTTTCGAGTGTTTTTTTTTTACATCGTTCTCACATAAATTCAACATTCAATATAACTAATATTTTTGTAAAAATATAATTTAAAAGAGTGTCCATGGAGTTTCTTGGCCGTTCTACCCCATAGGTACCTACTACGCTTTGGAATGGGCAACTAGCTTCATATTTTCTGATTAAACGACTTCTTGACAATTCAAAAGTGCCTGTAAATGTTTTTTTTTTTGTTTATCCTATACTGTCCCACTGCTGAGCAAAGGCATCCCTCCAAGTCCTTCCAGGGACTCCTTCCCCACCCACCTCGAACCAGCACTCGCGGTACGGGTCCAGGTCATCTCGCCACCGCTTTCTGGGCCGACCGCGGCGGCGCCGTTCATCTTCAGGCACCCATTGTGTGGAAACTTTTGCGACTAACTGCATGCGGCTGATGTGACCCGCCCAATCTCACTTGAGCCTAGCAGCCTTCTTGCCTACGTCTAATTGGTTTAATTGAAATAAAAGCTTTGAGTTTGAGTTTTTCATCTTACTTTTGCTACTACATGACCAGTTTATACTCAACGTCTACACGTCATGTCATCCTCAGCGAACAAAGATGAACATATCATTGTAAGCATATTTTCTGTGACCACATTTATTTCGTAGAACCGTACGTTTCTGTGACAGACAGTCTATTGTGACGTACAGACGGTTCCATTTTGTATAGAAATAGTAAATGTGCGGTGTGGACATGTTTTCAAGATTTTCACACAATCTTGTCAAGGAAACATTCTTGTTAGTAGTCACAAAGAGCTCGGGATAGATTATTTTTTTATTTGGCCTGCCCAAATATTGCTATATTGTTCGAGAAAACAACTATTTTTACTGAAAATTGCCACAATATTTTCAGGTTTTCAGCATAATGTTGTTTTTTACAGAGCATTCCTTTCTCGGAAAAGTTATTAATAGAAAAGTAAGTTGAAAACTTTTATTTTAGGTAAATATAGTATTATCACAAAATATTTCAACCCTCTGTAATAATATATGAGTTCCGTGATTGATTCATCATCTGCCCAGCCTTTTCCCAACTAAGTTGGGGTCGGTTTCCAGTCTAACCGGATGCAGCTGAATACCAGTATTTTACATGAAGTGACTGTCTATTTAACCTCCACAATCCAGTTACTGGGTAACACGATACCACTTGGTAAGACTGGTTGTCAGACTTTCCGGCTTTCGGAGTTCCGTGACTGACTGACTGAAGACTGAGAAATAAACATTGAACTACCTGCATTTCCTTTTGAGGCTGTAGAGGTGCATTAGGAAAGCACGTTCGTAAATTATTTCATCACCACTGCTTTCAAAACGGTGAAGCAAAACATCGTGAGGAAACCGGCATGTCCTAGAACCAAAAATTCGAAGAAATGTGACATCTACCAACCCGCATCGGGTCCGCGTGGTAGATTATAGCCCACTCCCTCTCTCAGAGAGGAAGTCTATGTCCCAGCAGTGGGAACATTATTGGCTGGCTATGTATGCTAAACTTTATCTTCAAAAGAACTCGCAGTCAACTAAGTACAGTTCTCATATAAACCATATTACCATCCTCGATACTTATATAACTGCCTACCCCACCGATACGCGAAGATACAATAGGTAGTATCAGGTCCCACGGCAGGCTACCTTCGTAATAAATCTAAGTCTTAGGTCTCGACCACAGTGCAGAAACTGGGGCAGCGGTGGGCTAGTAATCAATACTGATCCAATTTTTGACATCGGCCAGTATAGACTGTCTGATGTCAAAAATTGGATCAGTATCAATTGCGTCAGTAGTAATTGCGTCAAAATGACAGACTATATTCGCAATACCACACTGCGCTCCAGAACACAGATTACTGACATTGCTCAAAAAGCCGCTAAGCTGAAGTGGAGCTCGGCTGGCCACGTCTTCCGTATACCCAATGAGCTGTGGGTCAAAATAACCAGCACGTGGAGCCCTGACACAGCTAGAAGGCGTCGCGGCAGACCCCGTAGAAGATGTCGGGACGAGCTGGAGACAACCAAAAAAACTTTTTTGCAAAAAAAAAAATCAATCAATCGATCAATTTTATCTCATTTGGATTTTATCTGATTTTATTTGATGTGAGTTATACGTGTACTGAATGGGTGTTATTTACCTGAAATAAATAAATTTATTTATTTTATTTATTTAAAAACAAACAACCGACTTCCAAAAACGACACTACAAAGTGAAAAATAACTTTAATTTCGGAACTCGGTGTCGTTGGGTTCGCATTGTCGTTGTTTGCCACCGACTTCCGAAATTAAAGTTATTTTTCACTTTGTAGTGTCGTTTTTGGAAGTCGGTTGTTTTTTTTTGAAAAAAAGTTTTTATATTTCACTTTTAAGTTGTAATTTTTACCAGTAATTTTGGTTTAAAAACCAAACTACTAAACCGTTTTTGATGAAATTTATATGGTACCATTTGGGAAGTATACCCTTTCCAACAAAAAAAAAATTCAAATCGGTTCTCAAGCGACGGAGTTATGCGCGAACAAACATAAAAAAAAAATTACAAACATCCGAATTGGGAACCTCCTCCTTTTTTAGAAGTCGGTTAATGACCATTGGTAAACTTTAACCCTGGATCGAAAGAGTTGGAAGTCATGGGGATAGAGACCTTTACCCAGCAGTTGTGAGTAAATTACAGTTGACGCATGCAAAAACACTTATCACTTTCACGTCTCCCGCTTGTCGCTCCCGCTTGTCACTAAGGACGCACCCTAACTCGTATTGTTTAGCGTCACTTAGTTTTTTTTGTAGCACTTCCTAAGCGTTGCGAAACAGATAGGAAACTGTATTGTTTAGTGCAAACTAAAGTAGTTCGTGGAAGAATTGTATCAGGAAATCTGTGGGTTGCAGTTTAAATTGTAAAGTAAATGGGTTGGCCTTCAGGTTAGAGAGATAAAGTTGCATAAACCTAAATGTCTAGCTAGCATGTAAGCTATAGTTTTCATGATAGATAGGTCGGAGTACCATAACATCACGTCTTGTTTCCGCAAAAGGTAAGGCAGAGGAACCCACAGTACTCCGACATTTAGCCAGTTATGTTTAAGCCCCATGTCTCCCCCAGGGGGGAGTCTATTGTCACCATCGGGCACAAATTCCAGACTCCGAACTGCTACTGAGAAATTCTAAATGGAAAAGCACAATAACATTTTGCCCGACCAGGGAATTGAATCCACAACCTCATGCGCAGCGGTAGCGCTTGTGACCACTAGAACAACCATTACCAAAAAATATAGGTCTACAAAGTACAAGTGAGGTGTCAAGAAAGACAATGAATCGTTCTAGGTTCGGGAAATTCGAATTGTCTCTATGTTATCTGAACTAGCTGAGCTCCGCGGTATCACCCGCATAAGTTTCGATCCCGTGGGAATAATGGGATAAAAAGTATCCTGTATGTTAATCCTGGTTATTAACCATCTGTGTGCCAAATTTCATCTAAATCCAATTAGAAGTTTTTGTGTGAGAGTAACAAACATCCATCCATACAAACTTTCACGTTTATAATATTACTAGCTGCGCCCCGCAGGTTTACCCGCATAGGTTTCGATACCTTGGGAATATTGAGATAAAAAGGATCCTATATGTTAATCCTGGTAATAAACCATCTGTGTGCCAAATTTCATCCAAAACTGTTCAGTAATTTTGACGTGAAAGAGCTTAACAAACATCCATCCATCCATCCATACAAACTTTCACGTTTATAATATTACTAGCTGCGCCCCGCAGTTTCACCCGCATAAGTTTCGATACCTTGGGAATATTGGGATAAAAAGGATCCTATATGTTAATCCTGTTTATAAACCATCCGTGTGCCAAATTTCATCCAAATCCGTTCAGTAATTTTGACGTGAAAGAGCTTAACAAACATCCATCCATCCATCCAAACTTTCGCGTTTATAATATTAGTAGGAAGTAGGAACAGTAGGATTTAATAGGTTATTATTTTTCTTTTTGTTAATTAGTAAATATGCACTGCATTAGGTATGTTTCTCCCTGAAACCAGAAATCTATTTACTAATATTAAAATTTGATGCAAAAAGTTGATGCAGATGGCGGGACGAACTTGAAAAAACAAATGACCAGTGGTCCACTTTAGCCCCAGATCGAAAGAGCTGGAATTCATGGCTAGTCTTTGCCCAGCAGTGGCATGATGCAGGCTAACAGTAACCAGTAATAATAAAGCGAGAGAATAGAGAAAAAAGAGGGAAACTGCCAGTTGGATTAAAAAAAAATATTTTTGCTGATAGCCCAATTCTTGAGGAAGGCTTTAGGGTATCATCACGCTAGGATCCGTAAGAACCGAGCAAATAGAAAAAAGTCATTAAGAACGTTAAGCAAAAACGAAGTAGTACTGGCGGAAACGAAAAATTTCACGCAGACGAAGTCGCAGGCATAAGCTAGTTAATTACACCTAAGTGAAGACAATGCACCTAGAACAAAGTTCCTATTCCCACCCCATTAATATACCTATACTAATACATTACAATCACTTCTTTTCTTTAAAAAAACGTTGCCCCACACTAGGAATTTCTCCTGTATCGTTTGTGCGTTTTTTTAAAACTAATAGATATATTAAGTCTTAAAAGACCCCGTGCTGTGTAACTTTCGACGTTGAAAAAGTGCTAAATCTTTTGCGAGTGCCAGTCCTTACGGTATTTATTTATTTATTTTTGGTTAGCCAACAATTGGAGTCAAGCTCGTCCCGCCATCTTCGTCTTGGACTGCCGCGATGGCGTCGTGCGTTTATTGGGACAAGTAATTAGTAATCATCCTAAGTAACTTTAATTAACGATTTTTTTATTTGAAAGAGAGAAGAGAGTAATTTTTTTTTTAAATAATTTTGCCCCACTCTAGGAATTACTCCTGTATCGTGGGTGCGTTTGCAAACATTTAAACTCACGTAAACAAACATCCAGACCCGGAACAACTAATTGTAGGTCATACAAATATTTGTTCCCTGCCGGAATCGAACCCGCGACACGCAGCGCAGCAGTCAATCGCTTAACCACTGAGCCAACCGTGCCGTCAGATATCACAATATCTGAAAAGGTATTCGGTAAAGGTAGGTTTTAGGTAAGGTAGGTTTTCGGTAAAGGTGATGGCAAGATGAAGAAGATGGCACGGTTGGCGCGGTGGGTAATTTGTAGAATAACAAGCACCTGGTGTTGTTATTCTACAAATCGTAAGGCCTCAGGAGACTGTCTCCTAATTAGCGTAGCTCATTGCAGTGCTCTCTGGTACCCAACGACACTATTCCAACCACTGAAAACACTGAAATTTTAATCTTTTGGCAGAACACGTCGTTTTCAGCACGACTTTATTCATTTTAGTTTTTGTGGGGACAGGAATTTTAATTGGAAGTGTTATTTGCTTTTTTATTGGGTCGTCCAAAGCCCGAAATTCTGACAACCAATCTAACCAAAGGTTTCGTAATACCTAGTAATTGGGTTGTGGAGGTCAGATAGGCAGTCGCTCCATGTAAAATATTAGTATTCAGCTGCATCCGGTTAGACTGGAAGCCGACCCCAACATAGTTAGGAAAAGGCTATCCTGATGATGATTTCCTTTTTTAGTTGAAGTATCCATTGTTCTGTAGTATGATAATGCTTGTAACGTTTTTGTCATGTAATTTCCATTAACACATCGCGGCAGGCCCAGACGGAGATGGCGAGATGAACTGGACTGCTTTAATTAAGATTGGTCCTTGGCAGCTCTGGACAGAGAGAGGTGAAAGGAGAGTAGTGTCCACAGGGTGACAATAAGGGCTCATAAAAAAAAAAAAACTTTATGGAAACTCGATATACAACCTTATTAGCAAGCCCAAGGATGGTACTGTGAGAGGTGTTGCAAGCGGGACAGCGGGGTGAGTAAATTAATAGATCAGTTTGTTTTATAGGGTCAAATTAAATTAGCTAGCGAAACTCTGCAGACGTCATGGGTATCGATAATAATTAAACACGATAAAATAAAAAAATATTTGATGTTTCTTTTTTTGGGGGTCAACGAATGCTGGTAGTTTTGTAACTGCCAGCGACTTCGCGTGACGTCACGCCGTCGCATCGCATCGCCTGCCCGCGCTATTATTTCGTTTTCGCTTAACGTTCTTTCTGCTTTTTTTTTTCTTTTCGCTCGGCTTCTAAGAATCCCATTTTAAATAGCCTTTAGCCTCTCTCAAGAATTGGGCTATCAATTACAAAAAATAGTTTTTCAAATCCGACGAGTAGCTCCAGAGATTCGTTCAAACAAACAAACTCTGCAGCGTTATTATTAGCATCCAGATATTTCGACAATTTTTGTATGGACGTATTTTTTTTTTATTTAACCTCGATCACGCCTGATGGAAAGCGATGGATGAGGTCCATGATGGAATGAGCGTGCACAGAAGATGCCTGTTCACTCTTGCTTTGAATGCAGCAGACAGGTTAAATGTGGAAGGGAACACAGATGCACTAACAGAGAGTTCCACACTTTTGCTGTGCGCATAATAAACGTCGAGGAAAAGCGCTGGGTACGAGTCCTCGGGATATTAACCAAGACTACCAAGAGTCAAAAACCTCTATTAAAAGAAGGAAATATACTTTCATGTGTAGTTATGCTACTTACCTAACACAACAAGGACACAGAATTGCATTCTCATATTTAGAAAATGCTTGATTAGGATTCCACTTTCACCGCGACACGGAAATATGTAGCTTAGTAACCGCTATTCATCATTCTACATTGTTGTGTTATGGATACGGAGGAGGTTTTCAGTGAGGCAGGTTACATGCAGAAGGTTATGTCTGCTGAGATTACGGAAAGAGGATCGCACATGATGTAACCCCAACGTTCCCAAAACTTTTTTGTAGATTACAATCATTTTTTTCGAGTTGGAAAGGGGATGGCCATATCCTTAATCAGAATCATCTGCCTAGCCTTTTCCCAACTATGTTGGGGTTGGCTTCCAGTCTAACCGGATGCAGCTGAATACCAGTATTTTACATGGAGCGGCTGCCTCCACAACCAAGTTACTGGATAATACGATACCCCCTTGGTAAGACTGACCATATCCTCAATATTTGACAAAAATCGTCAAACGACAAAAAGCGAAGTGTCATGTCATTCTGAAACTAAACGGTGCAATTAGCATTTATCTACTGCCTAATTGACCTGCCCTGTACTTAAATTGCCCTGTAAATTTTTATCTATGGTAATAAGACGTAAAAAATAAAACTTAAAAGACGCTTTTCACTAGAGGTTACCAAAGCTAAATAAGCTGTTTATCTTGAGTTATAGCATCATTTAAAAACACATTTACACCGCTGCGCGCTGCAGCAATCATTCACAGCGGTGAAAAAAGATATCTCTTTTGATCTGGGAAATCCGGAAAAGTTACGACAATGTCTTGAATAGAAGGCGGACGTTTGTCAAGTAGCATATAAATGAGGTTAGGTAAGTCGAACGCATGTCGCACGAGTCATAGGCCATAACTATCACCACGTGGGTCTCAGATAACGTCCAGCCACCTCGAGCAGACCCAGGAGAAGATGGCGGGATGAACTTGACGCAGGATTGGTCCACACTAGCTCAAGACAAAGAAAAGAAAGAAAGAAAAAAGGGAAAGAAAGGGAGGCTTTTGCCCTGCAGTGGACAACATAGGCTAAAAATCCTATAAACGTGAAAGTTTGGATGGATGGATGGATGTTAGTTACTCTTTCACGCAAAAACTACTGAACGGATTTGGACGAAATTTGGCACACAGATGGTTTATAACCGGAATTAACATATAGGATAATTTTTATCCCGATATTCCCACGGCGTCGAAACTTATGCGGGTGAAACCGCGGGGCGCAGCTAGTATATACAAGCTATTGTTTTGCATCCTCGCCAAATTTCAGGAGGCTGTTATGAAAGACATAAATAATCAAATAAAATTACGATCCCTGGTTAATAATGAATACATACTTGTTTTTTTAGTTATTTAAGTTTGACAGTATTTCAGAATACACCACTTTCAAAGAAAAGAATCACGTAATGGTATCGTAAAGCGGTCGCGTTTTTATGTGTGTATAAAAGGGCAGTTACAGTGCGGTGTCGAACAGGCCGCGTTTTTAAACGCGTGTCCCACACATGCCGATTTCCGAAAATTTGATTAAAAAAAAAATACCTACTTATTTTATTTTTGATTCGTGTCGAGAATCAGTAGCATAGTTATCTCCTTGAATTTGACGAGGATGTAAAACTCCTTCATACTTTTATTAACCTTCTGAAATGGCCTTCTGCATGACACCCGCATGTATTGGACGTTTATCGTATTCCGTGGCACGCAGCATCCACAAACGATGTTCGAATGTTTGTCGACCAGTGTTTGTGTGGGGTTGATCGAACAAATCATTCGTTGGATAAGCAATTAGTGTGCTTGTTGATTTATGGGACATTTTTGTAATGTTTTAACCAATTGAACGCTTCGGAGTATGGAGGAATGAAAAACTAATAGATATATTAAGTCTTAAAAGACCCCGTGCTGTGTAACTTTCGACGTTGAAAAAGTGCTAAATCTTTTGCGAGTGCCAGTCCTTACGGTATTTATTTATTTATTTTTGGTTAGCCAACAATTGGAGTCAAGCTCGTCCCGCCATCTTCGTCTTGGACTGCCGCGATGGCGTCGTGCGTTTATTGGGACAAGTAATTAGTAATCATCCTAAGTAACTTTAATTAACGATTTTTTTATTTGAAAGAGAGAAGAGAGTAATTTTTTTTTTAAATAATTTTGCCCCACTCTAGGAATTACTCCTGTATCGTGGGTGCGTTTGCAAACATTTAAACTCACATACACAAACAGCCACACCCGGAACAGCTACCTGTAGGCAATACAAATATTTGTTCCGTGCGGGAATCGAACCCACGACACGCAGCGCAGCAGTAAATCGCTTAACCACTGCGCCAACCGTGCCGTCAAAAGTTATTTATTCATTTAGCCTATTTATGAGTAGCCTAGCGCTTTGTGAAAGAGTTTCCCCGGGAAATAAAGACTGCTTTTTTTCTATTTAGTCTGCAAAGACCATCGCTGTGTTCCGATAATGGCTAAGATTGGAAAATGACAGTTTGCACAAGTCATTTTCAACACGGGGGATTTGTGTTTTGACTTGTGCAAACTGTCATTTTAATATTTTGATATCGTGATTAAGCAAAGTTGAGTCAGGTATTAGTAAGTGATTCGGAGCAGAGATTGTTAGAGAACAATCTAACAATCACGTCCACGACCCGCGGAATAGAAAGAGTTCTATTCCGCGGTTCGGACGTGTTAAATTAAAAGAAAAAACGGCCAAGAAACTCCACAGACACCCGTGGAGTTTCTTGGCCGTTCTTCTCCATAGGTACCTACCAATTACGCTGTAGAATGGGAAACTAGCTTCATCTTTCTGACTGACCGCATAGCATAAGCATAATCAGCCTGAAATGTTCCCACTGCTGGGACACAGGCCTCCTCTCTGTGAGAGGGAGTGAGGGCCCAGGGCGTGTTGGTAGATGTCACATGTCTAGAAGAAGAAAATTTGTTTATTACTAAAACAGAGAGGGCTAGAAAGAGAGTCTTTTGCCCAGCAGTGGGATATTAAAGGCTAAAAAAAAATCCAGGAGGGATTGAGATAACAAGATCGAATATTTGTCGGTCAGTATTTGAATGCGGTTGATTAAACAATCATTCATGACTGGAGAGCAATTGGTGTGGTGGTTGATTTGTGGGACGTTTTTGAACGTTTTAATTTATTGAGCGCTTGGGAGTTTGATTGACGAATAATCAATAGATATTATAACTGCGACAGGTTTTAAAATTCTGTAAAAACATGGACAAGGTCTTAATTAAAAACATATTCTTAATTTTGCTTGTAATCCTCGAAGTGTTAGGTCAGGGGACATTTAGCCAGTTATAAAACTTTTCCCGACTCAGGAATCGAACCCCTGACCTCATACACATTAGAAGCGCTTGCGACCACTGGACCAACGAATCAGGTCTTTATCATTAGGAAGCTAAAATACTTTGAAGTCTTGAAGGGCGGGCGTTTAAGAGTTATCTTGTAACTTTCGAGTGCTAATTCTAAGGTTAATGTTAATAAACGATTTAAGATTTTGATAAGGTTGTTGCTAGAAGATGGCGTGACGAGCTGGAAAAACAGCAAAACAACGACCAGTGGTCCACTTTTGCCCTGGATCGATAGAGCTGGAAGTCATGGGGAGAGGCTTTTGCCCAGCCTGCCAGGGTAGCGGGATTGTCCGAAAGGGTTACCGCTGCCCTGGAACATAAAGGGCTAAGGAAGGAACACGGGTGGGTTTTAGTCAGTAAGAGTCTGACACTCCCTCCTGCTCCACCCAGAGCGGGAGGAGTCATTTGATGATTTCCCATCCTCAAAAAAAAAAGGCTTTTGCCCAGCAGTGGGATGATGCAGATTAACAGTAACAGTGTGCAACAAAAATCCATTAACTTTTAAATTATCATTAAAATTGACTTGATTGATTTAGCTTTTCATAGAATAGCTAACAGATAATATTCTTGAAATACTTCTTTTGCGTACCTATTAAATTAAATATACACTACCCGATTACCGAAGTTGTTCTCGGATTTAGAATTTAACTATAAATGGAAAAGTAAAGATCAACTTTGTTTTGCACAGTCTTTATCTCATTTGTTCTATCTTGTATATCCCTGGTTTGACATGCGACAGATGTAGCCAGCCCAATACCACTTTAGTCCTGCAGCTGTGCGGCGAGCGTTTGAGGGATGAACTGGACTTCTTTTTAAAGGATTTGCCCACAACCGCATTAAACCAGGAAAACTGGAAATAGGTAAGGAAGTCTTTTTCCCTGTACTGAGACAACACAAGCTAATAACTACGATTATTCTGAAAGCCGTGAAATACGTCTCCACTCCTCAAGCATCTCAGAACATGTCGCCCCTTTGTCGCTACGTCACTATGTGCTAGCAACGGTTTCCGGGGACCCATTATTGAGTGTGCAAGTAACCCCCTGCCATTTTATCTGTGAATATTATATTATCATTGGTCAGGCAGGGGACATAGTCCTTCCATAGTTCAAGGTAACCGATCCACTATAGCTACCCAAACCCATAACCCAATATCTGATATTTTTGTATGTTCCAAATCGAAATTTAAAAGTCCGATGTTTATAAAATCTTATCTAATGATATTAAGAAATAGTGTGTCCTTTATTCTAAATTTTTATTTTTTTCTCTTTTCATTAACGTACCTATTGTATTATACTGTAATTTTTTTTTCTCGTTTTATAATCTCAATTCTCCAATTTTTTCTTGTTTTTAAATCTTATCCAAATTTTTTTTATTTTTTTTATTGTAGTGTATTATAATTATCATTTTTTTTTATATATTATTGTTATTATTATTTTTATATACCTGAGTAATGCTAATCTAGTGGCACTTTTTACCTTATTTTAATTTTGTTAACATGCGGGTAACGTAGTGGGCTGCAATATTGTTAATACTACTTATGAGCCTACTTTATTCCTATTTGTAAACATTTTATATTGTAGCTGTTTATTGTCCCATAATAAATAAAATAAAAAATCTTTGTCTCCATATCCTGTAATAGTCCTGCACCAACCGGGGGTTGTCCTTGGGCGCATTTGCATAGTGCTTAATCGCCGGTTGGTGCCTCCTCATCATTTAAAATTGTCTAAAAGGCCTCTGCGAGTTGGCTTCGGCCCCTGGTACGCCTTTCAAAGATCCGGGATCCCGAGATATATCAAAGACAAAATATATAATAACATATCCCTGCTTGCTTCTAATCTTTTACTGACACCCACAATTTTATCTCTCCGTTTCACAGCTCGTAAAACATCGTCACATCTGAGGAGAGCCACTTATATTATTTATTCCCCTATAAAAGGTAACATTGTATACGAACAGCTTATCTGCCGTACCTAGTTGTAAACTCAGTGAAAGTGACAATCAACTTCTGACAGTTGTTGCAGCCGCCATCTTGGATCAACGGTTAAAGTCGGTTTTTGTTTTAGTGTCTGTGAACTGTGTTTTGTTGAGGTTAAAGGGTTAACTCTAGGTCAATTTTTGCCGTGTGGCTCGTCGTTTACCAAATCGCCTCACAAGCCGAATCGCCACCATCGTACACAGGTTGATAAAAATTACAGATAGACTAGTTCATTATGCATCAACATGTCGACCTTCATGCGGTAGGCGATCGCCTGCGAATGAGCATTTTCACAGTCGATTTTAGTCAGCCGCCGCATGCGACCTGTCACCGCACGGCAGAACTCGAAACCTACTCTACTTTGGAATTTGCGATTTTAGTCACATGCGGCCTAGCCAAATTGCCAAAATTATAATCAAACTCAAACTCAAATCATTTATTTCAATTAAACCATTTCAGGCACTTTTGAATTGTCAAAATTAAATAGTCGGTTAGTTAGTCAGAAAGTTGAAGCTAGTTGCCCATTCCAAAACGTAGATCTCTTTGGAGAAGAACGGGCAAGAAACTCCAAGGACACTCTTTTAAATCAAGATATTATTACAAAATCCTGGGTACATTACTCTTATTGTTTCTATAATGTGAGAACAATGAAAAAAGAAACAATTTAAAATATAAAATTAAAAATAAGCCAGTTAAGAGATGACCAGTCTCAACCGACGGCGCCCGTTCACGAAAGTGACGCGTGGATCAGCACCACCCAGCTCAACCATTTTGTAGGGAACCGAATGATCCAACACACGCGCCACCACCAGTGATACATATTCTCAACTGCCATGCTCTTTCAAGTCAACATAAAATATCATAAAAACGGATTCATGGTTCTTACATTTACAAAATTTAAAAAATGCTTTTAAATTATACAAAACTATAGGAATAATAATCAGGAAAAGGTATTTAATATTGAAGTATTAAGAATTAAATCTTGATTGAATAAAATAAACATTAAGTTCGTAATGTCAGAAACACAAAAAAAAAAAAAACAGAAAAAAGGGGGAAGCTGCTCTTCCAAATATTGAAATTGTAATCGACTGTCTGTGTTGCAGGATTTTTGTCGCAGGGGCTATAGTAAATACTGTATTTGGAAAACTACTTATCCGACAAGCGCCATTACTGTTTTCAGGTTAGAAGAACGTACTCGTAATTATGCCAATGAAACTAAAAAAAAAAATGAAGTTACTATTGAAGGATAAGATGAAGTAAAAGTTAAAAGCACATTATCTTAACCTCTAGTTAATGTATAAAAGAATGCTCTTGGCCTAAGGTACTTACGATCAATAAAGTTTATTAGCCTTTTACTGCTAAACACCAGAGGGGCAATTCTCGTAATTTTAAAAACGTACACAGTCGGATCTCAGTCTCAATCTTTCAAAAATAGCTGAAATTTCCCTACATTTTTGAGAAACTTTTAATTTTTGTTTGTCGCCGAAATGAGACTGCGACTAGATTTTGAAAGCGAGATTACGAGAATTGGCCTTCTGGTAGCCGTAGGTAAATCCGTAAATTACTCAAGCAATAGTTCCCCCTATGTACCCAGCATTATCTCTTACACCCGACTCCCTAAATTTCAAACACAGAAGGCGGTTTACCTGAGCCCTGTCGGCAATCTAATGGTATTAAATTAGAACTAAGTCCACGTATAAGCCCTGTAACATCCGACTGTGCGGCTTAATGCATCACCGAGCAGCTTTCATTTAAGTGGCAGACAATGGAAATAATAACCGTGTGTGTGTTATAACAAACAACTTGTTAGGGACCAGTTGCATCATTTTACTTAAACAGAGATCATCAAAATGAACTCAGCCTATGAGCCAGCCAGCTCAGCCATGAGTGTCATGACACTACTTAAACAGAGATATTAACAAGGAAGGCTGTCAACTGCCTCATTGAAACTAGACCAACAATTAATTATTTTTTAGCTTGAGTACGTATAGTTTTTACTATATTTGTTAATGTTCTGTGTCTTGTAATGTAAATTACTTAACGTAGGTACCTATTATTGTATACAATCAAGTATTTTCTAACTGAACAGACTGCTGTGCTGCTGGAGAGTTTGTTACGCCACTACTTCTTCCCAGCGATAGCACTAGGAAGTGGTGAAGGGCGGGAGTTTTTGGGGGACTGTCTTTTTTCATTTTGACGTTCGAAAAGTGCAGATTCTCAGCCTAATTAGAATAAATGACTTTTGATTTTGTGTCCGGTTGATGGCAATAGGCTCGCCCCCTGTGACATGGGACCTAACATAACCGGCGAAATGTGTGTGAGGGTAAAGTGTAGGTAAAACTCTGCCTAGCTCTTCGGGGATTACACGCCTGATATTATGTTATGTAATTATGAAAGGAGTTAACGAATTGAAAAAGAAGGTGGGAAAAGAAGAAGGTGTTAAAGAATAAAATTGATGGTTAACACTTTGTGACAAGTGGCAGTAGCTTTAAAAATGTTAACAGAAATACTTTCGTCATTTCCGCCATCGTTATCTCTGATAGAATGTCACTTTGTCTCGTTCCTTGATCACCGATGATTAATGGAATTTGTTTAACAATTGATGCTTACTTTCCGAGCAGTTTCCTCTTGAGTAGGCACAGCCGAAGGCTCAAAAGACGTTGCAAAAAATCCACGAAGGAAAAAAAAATTAAAACATTTAGCCAATCAGCAAGTTTAGTAGGAAGATGAGAGCATAATTCAAAAAGTTACGTGAACTTTTCGTAGTAGCCAAATATCCCGCTCCAATGTTAACGGACGTTTAAGACTGAATGTTAACGAACTGACGCTTTGGTACAACCCGTCCTAAATATCTAGCATATTCTAACACTATGTTCCTGTTCCAGGCACATTTCTAGTCGCTTTTCAGTCTAGATCCGCATACAGGCTGAATGTCCTGACCTCACCGTGTTTCATGCATGGAGAAATACATATTATATCATGTTAAAACAGGGATGCCTACTACTTTGTGATTTATTTTGTAGGTGATAGGTTTCAGGTTGCTTTGCCTTACTCTCAGTTATTGGATTAATTAAGGCTCTCGCATCTTTGCGTCATGAAAGCAAGGACATGAGATTAGAACCCACTTCATCTTTTATACGTATTTGCAAACGCACATACGCATGCTTAATGGAATACTGACTTATCTCAAAAAAACGATTTTTGGGAAATCGCAAAAGAAGATCTTGATCTCTATGAGGACTTATCCTACTTGTTGATGCATAAAAATAAAACTGATTTTTATTAATCATGAATGCTTGTATTTTGAACGTCTATGATTAACTGTTGATGAGATCTGAGTAAAAAAAAAAAGGGAAATTATTTCTGACCTATCTAATAATGGGTCAGTGTTCCTTTAAGCATGCGCTTTAGGAGCATTTTTAAGAATGTTCGCATTCTAACCTTAATCTCAATCAACGAAACACCTATCGCCGTCCACTGCTGGACATATGCCTCTCCCAGGCTGCGCCACAACACCCTGTCCTCCGCCTTCCGCATCCAGTCCATCCCAGCAACCTTCTTAAGGTCTTAGTCTCAATCTGCTAAAAAACCTTTAATTTATCCAGATTTTTAACAAGACTGACATTGAGTTATCGCTGAGATGAGATTGCGACTTAAATTTGAATAGTTTTAGGTATGAGAAAATGGCCTTCAGACGCCCTCCAGCCAGTCTGTTCAGTCAAAGAAATCACACCGTGAAGGGAGTTTAGAGTGAGCTGTCAATGTCAGGTGGAAAAACAGTACTTCACCTACGTTTTCACGGTGAGATTTTTACAGAAAAAACCCGCTAATTTCATAACTATAGAATAGAATATATCTTTATTGTAAAACATGAGTATACATCAAATAATATGTGCGAGGTCTTAAAAGATCTGCATGTTTAGCCATTTATGGCGTACAAAACAACATATTTTTGGTTTATAATAAACCAAAAAAAAAAATTGAGTCTACACAAAAAACTATGAGATTATAACTTAAACCTAATGCTAATTAAAAGGGTAGCGGGATTGTCCGAAAGGGTTACCGCTGCCCTGGAACATAAAGGGCTAAGGAAGGAACACGGGTGGGTTTTAGTCAGTAAGAGTCTGACACTCCCTCCTGCTCCACCCAGAGCGGGAGGAGTCATTTGATGATTTCCCATCCTCAAAAAAAAAAAAAATGCTAATTAAAAGGGAAAAAAAAATACAAATGGCACAGGACTAAATCATACAGAAAAGGACCGGGCGTCACCAAACTCACCTAAAGTGACGAAAGCAGAGAAAATCAAGTACAATTTTGTCCAAGATGAAAACGTCGTCGCTCTCAAACTAAACTTCAGCAAGTAAATCTTTATCGACGATAAAATCGCCTTTATCGAGAATTCTCATCTCTAAAATATCTTAGAAATTACCTGGAAAGCTTTAAACACTCCACAGCAGGGAGTGCATAAATGATTAAATAGCCAACCAACACCTGGTTCCCCGAAAAATTGATAAACCCCAAACTTAGCGTTAAATATTCAACTAAATCTGCTTCACAGTGTGATAGGCGACCCAACGTCCGACCGACATCGTTCCTATGGTAATGCTCCGTCCCATCTAATGTACTTACTGACGTCCGGGCACAGACTACAGAAGGCCAGCTCCAAACAATGAGCAAATACTAGCGCACACATAGACACGTACGTAGGGTACAGATCAAAAGTATGGGCTTCGGCTATCATCGTCAATCTTCGGAAATACAGACGCGCGATTATGAGATCTATTAAAGAGATGTTACAACCATTAAAGTACTTACCTATTTGGTATTACCATGGTTACAAAATTTGCGATTAACAACTATATGTAATTCCAAAAAAATTTCAAAACTGTTGAGTGACCTATATCAAGATGCGACCAAAGTAGGTAATATGCAATAGAGAGAAAACTTCATGCAAACGAAAACGCGCAATGATAGGTGCACTACGACAAATCGCAGCAATACAAAACTTAGAAGCTTTGTGGCGTGACGTTCATACTAATTCGGAAACACGAACATTTCCGAAGCGCACACATGATCAGAGGGGCAATTCTCGTAATTTTAAAAACGTTCACAGTCTGATCTCAGTCTCAATTCGTCAAAAATACCTCTAATTTTCCTACATTTTGACAAGTTTTTGACATTTGTTTGTCGCCGAGATGAGACTGCGACTAGATTTTGAACGTTTTAAATTACGAGAATTGGCCTACTGATTTATCTGTACCTACGGCAATCTCAAACAAATGCCAGTCACATCTACGTGTGCGTCAGTTTGCGTTCGTTGTACAGAGCCAACCTTCTGTAGACTACTATTCTGTGCTTATGTACGTCTAGCAGGACGTAGCATAATGCTGACTGTCGGATCAACACCACATAAAACTATCGTAGTGTAGATAGGAAAGGGTTTCAGCTCAATTTGCTTAAAAGACTGCTGAAAAGGCTTATCGGAGGATTATTTTAGAGTTCGCAAATAGGTTCGGCGTCTGGATCAGTTTATCGCGTTTCTATGTATATGTAAATTTTGTGTTCGATAGTTGGTTTTATGGAACAACGTTGATAATCCCTGACTTTCATACTACATAGTTGATTTTATAGACCTACACTTATGATCCTAGGGTTTCAGGAAATACCTACGCCATTTGAGTCAACTTTTTATATGCTTGCGTACGAGGCTTCTGACTACTTTGTATGTGTATACTTTATGTCTCTTTTTAACCCCCGACGCAAAAACGACGGGGTGTTATAAGTTTGACGTGTCTGTGTGTGTGTGTGGCACATTTTTCGAACATATGAAGCAATGGATTAGCAATATCCTTTAGGATGAATGGTTCCCTTTATGTCGAGTCCCTTTACGTCGAATCTGAAGTCTATTGTTCTTGCAAAATATTACAATTTTACGCTTTCTATTACCGTTACGTCGAGTTTGGTTAAAAGGTACGCACAGTCAGGGTATAAATTAAAGCCAGTAAGTATAATTAAAATAGTGTTTTATTATTTGTTGTCTTTTAGTCTTCTCAAATAAGTAGGTAGTATCCTTCTTAATCTACTATATAAATCACAGTGTAATCATTAGTGTAAATGTAAATCAGCATAATTATAGTTTTACAGTAAATAATTCTTCTAAAAAGTAATTTTCATTATCTCTACAGGAGAAGTTTTTATTCAGTGCGCAAATTTTCACAGGGTGTTCTACTCATGAATACAACTTTCACTAAGTATGGGAACATCTCTGAAAAATCAGCTTTTTCTTACAAAAGTTCAATACCTACTCAAAAAATGTATGAATATGCTGATTTTTTTTTTTTCGTGATTTCATACCATGAGAGCCACAGTGGCTTAACTGTCATTTCTTCAATACTGACTTTACTTGAAAAAACTGCTCTAAACTGTAAAAGTCATAACGCCACAGTGGCCTAAAGATTAGTTCAATTTTTTTCAGTTAGGCCACTGTGAATAATAATTAACCTTTGTCTTGAAAATCTTAGAAGACGTCATCAAGAAAACTCATACATTTTCGTTTATGACTTTTTCAATATCTGTTAGGTAGATTTTGTTTTTTTGTTTTCGCGGCTTCGAGGATAATCCCGGGAAGTGTGGAATTTTTACCATACTAAAACCACCCTGGTGGACACATGGAAGAGGCACCGTTAGCTCTCAAAAAACGATCCGAAGCCCCCTCATTGTGCAAGTAGGTATGCAAGGCAGCAAGTGACCACTGTGCACCGTCTTTCCTGTCGTGAGCAAAAGTTTTACTCCTTTATTTTTTTATGAAATTTTATGTTGTTACGAACATAGCATTTTCGAACCCATAGGTTTATGTAATGTGTCATTTTTTAACGATGCATACGTTATTTCACGAAAAAATCGCAATTGAAAGTTGGCAAGTGTTGACATAATGGTGCTCGGTGGTACCTATCAAGAGAACTCACATTTTTTTATTGCCTTTTTCTATACCTACCAATCATCTTGTCCCTACAACAATTGTTACTTACCGATATAAAATTACTGATATTAAAATTGTTACAGTTTTATTAAATCTGTAATGTTTTTGCCAGGAAGATTAATATTGGTTTGAATGATCAGTAAAAGTATGTGGCCAGTATCATTTTGCACTTGGTGATAAATTGGATGAAATTTGGCAACCAGATGGTTTATAACCAGGATTAACACATAGGATACTTTTTATCCCGAAATTCCCACGGGATCGATACTTAAGCGCGGGTGAAACCGCGGGGTGCAGCTAGTATACTATATTTAATTAGATTAGCTACTGCATTGCCTTATTTTTTTTTTAAACAGCACGTTAACAGTGGATCAAACACTTTTTTGCCCCGCTTTGCACAACAGTAACGACGGACTTACATGCTCATTTAAAAAAAAAAATTAATAAGGTATTTTCCGAGCAGGTATCCTACTAATATTATTATAAACGTGAAAGTTTGTATGGATGGATGGATGGATGGATAGATGGATGGTTGTTACTCTTTCGCGCAAAAACTACTGAACGGATTTGGATGAAATTTAGCACACAGATGGTTTATAACCAGGATTAACATAAAGAATATTTTTTATCCCGGATCAAAACCTATGCGGGTGAAGCCGCGGGGCGCAGCTAGTAGTATATGTAGAATGGGGATTGTGGGGCAAGTAAAATGATAGAAAACAGTTTATATATATATCTTCTTAATTATATTTATTAAATCTTCGTCTTTACTCTCCATACAAAAAATGACAAAACGTTCCCTTCAAGTGCTGATCCGCCATCTTGAAGGGAACGTTTTGTCATTTTTTGTATGGAGAGTAAAGACGAAGATTTAATAAATATAATTAAGAAGATATATATATAAACTGTTTTCTATCATTTTACTTGCCCCACAATCCCCATTCTACATTTTGGGGGCTCGTCCGGGATCGCGGGCATATGGTTTGAAGAAAACGGAAAAAGAAAAGACGATCGCGTCATAAAAAGGTGAAATTGATTAGCCATGAGATTGAATATCTCGGTCATTTGATCAAGAATGGTGAAGTTAGACCAAACCCAGAAAAGGTGCAAGCTGTCTCAAGGTACCCTGTACCTAAAAATATTAAACAAGTTATGAGTTTAATTGGCCTAACATCTTATTTCAGGAAATACATCAAAGATTATGCTAAGATTGCTAGACCATTAACAAATTTGTTAAGAAAGGATGTTCCATTTAAATTTGAAGATGAACAACAATGCGCTTTCAATTCATTGAAGGAAAAGCTGACCAGTGATCCAGTATTGAAAATCTACAACCCCAACTTACCAACGGAGTTACACACAGATGCATCCAGTCATGCTTTGGCTGCAATATTACTGCAATTGCATCCAGATGGAGAGCTGCATCCTGTGCATTACATGAGTCATAAGACGAGCGATGCTGAAAGTAAATACTCGAGCTACGAGCTGGAAGCACTTGCTGTTGTGGAAGCTGTCAGGAAGTTTAGACATTATTTATATGGAATCCCTTTTAAAATTGTTACAGATTGTAAAGCTTTTGAACAGACGTTAAAGAAGAAGGATTTGACACCAAAGGTGGCTAGATGGGCATTTATGCTAGACGAGTATGACTACGAGATTGAACACCGAGCTGGCAGTAGGATGCAACATGCAGATGCTCTCAGCAGAAACCCATTTGTTGCAGTGGTGAGCCTGCAAGAAGAGATAAGACTAGGACAGGAAACAGATGAAGAACTCAATGCCAGTAGACAGCTGATTTTGAAAGATGGTCAGTATCATGACTTCTGGATAGATAATGGTATTTTGTACAAAGGTGATGAGAAACGATTAGTAGTTCCGAAGATTATGGAGAAAGAAATAATAAAGAGAGTGCACCTAAACGGTCACTTTTCAATAAGAAAGATGAAAGAAGCCATAGGAAAAGATTACTACATAAGAAGCATGGATAACAGAATAGAGGAAGTAGTTTTGTTTAAGTTAAGGTATGGTGAATTTGGGAAGTTATGTCAGTTGCAGTAAGGGTGTATGAATGAGGTCTGATAGAGTATGCATATCTGGGGGCAGATATGGTAGCAGGATGGCCGAATGTAGGATGAGTATTTTAATGTAAGTCTATGATGAATGGAACGTAACGCATGAGAGAGAGAAGGAACGACAGTGAGAGGGAGAGAGTTGTAGATGGCGGATCAGCACTTGAAGGGAACGTTTTGTCATTTTTTGTATGGAGAGTAAAGACGAAGATTTAATAAATATAATTAAGAAGATATATATATAAACTGTTTTCTATCATTTTACTTGCCCCACAATCCCCATTCTACATATATAAATAAAATATCAACAGTTCCCATGAATCGTACTTTCTTACCTCCTTTACCGACCCATTCAAGCTATTATCGCTTATTGAATTCAGCTGTAACAGCCATTTAAGAAAATAGGTCACTATAGACCAATAGCCCCCTTCCCTCCCCTACCCTACCCAGCAGGTAGAGGGGAGGGGGGATGGCACAATCAGTGTCTTTGTCTTTGTTATTCACGATTCAACACGTAGTTAGCTTAAGTGGACGTTACTTATTAATTTTATAGGAGGGAAAATGGTTTAATTTCGGAAACGATTTGACGTTTTGTCCCTTTTAGGAGCTTCAGTGAATCATCATCTGCCTAGCCTGTTTTCTATATTCGGATCGGCTACCAGTCTGGTCTGGTTCCAGAGGAGCAATCCTCGTAAATTTAAGAACGTTCATAGTCTGATCTCAGTCTCAATCTGTCAAAACTAAGTACTCATAATTTCCCTACATTATTGACAAGTTTCTGACTTAAATGAAATAAAGGAAATAATAATAATACTTCTGGACACGGCTCGCATTGTCAGGAAGTTCCTCTCTCTGGAGCCCTGACCGCCGATACCGATGGGCTACTATTTTTTATATTTTTAAATGTTTTTTTTATCCTTTTGTTTATAAAATTAAAAAAAAATGTAATTTGTAAGTATTTAAATGAAATAAAGGAGATAATAATAATAAGCCTTTTTATTTCCAAGACATTAACAGCATAAAAAATTGATTAGCAAGTATTTTAAAGGTTATAAATGTCATGGCCCCTTTCGGGTATAGGCCTCCTCTAGTTACCTCCATGTTTTCCTGTCGTTAGCTATTTTCATCCAGTTACTTCCTGCCACTTTAATTATGTCGTCTATCCAGCGGGCTTTTGGTCTGCCCGTTAAATGATAAATGATTTTATTTTGTAAGTAGGTTTGTAAAACACTTTTACACGTCAATCATATTTTAAAAACTTTTGTCTTTTACCTCCATAGTATATACACTCGAGAGCAATGAATCCGGGTCACTTAAAGAATGTTAAAAATCTCGGAAACTAAAAATGATAGGTTAATGCAATAAATTGTATTTAATAGACAATGTAATACTCCTTAAATGAAAGTAAAAAAAATATGAGTCACCATACATTTTATTAACACAAAATTACATAAAGAAAAAAACTGCTGATCTCTCCTTAAAACAAAAATAGGAAACATGAAATTTTTGAACTTTATTACGATTTTCTTGAATTTTAATACTTCGTATTACCTCCTCGTGCTTCCATTACTGCGTTTATGCGGTTTGGCATGCTGTACACCAAGTTCCTTATACGATTTTGGGGAATATTCTCCCATTCCTCTGTGAGAGCAATTTTGAGCTCACGAAGCGTGATTGGGGGAGGGTTTCGTTGTTTTACGCATCTGCCTAGCTCGTCCCAAGCATGCTCGATCGGGTTGATATCCGGGCTGCGCGCTGGCCACTCCATACGAGTAATGTTCATCTCTTGAAGGTAGTCATTCACAATCCTACCTGTATGAGGTCGGGCATTGTCATGCATAAATATAGCATCCTCACCTAAATTGACCATAAATGGACCAACGTGATCATTGAGGATTTCTTCCACATATCTTATGCTAGTTAAAGAGCCGTTTTCTATGATCACCAGCTCTGTGCGACTTTCAGAAGAAATTCCGGCCCACACAAGTACAGACCCACCACCGTAGGCTACTTTTTCTTCGATGCATGCTTGCTTGAATCTTTCCCCTGGTCTTCGATACACTCTGTGTCTTCCATCGTGCTTGTAGAGCATAAATTTTGATTCGTCGGAGAACATAACTTTTGACCAATCTTCAATACTCCAATTTACGTGGCTCTGGGCATATCTTAGTCTTGAAATACGATGCCCACGCTCCAGTTTAGGGCCGTTTGCAGGTCTAAGGGGTTTTAAGTTAGATTCAGCAAGCCGACGTCTTACTGTCCATGCACTTGGGTTACTTCCTCCGAGGCGTCGAAACTGATTTGTGAGTTCAGTTCCTGTGAGAAAGCGATTTCGAAGCATGGTGTTCACCAAGTATCGGTCTTCTCGTGCTGTGGTACACCTGGTTCTGCCCGTTCCTGGTCTGCGTAGGTTAGAACCAGTTTCTTCGTAACGTCGGAGAACTCTTTGTACTGTTGACAGCGACACACCGACAGTCCTGGCTGTATCGCGCTGACTCCGGCCGGTTTCCAGCATTGTAAGTATTCTGGTGCATTCTTCAGGCGTAAACGACATAATTTTAGCTTGAATAATGAATATAGAGCACTATCAATATGGTTTATGTACCCACATAAATGACAGATTACAAACAAAAGCAAAACCAAATGCTGTAATTTCGTAGTTCCATCTTCGAAAGTGGCCCTTTTTCAAATTTGTTTTTTTTATGATATAACTTTACAATAACTAAGAAGTTTTAATACCTTCATTTAAGGAGTATTACATTGTCTATTAAATACAATTTATTGCATTAACCTAGCATTTTTAGTTTCCGAGATTTTTAGGATTCTTCAAGTGACCCGGATTCATTGCTCTCGAGTGTATATCTATCCTAATAATAAAGCTGAAGAGTTTGTTTGTTGGTTTGAACACGGTTTGAAATCTCTGGAACTACCAGTTGGATTCGAATAATTATTTTTGCATCTGATAGCCCAATTCTTGAGGAAGGTTTAAGATCACGCTTCGAACGTTAGGAGCCGCGCGAAATGAAAAAAAAATAAAAACAAACACACAACACCACCATCCTATCAGCGGGAGCGTTTTTCCTACGCCCGTCCTTCAGATGCACCTTGCAGGTCGCATCTTAAAAACCTTCTTCAGTCCCCTCCCCATTCCACCTACTTCTACTCCTACTCCTTCACAGTGCACGCGGTGCGATTGTGGAATTCACTACCGCCTGACATTAGGGACTGCCAAACTATTGCAGTTTTCAAAAGAAGAGTGAAAGAACACTATACGACGGCACGGTTGGCGCAGTGGTTAAGCGATTGACTGCTGCGCTGCGTGTCGCGGGTTCGATTCCCGCACGGAACAAATATTTGTATGACCTACAAGTATTTGTTCCGAGTCTGGGTGTTTTTCTATCTATAATATGTATGTATTTACAAAAAAAAATGTATATAAGTAGTTTATCAGCCACCTTGTTACCATAACACAAGCATTAGGTTGCTTAGCTTGGGACTAGATGGCGCTGTGTGAAATGTCCAGGGATATTATATTATATTATTACTATCTGTCCACTTCATCATAGTTGTGTATGTATTTATTTTATTTTAGAAGTATTTATGTATGTTTGTTTGTATGTATATATTCTCGTAATATTTGTTTAGTTTTTAAGTGAATTGTTTATTTTTGATTCTATGTATTATTTTTTGTCTCCTTTGCTCTATCACACGCTGTCTACATCTCTGTATCTATTGTCCTATCTCAGGTATGCTGGAAGAGATTTCTTATGAAATAAGCATCACCTCTGTACCTATTTTTTCTGTTCTGTTTTTCAATGTCTGTTTATATATGTGTGTAGGTACATAAATGGTTAAATAAATAAAGAACGCTACAAAAATGAAGTAAGTAGTTTTTTGTAAGCGATGCGATGCGACCACGTCGGGGGAATAAGAAATTTCACGCGAACGAAGTCGCTGGCAGAAGCTAGTATATAGCTAAATACTTATACAGAGGAGAGGTAGTGGAGCATCCCCTTACACGATTCAAAATGAAGTTAACAGGAAAAGTTTTACAACGGGTCCAGTTCTCGTAATGACGTAAAACGGTCCTACGCAAACAAAACTCTGAGGTCCGAACGTAAATTAGATAAAATGGAGAATTTATATTAGGAAGGTTTAACATTTTGTATTTACTTACCTATGTAGGTATCGAGGAAGGACAACTCCATATTTATGCTGTGGTAACACTAAGTGGTTTATTTATAAACGATTATTAAAGGTAGGTAAGTCACCTTAAGCAACGTTTATGAATAAGGGGATAATAGCATCTTCTTCGTCTTAGCGTGTCGATAGCAATCTAAATCGACTCGGCCCAGAATTCAGCTACTTGTTTGGTGCCATCACCAGCGTCCATCAGTTCCTGTAACGTGTAGCTGACAGGACACGCAGGACACAATATTAAGTGTCCCATCGTTTGTAGAACAGCACCACATTTACACTCCAAGGCGGGGTCGTCTAGGAATCTCCACCTGAACAGGTTTTGTAATTGTGTATCACGCTTTTAATCTCATGTCTGAATAATTTTGAAGGATATTGCTAATCCACTGCTTCATAATATATATGTCTGAAAAATTTGTCTGATCAACAATGTAAATAAAGCAATGAATGTTGTTGAACTGTCAAAATGAAAACCTTTGCTACTGTTAGAATGTTCGCCAACTACCCCACTGGGTTAAGACATAGGATAATTTTTGTCCCGGTTGTACGTTCTCGTATCCCGTGGGATATTTCTTTTGTTTCCGACCTCCATGTGGACAAAGCCGCGTGCAAAAACTAGTCTAATGTAATTAGGATAGAGCCAAACATTGAAGTTAATTAATAATCCGATCACATTTTGGTGTAATTGGTTTCAATTTTGATAATAGGTATTTCTATGTTCAACATTGTGTAACTAAAACTACATAAATCAGACTAATTCATGTTGGATAATATGTAGATTGGGTTCCGTAGATACAGTTAGTATTTATAACTTTGTGTTTATAACTAAAAACTAATTTTTTGACCTGCTAATGATGGTCACTTTTTAGGTTTCCGTACCGAAGGGGTGTGCGCGGTGTAGCGAGACCGTCTGAAAGGGTTACCGCTGCCCTGGAACATAAAGGGCTAAGGAAGGAACAGGGGTGGGTTTTAGTCAGTAAGAGTCTGACACTCCCTCCTGCTCCACCCAGAGCGGGAGGAGTCACTTGATGATTTCCCATCCTCACAAAAAAAAAAGGGGTGTGCCAACGGAACCTTATTACTAATCCTCCGCTGTCAGTCTGCCTGTCAGCGTGCTGTATCTCATGAACCATAATAGGTAGAGTTGACATTTTCACAGTGTGTATTTTTTTAATTAAATAAAAAAGTAATAAATTAAAGGGGGGTCTCTATACAAGAAATGAGTTTTTTTTCGGCATTTTCTTGCCGTTTTTTTAAATGAATGAGCCGCTAGAAACTTTGTGCGCCTCTAATGATGCACACTTTTTAAAATAATTGAGCGTCTTTGTAACCTTCTGGCTTTATCTCACAGTATTTCGCAGTAAATAAGCTAGGACATCCCGACCAAAAAAGTTGGGTTAGAACTGTGACCAACTGTGACTGCGCGGGAGAGTCTATTGAGCGAAGCGAGCGGTGCCCCGGCAGTTGTCGGCGAGCGCTACATCCAATTTGGTCGCAGTCGTGTTGGTTGGTAGTCAGTAAACCGTAAACGGACAGCATGATTGCAACAACTACTCTTTTGTCTATACAGGGTGGCAGGGACGCGCAACCTGTCACCATGGATACAGTACATGATTCTGAACCCCTATGCGTTGCAATTTTTAGTGGGTTATTTAAAAAAAAAATTGCTAGCCAATACATTTGACCGCGTAGACTTTTCTATAAAACAGCACATTTTTTTTTTTTGGTAATCGATGAGAAATTTTACCCCAGGACGGTCTACGATCCTGTACCGAATTTATGGTTTCAGTTTGCTCGTCGATGCCCCTGCCACCCTGTAAAACAGTGTTTCATATTGGTTATAAGTTCGACGTAGTTAACTAAAATATTAAAGGATAAAGTTGACATTCTACTGAAATATGTCAAAGACTTTCCGGGAGATACTAATACTTATATTACTTTGATGACTAAATAAATAACTGTCTTGCGGCTTCGAAAGTCGTAAACTTCCGCCCGTATTGTCTTGGAAGACTTCCCGGGAGTAACTAAATGGACCCATTTTTTTTTCGGAATTACTTCTCGCAGTTCAGCCTATGAAGTGGTCGTCTAGTTAACAGGTAAATGGTTTCAATACAAATTTGTCTTTAAATATTTGTTAGGTACTGGAAAAATTTCAATTAAGTGTAGTACAGTCACTGAAATAAGTTGTTTAGCAAAAGACAATGACCAAAAGTCGTACCAAAAAGTCTCATGCATCAAGATCAAAATAATAGTAATTATTTTTATAATTTCTTACGACATTACGCATCGGTAATTTTTGAACAAGGAATTAAATTTAAAGTGAAAAAGTGTTAATCTTGTTTTATTTCCTTGTTTTTCATGACGTTCCGTTTCAAATGACATGATTAATATAACCTTGAAATTTAAAAGGGCATGACCCTTTACGTCTTTCAAAAAACATGTTAAAAAAATTACACATTGGCGATTCTACATTAATTAAAAATAACTAGAATATTATTTTTATTTAAACGATTATCATTTTTAAAGCAATAATGGCCGTTCGTGTATGACATGTCAAACAAAATAACCTACCTAGCTTTTAGGTTATTTCGATTTTCTTGAAAATCTCCGTAACCCGGGTCTTGTTTACAAAAAGAACTTTTGTAAGTGTTAATAGGATACGTGTAGTCTATAAAAACAAAGTTTGACTTAGTTGCAGCGTGGTACGGGATTCCATACATTCATGAGCATTGTCCTTTACACCCTACGTCAATTTGCCGTGTAATATGAATAGAATTACTATTATTGTCGATTAGAGTTTTAATATACGGAAAATTTAAGGTGGTAGTAGATTGCTTAATTAGAAATTATCACTAGTTCTGTCAAAAAACGGTTTACGTTATGGACAGAGTATAATGGAAAAACTCAATAACACTTTATTTAGTCTATGGTACTACGTCAGACGCACGCAAGTCAAATAAAATATTTAAGGGAAAAGTTTCCATTGTCTTCCGATCTTAGACTTCGCGGAAGGAACGGATATATTATTTCGATGATATAATGGAGTCGGGCTTATTTAAGTTGTAAGTTCATAGAACTTTCGCCCGTAATGTCTTTGAAGACTTTCCTGGAGATAAACAAATAATTGTCTCGCTATTCTGTCTCTATAGGTACTCTTAAGTTGGTTATCTATTGGAGACAATTCAATTAAAGAGTAACAAGAACAACAGGTAACTATCGAGACCGGGTGCCTCACAAAGCACACTAAGCCGTTGTCCCTGCTGTCATTCGTAGATCTGTGACAGTCGTAACGGGTAGTCACGACGCCCAAAACTTCATTTCTCGTAATTTTAAGAACGTTTACAGTCTAATCTCAGTCTCAATCTGTCAAAAATACCTCTAAAATCCTTACATTTTTGACAAGTTTTTGACATTGAATGTCGCTAAGATGAGATTGCGACTAAATTTTGAACGTTTTTAATTATGGGAATTGGCCTTCTGTCTTACGAAGGAGTATCGCGTTACCCAGTAACTGGGTTGTAGAGGTCATGTATTATCGCGAGTGCACTCTTTCAAGTACCTTGGGCACGTTTTGACCACTAGGCTTAAGGATGACGATATTGAGAGAGAGCGGAGGGCGCTGTCGGCCAGAGCGAATATGATTGCCCGCAGGCTTAAGCGTGCTTCTACGAAGGTTAAAAAACACTTTTTAGAACCTTCTGCTCCTCATTTTACACCTGCGGCGTGTGGGTACATTTTACGCAGAGATCGTACAGTGCCCTTCGCGTGCAGTACAATAATGCCTTCAGGTTGTTGATTGGGCTGCCTCGCTTCTGTAGCGCATCACGGATGTTTGCGGGATTGCGTGTTGGTTGCTTTTATGCATTAATGCGTAAAAGATGTGCGTCCTTGTTGCGCAGGGTGCGAGCCAGTTCCAACAGCATCCTGGGAGTTATTGCGGACAGGCTGAACTGCTCTATTGTAAGTCGTTGCTCCAGTATCTCAGCTGGAATGCAGTGATTGTTTTGTTGTGTGTTTTTGTGTAATTGTTGTTGTAATTGTGTCACTAACATAGTTGTAAGTTTATTGTATTGTTACTAACGCTCTATGAGTCTCATGGTTACTCTCAATAAAGAATTTTATTATTATTATATAGGCAGTGGCTCCATGTAAAATACTGGTACTCAGTCGGTTAGACTGGAAGCCGACCCCAACATAGCTGGGAAGAGGCAGGAAGATTGATTGAGTAAGAATACTAGGCAGGTACGTAAGAATGTTTTGATTACATAAAGTTGTCTGTAGACTTTTACCTATTATGATGGGCATTTTGCCAGATAAGGGAACTTTCTGTTTCTATATAAGGTATTCCAATGAGAAAGTTAACACACAGGAAATTAGATTTGTACAAAATCAATAAAATTATGTTTATAAAAGAATATATGTGAAAATCTGAAAATAAGCACAGAAAATGTTACATAAAAGCCACAAGCAAATAGGGGGCGAGCTTATTGCCATTAACCGGACACATATCCAGACTCCGGCCTACATCCGAGAAATTCCAGATGGAAAAACTCATTGACAGTTTCCCCACCCAGATATCGAACGTAGGACCTCATGCTTAGCTGTAGCGCTTGCAACCACTAGATCAACAAGGCAATAACTATTCCTTCGAGGAATATAGAAAGTATATAATTATATATAGTAGTCTTTTTCAGCCCTAGTAACACGAATAACGATATCAAGTTCCTTGCTCCAAATCCAATAACATTGTATACTCCGCATTCTACAAAAATAGTCATAAAACGTTTTACTCCAACGGAACTCTAGAAATGATGCAATTTGTCGACCCATCCGAGCATTGAATGCAAAACATGGTTGTTAGACACTGCGGCAACATGCAAATATACTACGGACTTGTATTGTGTCACATGTTCCGAATTGAGTTTGACATTTATTCGGATTTGCGGATTTCTATTTCTACTTGAAGTACAAATGTTTATTACGGTATACCACTCCAACTCCCACTACTCCGTACCTTGGAAAGCCTGTTACACTGTTAGTCCCGGCTGTCATTCGTAATTCATTGACAGTCGTTAATGGTAGTCAGATGCCCAAAAAGTCTGACAACCAGTCTTACCAAGTGGTATCGTGGTATAACTGCGTTGTGAAGGTCAGATAGGCAGTCACCCCATTTAAAATATATTTATACTCAGCTGCATAGACGATGCCACGACGGCTGGAAAACGACCCCAACCTACTCATAGTTGGGAAAATGCTAAGCAGATACTAACTAGAAACACAGTTGTAAAGTCCGTCTAACTTCCCACCATCATCCCAGAAGTAAGGCAATTCTCAGAGAGTCATAGTAAAATGTTTCCGTTCAGCGAAACAGAGCAATTTGTGGGACTACCCGCGTTCAATGCTAAATTCCCGACTAGGGGGCAGCACGGTCGTTAGTTCCCGACTTTGCTTTGTGGATTCAGTATAACGGACTTTAAGTGGATTCTAGATAGTAAAATGTATTTATTTATTTATTTTTAAGTAGGAGAACCAACAGCTAAACCAAATTAATAACAATTGTATAAGCGACACAGAGCCAATTACAGATTCTAGCTGTAAGTTTTACTAAAAGTAATAAAATAAAATAAATAAATTTCGGGTGGGGTGCCACTTGAAGCGAGGTTATTCGATTAAACAGTTCATCCTTTTGATAACGAGAACGATTTTTAGACTTAAGTTCTGCCAGTCTATTCTGCAAAATATCACCGTGAAAACTTGAGTGAAATGACCTGGCAGTGTGATTCTGTAACCATCTCACCGTGAAATCTTAGGTGAAGTGAGCGTGGAGTGAACTGTCATTCCAACCAATTCTCGGGATTGACACTATTGACAGCTTACTTCAAACTCATTTCACCTAAATTTTCACGGTGAGATTTTTACAGGATAAACAGGCTGATGTTTTATGATGACGTAAAAGACGTGAATATTTGCACGATAGTGTCAGGAAAATAAAATTAATCAATGCTCGAAAAGTGTTTTTTTTTACCCCATTTTCGTCCTGTTTTCGTATTTAGCATGAGGCATAACACAAATATTTCTTGCATGGGATTTTGTGGCATAAAAAAGATGCAATTAAAGTAACCCTATAGGTGTTCACCAACTTTTAAATCAACTGATTAAATATTTAATCAGTTCTATATTTAAAGGGCGTTGAAGATCAGTGGCGCCCTGTCTATATTGTTTTTTTTTTTTTTCAAAATGGCGGCCACGCATGTATCCTGTATAAAATAAATCGATACCTGACATCAATGTAAACTGAAAACATTAAAAGACCAAACCCCGTAAAGTGTGATGTTTCCGTTCGAAGTTGTTTAAAAAAAAAAATGGATGTCACGTGATCAACTTTGAATATTTGACACTTTACGGGGTTTGTCTTAAAATGTTTTCATATGATCTTATAATGCTTTAATGGCGTGACAGTAGGTAGTGCCAGGCTGCTTATAAAAATCTTCAATGCCCTTTCATTAGGAAATTTGATATGAACCAACTGTTTAAATACCCAACCGGTAGTTTGAATGTTACCAACATTCAAACTACCGGTTATTATAACAGAGGCATCAGTTATTGCTGAAATAAACAGATCGTAATTAAAAGTCCTGTAACATACAGCCTTTGTTCCAAGTCAGACGACTCAAAAGCCCTTCAGATGACCGCTTCGATTAAGACAGCGATCTGATCTAACCATTCTAAGGCTTTGCGAACAAGAGAAACTAAGCAATAGTCGTTTTAGAAGGTGTAATTGATTCAATAACCACTAAAGCGTAGTTACACGAAAGCAATTGCAGTAACGGATCAATTAGTTGAACAGTTTGCGAACGAAGCTCAAAATCTGCCATCGCGAGAATTGCAACTGTAGAAGTTTCCCTTCGTACAGTGCAATCTAGTTAAGGTAGCTTAAGTTTAGGTTAATAAGAGTCTAAAGCAGACTGTTGTATATTAAAATTTTGACGTTATTTCAAGTTAAAAATATATCAACTTCATTTTAATGGTAATTAAGTTGATTTCAGAGTGACTAGCATTATTGAAAAAGTTATAAGAATGTTTGAAGTTGTAGCGTAAACTGAACTTTATTGTGTAGGAATTAAAGTTATTTTTTCATAAACTCATATTTGTTTACATTTTTGGCAAATGTGTCGCAATATTACCTTAGGTAAATCTACGGTTTCCTCATAACGCAGTGCAAGAAAGATAGATTATTTGTTTTATTTTTAGCTGTTAATGTCCCACTGTTGGGCAAAGGCTCTCTTTCCACCTCTCTGTTCAGAGCTGCCAAGAACCAATCTATCAAAGGAGTCCAGCTCCGGAAAGGAAGGAAGGAAGACAAAAGAAATCTTTATTTACATAAAATTTTTATTTTCATCTTTATTTTCTTTTTCTACATGTATTTATTCCGAGTCTGGGTGTTTTTCTATCTATTATATATATGTATTTACAAAAAAAAAATGTATATAAGTAGTTTATCAGCCATCTTATTACCATAACACAAGCATTAGGTTGCTTAGCTTGGGACTAGATGGCGCTATGTGAAATGTCCAGGGATATTATTATTATTATTATTTATTTATTTAATTAATAAATAAAGGAAGAAAGAAAAGTATTTTATTTGGGACACGCACAGGAAATCATCATCATCTGTCTAGCATTTTCTCAACAATGTTGGGGTCGGCTTCCAGTCTAACCGGATGCAGCTGAATACCAGTATTTTACATGGACTGCCTATGTGACCACAGGAAATACAAGTAGTAAAAAAAGGAGCTTTAAAACTAACAAAGTCACATTAAAACCAACCAAAATGATAAATTAACCAAAAAAACTTTTTTGCAAAAAAAACAACCGACTTCCAAAAACGACACTACAAAGTGACAAATAACTTTAATTTCGGAAGTCGGTGTCGTTGGGTTCGCATTTTCGTTGTTTGCCACCGATTTCCGAAATTAAAGTTATTTGTCACTTTGTAGTGTCATTTTTGGAAGTCGGTTGTTTTTTTTTTTGCAAAAAAGTTTTTATTTTTCACTTTTTGTTGTAATTTTTACTAGTAATTTTGGTTTAAAAACCAAAGTACTAAACCGTTTTTGATAAAATTTCTATGGGACCATTTGGGAAGTATACCCTTTTCAACAAAAAAAGACTTTTTCAAATCGGTTGGCAAGCGACGGAGTTATGCGCGAACAAACATAAAAAAAAAAAAAATACAAGCATCCGAATTGAGAACCTCCTCCTTTTTTAGAAGTCGGTTAAAAAAGACCTGAGCGAGGCCAAAAAGGCTCCTATCTCAGCATAATACTGCGATATTTAAAAAATAAATACCGCAGCGCTAGCATTCTGATAGGGCCCAATGTGATGCCACGTACACACCTACCGACATCTATTAACCCGACCATGGGATTAAAAATAAGAAAAAAATATATGCAACAAAAAGTGACAGTGACAGCTGTCAGCTGCAGTGACAGTTTGACTTTACGGTGTCAAAAAACGCTCTCTAGGAAAACACACCAACCTACTTTCATAAATAACGTTTCAGTGACGTCATTCACCAGTAAATTGCGGACGCTATGTGGCTGCCACCGCTCTTCTAAGAAATCGTAGCTTTAGCCGTAACTACGCACAATAATCTAATTATCGATACTCACGATACGTTCGTGAGAATCGGTAATTAGATAATTGTGCCTAAGCTTATTAAACCTTTTATCTTTGAACACAATATACGAGTAAGCCTCAGAATCCATTAAGATGATAATGAAAATGCTTTTATTTTCTAGATAATTTCTCTGTAACTTCACGGTTTTATACAATTCAAAGAAAAATCTGCGTTAAAGTAACGTTTCCATGAAAAATAAAGCAGTCAAGTGCAAGTCAGACTCGCACATAGAGAAGAGTCCAGTACCAGCTTTAATAAGATTTTCTCTAAACTCCAAAAAAAAAACCGGCCAAGTGCGAGTCGGACTCGCCCATGAAGGGTTCCGTTATGTTACGATTTATGACGTATTAAAAAAAAACTACTCACTAGATCTCGTTCAAACCAATTTTCGGTGGAAGTTTATATGGTAATGTACATCATATATTTTTTTTAGTTTTATCATTCTCTTATTTTAGAAGTTACAGGGGGGGGGACACACATTTTACCACTTTGGAAGTGTCTCTCGCGCAAACTATTCAGTTTAGAAAAAAGTGATATTAGAAACCTCAATATCATTTTTGAAGACCTATCCATAGATACCCCACACGTATGGGTTTGATGAAAAAAAAAATTTTGAGTTTCAGTTCTAAGTATGGGGACCCCCAAAATTTATTGTTTTTTTTCTATTTTTGTATGAAAATCTTAATGCGGTTCACAGAATACATCTACTTACCAAGTTTCAACAGTATAGCTCTTATAGTTTCGGAAAAAAGCGGCTGTGACATACGGACGGACAGACAGACAGACAGACAGACAGACAGACAGACAGACAGACAGACAGACATGACGAATCCATAAGGGTTCCGTTGCCATTTGGCTACGGAACCCTAACTAGTTTCTTGAATAAGAACCCAGTTTAATTTTATAATTTATATTTTATTTTTATTACTCGTTGTTAGAGCGGCTATAGCAGTCAGTACACGTGAACATTTCAACTGTCTATCTAATACGGTTCAAAAGTTACAGCCCTGTGACAGACGGACGGAAGAAGCCTTATTAATAAGGGCCCTTTGGCACCCTTCGGGTACGGAACCCTTAAAACTGCAGAGTAGCAAAAACGAAAAAGTTTAAATTTAACTTATTCCTCTTCCAACAATTTTCCGCCCAGTTACCAAAGTCCTCGAAACATTCAATAGTGAATTTCATTCAGTTTTATTTTATGCATAACTGAAAAAGCTGCATCAATTTGAACTGCACCGATTGGACGGAGACCTGAATATAAAGCGGGTTACTGCTGGTCGGTACAGTAACTTGTAAATGATTTTACTAACTTTGCTTTTGTTGTGGTCCCAGTGCTAACGAGCTGGAAGCCAGAGGAATAGGTGTGGGTGTTGTGTGAGCGAGAAGAATTAGGTCGTGTCATCGTGTGACTTACTTCTTGTTATGTTTGTGGATCAGTTTACAATACAATATCGAATATAGTTTCTTGCTCTTTCTTCTCCATAGGAACGGTGTGGTCTATCTCAACGGAGACTAGCCTTCGACGCGGGAGATATTATAGTGCACAAGTGTGTACGCAGACACTGGTGCACTCCCTCTTCCCTCACCGACCGACCTCCGAGCGACCGTGTTATTGAGCTTTTCATACGGATCTAATATGCTTAGAAATGATCAACTAGTTTCATATTTGTGACTGACCGACGACAATTCAAAAGTGTCTGTAATTGGTTTAATTGAAATAAATGCTTTGAGTTTGAATCTTAAAAAGCTTATAAAATACTAAAAGCGTGTATTTAGATCATTGTTTATCTTCTTAATTTGAAGAAATCTTAAAGCCCATTACATCATTTAGACAGTGCGTAATTGCGATTTTATGTTTTGGAGAATTAACTTTTGGGGAAATTCCTATTGAAAATTGCCAGTGGATTTTTTAGTATATCCCGCTCTATAACTAAAATACGCAATCGCCGCTACGCCAGTACGTCTACCTCGTCCCTTTTCGGCGTAACAGATAACTGTCAGCGTGTGTGTGTAGCGGAGCGCAGTTTGATTGACATAAGTTAATCAAACTGCGCTCCGCCGAAATTCAATAAGCCGCTCAATACTCTCTGGTCTAAAATCACACCGTGAAAACGTAGGTAAAATGGTTTTGAAGTGAGCTGTCAGTAGTGTCAATCCCTAGCATCAGATGGAATGACAGCTCACTTCAACATTGTTTTGTTGTTGTGTGGAACGGAGGGAATCTCATGGATTCCCTCCGTTCTGGCGAGAACGGAGAGTTATGAGGGACTCCTAAATGATTGGATCGTTGGTCTAGTGGTCGCTAAGTGGAGTAGCTAAGCATGAGGTTCTGGTTCAGGTATGCATACTTAAATATATAAATAAAATAAACTTATGTTAGATTAAAAAACAGTAACGAATATGTGAATATGTCGAAATAGTATGATATTGAGTAACATTGCACAAAAAAAAAAACAAAAAAAAACTGATAAGTTAATAAGTGAGACCTTCCCATGCAAACAAAGAGATTCCTAGAAACGAGTCAGAACAAAAACCTATTTTAAACGCTGCCTGCCACTATTTATTAATCCGTGCACATAGGACTTAAACATAATCTATATAGGTACACAATCTTTATAATAGATTTAAATTATAAATAATAAGTTAGTATAGATTTGTAAAATTACCGCACTGTCGCATTGGGTATATACACCTGTAATGATAGTTGTAAGGGAGATTTTAATAAATAAATAACATGACACAAACACGCATTGCTCAACTAAGATCACTGTGAAGTTATCACAGAACAGACCGGCCGCTGTCAGTGTAGCCACGCCCCACGCTCGGTCAGAAGTGTTGACCAAAGTAAGCTGGAGTTGATCGATACTTCCAGCGCTTCAAGCGCTGGTCGAAGCGAGCCAGCATTTAATTTGTTGCTAAGTGTCTCAACAAATTGTCGCTTGAAGCGAGTTGTGGTAAGTAAAGTGGACTTGAATTGAAATTGATTATTGATTGTGGGTTCTAAGTTTCTGGATAAATGGTGGATTGATTACTGTTTTATTTACGACAGTTATTGTTGTTAGTATTTTAGAACTCTTGGGTTAGAAATTGGAGAGAAAAACCCGGAAATAGGTCACGTTGGAGAAATATACTAGACCAGGCTACCCCCGCGGATGTAAAGCCGGTGATGATTGTTAATAGTACAGCTGTGGCACCCTGGCTTCGACTGAATATCGCCTAAGCATTTTTTTTACGATTTAATTAACTGACAAATAGGTAGACCAAGAGAGGTCAGTTCAAAACATAATTATAAAGAAATAAAGATTATAAGCATCCAAGTTGGGGGAAAATACGCGTCACATCCACGCAAAACGGTCTCCGCTCAGCATAATGCTAAGACATAGGGTCTTAGCATTCAACAGAGCCCCAGCGCTGATTTACATGTTGTAAATAATTTATTTATTAATAAAAACGCGGAGTAAAGTTATACCAAACTTAAATATGGAAAAATGTATGATCTGAAGTTAATATTGGTATTATTAAATAAAGAGGAATTTAACACATAAACCTTCTCCAAAAGACCCTTTATGTATTGATGAAAATGTTAGTAAAATCAGTAGTCAATTCAGAGCTAATTTCTTAATCGACAGATAATTTTGATTCGTGGAATAAAATTGACGTCTAACAGATTTTATATGGAAGAACTGTCAAAAAATTCAAAATGATTCCTCGGATAAAATTACCTGGCTTTGGAAAGGTCAGCCCTAAGTTGAATGTTTTAGTTCTCAGGTGACTTGCCTTGCTGATAGACCAATTATGTGTCTCGGCAAGTCGGCACAAGCTTGTTAAGAATAGGCAAAAACTTGTAACAAAAGATGAAGTACGATTAACGCTGCCGGTCACATAATAATTTTAAACATTTTCTTTTTGGACTCGCCTTTTCCCGTTACGCGGGGTCGGCTTTCCCAATCATGCGACGCCATTTATTTCGGTCTTGTGCGTCATCTTCCCATCACCCCCATGTCCTTTTGGACCTTCCTCAGTCATTAGGTTTGAGGTTTAATAATTTCAAACATATTCTTAAACTCTCTCCAAATTAGAACCAAAGTTCCAAATTGTATTCTTGAACACAATCAGAACTTCTCCAGCCAACCTAATTCGGATTTTATTATCTCTTCGAAATGTAAAGAATCCGGGCCAATGCTTCGCAAGGATTGTCCCGGTTAAACCGACTTATCTGAGCGGATATCCGGGTCCGGTGACCCGGGTAATAAGCGCAAAGTGCATTGGATTACCGACGGACCTATACTCTGGCGATAGTCCAAATCTGGGTGTTTTGGATCTGGAGGTAATATATTGATGGACGATGAAAAATGGGATGAAGTGAGGAAATTGATTTTGTTTTATTTATTTATTAAAATACACGAACAGCTTCTATGTATAATACATATGTATATACCTTAAGTCTATAGATCACAAAAGCCTCGGTCTTACACAGTCGCCAATTATAGGTTTACTAGCAATCTAAGTAATACGTGATCACCAGTGATAGGAATAGGTAGTGCCTATTTGCCTAAACTTCGAAGAACAGAGACAAGAAACGGAGACTTCCTTAGGACTAAATTTTTTCCGGGACACCTGTCCCGAAAAAAACACATAGAATATTGTTGTAACTTACAACAATATTCTATGTGTTTTATTTTTCCTTTAGAGCCCATAGAGGATAAGTTATTATTATGGAGTTATACATTATAAATGTTATGTCTAGTCGCAACTTTAGGTAAATATAGACGAATTACTTATTCCAAATAACATATTTTTTTAATGTATTTAAAAGTGTTGTCCCGAATTTCGGGACAGATGTCCCGGAAAAAAATTAGTCCTAAGGAAGTCTCCGTTTCTTGTCTCTGTTCTTCGAAGTTTAGGCAAATAGGCACTACCTATATCTGTCAAAAAACGGTTTACCAAATGGACAGGGTATAAACAATATAGATAGGAATGAGATCGTAATAGAAAGTATAGCTCTAAAACAATTTCGTTGCTGGGATTAAGGACGGCGAAAACAATATGAGAAATCCTTGACTTATGACAGTCAAGCAAGAGTGCTGATCAACGCTCTATCGGTCACAGCATGGGAAGAGGCCTTTCAACAAATCATAATACAAAACATCACGACTGTAATCCCCGAAGGGTTCGCCAGAGGCGTAGGTACCTAAAGTACACCCACGTTTCGTCAGTTCATTTAGATCCCGTGAAATAGGGTAACGCGGACAAACACAAATCCAGACTGCCGATCGAACCAGGAATCGAACCCAGGATCAGCAGTGGCGCTTGCGACCACTACACAAGTCAAAGGTCTAAAATGATATATGGATCACCATATCTAACTACTGATATCAATGAGTAGTACTTCCGCAAACAAGGTGTCAAAGAGCACTAGCCTTTTCCCAAATATGTTGGGGTCAGCTTCCAGTCTAACCGGATGAAGCTGAATACCAGTATTTTAGATGGACCGACTGCCTGTCTGACCTCCATGACGCAGTTACTGGGTAATACGGTACCCCTTGGTAAGGCTTTCGGACTTCTGACGACCCGTAACGACTATCAAAGATCCACGAATGACAGCCGGGACCAAGGGCTTAATGTACTTTCCGATGCACGGAGGGATCTTGGTATGTAAAGATGGTCACCCATCCACGGACAAACCGTGACAAGCGCAGCTTAACCTGACCGATCGACCCGTGCGGCTGTTATTACTTAGCCACAAGCCCCTTACAGAATAGTACCTACATTTGAATAATACTAAATAATACTATTAACCCGAATACCCGGTTTTCTCCTTACATTTGGTATTATTTATGCAGCCACCGAACGGCTTATACCCGCGTTTGTTTAGAGCACATCCGGATGTTCTAGAACTACGGAGTTCACCGGATATTAAGTTCCTAGTACGTTGAAAACAACATAGAGAACCGAAATAAGGGACTCCATACAAAAGGAATGGTTGCTATAGCTTGCCGTGATGTGCTTTTGTTTAGTTTATTTTTATGCTTGTTTTTGAAAGCACACGAGTCGACGGTTGCAGTTGCTTCTGTCGTCGATGCGTGTCGGTCGTTTGTGTGCATACTGAAGCTAAGGTTTCCCAGAAGGCAGCTCGCCGCCCGGTAAGGACCAGGCCCGGGTCGACGGCGCGTTGTGTTTCACGCGCGCCTCAAAGAGATGTCAGCACGAACTGACGGGGTCCGCTAGGGCCGATGCCGCCGGGGCTGCGGGCTGTTCGAAAGAGATACCGTGGCCCCTGGCACAGGCAACTGAAGGAACACGGGTGGGTTTTAGATGTGCATGTGGATTGAGTGATCTTTTTTTATTTCGTGACAAAATGTGATTGTACATTTAGTCAAAAATAGTCAAAACTCATAGCCCAAAGTAAAAAATTTGTCACTCTCAAGGGTCTTCAGTTATTGCCGAAAATGTGGATCACTCAATTCAGACATTTTGCAAAAACGGCTATGAGCGAAATCTCAACAAACACTTACTCTACTGACTAAATTTATATCTTAAAAATTTGTAAAGAATTAGTCACAACAGTTTTTAAGCCCATCAAGGCATTTAAAGCTTCTTCCAGGTATCTTTGGACAGTATCATTGGATCACTCAGTTCAGACACCATTTCGTCTGAGAGATCTTTGTAATAAGGTTTCAGATGACTTTTTCTATAGAAAAAACACGGGTGGGTTTTAGTCAGTAAAAGTCTGACACGCCCTTCCGCTCAGCCCAGAGCGGGAGAGGTCATTTGACGATCTCCCACCCAAAAAAAAAAAAAGGTTTGTGGCCACACTGACCACATAGCGTCTGAAAGGATGTTCACGTGACTCAATCATTTGATTCACTCTACTTTGAACGTTAATACATCGGAAAAGTGACACTGTACGGGGTTTGGTCTTATTGTGTCTGTTTGTATTGATGTCAGCTATCGATTTATATGTATAGGTGTCTATTTTTCTCTATGGCAATGGTGCCGATGTCGACAATTCTGCCAATGTCAGATGTGATATGAGAAAACGTGTGGAGAAAACAAAAAACAAAATGAGAAAAAAAAAAAAAAAAAACCGAATTTAATGTGAAACTTGTTGACGGGTGTGAGAAGGTACATTGAAAATAAAAAAATATGGTTAGTTATATTATTACATAAATGAATATAGATGATCAGGATCACACAAAAATCATCATAATTTGATGTCATTGACACGAATAAAAAACATCAAAGCCTGAAAGAGCTTTGGGGAAGAATGTGTTAGTAGGGATGGAAAGTTAGTTGGGACAGGGATCTTTAATTTAGGGAGATGACTATATAAGTCATGGGCTGGGTTATTATTGGAGCAGTTAAAGAAGATGTGCTCCAAAGTACCTTCATCCAGCCCACATTCGCAGAGCGATGTATCTCTGACCCGGATTTTGTGAAGGAATACCGGGGAACAACAATGGCCTATGCGGAGGCGGGAGATGGTAGAGATTACCTTCTTTGACGTTTTTTTATAAGGGTAAAACCAAGGCTTGGGAGTAACGTTAGGCTGTATTGCGTGATAAAAAGCACCTTTCTGCTTACTCGAATTTTGCCACTGTACTTGCCATGAGGTTAGCAAGCTCTTTTTTGGAAGGCTCAGCAAATCGTAGCCGGGACATTTAAAGTGTTTAAGATCAGCAGCTTGAGACGTAACAGCATCCTTAGCAAGAGCATCCACATATTCGTTTCCTCTTATGCCACAATGACTTGGAATCCAAACCAGGTGAACGGTTTTGTGATTCTTGGCACAAGAGAAAAGAGACTTTTTAATTTGGAGAACAATTGGACTGTGCAGTTTACTCTTGAAAGGATTCTGCTCCAAAGCTTGCAAGCAACTAAGTGAGTCCGTAAAGATGACACCAAAATCTATGCTATGGGCTTCTATAAATAGGCAAGCTTCTAATATGGCCACGCACTCACCCGTAAACACAGATGATTGCATAGGGCATTTGAACTTTAACACAATTTTGGAGTTTTGGTAGTATACCGCAGCACCAGTGCAACTTAAGTCTGATAATTTAGAGGCGTCCGTGAAAAATCTTTGAAAGTTGTACCATCGCTCACCAACCGCCGCATTGAAAATAGAGTCAGCCGAAGGAGAGTTTTTAGATATGCCAATATTGTAGAAAATATCAGGTTTAAAACATAAAATTTCATAATCAAAACTGTAAATGGGGAGTTTCGGAAACTGAATAACAGGGGAATCTAAATTTTGATAAAAACGGAAGGATTTTAAAAACAAAGGGACTTCTTTATGGTTCCAGTAATTGGAACTTTGACATGCAACATCCAAGTCATCCACTCTTTGAGCAAGAGGGTGGGAGGATTTGGTAATGACTCTGGCCCAAAATCTCGATGCGAGATACTGCCTTCTCAGTGCCAACGGTGGTTCTGCACACTCTACTTGCAATGCGTTAATTGGTGAGGACTTCATACAACCCGATATGATCCGTAGGCACTTAGCCTGAATTCTGTCTAACCTTGCCAAAGCACCTTTATTGCAGGGAATTAAAAGAAAAGATCCGTAGTCCAGAACACTCCGGATTAGGGCATCGTATACCAGTTTCATGGAATAGGGATGAGCGCCCCACCAGACACCGGCAAGTACTTTTAGTACGGGTATGGTTCTCTCACATCTATTAACTAAATAATTTAGATGGTGTAACCCACTCAATTTGGGATCTAAAAAAACGCCTAAAAATTTTACTTTTGAAGAGACTGGTACACAATGCCCTTGAATGCTTATTGAAATTTGTGGTATTAGCCTCCTGCGAGAAAACACAACTACAGTACTTTTTGGGGTAGACAAACTCAGACCGTGGGAATTTAACCATTGGTTCAGAGAGACCAGGGATACGCAGAGAGATGTAGCAGCGTCGCTAATTGAGCTATTGGTGGTATATAAAGCCAAGTCGTCAGCATACTGAAGAATTTGACAGTCGTTATTGAGGCATGAACCTATGTCTGCTGTATATAAATTGTACAGTAAAGGGCTAAGCACAGAACCTTGTGGTAGGCCCTTCCATGACATCCTGGCGTCAAATTCTTCCCCTGGGACTCTCAAAACCAAAGACCTAGACATGAGTAAACTACAGATGCACTGTACCATTCTTTCCGGTAAACTCAGCTGTTGCAATTTTTGCCTGAGAATGGGAAGAAGGACGTTATCATAAGCAGAGGAAATGTCCAAGAAGGCAGCGACTACAGATTCATTTTTAGAAAACGATGAGCGTATATCTGATACCAAAACTCCAACACTATCCATAGTACTGAGTCCCTTTCTAAAGCCAAATTGAGACTTAGGAAGTAAGTCTCTGGATTCTACTATAAATTCTAGTCGGTTCTTTATTAAGTGTTCAAAAATTTTGGCAAGGACTGATGACAAAGCGATTGGTCTGAAGCTGTTTGGGTCATCAGTGTGTTTACCAGGTTTCAAAATGGGTATGATAATTTGGGTTTTCCACTGATCGGGGACCCAGCCATTAGTGTAACAGAAATTTAAAATATCTAAAAAAAAATTTTTTGCTCTATGACCCGCGTGTGACATAAATGAATAGACAATACCGTCTATACCAGGGGCAGAGTCATGAACATGCTTTAAAACAGAGTTAAGCTCCTGCATAGAAAATGGCGCATCAAAAGGATCCTCAGAAAAAATGAGAGCCGGCTGATTATGTTCAGTTTCCGATGGTACATACGGAGGGGCCAATTTATCAAAGAACTGCTCAGCAGTCTCTCGAGGGATGGGAGAAGAAATTGAAGGGGAACATCCAGATCTAAACCGGTTGATCTTCTTCCAAACAACCGATAAAGGAGTGGATGGGGACAGAGAACCACAAAAGTTAGCCCAACCAGCGCGTTTCTTCCTTCGCAGCAATCTTCTAGATTTAGCAAGGGTCCTGTTAAACGTTATTAGATTATCGCTAATCATCTCGTCATTGTACATCCTTTCAGCATCATCCCTTTCCCTTATAGCTGATGTGCATTCCTGATCCCACCATGGTGGAGGAGGAATCTTCCCACGTGCTGAGTTTTTAACGGGAAAGCACGATTCTGCACTAGCTGTTATAGCCGAAATTAGATTATTATAACAGTTTGACACATGGAGGGGACCAAGCAAATCAAAATCACGTGAAACTAAATTTGGAAGTGAATCAATTTTGTCCTCCAATAATGAGGAATACTCTGCCCAACCAGGGTTAGACAAATTATACCTCAAGAGTGGAGGGCTCGACTTTTCTAGGTATGTTTTATCAACCAAGGTTATTACAATTGGATAGTGGTCGCTCCCATGTGACAAACTGGTACACTCCCAATGACACGACGCTGCGATATCCAGTGTACAAAATGTAAGGTCAACACAACTCTTATGCTGTCCAGGAAGAGACCTACGGGTTGGACAACCATTGTTTAAAATGCACAGGTTAAGGTCATCTAAGACTTCGACTAAGCCTTCCCCAAAAGAGTCGCAGCGTTCAGAACCCCACCTAAAGTGATGGCAGTTGAAGTCTCCCATAACAAGTATAGGACCGTCTATGTTTTCCAGGGTATGCTTTAAGATTGGAAGGAAACTTTGGTGAGGGTGAGCAATATAGACGGATAAGAGGGTTACACCCTCTACCCTACTAGCCACTATGCTAATATCATCGCCAATAGAAGGCAAGGATACCGCCGCAAGTTGAACACGATTGTTCACGCAGAGAGCCGACCCGCCATAGCCATCAGATCGGTCGCATCTGAGAATATTAAAGGAAGGTAAACGGAAGCTAAGACTCGGAACTAGCCAAGTCTCAGCGAGGGAACAAGCTAAAGGTTTGTATTTGTTCAGAAGGAATGTGAGCTCGTGTTTCTTATGCCACACGCTCCTCACATTCCATTGAAGAAACACAAATCGAGGCATTGTTAAGGGATGAAAGAGAGTTAATGAGTGACGTGGCAACGTTGGACGGTAATTGAGTTTTGCTGGATGAAGACATTAAAGTTAATAAGAGTTTACTAAGAAGTTCAATTATTGAAGACAAGTTTTCAGGAGGTTCTGTTAATTGACTGTTGAGAGCACAGCCATTAGGCTGAGAAGATTGAGGAGTGCTAGTGAGCTGCTGGTGAGCTGTTTTATTATAGGAGGGAGAAAGGGGAGCATGGGTCCTTGGCTTAAGAGACACAGTTTTGCGGTATGACTGGCTCTGTGATTTTGCAATGTCTGCATAGCTACGAGTAGAAATAGGAACGGTTTTACTTGCCTCGGAATATGAAATCACCTTCTCAGCCATAATAGTCTTAATAGTCTTCTGCCTGCTGTACTCCGGACAGGACCTGCTATTTGCAAAGTGACTTCCAGAGCACATCACGCAGAAAGCTTCGCTCTCAGCAATGCTGCAACCATCACCGGGGTGATCATTGCCGCACTTGCTACAACGGGGTTTGGAACGACAAAGGGATTCTACATGACCAAATCGGCAACACTTGCGGCATTGAATGGTGGGGTAGACATACTGTTCTACAGTAAGGGATGTATAAAAACAAAAAATTCTGTGTGGTAACACTTGGCCATCAAATGTGATGACACAAGTTTCTGTGGGCCTGTATTCAATTAAACCATCTTTGTTAGCTTTTCTGTTTATTCGCCTTACTTTAATAACTGGTCCGCAGCCTACTGGTACTTTTAAATAGGTTAGAATTTCCTCTTCTGAGAAGTCAGTAGGGATTCCACTTACAACACCCATACGGGTTATATTAAAGGATGGAATGACGGCTTCGTATAAATTTGTGCCTAGAATACAGTTAGAGATGAAAGCATTGGCATCCTGAGGGGATGAAAACTCCACAGATACGCGGTTTCTACCAACACGCTTCACTGTAACAATATTTGAGATGTTCTGGTTTGCCAAAAAACGGCCAAATGTAACTGGGTGTAAGGTAGTTCCAGAATTGGCTTGAGATTCCTGACGGGAAACATGGACGATGAAAGGACCTTTGTCTAATGCTGAGTACCGAACACGGCCAATATGAGATCTCGGTTGTTTGGTAGGGCGATTGGGAACATCCTCTTCATTACCAGGGCGTTTACGTATGTTAGTCTGGGAATTCTGGGATGGGAGGATTTGGGACTCCAGGTTACAGACAACATCTGCAGACTGGATTAATGGGTTGGGCGTGGGACTCGGGTTAGATGTAGAAAAGCCGGATAAGGGGGTTAGAGGGATATCATCAGGAGGGTCTGGGGGTTTGTTTTTATCCATGTTCATATTGGATAATCGTGGCCAATGTCGTTAAAAAAACAAACACAAAAAAACCTGATAGCAGGTAACAACGAGACAAACACAAACAATCACAATAACAAGTCACAATAAACACAATATCACAAAAAAAACGGCAAAGATTCGAACACACGTTTACCCAAAAGCACACTGTGGCGAGAATCTAAAATGTTTTTAACTAATCGTCCGCAACCATTCGTTCACTGTCCGCAACAATGTCTAAGATAAATCGTAAACGTCACTCAATAATTGTCACTATAGATAGCACAACATAAGTTATATTAAAGCACAAAAAGTTAATTTTTTTCACAGAGAAATTAAATTTCGCGCCACGACGCCACCATCGACCCAAATTCATGTATAGGTGTCATTAAATCAAAGTGGCGCGACAGTAGTTACGCCACAGATCTTCAAAGGACTTACTAGAATTGCCCTTCAGAAATCACAAGTCTATGCCTATTATGTTATGTATAGTCTATGGTCTGAAAACGTCCATAGAGAATGTTCGCTAATCTGTGCTAATTTCTTCTTTGAATGAGAACTTTTTAACCGACTTCTAAAATAGGAGGAGGTTCTCAATTCGGATGTTAGTATTTTTTTTTTTTTTTTTTTTTTTTAATGTTTGTTCGCGCATAACTCCGTCGCTTGCAAACCGATTTGAAAAATTATTTTTTTGTTGGAAAGGGTATACTTCCCAAATGGTCCCATAGAAATTTCATCAAAAACGGTTTAGTACTTTGGTTTTTAAACCAAAATTACTGGTAAAAATTACAACTAAAAAGTGAAAAATAAAAACTTTTTTGCAAAAAAAAAAAAAAACTACCGACTTCCAAAAACGACACTATAAAGTGAAAAATAACTTTAATTTCGGAAGTCGGTGGCAAACAACGAAAATGCGAACCCATCGACACCGACTTCCGAAATTAAAGTTATTTTTCACTTTGTAGTGTCGTTTTTGGAAGTCGGTTGTTTTTTTTTTGCAAAAAAGCTTTCTAGAAGTGACACTGTTGATTATTGCATAGGTACAATTAAAATACATTCAGTTGACTTTTATAATTTTCCATACCATTAATTTCACTCACAATAAAATACCTGTATAATTTACATTGAATTGAAATTAAATGTGCCGTAAACATATTGAGTTTGTTGAAAATACACTGGAGATAACATTATGTGATTTACGAATGTGGTCACACACATGCCAAGAGCACAATGACCTGATAATTTCGTTCATGTGCTTTTTATAATAAAATTATGTATGAAATTGCCGTTTTATTGTAATAGGTACTTCGTATTGACATAGAACCTTCATCGTTTGAGATTTTTGACTGAAACTTTTTTCACATGGTACCTATGAAGTTCTTCTTTTAAAAAAATGTGCAACATTCGATTATCGACTTTCAGTTGTTTTTTTTATTCAGCAAGACAAGAAAGATGGATACTTCGAAAATTCGAGTTATTTTTTAATACGAGTTCCAACGCGGAACTACCGCGATAGAAACAGCTCGCAATATCAATGTTGCGTTTGGAGAGGAGACTGCTAATGAACGCACCGTGCGATTTTCCAAGGTAGCCCGCGAAATTCAAATTTTCTTACGTTTTTTGCAATTTGCTGGTCAGTACTAAGTTGTACGTTGATTAAAATATGATTCGCGGCCGTAACAAATATGTATTTACAGAATTATAATCATTAAAGTCATCAACAGAACTCTCTAAGATCAAGTAATCCTACTGAATGACAATTTCATGAAATCTTGACATTTTAGGATTACGCTAACTTAACAAGTTGTATTACTGATTCTAATGATTATAATTTTGTAAATACATATATGTTACGACCGCGAATCATATTTTAATGCCTATCTGACCTTTACAACCCAGATACTGGGTTCTCAGACTTTCGGGTTTCTGACGACCCGTAACGACTGTCAAAGATTGAAGAATGACAGCCGAGGCTAACGGCTTTACATGCTTTCCGAGGCACGGAGGGGTGTTGATATGTAAATATGCAGGTCACCCATCCACGGACCAACCGCGGCAAGCATAGCTTAACCTGATCGATTGAACCGTACGGCTGTTATTACTTAGCCACAAGCCCTCGCTTTTTTTTTTTAATGATAATATTGCTGCAGATGGAGGCCTGACAGATATGTATGCAGGAAGAAAACATGTTGAGGGGCAATTCTCGTATTTTAAGAACGTTCACAGTCGGATCTCAGTCTCAATCTGTCAAAAATACCTCTAATCCCTACATTTTTGACAAATTTTAGACATTGATTGTCGCTGAGATGAGATTGCGACTAGATTTTGAACGCTTTTAACTACGGGAATTGGGCTTCTGATCTCAGTCTTAATCTGTCAAAAAAACCTCTAGTTTCCCTACATTTTTGTCAAGTTTTTGACATTGATTGTCGCTAAGATGAGAATGCGACTAGATTTTCAACATTTTTAACTACGGCAATTGGCCTTCTTGATCTCTCACGACTCGAGATAAATTAAAATCGGGGAAGGAAAATGTCGTGCCTTTTAACCCTGATGGAAAGGGTCGAATAGTTTCCGGAAAGGAAAATGTAACCAGCTCTCCATTACAAAGTATTTATGTACGTTAAGAAGTATTTATGTATGTTTATTTGTATGTATGTTAGTATATTCTCGTAATTTTTGTTTAGTTTTTAAGTGAATTGTTTTTTTGATTCTATGTATTATTTTTTGTCTCCTTTGCTCTATCACACGCTGTCTACATCTCTGTATCTATTGTCCTATCTCAGGTATGCTGGAAGAGATTTCTTATGAAATAAGCATCACCTCTGTACCTATTTTTTCTGTTTCTGTTTTTCAATGTCTGTTTATATATGTGTGTACATAAATGGTAAAATAAATAAAGATGGATTACGGCAGAAATGGCAATTGCTGAATTTTGTGATCATGGAGTCCTATATTCAAGACGTGAAGGTACGACTTGATATAAGATTACTTTCTCATTTCCGATACTAGAGTATTGATTTTTTTTTTCAATACCAGGTTACAACAACGTGGATTGGTGGATTACGTTAAGTCTTTCATGTTTCAAATTGATGTTATTTCATGTTAAACAAATATCAACTTTATTTTAATAGCAATTACGTTGATTTCAGAGTGACCAGCACTATTCAAGTTATAAACACGTTTGAAGTTGTATCGTAAACTGAACTTTATTGTGCAGGAATTAAAGTTGTTTTCCATACTCTCATTTTTGTTTCCATTTTATGGCAAATACATCGCGAATGCAGCTTATATTGCAGCATTCAACCGGTTAAAGGTACAGGTATAGAACCCCCCCCCCCCCCTCTTGGACTAGGCTCTTCACTCTCACTTCGACTCATCATCTGCCTAACCTTTTCCCAACTATGTTGGGGTCGGCTTCCAGTCTAACCGGATGCAGCTGATGAGCTGAGTGCCAGTATATTACATGGAGCGTAGTATTAAATACTAGCTGCGCCCCGCGGTTTCACCCGCATAAGTTTCGATCCCGTAAAAATATCGGGATAAAAAGTATCCTATGTGTTAATCCTGGTTATAAACTATTTGTATACCAAATTTCAACCAAATCTGTTCAGTAGTTTTGGCGTGAAAGAGTAACAAACATCCATCCATCCATACAAACTTTCGCGTTTATAATATTAGTAGGATTTTACTCTCACTTCGACTTTTCAATAAAAACAAATTAGCTTTCAAACTTAAAACAAAGTCCAAATCCTTATTCCTTAATATTATGTCTAAATAAACGGCGCTAACCATTTTGTTCAGACTTTACTGTAATAGGGCTGACCCCAAGCCCCCAGGAGTGTCGTCAGACGTTTAAGGGATTATATTGAGAGTTTTACAGTTTAATGCTTACAACTTCACCAACTTCACCTACTCGTTTGACCAGGAATCAGCCATTTCGAGTGATCCATTCTAAAATTTAAAAGTGGTAGCGCCACTTCTTCTTCCCAGCTGAAGCACTAGAAAGTGGTGAAGAGTGGGGGTTTTGAGGATTGTCTTATGTAATTTTTTTTTTCAGCCCTTTCTGTCCCTCTGCTGGACAAAGACCTCCCCTCCCTCCTCCCACTTATCCCTATCCAGTGCTGCTAAACGCCAATCCTTGTGGAAAGAGTCGAGCTCCTCCCGCCATCTCATTCTGGGCCTGCCGCGTTGTCGTTTGCTGCTGTTTGGGACCCATTGTGTGGTTACTTTAGCCCATAGCTCCTCCGGCATGCGACAGGTGTGACCAGGCCAGTTCCATTTTAGCTTGGCAGCCGTGTGACCTACATCGGCAATTTAGACGTAATGTAATTCATACGTTCAAGAAGTGCTGATTAGAGAATCGGCAGTTTTCGAAAAGTCATTTATTCAAACTAGGCTAAGTTTAGTTTGAATAAATGACTTTTGATTTTAATCTACTATATAAAAATAAGTCGGGTTTTCCTTCCTGACGCTATAACTCCAGAACGCACGAACCGATTTCCACGGTTTTGCATTCGTTGGAAAGGTCTTGGGCTCCGTGAGGTTTATAGCAAAGAAAATTCAGGAAAAATTTCAACAGTAAAGCGTGAAAATCATAGTGTAGGAGTAGGTTAGGAATAGGGTAGGAGTAGGGTAGGAGTAGGTTAGGAGTTGTGTAGGAGTAGGGTAGAAGTAGGGTAGGAGTAGGGTAGGAGTAGGTTAGGAGTAGGGTAGAATTAGGGTAGGAGTAGGGTAGGAGTAGTGTAGGAGTAGGGTAGGAGTAGTGTAGGAGTAGGTTAGGAGTAGGGTAGGAGTAGGGTAGGAGGTAGGACACTACGCGATCGAAGTAGCGCCGGGCAGCTAGAAATAATTTATATGGCAAAACAACGTTTGCCGGGGTCAGCTAGTTTACAATAAGAATATTTATGGTAGGTATCACTGTCTGTCTGTACGTCAATCACTATACAGGTCTACATACGGATGTAGTTTCCAAGACCAGACAGTCTTAGGTCTCCCTTCATCATCATCGTCATCATTTCAGCCCAAAGACGTTCACTGCTGGACATAGGCCTCCCCCAAGCACCTCCACTTCGACCGGTTCTGTTCTTCCCGCATCCAGCGGGTTCCTGCGGCCTTTACAAGGTCGGTCCACCTTGTGGGAGGCCTTCCAACGCTACGTCTTCCGGTACGCGGTCGCCACATCAGAACCTTTCGGCCCCATCGGCTATGCCCAGGAGCCTTATTAGAAGTCTTAAAATTAGCCAAAGGGCAATGGAGAGGGCCATGCTTGGAGTTTCCCTGCGTGATCGAATCAGAAATGAAGAGATCCGCAGGAGAACCAAGGTACGGTTACCTGTGTGTGTAGTTTGGGAATTCTTCGGGCTATGTCGGTACATAGCCCGAAGAATTCCCAAACTTAAGTGGCAGTGGGCAGGGCACATTGCTCGCAGAACAGAGGGGCAATTCTCGTAATTTTAAGAACGTTCACAGTCTGATCTCAGTCTCAATCTGTCAAAAATACATCAAATTTCTTTACATTTTGACCAGTTTTTGACATTTGTTTGTCGCTGAGATGAGACGGCGACTAGATTTTGTACGTTTTAAATTACAAGAATTGCCCTTCTGGTCTTTCAGCGACGCTTAAACGTCAGAAAATACATGGTTCAGCAGACGCTAATTATTACTTAACTATAAGCAACGTGTATTAATTCCTATCTATTATATATCTATTTCTATGCTGCACAGTTGGTTTTGCTTTAAACGTTATAAATATAAATAGAATTCTAGTCAACTCTAATATTCAGTGGTTAATATTAAAACACAATAAACTATGTGAATAGAACGCAATTGCTACAACGACTGGGATTTTAGTCGGCCAAATTGGATTTCCACAGAATTCTATTCAATAAACTATAATTCTGCTAAACTAGATGAACTAGCATAATCAGCCTATAATGTTCCCACTACTGGGACACAGGCCTCCTCTCGGTGTCTCCTCGCGGGTCCAGTGAGGGTTGGTAGATGTCACATGTCATTGTCACTCTACTCTCAAAACGGTGAAGAAAAACATCGTAAGGAAACCGACATATCCTAGAACAAAAAATTCGAAGACATGTGACATCTACCAACCCGCACTGGGCCAGTGTGTGGCCACTCCTTCTCACTGTGGGAAGGCTTGTGTCTGGAGTGGGAACATTATAGGCTGCATACATGTTCTTGAGGTGGATGCTCCAAGGTAACTCACGAAATTCAAATTTATCTTACATTTTTTGCAATTTGCTGGTCAGTACTAAGTTGCACGTTGATTAAAATATGATTCGCGGCCGTAACAAATGTATTTACAGAATTATAATCATTAGAATCAGTAATACAACTTGTTAGCATAATCCTAAAATGTCAAGATTTCATGAAATAGTCATTCAGTAGGATTACTTGATTTTAAAGAGTTGTGTTGATGACTTTAATAATTATAATTCTGTAAATACATAAAGGGTGATTTTTTTGCTGGTATCTTTTTGGCAACACTGTTTTTGACAGATCACGCGTGAATCGTGTCTTGTGTCATTGTCAAACTTGTTCAGTTTGGTCTATAATTTAACCATGAATCGACTTACGAACGAACAACGCTTGCAAATTATTGAATTTTACTATCAAAATGCATGCTCGGTTAAGAGAGTGCATCGCGCAGTTCTTCCAATTTATGGGCAGTTTGGTCGGCCTACTGAGGCAGCTATTCGGAAGCTTGTGACTAAATTTCGAACCCAGTTTACATTATTGGACATTAAACCACGAACACGCATACGTAGAGTGAGGACCGAAGATAATATTGCGGCTGTATCCGCCAGTGTTAGTGATGACCGTGAAATGTCGATTCGCCGCCGTTCGCAGCAATTGGGCCTCTGTTACTCCACTACGTGGAAAATTTTGCGAAAGGATTTGGGTGTAAAACCTTACAAGATACAGCTGGTGCAAGAATTGAAGTCACACGACCTCCCACAACGTCTAACATTTGGTGAATGGGCATTGGCAAAGTTGGAGGAAGATCCACTTTTTTATCGAAAAATTGTGTTCAGCGACGAAGCTCATTTCTGGTTGAATGGATATGTCAATAAGCATAATTGCCGCATCTGGAGTGAAGACCAGCCAGAAGCATTGCAAGAGCTACCACTGCATCCGGAAAAATGTACTGTTTGGTGTGGATTATGGGCCGGTGGCATCATCGGGCCGTACTTTTTCAAAGACGACAATGGCCGAAACGTTACTGTGAATGGCGAGCGCTACCGTGTGATGATTGGCGATTTTTTTTGCCCAAAATGGAAGAATTGGACATGCCTGACATGTGGTTTCAACAAGACGGTGCCACATGCCACACGGCACGCGAAACAATGGCCCAATTGAGAGCCGCCTTCGGTGAACAGCTTATCTCACGTTTTGGGCCCGTCAATTGGCCGCCTAGATCGTGTGATCTAACGCCTTTGGACTATTTCTTGTGGGGCCATGTTAAGGCTCATGTCTACAGGGATAAACCAGCAACGATTGACGCACTGGGAGCCAATATTGAAGCATTTATTCGTGATATACCGGCTGATATGTTGGAGAGAGTGTGCCGAAATTGGGCCTTGCGAATGGGCCATCTAAACCGGAGCCTCGGCCAGCATTTGCATGAAATCATCTTCAAACATTAAATTATATTGATCGTTCTATCGATTCCAATAAAGATTTCATCAAATTTTTCAAAATTTTTGTGTTTTTTTTTTAAATCAAATCCTATACCTCTTAAAAAATCACCCGTTATTTGTTACGGCCGCGAATCATGTTTTAATCAACGTACAACTTAGTAATAACCAGCAAATTTCAAAAAAGGTAAGAAAATTTGAATTTCGCGGGCTACCTTGGAGCATCCACCTTAAGAAAGGTCGGGTGTGTAGTAGGTAATCGCAACCAGCGTACGTGTAAACGAGGTAAAATGAGTATTTTAGGATCGAAGCAGGTGACGTTCTGTAGTCCCTGTCTACCCCCATGGGAAGAAGACGAGACCCCAATACAATTTTTCGATTTAAAAAATTAGAACAAAAATTGAGACACGTCCAAAGAATCCCGCCAATTCCGGTTTACAGACGTTATTCCGAGTGCCTTATTCCGGCGGCCGACACGCCCGAACGGATGCCGGAATTGGAACGCGGGGGGACCAGTCGGCTGGCAAACGAATCGGTCAGTGAATAAAATCCTATTTCCCTGAGTTTTATCGCTTCGTTCAGAATCAGGTAGCATAGCAGAAGTTTAACGTGGCTGTTTGTTTTAGCTGGAGTGGCGCGTTTTAGTTCGCTTGAGCTAGTTTGATGAATATTACTAGTTTTGTTGACTTTGGTTACCTGCGGGGTAATTCTCGTAATTTTAAGAACGTTCACAGTCTGATCTCAGTCTCAATCTGTCAAAAATACGTCTAATTTCCCTACATTTTGACAAGTTTTTGACATTTGTTTGTCGCCGAGATGAGACTGCGACTAGATTTTGAACGTTTTAAATTACGGGAATACGGGGCCTGATGTTATCTACGTTTCGTTTGTGTTTTTGTTTGCAGCTCAAAGTCAAACTCAAACCGTCTTATTGCAAAACTAAATCTACATTTAGTTCTAGCCTAAACATTTGAGCCAGTATATATATTTTGAACTTTTATGTCGATGTAACCCGCTTGTCGACTATGTATGTCAACAACGAATTCTCTCCTATTTCGGCCACATAGTAGCAGAGGCGATGAAAGTTTCAAGCGATCGCGCGGTCGTTCATCAACACTATGGACCGACCAGGTGATCATCGTCCTCTAAATTCTGGACGTGGTAAGGAATGCGCTGGACAGAAACCGGTGGAGGCGAATCATCCGCTCCAGATGCAACTCCGTAGCTGACCACGATCCTCAGACATGACCGACTACAGAGAGAGACCGATTTAAGCAAAGTTCTAAATACTTAAATGACAACTTAGCACCGACCTAAACTGTCATTTTTGTATAAAGAACTATTTATAACAGTTGGGTAATTAATTCAATAACTGGCTACCGAGCCAGTTGTTGAATTGGTTGATTTAAACCTTATCTAAAGAAAAACCGTGTTTTGTAATAAGGGGGAAAGCATTTATTTCAATCTTTGTTTTTTTTTGTGCCGATGGTACTCTTCCTCGTTTATTTATTTACTAGCAGCGCCCCGCGGTTTCACCCGCATAAGTTTCGACCCCGTGAGAATATCGGGATAAAAAGTATCCTATATGTTTATGCTGGTTATAAGCCATCTGTGTGCCAAATTTTATCCAAATCCGTTCAGTAGTTTTTGCGTGAAAGAGTAACAAACATCCATCCATCCATCCATACGAACTTTCACGTTTATATCAAATCAAATCAAATCAAATCAATTACAAAATCCAGAAATATAAATACGATAAGAGTCCCGATTTCCATGCATATTTTGCAAAATCAAGAATTTAGCACAGTCTGCAAAGCATACAACATATTCTTCACAATAAAATAAAAAAACTGCATACCTTAGTGAGAACAAAGCTATTTAGGCTTAGGTACAAATTGTCAAGGAAAACAAAATCAAGAAGTTCAAAAGTACCCGTATTTTGAAAAATATAAAAAGCACAGAGAGCAAAGCTGTAGTCGCACTGTTAAAATAAGTTGGACTACTGTCAGTTTTCATATTTCATACTGAAAATCGGGCGGACACTGAATTTTTATGGAATCCAATCGATTCGTTTTCAGAATCGCTCGCGTTTCAATCACGAATATTATGTTGTTACTCAAACGTCTGGTAATAAAGACTCCCTGTGATTCGATTCGAGATTATACTTCACTAATAATTGCTTTTTTTGAAAGCAGTGGTGGCCATCGGCAGAAAAAACAACTGTCATTTCGTATAGTATATTTAGTCCAGCGTACTTGTATAATATAGGTCAGTGGTTCGTACCCAGACAGGCGCTTTACTTTGTGTAAATAATTTCATCACCACTGCTATCAAAATGGTGAAGGAAAACATCGCGAGGAAACCGGCATGTCCTAGAACCAAATATTCAAAGACATGTGATGTGACATATACCAACCCGCACTGGGCCCACGTGGTAGATTACAGCCCACTCCTTCTCGAAGAGAGGCCTGTGTCCCAGCAGTGGGAACATTATAGACTAATTAAGCTTATGCTAAAATTCTTTTTTTACGAGTTTCGAGATGAATAAGTCATGGTTTGACTGTGAGACAGTCTTGTCCTAAAACATACAAAAAATACATAAGTAGTGATTCCGTTTTATTTTCCTTGAGATACGGTACCCTAAAAAGAATAAAGTTCACATTTGACTAACGTTCAAATAAAACATTCTAACATAAGAATAAGAATATTGTATTTTTTAGAACTGAACTATTGTATGTATAGATAACTAACTACATATTTACACTAGGTACTAAATTAAATGACTATAACTAACTCAATCCATATGCCCAGCTTTTTCCCAACTATGTTGGGGTCGGCTTCCAGTCTAACTGGATGCAGCTGAATACCAGTATTTTACCTATCTGACCTCCCAACCTAGTTATTGGGTAATACGATACCCCTTGGCAAGACTGGTTGTCGGACTTTCGGGTTTCTGACGACCCGTAACGACTGTCAAATATCCATGAATGACAGCTGGGACCAACGGCTTAACGTGCTTTCCGAGACACGGAGGGGTCTTGGTATGTAAAAATGGTCACCCATCCACAGACCAACCGCAGCAAGCGTAGCTTAACCTATTAAGCTTAAGCTATTATTTCTTAGCCACAAGCCCTCTACCAACTTGAGTAGGTAATGGTTAGAAAAAACACGAATATCATTTAGGTAAAAGTGTCTCCGTGTTTATCTAAACGGAAACTTATCATAACTAAACCACCATATTTTAATTAAATATTGCAGCAATGTAGCTTAGGTGATGACTATTAGACATAGCAAGGAATAAAATGAGCTGCGTGGATCCCAAATCATATGGGATACCGTTTTCCCAAATTATTTGGGGTCGGGGCAGCATGTCTTTTTCGGAAGGATGAAACATGCTTAGCTCCGGGCAATAAAATAATGTTCGGGAAATGATCAAACCCCTCTGCCCGGCCACTGCTGCTAGTATGTAGGTATATCTAATATCGTCAATACTTCCACAAAACCCCATAAAAATGTCTTCATAATATCATTTTATTTATTTATTTTACCATTTATGTACACACAAATATAAACAGACTGTCTTTGGCTTTTGTGACTTTTACTGCTTATTGTAAAACTGCTTTTCAAGAAATTTGAGGCAATAGATATATGAGGTGGGTACCTCAGAGGGGCCTCTAGAATGGTTTCACAGCTACTTAACATCGCGGTATCAATATTGTAAAATAGGCAGGCACCAAAGCAGGTTGCTTCCTATCACGTTTGAAGTTCCGCAGGGCAGTACCCTTGGCCCAACGTTGTTTACGCTGTACATTAATGACGTAGTAAACCTCCCTCTTAGAAACGCTAAAGTGATCTACGCTGACGACACAGCCATCGTGTTCCACGACGCGTCATGGGACCGAGTTTATCGAATGGCGGAACAAGGCCTCTCTCAGATAGCGCAATCCTTAGACGCTAACATACTGACACTTAACGTTAGTAAAAGTAAATTCATTTCTTTCTCCAAAACTAGTTCCTCCAGTGCCTCTCAAACTATGACCTTAAAAATACATACCTGTCCACAGAAACACATTATTCCCTCACAACTGCCACACCACTCCTGCGCATGTAAAGTCCTTGAACGAACTGACACGATCAAATACCTCGGTATAACTTTAGATAACAATTTAACTTATAAAGCCCACATTTTTGCCCTTTCCTCCAGAGTGCAAAAACTAATACACGTCTTGAAAAAACTCAGGGACTGCACCCCTATCGATATTCTGCGAATGGTCTACTTTGCACGCTGCCAGTCAATCATAATGTACTGTATTTGCATTCGGGGAAGCGGTAGGTAAGAGCACATTTAGATTCCCTACAGACCTTGTATACCACGAGTTTCAAGTCCTCAGGGTAAGACAAATATTTGTACTCCAAGCAACGCTTAAATATCATGCAACAATAAAAAATCGGCCTGATTACAGGGACATAATAAACAAACGTGTATTCAGAGTATCTTTACCAAATGCCAAATCTGAACTAGCTAGACGCTGTACCTATTTTTCCCATCCCAACACGTACAATAAAGTTAACAAAATCTGCGACCTAAAAGACATCTCAACCACCACCTGTAAAAAAATCCCAACTACAGCTCATAAAGCTGAATGGACATAACTTTTATGACATTAAAGATTTCCTTAACATGTAAATATAAAATATGTTCTACAGGTATTATTAATTTGTTATATATTATATTATATTATTAATATAAAAAAAATAGTGATCCACCGATGTCGTTAGCAGGGTCCAAGCTACCGGTGGTTAGGGCTCCAGAGACAGGAACCTCCTCACAATGCGAGCCGTTATCGAGGAGTACTACCTTTTGAATCAGGCCCGCCTATTATTATTATTGTTATTACCTACTCCAAACTGTATTTTGATAGGTCTTGGTTCAATTTATGTTAATGTTCACTAACTTTACACCAAGCCAACATTGTGCTTTTCAGTACCCTGGCAGGTTTTATGTCCATAAGGTGTGGATTTACACTAGATCGTTTGTTGTGCTTGTGGGTAATGGGGGAATTACACTATTCCCTGTCTAATATTTTAACCGTTTTTTGACAGCTGTCTTAGAACGTACAGACGCCAGCAGGTCAAGCTACCCGAAACTGTCAAATTTTCCCAATCAACCTTTAACCTTAATGCTGTGGCGATAAATTTGAAAATCTATTAAAGAAATCTGACAGATTGTAGTAGCTTGATGTGCTGGCGTCTGTACATATTCCAGGTTACGTAAAAGTTAACTTTAAAATGCGTAATAAAATAAATATATAAACTGCCTTATCTTATTGAATTATCTTATTTATAACTTCTTACAGACGTTGTAATACCATACGTGTATCAATCAATGTATTGTGTGTTGCTGCAATCACTAGTTCCATCTGTCATAAAACGGTTTACCGAATGGACAGGGTAGTCGATTGTTGCCGTGCGGCTGGTCACTTACCAAATCGCCCCAGAAGCCGAATCACCACCTCATTTACACAGGTCGATATAAAATCGCAGGTGACTAGATCATTTTGGATTAAAATGTCCTTCATGAGGGCGGCGAGCGCCTGTGACTGAACATTTTTACGGCCGATTTTAGTCACTCGCCGCATGCGACCTGTCGCCGCACGATAAACGTCGAAACCTACTATACTTTGGAACTTGCGATTTTAGTCACCTGCGACAGTCTTAGACTGTCAATTTACGCAGTGGGGCGAAAATCGTGTGGCTATATTCAACTGTGTAAATCCCACTTAAACTGTCAATAAAATAATATGTATATACAGTAAAATATGTGATGAGGATGAGAGTAAAAAAACACGTTAATATCTAGCAATTCATTACATTAACATCGATTTTGGCCCTATAGTCTGAATAAAATTGAACCGCAATATGTTTTACTGTCAGATTCAGATCAGATTTCTCGGTATCAGGAAGGCAATGTCCCTTGGATAATAATTCAACATTCGTGTACCAATACCCTAATGAAAGAAAGAAAGAAAGAAAGAAAAAAGTTTATTTGGACACAGTTCGTGAAACACAAAATACAAAATTAATAAAAATAAATAATAATGTTTCAGACAACAATAGTGTGTGCCTCACGGCTGCGCCAAAAAGGTTCATTTCAGCATTAATGCCAGACAGATGCTGTCTGACGCTGGTTTTCTAATGAACCTTTAGGGAAAAGTGACGGGGAGTACACACAGTTTCAACATACCTAATACATACTTATAATTAAATAAATAAACTAGACTAACTAAACACTAAATAAACTAGACTAACTAAACTAGTAATCACGTACATATCATTACAAATACAGATAAGAAAAAAAAAAACAAATCAACAAAGTCACAGCAAAACCTGTTTTTCTCGATCAATCTATGTAGATGAGATTGATCCGTGCACGGTGCACTCAAAGCGCAATAGGCCGCCGAGCACGACGGACCGCACTATGTGTTATTTAGTTTTGCGAACAGTAAAACTGTGGGTTATTTTAATAAAAGTATGAATAGTCGTGATAATAATAAAAATAAAAACTACTATAAAAAAAAAGAAAACAAGAGATTCATAACCAGTGAAGAACCTATAACAATAGATGAATCAGGCAAAAATGTAGAAGAAGGTAAGCGTTATTTAAAACTTACGATAATTTACCCTATTCAGCATTGCTATTTTGAGTTTCGTGTAATTTATTTATTTATACCCTCTTTTGTTTTAGTAGTGCATTTATGGAAGATGCCACACCGTGTTCACATTAACAAAAACAAAAAGTACCGTCTTCGGCCAAGATTCCAACAGAAGAATAAATAATAAATAAAAGGATGCGTCGACACCAGCTGTGCGTCACAGTCGCAAGTAGGCAAGGCACAATGTGTAAGTATGAAAAAACAATGCGTAAAGATTGAAACAGAGATTGTGGTGACAAAATGAAATAATGACAGATTGTGTGAAACACGCAGACCGAACGATTTGTATGAATATTTATTAAGTATTTGCATTGGTAATTCAAATTCAAATACGTTTATTGTTTGTTACATGTAGAAAAAGATCTTATAGTTATTATAATAGTATATATTATAATATACGTTATTATTATTATTAACATTCTTACACAAGGTCTAGTCACTCTTTGCATTAATCAAATTATACCTTAAAAAATATTATAAAAATTAATATGCTTTAGTCATATTATACATTAAAATAAAAACTCATACCTACATGCAACAGTCATACATTATCAATTAAACAAAATACATTAACCCAAGTTTTTGTCATTAAAACAATCATTTATTGTGTAGTACGATTTACCAACCAAGAATTCCTTGAGCTTAATTTTAAATATATTGATTGCTGAAAGTTTGGTAGTTTGTTATTTTTTACTCCCATTCCAAATATATACTAGATTTAAATTTAACTGTTCTACATCTAATTCCGGATAGTTCATTTGAATGTCGTGCACTACTAAGTGTTTCATATTTTCTTATATCGCTTTTTATTATTCTTGCCGTTTCATAAATATATAATGAAGGCAGAGTTAACATTTTTAACCTCCTAAACAATTCCTGCATGAGTCAATCTGGTTATACCTCTCACTCATATTTTTGGAAGAGCATTTTTTCTATCACTAGAATTCCCTAAAACAGAACGCCATATTTTAGCGTCGAGCCCACATATGCATGGTAAGCGTTTAATAATGCACTCTCGTTTACAAATTTCCTTAGCATGTAAAGGGCATAGGACTGTTGGTAAACTGGTTTCTCTATACTGTGGATTCAATTAGCTGTGGACGGAAGTATTTTTTTATGCTGTGGTAACATGGGGGAAGGAAACATCGATAAAATATTGAAATACGCCGGGCCTACGCTGTCCTCTAAATAGCTACTGTAATATTTGAAAACATTGTAAAAGCCAATTATTTTTAAAAGAGTGACCGTGGAGTTTTTTGCCGGCTCTTCTCCATAGAAAACGACCAATTGGAACCGTGCACCTAGCTTGTGAAGTTTCTTATGTGCCCATGTTTCTGTGTTTTTTTTTTTTAAATTTCATACAGAGAAGGAACGAGCATTACCACGCTTAGCTTCGTCACGAATGTACTACATCGATGCATGTATGTGGGTCTGTCTGTGATAGAGTAGAGCCATTTTTGCTTGCTTGCTTTTTTGTGCTTTATTCCGACTACATTACAGTTCTAAACACAAAAAAAAAAAATATTTTAAGCCTATGACAATTTTATATTTAGAACTTTATGCTAGTCGAAATAAGGGTTGAAAAGCTTGCATCAAAGTTAGAACTCGTTGTAGTAGAGATAAAAATACCTATAATATTACATTGTTAGTTAAATAACTATTCATTCAAATTATTATGAAACTGTTTTCGCAAGTTTTAATTTAGTCAAGTTTAATAAGGCAATCAAGTTTTATTTTCATAAAAACGATTTAAATCTATCATCATCTGCCTAGCCTTTTCCCAACTATGTTGAAGTCGGCTTCCAGTCTAACCGGATGCAGCTGAATACCAGTGTTTTATATGGAGCGCCAGCCTATCTGACCTTCACAACCCAGTTACCTACTGGGTAATACGATACCCCTTGGTAAAACTGGTTGTTAGCTTTTCGGGCTTCTGACGACCAGTAACGACTGTCAAAGATCCATGAATGACAGCCTAGACCAACGGCTTAACGTGTTTAAACGTGGTTTAAATAAAGTATAAATATCAATTAAAATGATTAAACCATCCCATAAACAGTGAACATTTACAATCAAACAAAACTCCATTGTTATAATAGCACTCATTTTCGTAGTATTGCGTCCCGGATTTTGCATAATCGTGAAAATGAAGCGATTATCTCGCTTTCCATGAATATCCAATTCCACAATTCCATATTTACGCTATGCTGATCAAGTAATAGAAAAATAAACTTTTGGCGAGCTTGGGCAATATATACGTAAATAATTTCGTTGTTTTTGTTTGCGAGCAGTGGTAGCTCAGTGGTATCGCTCTCGAGTTGTATAGGTCGTGGGTTCGAACTTAGGCAGGTGCTTTGCTTTCTGTAAAAAAATTCATCACCACTGCTCAAAAAACGGTTAAGGAAAATATCGTGAGGAAACCGGCATGTCCTAGGGCCAAAAATTCTAAGACATGTGACATCTACCAACCCGCATTGGGCCCGCGTGGTGGACAGCCCGCTACCTCTCACGGAGAGGAGGCCTGTGTCCCAGCAGTGGTAACATCATTGGCTGATTATACTTATGCCACTTCAGGTTGTTCACCTTCCAGTCTCATGGTGTTATATCAATTAAAAAGGCTTTAAAAACAGTCACACGACTTGTTACCTATTCTTCCCCACTACAGCACAGTGTCCATGTAGATCCAGCAATCTGTCACGGCTATTGGCAGCGCATAAATACGGGGGTTGGCTGTAATCCAGCCCATCCATCAGGCGCACCGTGTCGCGGATAGCCGGGTAAACTGAACACATCCGGGTATTCAGTTAGCCGGCTATAACTCCGGGGTATTAATTGGTTTTAATTAGTGGGGTTTTTTGGGTAGTTCGGGGCGTGTGGTTTATTGGTAACTTAGCATAAAGTGGGAGAAGAACAGCCCTACAGACAAACCACAAAGGATTTAAGAAATAAGAGCAAATATCTTTCGACTGAACGAAACTGTACAGTAGTAAAAATCTCACCGTGAGAACTTACGAGTAAGTGAAGTGAGCGTGAAGTGAGCTGTCTTCCCTTATGCTAGGGATCAACACTATTGATTGCTCACTTCAAGCTTACTTCCCCTATAATTTCACGGTGATATTTACAGAATAGTTCGGCTGGTTGTTGTTATATTCCCAACAAAGAATCGTCTCGGGCGGTTCTTATCTCCTAACGTAATATTCTAAGATTCGGAATTTCCAAAACATATACATATATTTTCCGGCATGATAAGCTAGGATATGGGTATCAGCTTACGTCGTAGCCACACTAAAGCTGGCTGCGAAGGTACGAACTTTACTTAGGTACGTATTAAAATCCGATTACGCCTTCATATGCAATCTTCATCATCATCAGCCTACAGCAGTCCACTGCTGGACATAGGCCTCTCCTATTGCACGCCATTCAACTCGATTTTTGGCAACTCTTATCCAGCTGCTACCAGCCATCCTGCAAAGATCGTCGCTCCACCTAGCCTGAGAGCGTCCCACCGTACGTTTACCGATTCGCGGTATCCACTCAAGAACACGTCTACCCTGGTGGACATCGGTTCTCCGGCTAAAATGGCTGTCCCATTGTCATTTCAGCTTGCTTATTCTGTGAGCTATGTCGACAACTTTGGTTCTCTGCCGGATCACCTCGTTGCAGATTCGATCCCTCAGAGAGACTCCAACCATAGCCCGTTCCATGGCTCGCTGAGCGACCTTGCTATGCAATCTTAAATAATTAAAAATCATAAAAATACGTAACTGAAATGATAGTCAACATTCGTTTTGCAGTCACTAACTCCCCTATCACCTACATGACTACGTCAATAGAATTCACTCAAAAGGCCGATCTTTTAATTTACCAATTCACTCTCGTTTTATTGCAGTTTTTTGCTCTGAAAATGCCATCAATTCCCGTCGGCCTCACTATACATACGAGCTCTGCGCGGGTGATTTGTCAATCAAGCCGGACTATAGATACGATGAGTGCCTATATCTGACACTCAACCGGTTGCGCGAAACCGGGTTTTAATTACTTTTTTTTTAATTATAATGGAACAGAGTTTTTCCAATATTCTATCTATCACGCCTTATTCACATGGGGGTAGGCAGAAACTTCATGACACTACCTGCTACGATCCTTTTGCTTTGTTTAAATTAGCGGGGTAATTGCGTAACACACTAATAGTAGCCAAGGTTTTCATTTTGACAGTTCAACAACATTAATTCCGTTATTTACGTTGTTGAGCAGACAAAGGAGATTGAGCGAATCTGCGCCCTAATTGCGTAACACACAATTAATCGGAATCGGGTTCATTTTGACAGTTCAACAACATTCATTGCGTTATTTACGTGTTGAGCAGACAAATTTTTCGAACTTATGAAGCAATGGATTAGCAATTTGCTTGAAAATGATTCAGATTACTATTGATTGAGTGTTACGCAATTAGGGTGCTGCTCTGAAGCCCAATACCGTTAAGACATTCCAATGGAAAGATATAGTACACACACACACAGTATTTCTTATTGTGACGATTTCTCTTGATTGTTAGTACGTTGGGAGCTACAGAGCTCTAAATGTAACTCCTCGTCTGCCTTTTCCCAACTATGTTGGGGTCGGCCTCCAGTCTAACCGGCACCCTAATTGCATAACACTCAATCAATAGTAATCTGAATCATTTTGAAGCAAATTGCTAATTTATTGCTTCATAAGTTCGAAAAATTCGTCTGCTCAACATGTATAAAATAACGCAATGAATGTTGTTGAACTATCAAAATGAAACCGATTCTGATTAATTGTGTGTTACGCAATTAGGGCGGGGATGCAGCTGAATACCAATATTTTACATGGAGCGACTGCCTATCTGACCTCCACAACCCAGTCACTGGGTAATACGATACCCCTTGGTAAGACTGGTTGTCAGACTTTCGGGCTTCTGACGACCCGTAACGACTGTCAAATGATCCACGAATGACAGCTGGGGCCAACGGTTCGTAAGTAGCGTACTTTCCGAGGCACGGAGGGGTTTTGATACGTAAAGATGGTCACCCAACCACGGATCAACCGCGGCAAGCGTAGCTTAACCTGATTAATCTACGACTATGTGACTAACTAATAATAAGTATTACTGAAATTCTGGTATTTCGTGAGTTAATTAACTTTAATTAATTCTCTGGTATACAGATTTGATAAAACAACATACAACAACGAAATCAAACACAAAGCTCTTAAAGTTCTCACGGATTTAAATGTCGGAAATAATTACAGGCTCCCCTTTGAACAGCCAGAGACTAAGATCCTCACTTTGAAGGAGAAGGTCTTAAAGAAGTTAGACATACAACTCGACGCTTTATGATATCTTAACCTGTGATGTACAGGAATGTAGGATTTATTAGGCTTTGTAAAGTTTGAGACTTCGCCGGGTAAAAAGCTCATGACGAAAGATTGATATCCTACAATCCTACTATATCCGACTAATATTATACGAGTAAACGTGAAAGTTTGTATGGATGGATGGATGTTTGTTACTATTTCACGCAAAAACGACTGAAGGGATTTGGATGAAATTCGTCAGACAGATAGTTTATGACCAGGATTAACGCATAGGATACTTGTTATCCCGATATTCCCACGGGATTGAAACTGAGGGCGTAGGCGGAGGCGCAGCTAGTCAGTAATATGTTCTAAACAAGTCACGAAAGAAATTACGTTTATTTGCGATAAACATGACGCATAAAAAGAACACAAACAAAAAAAAATAACAACTTGGAGGAAAACATGCGTCACATCCACGCAAAACGGCCATCGCTTAGCATAATGCTAAGACCCTATGCGAGACAACAAAGCTAAGCATGTCAAGCAAAGTTAACTTGTGGTTCTAACTGATAGAATCACCTATATCAGAATCAGAATTAGAATTTTATTTGTCAAACATAGGTACATTGGGTTCTTGCAATACATATTTATATAGGTCGCCATGTTTTGCCATTACAGCATACAAATATAATAATCTATCATCACTATAATAATCTATCTTCTCTGCTATACAGGGCTATTTTAAATTAACTAGCTAAACTCCACAGACGCAATAAGTATCGATATTTATGATCTAATGACCACTTAATTCGACATAATCTGATTATTTTTTGAGGCATGATCGAATACACATTACGTTGTAATGGCCGTCATTAATCTCATGGCTCATAGGTTTGACTTTACGGTGTGAAACAGGGAAATACGCCAACTTACTTTCATAAGTGACGTTTCATCGAAGGTAAATTGCGGATGCTATGTGGCGGCCATCGCAGTCTTAAGAAACCCTAACTTAACTGCAACAAACAAAGCCACACTTACTGCAACATACTGAACTGAACTAAGTCCTACAACATATAATTTTCATTACCTAAGCCGCTTCACCAGTAAGTTCTTCACGCTATTAACTAAGAGCACAACTTTACTATCAAAGTATCTATTAGTTTCGGTCGGAGTACACAGACCGAGCTGCGAGGTTTATGCATTGATATTTTCTGTTGTGCATATTAGTTTGCGACGCTTGTAAGTACGCTGAAACTATTTATTTTAGAAAAATTTTTATTAATTTTTCATTCCTATTATAATGGGTCTCTTATTTATTTAGCAATAATCAGCTTATAATGTTCTACTGGGACACAGGCCTCCTCTCTGTGAGAGGGAGTGGACCGTAATCCACCACGCGGGCCCAGTGCGGATTGGTTTAATTACTTACCAACTTATGTATAGCCTAGTTATTTTCTTCGTTAAATGAGTCGGAAAGGAGATGTTGACAGAAAACGTTTTTTTGGCGCCATTTTTCCAATATGGCGGCTTATAAGGCGATACGATGTAGCGGATAAAACACTCTAGTTTATACAACGAACTAAGTCCTACAACATTTCAGTTTCATTAGCTAAGCTGCTTCAACGCTATTCATTGAGAGAGCAACTTTACAATCTAAGTATCTATTAGTTTCGGTTGCAGTACACCGAGCGACGTGCGCCGCACAAAGTTCATACATGCAACAGTCTGGCAACTATCTAGAAGGCTAACAAATATCTGTATTGTGAACTTGTGTAGATGCTATGATCGCTTTCGAACATATTCGGGTTGAATTTATTTATCAAAACAACCAAGTAAATCAATTTTAAAACAACCCATTGAGGAGTTTATGGAAGTCGGTAGTAGTACCTGGAAGGATAGGGTAGTTGCCTGGGTAAAAAAAATATTATTATATTTAGTCCGTCAGTTAGATTATCGAAAAATAATGGACACGTATTTTTTCTTTTGTCAATCAAACAAAAAATTACAAAGATAAAGTGCGTCAAAATTTGGGAGTCATGGTCATGACGTCACGCCATGCTAAAAAGTGTAGCAAGGCGTGACGTCACGCGGAACTTTAACGGGCGATATCTTCATCATTTTTTATATAATTGACAAAAGAAAAAATACGGGTCCAATATTTTTTGATAATCTAACTGACGGACTAACTAGATTTTTTTAGGAAACTAGCCTACTGATGGCCAATTCTCGTAATTAAAAATGTTCAAAATCTAGTCGCAGTCTCATCTCGGCGACAAACAAAAATGTCAAAAACTTGTCAAAACGTAGGGAAATTAGAGGTATTTTTGACAGATTAAGATTGAGATCAGACTGTGAACGTTCTTAAAATTACGAGAATTGCCCCTCTGATGGTTTTCATCATCATTCTGTCTATTGTTGGGTCGGGTTGTATTGATATACAACCCTATAAGTTCATGTAATCGTATTTTCCATCCTTCCTTCCTTTTCCCAACTATGTTGGGGTCGGCTTACAGTCTAACCGGATACAGCTGAATAGGTACCAGTATTTTATATGGAGCGACTACCTATCTGAGCTCCACAACCCAGTTAATGGGTAATACGAATCGTATTACCTGGAGAATCAGAAATCTTACCACGGAAATCTTACCTTGGTAAGACTTCTGATTCTCCTGGTTCTGTTCCTGGTCCTGGTTGGTTGTTGGTTGGAATCCTATTGAATGACTAAGTATTTCATGAAATATTAATACAGTATTTCACATGCATGATGCACTAAAACCCTTCAAATATACATACATAGGTAAGAGCGGAGTAAAACTGAGAGCAGTGGTGGCTCAGTAGTAACGGCCGTGACTTACGAGTTGTAGGTCGTAGGTTCAAACCCAGGCGCTTTACTTTATGTAAATTCTATCATCACCACTACTCTCAAAACGTTGAAGGTAAACACCGTAAGGAAGCTGGCATATACTAGGACCTAATATTCCAAGACATGTGACATCCACCACCCGCACTGGGCCCGCGTGGTTGACGGCACGGTTGGCGCAGTGGTTAAGCGATTGACTGCTGCGCTGCGTGTCGCGGGTTCGATTCCCGCACGGAACAAATATTTGTATGACCTACATGTATTTGTTCCGAGTCTGGGTGTTTTTCTATCTATGTATTATATATGTATGTATTTACAAAAAAAAATGTATATAAGTAGTTTATCAGCCATCTTGTTACCATAACACAAGCATTAGGTTGCTTCGCTTGGGACTAGATGGCGCTGTGTGAAATGTCCAGGGATATTATATTAATATTATTATATCACGGCCCAAGACCTCTCACAGGGACGAGGCCTGTGTCCCAGCAGTGGGAACATTATAGCCTGATTATGTAGGTAAGTAAAACAGCAATACAGAGTTTTTTAAACTATAGACTATCGATGCGAAAAAAGCTCTTCAACTATTTCTGATTTCCCTAAGATTCTTCAAAGGAATATTTTGTAGTGAACTACCATTTAGTAAAAAACCCTCTTTACTAAATAGTAGTTCACTATAAAATGTTAGGTTTAAAGAATGTACATATCTACCCAGACAGGTATATTCTTTAAACCTAACCTAGATTAAAATCCCTAGCTGCTATTAAAATTCCTAAACACAAACTTTTGTAAAACCTCATAATCGGCTGTAGCAATGCGCTATTACTACCTACATCAAAGAAGCGCTTTCACGAAATACAAGCTCAAAATTCAGCTTCACCAATGTACCATTTAGCTCTTCATATTACACCCATTACGCGAATGCAAACCGCATTTTGTGACCGCAAATATCCGCACACATCCGAATATATCCGAAATATCCGCCACTCTGATATACACGGGCGGCTTGCTAATTGATTTTAATTTAATTCGAGGTAGCGATTTTTTAAACGTTGCAAAATATTTTACTCGTATCCGAATTGGGCTAAATGAAAACGTTGCATGTATCAACATGGATTAACACGATTAATTACAGCGTGGCTATAGGAAGATACATACATTAGGTATACGGTTAAAGCGCTGCCCAAACAAAGGAAAACCTAAAACGCTTTTTTGTCGCACAGTTAGGCGTATTGGCGAGGGGCTTATAGCTAAGTAATAATGCTGCGGATAGAACGAATCCAAAAAAGGTTTATCCGATACCTAGGGTACTCAAAAAGAAGGCAATTTAAATATATCTCCTACCTTGATAAACTAGGCTGCTACAAAATGAGTACCCTGGAATCTCGAAGCGAGCTCTTGGATCTGAAATTCGCGTATAAACTACTCAATAACACCATCGACTGCCCACAATTGATATGTAGGTTAAATTTCAAAGGTTAAAGTTAAAGGGTTTCAAAGGTAGGGTAAAAATATTTGTAATTTTAGCGTTAAATAAAACTCTATTAGTGGATATTAAGAGTATTTTTCCAACAACACATACTTGTTTACATGCTTGGAAACTAAATCCTGAACGCAGTATAGTACGGTTGTAAAATGACGGTCTAGTGTAAGTTGGGCTGTCAGTCTCTCCACCATCTTGCCTCTCTAACACCCGAAATTAATAATGCATCTTCGTTCCGATCTTAGACTACTGCATATCGCTCGAACGATCTCCTATCCGCGTGGCAATGATTCAACTCGGCTATCCCGTGATCAGATAGGATTTAGACACGCGTTAATTATCAGTTTCCCAATCTTTAATCTGGGATTCGCCCTTCGTGAGATTAAAGATGACAACCTCAATTCTTGGGGTGGTTATTGGCAAGGTACAAAGATTTAAATGTCAAAAAATATTTATGTGAGGGCCTAGTGAAATAAACAAATGACAATCGATTTCAAAGTGTTTCGTACTTCTACAGCGGCTATCAATAAATTGTGTAACACATTTCCAATCACAATCCGCAAGTTTTTGAAGGAAATTCCTAATCCATTACCTCATACTATGTTTGCAAAAGTCTATTCAACAACGTAAATAACGCAATGAATCTTGTTGAACTGTCGAATTTTTCGACTTCTCTATCAATGTTATCGAATCGATTCGATATCGAATGTCACTTTGGTCTAGTCCCTCATAATTGATTAGTTAATAATTGTTACCAATAGTTAATGGGTATACAGGGTTAAATTAGCTAGCGATACTCTGCAGACATGAAGCGATATCTAAACGTGATACAATAAAATAAAAAAAATATTAGATTTTTTATTTGGGGGTCGACGACCGCTAGTATTGTTGTTACTTGAACTATGAGTTGAGAAAATCCGTTTTATTTGGTTTTATCGATACCCACACGTTATCACGAAGTAAATAATAACAATAAACCAATTAAAAAAATGGTATTTCAAGTAACTACAACAATTGCGGTCAATGAGCCCATAAAAACCTTTTTTTTTTATTATGTTTAGTTACAATACAAAGCCATCTTGAAACCAATACGGACTTATGGCATACAACTCTGGGGTTCAGCCAGCAACAGTAACATAGAGACATTGGAAAGATTTCAAACAAAAACACTGAGGGCTATCTTTAACATCCCCCAATACATCAGTAACAAGATCATATACCTTGATATAAAACTACCAACTGTCAAACAGGAGATAGCAAAAGATAGCGACGCCTACCAGAAAAGACTGTCAAAACACAAAAATGAGCTTGCTGTCAGACTGAGTGGAAACCAAGGTCTCCAATATCGAAGACTAAAGAGACATAGTGTACCGACTCTTCAGGATAGATTCGTCAGGATGAAATGAGACACTCACCTGAGAAGTGTCTCTCCAAACTAAAAGCAGATAAAAATATCAGCCAAAACAGTGGCTTATTGTTGTGTGCAACAGATTACCATGGGACAGAGCTAGACAAAAAAAATATATGTTTAGTTATCGATACCCAAAACATCTGTGGAGTTCCGCTAGCTAATTTAATTGACCTTGTAGGTAATGCCGTGTCTGGCATGAACTACTCAGAATATGTATACTATAGAGGTATCAGGAACAGGGTGTAAAGTTCACTCATCCTCCATAGAAAAGGGAGGATCCTCCGACCAGACGGCTGTGTATCGCGGGCAACTGCCCCATGATTCATGTCGGGCCATTGTATATATGCTAGTTGCGCGGCAAACTCTGCTTGCGAGATGTAGGATTTTGTGTGACGGCAGTATGACGCGTAGTTCGTATGTGGCGTTGTAGATACCGCTAAACATTATTGTACATAGTCTAAACTGGTCGCTACAATTTCGACAGTCTCCAAAACTATGCTACCAGTATATTCTGTTCATTATTACGAACAATACATTGAACGGTATCTACGCAGCCATTATTAATGCTAACACAGGCTCGCGCTCGTTGAACGGTTCATGATGGACCGATAAATAGACCTCTTTGGAACAATGTTATGCCGACCACTGTATGCGTGTTCTAACGTAGCCATAACATCACGCCTGTGTTCAACGAATGGGTAGGCAGACCACACTTTTGCATGAGGTCTTAGCATGGTAATGGCATAAGACCTCACACGAAGTTATTACTTCGGACTGCTTCTTAGATCCAAAAACTCGAAGACGTGTGACATCCTCCAACCCGCACTGGGATCACGTGGCGGATTACAGCCCACTCCCACTCACAGAGAGGAGACCTGTGTCCCAGCAGTGGGAACATTACAGGCTGATTATGAGCTGTTATGAGGCATCTAAGAATGTTCTACAGAACCATGCGAACCCAGACCATGCGCTGGGCTCTGTCTTGCATATGGTCGTAGCCGTAGCATTATGCTGTGCGACGGCCGTTTTGCGTGGGTTGGACGCATATTTTCCCCCAACTTGTTCTTTTTTGTGTTTGTATTCTTTCTCTGCGACATGTTTACCGAAAATAAACGTAATTTCTTGCTTTCTTTCAAGATCCATACGCTCACTTGTTGCCTTTATGACCACTAGACCAACAATTAAAGGTACCTAACTAGTTCTTAGGGAAAATTTAGCCCATCTGATAATTTTTACTGCCCGATAGGTACTCTAACATAAATTCGATAGTGACTGCGCACAAGTGCGGTTTAATTTCGCTTGCGACACGATACGAAAGCCTTATGTAAAGCAAAATCAAAATTGGTAATCGCAGCCGTCGGACGGGCGAGCGCTGGGTGCCTCATAAGTTTTAGCTGCATCCATATTTTACCGTCGTTGGGTAAAAGGAATATTCCAATTTTCTGAGCAGCTGCATTATATGCCCTGACGCTTATATACTAAAGTACTGACTGGAACCACTAGCAGCAATATAAATGCATTCACAAAGGAAATTTGAAAGCATCGATTGTCTAATACTGTCTCTTTCACTTTAAAGTATATTTTAACTACAGAATGAGAGTAAAAGGTCTTTATGAGAATTAGAAAGTAAGAAACCTACTACCTACTTTTGAAGTATATTGCTAATCCATTGCTTCATAAATTCGAAAAATTTGTCTGCTCAACAACGTAAATACCGCAATGAATGTGGTTGAACTATCAAAATGAAAGCCATTGCTACTAATAAATGTGTTACGAAATTACCCTACTGGCTTTATTTTTGAATGATGATCCTCTCTTAGAAAACTAAAAACCTATTCCAATTTTTATGTAAATAATACAAACATTCAAACTTTTTAATTGTCAGTCAGAAAGATGAAGTTGCCCATTCTAAAGCAAAGCATCATTTTTTATTTTTTTTTATGTCGATCCATAACGTCTGCAGCGTTTCGCTAGCTAATTTAATTTGACCTTATATAATTGCTAAAAGTTAATATTATTTTATTTTTACTTCAGTTCCTACTTAGGTTACCTATGAAATACGAGTGTTTACATAATTTAAAAAGCTAACAGTCTGAAAATATATTTTTTTAAAGTATGTAAAAAGGAGGGGAAATAATCAAAGGATAATTCATACTTTTGTATTATCATCATTTCCTAATTGATATTTAAAATTATAATACGATTTGCATAATAGTGCCCATGTGACGGTAGAACATGGAGCACTATTGTAAAAAAGAAAACATCTATGTACTAATTACCCATGGTTGCAAACGAATTAATTATTTGAATTATTTATAATAATTTTATCAACATTTCAACCAGATTAGATTATTTATATCTACATCGCATCGCTTTCAAACCACTCAGACAATGAATCAGTCATGATTGATAGTGGCGGGGCTGTCACCTCCAATAACCGGAATATCCGAATATATCCGCCGCGGATATCTGTCGCGCCTTATTAATGGCCGCCAAATAATTAAGTTGTTATTGCTACGGATATTTTCGGTGAGTGATGACGATGGGATAATGGGATTAATATAAATGAACGAGAATATTCGTATGAATGAAACGTCATCATTTTTCATCGCTTTGTAGGGTTCCGTACCCAAAGGATTCCAACGGGACCGTATTAAGGCTCCGAAATCCGCCGTCCATCTGTCGATAGGTAGTATATTTTGAACCGTAATTGGTGCCTACCTATTACGGTTCTTTTAATGTTCCTAAAGTGTGTTTTACTGTGGCTGCTATAACAGCAAATAATAGAAATAAAATAAAGTGAAAAATTAAAGAGCCATACAAGAAAAAAAAAGTAGTGTTAAATATTGTACGGTGGTACGGAACCCTTCATGTGCAAGTCCGACTCGCGCTGGGCTGTTTTTCACATAACATTATGCTGAGCGATGGTCTTTTTGCATGGATGCGGCGCCTATTTTCCCCAATTTCTGTTTTGTGCTTGTGTGCTTTGTTTTTTATTCTCTAGGCTTCACATAAATTAGTTTCATTTAAAATGGGTGAAAGTACATTTTATTTATATGCATTGTGCATGCTGTACTACAATACATAGATTTTATTTAGGCACAGAAGAAAAAAAATTGGCCTAGAAGAGCCAGATCCAAAAATTGTCTATGTTATCTTATTTTCTTTGTTGATTACAAACTGTGATTCGACAAACGGTTACAAAAAGCCGCATTATAAAAGTATGAGTAAGTAGGCTCGCCCATATTACATGGGACTTAAGGGAGCATAACAAATATGGCTTTACAGAATTATAATCATTTTTAAAATTATCAATACAAACCTCAATTGAATGACTATTTCATGAAATATCAATCAATAGGATTATGAACTTAGAGGGTTGTATTGATGATTGTAATGGCTGTGAAATACATACTTGTTACGCTCGCGAATCATATTTTTTTCAACATACAACCTGACACTGTATTTCGTGGGCTACCTAGCGCATACCCCTTAAGCAGAACTGGCGCAATGTGGGTGTACTATAGGTTTACCTCTGCCCGTCCCTTCGGAGATTACATGCGTGATGTTATGTTATAAAAGTACATAGCGCGAGAGAGTTTAACAAACCTATTCACAATTTTTATTTGTATTAAAATGGGCATGTAAAAAGAGTATATACATACGAGTATCGAACCTACAAAGCGGGTTTACCTCTTGTTTAAATATCCGCGCATATCCGCATATCCGCCAGGTCCGGCCATATTAATTGCTTTTAATTAAACCGAGCAGAGATTTCTTTGATATTCGCTTCTATTTTCCAATATCCGCTTAATTAAGAACTGGGATAGGACCGTGGGATGTACTGGTATGATCCTGCTGGAATGGGGTATTATGACTGCAGTATGACTAAGCTGGGCTGTGGATTCGAAGCTTCGTTTAATTTTTTTAGCAGGTAGCAACTGTAGAACCTCATTTCATTCGATAAAGATAGATATACAGGGTCAAATAAAATGAACTAGTGAAACTTTAAAAATTTCGGATTTAAACCAGGAAATTTTTTTGCTGTTTTTTTTTTATAAATTTGGAATCATTTAATTTTTTTTTCATTACTTTCCTATATCTATAGGTACCCAACATGTGGGTAAAGTTTTGCTAGCTAATTAAATTTTATCCTGTATAGTTAGAATACTCTTTATGTAGAAATTTTACATATATAGACGCAAAGATAAATTCCTTGCAAAAAAATACGATTGGTCCAACCTGAGTCGAAGTTTTTCTTGATAACCGTACATAATCGGTATACCTTTATGGTTAAAAAAGCTTACTATTCCATTGGTGAATTCTCGACAGACAATTTAAACAAATGTTAATTAGGTATGTCGTTGTGTGAGTCAAATGTCAGATTTATTTAAGCTAAATTCTATCTAAGGGTAATTTTATAATTTAATTTGAATATTTAATAGAATATAATAAATTTGTTAATGTAAATTTGTGAATATAATAAGTTAATAGCATAATATAATTTGAATGGTTAATAGTATAACATAATTTGAATAATAATTTTAAGATTACAATGCATGAAAAAATTTAACTTAGTGTACGTATATAAAGTATCCAAAATTTGTATTCCTGTTAGGCTAAACATAGCGATCCTGACTTTCAAATTAGATCTTATTATATTGTACCTATGTTTCACAAATACATAATTTGAATTTGAACCGTACCTTTTATAAAAATCTGTGAATGCAGATTAAAATAAAGATTACTGAGCACCATTATATACAAACTATACCCACGTTGTACAGAAATAAAATAGGGTGGAATAGACTAATTAATGTCTCTATTTTACGATAGTATGGGTTGCATAAGTGTGGGTACTGGGTAAGGTCTGTTTGGCCAAAAATGTTTTTTTTTTTAAACGTTGCCCCATACTTGAAATTTCGCCTGTATCGTGGGTGCGCTTATAATTATAAACATTTAAACGCACATACACAAACAGCCAGACCCGGAACAACTTTTTACCATCGAGAGTCCAGACGCACTGCGGGATACCACCCCTATTTGGTTAATATACCATATATACGGACTAAGCGCATCTCATAATCTTTTCTGATGCGCACAGCTAAGGAGTGGAATCGTCTGCCTGCGTCTGCATTTCCGAGTTCATACAACCCGAATCTCTTCAAGGCGAGAGTGAATAGGCTTCTTCTGGGCAAGCTCGTTCCACCGTAGATCTCATCCCTGCCTCTGGGCTGGGTTGAGGTCAAGAGTGAGCCCATTGTCAATAAAAAAAAAACTACTTCAAGGCCATACAAATATTTGTTCCGTGCGGGAATCAATCGCCCAACCGTGTCGTCAAATTCGTGCCGTCGTATTGTCTATATACATTTTTTTAACAACAATTAACTTCTTAATCAATCATTATTATTAACTTTTACTTTTTTTGCGCCATTAATAATTATTACTGTTAACTAAACATTTTTATATAGGAAAAAAAGCCGTTTTTTTTTTTAAATTCGTTCAACGCGGCAAGCTTCTGACAGTTTGTTCGTCCGTGCGTTACGGCCGCTGTATATCCCGTACCAGTTTCCTGATATGCGTTACGACCGGTATAAACATCGATTTTTATTGACCTGTTAATTCTACTCCAATAGATAAAAAAAAAAGTACATGAAATTGAAAGTGGGGTATAACTTGACAAGTTTAATCTAGTTTTGTTGTTATACGCAAGTTTTCACAAACCGGGTCAGATTACGCTCAATGATCTTTGGTTACGTGTCCTAAGAATGTGTGATGCTGATGAGGCACCCCATTAAAAATTACTGTTACCTATAAACTTTTTAAAAGGTACGTACTATCATCGTCATAATTTCAGCCGAAAGACATCCACTGCTGAACATAACACCGCCTCAAGCACCATCACTTCGACCGGTTTTGAACTTCTCGCATCCAGCGAATTCCAGAAGTCATCAGGCCACCAATAACTACATATCTCAGACAACAATTATTCCCAAAATTCGCATCCAGCCCCAACATTTCTACCTCACCCAAAACCCTTACATGAAGACCTCAGCATCAAGTCGGGCATAACTTTGATACCACTTAATAAGGGTGTGAAGTGGTCATAAAATAAACCCCACCCCCTATCCGCCCGTATTCACAATAGGGGTAGATACTCGAACGGGGTGTTACCACAACAGGTAGGAGTACAGAAGGCCAATGACATACGATGAACGAAAAGTACAAAGATCTCAGTCTCATCATCATTATTATCTTCCCCGAATGCCAATTTATTTGGGGTCGGCGCAACATGTCTTTTTCTTCTATATTTTTTTGTCCACTGCGACTACATCTCGGTGCAGACTCTGGTTATCAGACTTTTAGGCTTCTGATTACTCGTAACGACTGTCAAAGTTCTACTTATGACAGCCGGGACAAACGGTTCAACATGCTTTCCAGGAAAAAAAAAACAAAAGTCATTTATTCAAATTAGGCTCAGAATCAGCACTTTTTGAACATCATAATCACATAAGACAGTCCCCCAAAACACCCGCCCTTCACCACTTCCTAGTGCTTTCGCTGGAGAGAAGAAGTGGCGCAGCAAACTCCTCAGCAGCACAGCGGTCTGTTCATTTAGAAAAACTTGCTTTTATACAATAGTAGTAAGACATAGAGGGGTCACAGTATGTAACGGATAGCCTTCACGGATCGACCACAGCAAGCGTAGCTAAGCCTTCGATGGAACAGTGCCGCTGTTAATTATTTAGCTATGTGTCTATGTGAGCGTGCGTGGCTGCTCTTTGTATGAAGCTAGCCTTCTGTACCCTTATCTATTCTGTGGTGTATGGCTGGACCAAACATTTAAAGAGTTTTGTGTGATTTTCGGACCCTGATTTAACACGAGTGATGATAAAATACAGGGTGTGGTTTTCAATGAAGTGCTATTTTGCAGAGGCGAACAGCCGGTCGCTGACAGACTATTTAATTTAAATGTGTTGTCAAAACTTATATCAAGTGATTAAATAGGCTAGCTGTTAATAAGATCCATCTTTTACATCGAACATAAAAAGTTACAGCGAATTACTAATTAAGGAAACTTAGGTGAAGTGAGTTTGAAGTAGCTGTCAAGAGTGTCAATTCCTACCATCACGTGGATAGCCAGCTCATTTGACGGTCTCTCCACCGTTACAAGTTTCCAAGTTTTCAAGGTGAGATTTTAACAGAATAGAACGGCTTGTCAGAAAGTAGATCACCCATCTAAAGGATGCATAACATAAGTTGACATCAAAAATAAAGTTTTGATTAAAATATATGTATCGGATTTAATTTAAAAAACAAATTATTAACAAAATATGATTCCGTTTCACCATTCTCCTGCCCATATCCCAATTCATTCGTGGTCGGCACAACATGTCTTTTTCTTACATACTTCTCTATTAGTCGCCCCCTTCCTAACCATATCATCATTCACACAGTCCATCCATCGTTTCCTAGGTCTTCCCCTACTGTTATAGCCATCGACATTGATACTCAAAACTTTCCTCATGACAAAATAATATTCCGTTTCATTGCCAAAAATGAATGACCAAACAAAGACTCAGTTTGCTAAAGGTCTCTGCACACAGCGGGCGGGGCGGGGCGGGACGGGACGTCAACGCGACGCGGCGCTGAGCAGTTGTAATGTACTAGACATTACGGACGACGCCACACAGAGCCGCCCCGCTAGACGCGACGGTAACCGTTGCGCCCGCCGCCGCCGCGCCGAGCGGGAATACAAGTCAGAAGCGGCGAGGCGGGGCGTGCGGACGCGAGCGCGTTTTTGATTTATTTCATGCACCCATTTCCGTTTACATTGTTTTTCATTAGCTAGCGCAACTATGAGCAATAGTGTTTCCATGTCTGAATCGCTCAACATCTTTTTTGATGGAAGAATGGCGCGGCGGGACAGGACGTGATCGCGCCCGCAATATGAACACTGCCGCCCCCCCAGCGCCGCGTCGCCGTCCCGTCCTGTCCCGCCCCGCCCGCTGTGTGCAGAAACCTTAAATCGTTGTCTCAATACCAAAGTACAGAACCCTTTCCCCAATAGACTAAGCTCATCAATTACCCAGTCTTTGCTTCGGCAGTAATTGCATTTGGTTTCCAATTTAACCAGTAGCGAATCCACGTTAGTAATTCATATAGACGGCCATTTGACCTCCAAATTCAATCATTTCCAGAGGGACCTGCGGGTTAATGCGTAAAACACTACAATTAGCAATGGGTTTCATTTTGACAGTTCCACAAAATTCATTGCGTTATTTACGTTGTTGAGCAAATGCATTTTTCCAACATATGGAGCAATGGATTAGCAATCTCCCTTAAAATGATTCAATATGGTGTTGATTCAAATACCTATACAGAGCGGCGATAAGGTGATCACATTAAACAGTACAGCGGTTATTACAAGCTGTTATCAGTCTGTTAAAATAATAAAATAAACAATTTTACTAAAAATAGGTTACTGAATTTTTCAAACAAAATCAAGCTTTAAAATTGGCACAACATAAACCACCATTGACAATAAGGCACTAGACACGCGCGGAGCGATGTTTTCAACAATTCAACACAAACTTTATATAATTGTTACCAAAAAATAGTTGCAATTGTTATAAAAAAAAACTGCTGTTCCATACATTTTCACCGCGTACGTATAGCACTTTTCTATGAAACAGCAGATTTTTTTTTATTTTTTTTTTATTTTATTTATTTAACCATTTTATCCATTATCCGTTGTTTTTCTTATTTTTATGACCAACGAAACTTTTTGCTCTCCCTTTAGATCCCCTAGGATCTAGAATCATGTGCTGAATTCATAGTTACAGTTTGCGCGTCGATGCCACGCTGCATTATACTCTGATTTTTTGGCGCTCGAATGACTGACATAGGGGTGCTGTTGGTAACGTTTGTGAAAGGGCTTTGAATATCCGTAGCATACCTACCGGTCCGCCAATTTTTTTTTTTTATTTCAAAATGGCGGCCACGTATTATACCTATATAAATCGAAAGCTGACAATAATGGACGGATGGATGGATGGTCTTATTATGTTTTCTGTTAGCATTGATGTCAGCTATCGATTTATATAGGTTTCATGCGTGGCCGCCATTTTGAATAAACACAACAACAAAATAGCGCGACAGTGGGTATGCCAGGCTGCATATAAAAATCTTGAATCCCCTTTCATATAATTCGTATTGACATTCGCATAAGCAAAATGGCGGCGTTAGTTCCAATTTTGGCCACGCGACAAAAGTTGGTTGTACGACCACTGCTGCGCAGGAATTCCTTTTGACATTTCCTGAACAAAATTTAAAAAGGTATTGCTATCTCTTTCTAACAGGTGAAGCAAGAAAGAGAAATTTAAAGCTGTCATACCGATTGACATTAAACTTTATCGTGTTTTAAGCGGTGTTTAATGGTATGTCGTTTAAACCTTTTTGGAATGTTTCCAATTTCTTAAAGCCTTGTTTTAGTTCTGATTTTTGAAAGCCTGACAAAGCAACCGATCAATAAAATTCTTCTATAGCTTTTGATATTTTACAGCCCTTTCACAGTTATTAATTTTACCTATGATTTTGCATCATTGTCCAAATCACAGTGATCAATTAGACGGCCCATTTCCTCCCACTGATAACGAACGAACGGAACGTTATAGGCTGATGATTATGCTTAATCTAACAAAAAAAACCTGTATTTTACCTAAATTTTTGACATTAGTTCTCGCTGAGATGAGCAAGCGATTTGAGTATGAACGTTTCTTTTTTTTAAATAGGCCTTCCGGAGTCGGTTCAATTTTATGTGGTAGTTCGAATTCCACCCCATCTCTTTCTTATTATATTGACCAGGTAGTAAAAGACAACAACATTGGGTTGGTATACTTTTCCTTTTTTCCTTACTCGACCTCACCAATAATCTCAATTCATTACATCTCCTGTATCGTAGCTATAACAGAAAAGTATCGTATCGATCGGCAATACGTCCGTGCGTCCAGCTGTCCGGCAGGAGTACGGTTCGGACCGGGGAACTGTCGATATGCTGAGAGCCGGATTGCGTACGATATATTACGGTTATTGAGTCGCTCCGGTCACTAGTTCTGACGGTAGAGGTTATAGTTACGTCTGGCTGGTAGGAAATTGGAAAGAAATCTATATCTATGCCACGGATATCTATGATCTATACCAATAATAAAGCTGAAGAGATTTTTTGTTTGTTTGAACGCGCTAATCTCTGGAACTCCCAGTCGGATTTGATAAATTCTTTTTGCATTTTATAGCCGAATTCTTGGGCTAGGCTATAAGCTAAAAAATTACGCTGTGACTTAGAAGCCGAGCAAAAAGAAAAAAAGTCAGAAGGAACGCTTAGCAAAAACGAACTGATAGCGCGGGCAGGCGATGCGATGCGACGCGGTGGGTCGGGGGAACAAGAAAGAAAGGAAAACCATTTATTCATTCATTGTTTTTTTTTACAAGATATTTCACGCGGAGGAAGTCGCGGGTAGAAACTAGTAAGTAAATAAAAACTTGGGAGTGGCCTTTGGAGCACAACGATGTACGCCCCGAAGTAAAACCTTGATCATGTTAGAAATTGATTAATTACTTAAGTTAATTGGTCGTCGCAAGTTCTACTAGTGTGCAGTGCTTTCTGAGGATGATATTTCGGTATGTAATAGATGGTCATCCATCCACGGACTGCCCAGGGCAAGCGTAGCTTAACCTTCAAACGAACTTTACGGTTGTTGATTATGTAGCTGTGTCTATGTGTGCGTGCATTGTCACTCGTTGTATGGATCCGCCGATTTATTCTGTAAAAATCTCACTGTTAAAACTAAGGTGAGCTTGAAGTGACTGTCAATAGTGGTATCAGGAACAAGGTGTATAGTTCACTCATCCTCCATAGAAAAGAGAAGATCTGCCGACCAAACGGGTGTTGTCTCTGGTGGGCAACTACGACGATTGGTGTCGGGACGTTGTATACTCGTATATGCTAGTTGCGCGGTAAACTCTGCTTGCGCGATGCAGGATTATGCGTGACGTCAGTGTGACGCGTAGTTTGCAAATGGCCGTGTAGATGCCGCTACAGTGTTATCAGATGGAATGACAGCTCACTTCAAGCTCCCTTCACCAGATTTTTACGGTGAGATTTTAACAGAGTTTACCGGCGGATACCTTTCAGATACGGTCTTATTATCAGGCTTATTAAATTACGGTGTTCACAGAGATGCGATGTTAAACCTCTTACGTCACCCAGGAAAGATAGAATAACTTTTACGTAAGTGAAAATGATCAGATTAGGTGTTTACGTAAAATGAAAGTAGTTACGACTACCTGCGGGCGAGTCTTTAAAGAATTTTTAAAGATATTACTGAAACGAAATTTTGATAAGGGATTTAAGTAAAAACTATAACTAGAAAATAAAGAGAACTGAAGGTTAATTCTCGTAATTTAAAACGTTCAAAATCTAGTCGCAGTCTCATCTCGGCGACAAACAAATGTCAAAAACTTGTCAAAATGTAGGGAAATTAGACGTATTTTTATTTTTTTTATTTTACGTATTTTTGACAGATTGAGACTGAAATCAAACTGAGGACGTTCTTAAAATTACGAGAATTTTCCCTCAGTGTACAAAGGAGAGCTGAGCTGGATTTCAAGAAAAAGTTTTTTTGCTTTTTCTTTTTTAATGATAGAGCACAAAAAGAAACCCGATAAAAAATATCATCGATTATTATTCACTCACTCCATAAATATTATAAGATACTATATTTTGCCCGCGGCTTCGTTCGCGTTAATTTAGAGTTTGACAATCAATTCGTATAATTCAATCATGATTCGAAAGACACGTGGCGCCATCTATTATCATAATAACGTCATTGTTGTTTTCCTCAGGAACAGCATTTTTTCGGGATGAAAGGTACCGTATGTCCGTTTCTGTACACCTGACAACGTATATGCAAAATTTCAGGATTATCGGGTCAGTGACTTAGGAGTGAAAAGGTAACAAACAAACTTACTTTCGCAAACAAACTTGCTTTAGTTAGGGTACCTTAAAATAAATTTTGCTGTAGGTAGGAACTAAAAATACCCACGAATTTAACCACCCAAATCAAAAACATAACCTAAAACTTTTCAAGCATAATATTTCGAACATATCTCCCATGATACATAATGGATTTCAAGCGCGCTGTTTCATCGATAGCGTCTAGTTATCTGTCTAGACCCGCAGCGAGGCGTCTCCAGACGAAAATATATAACTTTTTAATGTCAAAGTGAGGTGCGAACGAAGAATGATGTCTTTTCTGTCTGATGGCAGAATAATAGAAAACTTATGCAGTAACAGCTGGCTGGTAGGTCGTTTGACTAAGGAGTTTTTAGTTAAAGTTTGTATTTATATGATGCCAGTACCAAATAGCGTTTGTTACAAACATAATCAGCCTATAAATGTTCCCACTGCTGGGACACAGGCCTCCTCTCTTTGAGGGAGTGGGCTAATAATCTACCACGCGGGCCCAGCGCGGGTTGGTAGATGTCACATGTCTTCGAATTTTTGGTTCTAGGACATGCCAGTTTCCTCACGTGTTTTCCTTCACCGTTTTGAGAGCAGTGGTGATGAAATTATTACACAAAGTAAAGCGCTTGCCTGGGTTCGAACCCATGACCTTCAACTCGTAAGTCACTAAAGAACAGTGTAAATCCATGGAAAAAAATTCTAATATTTACACTAACACCTACCTATATACTAAATGTACTATTTTAGTACAAATCTTTAAAAAAAAATAGTGCCTTTATACAACATATGCTGGCGACTAGCTTTTTTGCGCGTGGTGACCATTTTTTATCCCAAAAATATTGACGAGCCTAGTAGAGATGTTTTCGGGTCTGTGATTTGTGTCTGTGAACATACTCATCTAAAAGAAAGAAAGAAAGTAAAATATTTTATTCTGCACAAACAAAACGCACAGTTACAAATAAAAAATAATAATAATAAAAAAAATAAAACATAAGATACACATATTTAAAAGACTCGTAGTTAAAAATAAATAAAAAATAATGTTGACACTTTTGTCTATTGCTTGATGTCAAGGCCAGGATCTAGGTAATAGAACGAGGTCAAGGGTGGCACAGTTGCCCATCATCATTTTCTGGCCCTTATCCCCATTCATTTGTGGTCTGCGCAACATGTGATTTTGTTCCATACTTCTCTATTAGTCGTCATCTCGGTAGTCACCCTCTTTCCGGCTATGTCATCATTCACACAGTCCATCCATCGTTTCTTTGGTTGTCCCCTACTCTTATAGCCATCTACATTTACACTAAAAGCTGTCTTCATGCATCACAAGCCTACATCATGAGAACCGATTTCCACTCAAGCAGTTGTCCAATGTTATACAAACAGTCCCATTTCAAAAATATTAATATCGAAAAAAAAACATACAAATTCTTGTAATCATCCTAAAGGCGTAATTCTTACTGTTTTTGAAATCTAATTATATCACCTGAATCCTATTATATGATTTTTTTTTTAATGAAAACTTAAACTTTAAACTGTTCTCCTGTAAAGTTAGCCCGATGTCGCTTAGTCAATTTTACCTTTCAAGCGTCGATATGCAAAATTACTTATTTCCAAAAACATGTTTTCAGGATAGTTTTGTACAGTCAAACAACCAACCAATTATAGTAGGTATTACATTAATTAATATTATACGATCTAAACGGAGACATAAACGTCATAAAATTAATGACCTGTGTAAATAAATGTGACCTACATGGACGATATTTTATGTGAAAGCATAAATTCAAACGGTCCAGCGCGCTGCAGCCGAGTTCGCAAGGTCATCTCTCTATTGTTCCTGAATAAAAGCTTTCAGCATGCATACAATAGGCAGTGTACGGGCAGAAGTATAAGCACAAAATATACAGGGAAGCAGGGACATCGACGCGCAAACTTTCAAGACTTTTTAGGTCGGTAATTAAAAAAAAAACCTGTCAAGTGCGAGTCGGACTTGCTCACCGAGAGTTATGTACGTAGGTATGTAACTAAAATTTACGGTTTTCAGATTTTTTCCTTTACCTGTGCAACATCAAATGCTTCTTGGCAAATTTCATGATTCTAGGTCAACGGGAATATAGGTTTTGATTCCGGTACATAAACGCCCGTATACAGGATAATTTTTTATTCAGTGCGTAAATTTTTACAGGGTGTTCTACCCATGAATATGAACAACATTCACTATGGGACCATCTCTGAAATCACGAAAAAAAAATCAGCAGATTCATACATTTTGGTCGAGTAATCGAGTAGGTATTGAACTTTTATAAGAAACAGCTGATTTTTTTTTTGTGATTTCAGAGATGGTCCCATAGTGAAAGTTGTTCATATTCATGGGTAGAACACCCTGTGAAAATTTACGCACTGAATAAAAAATTATCCTGTATTTGGATTGCGTTGATTTAGAAGTTTAATTTTCTCACTGCTTCAAGGGATTGCAGCCTTGAGTATTTGATATAAATTTCAACTTGATAACTCCACGCGTTCCTGAGAAAAAGGCTCTTGACAGATGGACAACGAAGTGATCTTATAAAGGTTCCGTTTTTCCTTTTGAGGTACGGAACCCAAAACAGCCGTTTCATAGAAAAGTGCACCTACGCGGTCAAATATATTGACTAGCAATTTTTTTTTAAATAACCAATTAAAAATTTCAACGCTTATGGGTCCAGAATCATGTACTGAATCCATGGTAACGGGTTGCGCGTAGATGTCCCTGTCACCCTGTTTAATGTCTGTTCCAAAAGTATTTGATGAAAGGTTAATAAAACACATTTTTTGCGAGGTGATTGAAAGAAAAGACGTTTAGTTGCGGTAAACATGACGCAAAAAAAAAACATAAAAACATAAAAAAGAAATTGTTGACATGCGTCACATCCACGCAAAACGGCTAGCGGCTTGGTGGATTGCGTAATACACTATCAGTAGTAATGGGTTTCATTTTGACAGTTCAACAACATTCATTGCGTTATTTACGTTGTTGAGCACCATAGAGAATCTTTGTTGAGCACACCCATTTTTCAAACATATTATGAACCAATGGATTAGAAACATCCTTCAAAATGATTCAGATTGAGATTGATACGGGTTACGCAATTAGGCCAGCATCCTAATTGCGTAACCCGTATCAATATTAATAAAATAAAAAATAAAATTCTTACGCAATTACTCACTAAATATATTTACAAGATTTCAACTTTACATCTCACCACAATTCCTACAATAACTTCTGTTGGAATTATTCTGTCGCAGCACCGTAGATTTAAGATAAATTGAATTTGGTATAGTTATCTGAGTAGGGGATAATGGATTCGTTGTTCATTCAGCCCGCATCGTTGGTCTAGACTAAAGGTCGCGTGACTGTTGGCTAAGTAGCCTAAGTGTTATATTATATCTACTAGCTGTTGGCCGCGGCTATGCCCGCGTGATGCCGGAGAATATACCATGGGAATGTAATAAGGGAATGTATTATTATGTCCTTAGACAGATAGTGGTGGTTCCAGATATATAATATTATTAACTACCCACCGAGTCGCGTCCCATAGCCCTTCGCGCTGTTACTTCATTAACCGACTTCAAAAGAGCAGGAGGTTCTCAATTCGACTGTACTTTTTTATGTTTGTTACCTCAGAAGTCCGTTATTTATAAGCCGATTTGCAAAATTCTTTTTTTTTTTTTTTGTAAGGGGGTATACTTTCAGATTGGTCCCATAGAAATTTAGGTCCCATAGGTAGGCTATCAAATGCAAAAAGATTTTTTCAAATGCGACTGGAGTTCTAGAGATTAGCGCCATCAAAAAAAAAAAACTTTTCAGTGGGAACGTAGGTTGGGAACAAACAGTCTCACTAATGTGAAATAGTGGTACTATAAAGAACAAAATTCCCCGCTAGTACCACCGGTGGTACAGCCGTTCGATTCTGTAAAAATCTCACCGTGAAAAGTTAGGTGAAGTGAGTTTAGAGATAGCTGTCAATAGTGTCAATCCCTAGCATTAGTTGGAATGACAGCTCACTCCACGCTCACTTCACCTGAGTTTTCACGGTGAGATGGTTACAGAATCGCACTGCTGTTCGGTGGTTCTAATGGGGACAAAGGATTATTTTAGTATTTATAGAATAGAAATAACCAATCCGGACCAGACGAACGGACAAAAAAAAATATTTTCGGCGTCAGACTCGTTCCACACCTCGTAGTAATTACTTTTTTCAAAATATTTAATGTCGGTGACATATCAAGCTATGCAGTTTCAGTTTTAGCTGACCTCGCATTGTATAGGTTTTGCGTACAATTTAGCAAAGCAAAGTCAGTTTAGCTGGAAAATTTTTGCTCCATTGGTGTAATTGCTATATGGCGTTCCAATGTAAGGAAAAATATATAAAAATATATATAGCTTGATATGTCGCCGTGCGTATAGTTTTTATAATAATAATAATATCCTTGGACATTTCACACAGCGCCATCTAGTCCCTAGCTAAGCAACCTAATGCTTGTGTTATGGTAACAAGATGGCTGATAAACTACTTATATACATTTTTTTTTGTAAATACATACATATTATAGATAGAAAAACACCCAGACTCGGAACAAATACATGTAGGTCATACAAATATTTGTTCCGTGCGGGAATCGAACCCGCGACACGCAGCGCAGCAGTCAATCGCTTAACCACTGCGCCAACCGTGTCGTCGATGTTTTGATTTCGATACTCTTTTATTATATGTATTGAGATGAATTAGGACATGGGCGTAGCCAGCCATGGGCTCAGGGCCCACCCTGAGCCCATGGCTGGCTAGTATAGTTACATATTATTTTAGACTGCTGCCCCAGCAGCAGTCTAAAATAATATGTAACTAGCAAACTGTACCCGCGGTCTTACCCCGGTTAATTTTTTCATACAAAAAGGTTACACCCTGTAGCACCCTGTATCTGTATGTATAATTCGAATTATCCAAAACACTTTCTTATTGCTCACCTACCTACACCACGAAATTTTCCATTCAAAAATGTGTCTCTAACTTCAGCCGTTTGGGCTCTGGGCGTATTCCATTTGTTAATCAGTCAATTTAAAGGTTTTTATATATATCTATAGATAGTACTTTCAGGTACAGTAAGTAAACTATTACACAATTATAGGTTGTTTATGTATTAACTAGCTTATCGCGCGCGCGCTTTTTGTTTTGACCGCATTTTTTTGGTGTCGACTTACGACTGTCGAGTGTGAACTTTCTTACAGATATTATGTATTGTAGTTAGTACCTAGATAATTAAGTTTTTTAACCGACTTCTAAACAGGAAGGAGGTTCTCAATTCGGATGTTTGTATATTTTTTCTTTTAATGTTTGTTCGCGCATAACTCCGTCCCTTGCCAACCGATTTGAAAAATTATTTTTATGTTGGAAAGGGTATACTTCCCAAATGGTCCCATAGAAATTTCATCAAAAACGGTTTAGTATGTACTTTTAACCAAAATTACTGGTAAAAATTACAACTAAAAAGTGAAAAATAAAAACTTTTTTGCAAAAAAAAAACAACCGACTTCCAAAAACGACACTACAAAGTGAAAAATAACTTTTCAGAAGTCGATGGCAAACAACGAAAATGCGAACCCAACGACACCGACTTCCGAAATTAAAGTTATTTTTCACTTTGTAGTGTCGTTTTTGGAAGTCAGTTGTTTTTTTTTTTTTGCAAAAAAGTTTTTAAGTTGGAATAAGTACCTTACAGGTCAGAGCCAGGGTGGGGCAAGCGCCCCACCCTGGCCCACCGTGGCTACGCCGATTAATTAGGAATTTCTTATTAGCAATTAGGAATCTAGGATTCGTGCCCGTGTCAATGGCAGTAGATTCGCCCTTTGTTCAATGGGACTCTGGTGAAATGGGTGAACAATACCTACGCATACACTTTCGGGGAATGTATTGTATACCGTTGTGAATGTAGGTACTATGTAGATGACTATAGCTTATAGCTAAATTCTGAGCTAACATAATTTGGTATGCTATCGACACGGTGAAGTAGGTAATCGATCTGAAAATTAAATGGTTGAGCTGACTGGTGGATCAGTCATGCGTCGGGTGCCGTCATAAAATCAAAATCAAAAGTCATTTATTCAAATTAGGCTGAGAATCAGCACTTTTCGAACGTTAAAATTACATAAGACAGTCACCCAAAACGCCTGCCCTTCGGCACTTCCTAGTGCTTTCGCTGGGAAGAAGAAGTGGCAACAAACTCCCCAGCAGCAGAGGAGAGTTATCTTCTCTTAGCTGCCACGTATCTCCGTGTAACCTTCAAAAGAGAGAAAGAAAAAAGAAATAGATAAAAGTGTGACTTTGGTCAAAATGAAAATCCAAGATGGCGGCTGCGAACATTTTCAGTTTTTTTCATAATGGTTGTCGTTTTGCAAGTGGATCTTTGACAGTCGTTACGGGTCGTCTGACAACCAGTCTTACCAAGGGGTATCGTATTACCCAGTAAATGGGTTGTGGAGGTATAGGAAGTTGCTCCATGTAAAATACAACTGGTATTCGGCTGCAACCGGTTAGACTAGAAGCTGACCCCAACAAAGTTGGGAAAAGGCTAGGCAGATGTTGATTATGGTTGTCGTTTTGCGAGTATGGCGTAAGGAACTTCGTTCTTGACGGGGGTTCCCAGACCACACATTTTTTTTTTGCTTTGACGTTGTATGTGCACTTCGTTTAACATCGTTTTCACATAGTCACGAGCATAACAAATTCAACATTAATGATGTAATTAATATTCTGAAATAATATAAGTTATTTAAAGAGTGTCCTTGGAGTTTCTTGTCCTTTCTTCTCCATAGGAACCTACTACGGTTTGGAATGAACTAGCTTTCATCTTTCTGAATAGGCTATTTTTCTAAAAAATTCTAATTAGTGCGTTAGTTAGATTATCAAAAAATATTTAAACCGTATTTTTTCTTTTGTCAATTATATAAATGATGAAGATATGGCCCGTTAAAGTTCCGCGTGACGTCACTTGCTTGCGACACTTTTTCAAGCAAATGACGTCACGACCCCCCCACGTCACTCTCAAATTTTGATGCGCTTTATCTTTGTCGTTTTTTGTTTGATTGACAGAAGAAAAAATACGTGTTCATTATTTTTCGATAATCTAACTGACGGACTAAATAATTTATTTTTTTACCCAGGGAACTACCCTATTCTCAAAGTTGTCGGTCCTTTGAGAATTCAAAAGTGCCTGTAATTGTTTTAATTGAAATAAATGCTTTGAGTTTGCGAGACGCTCGCCCTTTGTTACCTAGAACACAATACAATACTCTAAATCTAATAGTAGATTATGCACCGAGGGGCTAAAATTGTCTTATGTCACGGGCGTCATATTGAATCTCGAGCGCAATGAAGGATTCGGGATTTAACTCACGAGCGAAGCGAGGGAGTTAATACAAGAATCCTGAATGCAGCGAGGGATTCAAGCTAGCCCAAGGCAAATACACCTTTAGCCCAGAGGAGGATACTCTACTTTTTACACCTTCTGTGAGAAAATAATAGCCATAGTACAAAAAACAAATAAATTAACTAATGTTACAGCAAATTACTATTACGGTATTACGGCGCGGTACGGTATTTGTTATTATTAATGCCAGTTTTAATGTTATTCCATTCCTTTTAAAAAATGGTTCGTAGTTATCTAATTATTCTTACAATATTATGTCTTCGAAAACATGGCAACGATATGAAGAAGCAGTCGTTATGATTTTGTAGGAAATCGAGAATATCATCCACGCGTAGTAAGGGTATCGAGAATAGTTTTCCTCTTTCTGGCACCAAAGGGTGTTTGTTAGTACTATACTGCCAATTTAGCTGAGCATGTGAGATTCCAAATTCAAATTACATTATTGACCAGCGGGTCATAATGAAATCCAGTACAACATTATTGACCGGCTGTGCCCCGGGCGACTAATGACTCACTTTAGGTTAAGGTTGCTTGACATATAATTTGACATTTTCGAGCAGGTGGTGTGAAAATGAATTTATTTCTGTAAGTAGTTTTAAACAAACACTTTTACACATCAAACATCTTTTTAAAACTAGATGAGGGTTCTTATCTGACTACTCTGAGAAGAAAGGCCGAATCAAACTCAGAGGAGTCTCAAAAAAAAGTCCAGACATAATCTTGGTCAGGTTATGTGAAGACCATGTAGATTGTCTGAAATGGTCTTTTGAGAAAAGAACTATACAGATTGAGTGCGGACCAGGTGGCCTACCGCGAGTTCTTAACGCGATTCAATTTACGCTCAGGGATCGAGATGGCGCTAGACGACTTGTATAGCTCTGTCTCTTTCCAACAGCCTAAACTGGATCGCGTTAAGAGCTCGTGGTAAGGCCTCTGTTCAGTCAGTACACGCATTTGTCAGTAATCGTGTAGCTCAACTTAGAACTTAAGGATCCCAATACATGAGTGTACCACTGTTTTAAGGAATACGTATACCAGAATAGATGGGTGGATGCGCAGGTTGGCAAAGATGTTTCGTCATTACGAGAAAGCGATGGTGTTCTGAAGAACCCAAGGACAACCCCCGCTTGGTGTAGAACTATTGTAGGATATGGAATAAAAAATATATTGGACAATGGGTTTGGGTGGCTTTATCCACCCAAACCCATTGTCCAATATATATTTTTTTTTTATAATAGGATAAAGTGAACTGGTTACATAGAACTTATAATTTAAGATAGGTATAATATTTCAGCTATTAAAATCTCTACCAGAACTAAGGTCCCAACCACAGAAATGATATCTATGGTCCCAACGCCCCGCTCCCTAGAATAAAATATGCGTCATTAAATTCACATAAACCTCATGTTTCAGGCAAATACCGACATTAGAATAAACTGTCGACGGTCGGTTGCGATATGAAAACGTAAACCCCACAGACAAACGTCATTTACATACGGCACGGAAAAATAAAGGGCATGTTCCATTTTATCTATACACGGGCTTTTGATTATAAGCCCTTCATACTGTACTCATGTTTTACAAAATAGATATTGGCGCCGATTCCCTTGTTCACAAACTAAACTAAATTTAAGTTCAGTGCATCTTTTTCTTTCTATTTCATTAAGAAAAGGACAGAAGATAAAATATTAGTTTAGTCCTGTCAAATTAAAAAAAAACTAAACCAATCAATCTTCTTCAAGGGTTGGACTATCAGCCGCAAAAAGAATTTTCCAAATCTGACTGGTAGTTCCAGAGATTAGCGCGTTCAAACAAACAAAGTCATCAGTTTTATTATTAGTATAGATAATAACATCAATCAATCAACTCAGCCTATCGTAGTCCACTGCTGGACATAGGCCTCTCCCAGGCTGCGCCCTGTCCTCCGCCTTCCGCATCCAGTCCGTCCCAGCCACCTTTTTAAGGTCGTACGTCCATCTAGCTGGGAGGGTATAATAACATAGTAACGAATAATCTTTGTCCGTTTGTCTGTACGAGTATGTATGTTTCGGATTGGCGCAAAAATGGCTAAACAGATTTGGTTGAAATTTTGCACACATATAGTTATTATAATCTGGATAAACACATGGTACCTTTAATCCCGGTAGCATGAAAGTGTTAGGTATACAGAATTACACATAAACCTTCCGGGGTAAATGAAAATGAAAATAGCATTAAAACCTTTTTTAAATAACAAAATCGTTTATGATTGGTTTTTAAAAAGAAAAAAAAAATGTTTATTCTGCACAAACTAAACGCAAATAAGACATAAAATAAACACACACAAAGTAGCTAAAAGCCTCGTATTATTCGACGTTTTACTTATTAATTTATTCACAACAATATGCACTAAATCATGGCTTAATGTTTGTAATATACAAAGTTTGGGACTATCTGCATCCGAACTAGGTGGTAAACCTGTATCTCGGATTACATTTCATCCCCATAAATAACTTGTGAACATTCAGTAGCCATGTTTAAAGTTACAAACACGAGGGCCCGTGGCTAAATTATTACAGCCGCACAGGTCGATCGATCAGGTTAAGCTACGCTTGCTGCGTTTGGCCTGTGTATGGGTGACCATCTTTACAAACCGAGACCGCTCCGTGCCTTGGAAAGCACGTTAAGCCGTTGGTCCCGGCTGGCATTCGTGGATCTTTGACAGTCCTTACGGGTAGTCAGGCCTGAAAGTCTGATAACCAGTCTTACCAAGTATCGTATTAGCCAGTAACTGGGTTGTAGAGTTCAGATAGGCAGTCGCTCCATGTAAAATACTGGTATTCAACTGCATCCGGTTAGACTGGAAGCCGACCTCAACATAGTTTGGAAAAGGCTAGGTAGATGATGATGTATAAAGTTTATAAACATTATAAGATTGTATGCATATGAGAAAAAAATGTACCTTTAATACATTTTAAATTAAATATTCAGAAATTAGAATGTGACGTCTGGCATAAAGAAATCCAACTCATTGCACTAAGTGACCTGAGAAAATTCTTTTATGGCAACACCTATTGTTAAAGGTTCCTTTGTATACGCACTGATTAAATTCTGCATTTTGACATGATTTATTAGGCTAACAGCTTTTCACGGTATTTATCTATATAATAGGTACCTACCAGCAGCGCGGTCTCGGTTTCACCCGCATAAGTGTCGATCCCGTGGGAATATCGGGATAAAAAGTATCCTGTATTATTCTGATGGATAAGCTATATTACTGTAAAGTTTCATAATAATCCGTTCAGATGAAAGAGTAACAAACATTATCCATCCATCCTCAAACTTTCACGTTTATATGTAATACTAGCTGCGCCCCGCGGTTTCACCCGCATAAATTTCGATCCCGTGGGAATATCGGGATAAAAAGTATCCTATACGTTAATCCTGGCTATAAACCATCTGTGTGCCTAATTTCATCCAAATCCGTTTAGTAGTTTTTGCGTGAAAGAGTAACAAACATACATATATCCATCCATCCATACATATCAAATTATAACATCAATACGGTTCGATCGAAGGTTATGCAACGTTTGCCGCGGTGGGTTCGTGGATGGGTACCCATCTAATACACAGGGAGACCCCTCCGTGCTTCTCACATGAACAACTGTACAAATCTTGCTCCCGCGTCTTTGGTCCTCACTCTCCATATATTTTGGCTGCTGAGCCCAAAACTACAAACGTAGTATAAAGGGAAATTGTATAAAAATGTGGCTGTTATTTTAGTAATAATAATAATAATATCCCTGGACATTTCACACAGCGCCATCTAGTCCCAAGCTAAGCAACCTAATGCTTGTGTTATGGTAACAAGATGGCTGATAAACTACTTATATAATTTTTTTTTTTTTGTAAATACATACATATTATAGATATAAAAAACACCCAGACTCGGAACAAATACATGTAGGTCATACAAATATTTGTTCCGTGCGGGAATTGAACCCGCGACACGCAGCGCAGCAGTAAATCGCTTAACCACTGCGCCAACCGTGCCGTCACCGTACCGTGTCGTGCCGTTAGTAGTATATTGTGTTATCTTACGACTTCAGCGCGAACGAGGTCGCAGGCCAAAGCTAGTTTTTTTTATTAGCCGTTAATGTCCCACTGCTGGGCAAAGGTACCTACCTATGTATCACAAATAAATATTTCTGATTTCTCTCTGTTCAGAGCTGCCAAGGACCAATCTTTATGAAAGGAGTCCAGCTCATCCCATCTCGGAAGCTAGAATTTGATAATATTATATGTATGCGAAAGTACAGCTGTCTTCTTTCTAAAAGGTAATGGCCAAAAAATATGGAACCTGGTACACACGGCTACACTAGCATTTCCAGTTTTACCTGACCACGCACTGTATAGCTTTTTGGTACAGTCACAAGTCATCTTATACAGGGGCTGCAGTCTCGACATTCATAGCGATCGCTTTACGACCAAATTCAGTCGCAAAGTCCTGTCACTCCGTATATTACACCAGGGGCTGCAGTCTCGACATTCATAGCGATCGCTTTACGACCGAATTCAGTCGCAAAGTCCTGTCACTCGATACATTACACCAGGGGCTGCAGTCTCGACATTCATAGCAATCGCTTTACGACCCGTCCGAGTCCCAGATTGACAGGTGTAATGTATGGAGTGACAGGACTTTGCGACCGAATTCGGTCGTAAAGCGATCGCTATGAATGTCGAGACTGCAGCCCCTGGCTATGTATAGTTAGCGTAGCCGTGCGTACAATAACCAACAGTAATGGCATATATGTCGTTGGATAGACCTTTTTACTTCGAACAAAACTTGAAACTAAACAAGTATGATAACAGAAACTCCTTCCATTTACCATGAAAAATGCCCTTTCTTTCTTCATTTTCAGTTCTCCTAACTTTTTTTATTAGATCGCTGTGTCCGGAAAACGGTTCGACCTATGAATAGAGCTATTTTTAGTGGCCTTTTTGTGACTACGAGGCCCAAATTGACTTGTTAGTAACGCTAACGAATCAATTTCCTTTGAGAGTTTCAATGAAGTTTTTCTTTGATATTTTTTAAGTGAATTATTTGACAGGAAATGTTATTAATGGAGCTAATTAATAATTTATGTTGTCTTTTATAATTTTTAATGCTTTCATTTAAAAAATCGGCCAAGTGCGTGTCAGGCCACGCATAGAATAGGCTTCCGTAGTCGCCCATAGTGACACTTTACAAGTTAGGCTAAACTGATATTATAACTATACTACTTCGTCGGCCCTGTCGGCTTCCAGTGTAACCGGATGCAGCTGAATACCAGTATTTTACATGGAGCGACTGCCTATCTGACCTTCATAACCCATTTACTGGGTAATACTCCCCTTGGCAAGCCTTGTCAGACTTTCAGACTTTTGACAATCCGTAACAACTGACAAAAATCCAAGAATGACAGCCGGGATCAAGGGCTTAAAAATGTCGTATAGCGACAAGAAAAGCTTAACTTATAAAACTAAGGGTAGAATTAAATTAAAGAAAGGCAGGTAGAAAACAATGAAGGATATATTTACAAGCAATTAAAAGATGGAGATGGACTGAAGGTGGTGTGTAGTATGTGGAGGTGGGGTCTATGGATGACGATGCGCGATAAGTGGGTTGAGGAGGCTGAGATGGAGATACAGCTGGAGCTGAGGAGGTAGACGCGAGGCAGGTGCTGGCGACAGGTGCTGGTACAGATGCAGGTTCAGGTGCAGGTGCAGGTACATGTTCGCAGGGGTCTTCGTATCTAAAGATGGTCCCCCATCCACGGATCAACCGCGGCAAGCGTAGCTTAACCTGATCGATCGACCAGTGCGGCTGTTATTACTTAGCCATAAGCCATAGCCATTGTGATAAGGGGTAACTTAGTTTTATCATCATTTCAGCCGAAAGACGTCCACTGCTGGAATATGCCTCCCTCAAGCACCTCCACTTCGAACGGTTCTGTGCTTCTCGCTTCCAACGGGTTCCTGCTGCCTTCGTCGCCGGTCCACCTTGTGGGAGGCCTTCCAACGCTGCGTCTTCCGGTACGCGGTCGCCACTCCAGAAGCTTTCAGCCCCATCGGCTATCTGTTCTGCAAGCAATGTGCCCTGCCCACTACCACTTAAGTTTGGCAAATCTTCGGGCTTCGGCAAGAATAACTTACTTTTATGTGAGAAAAAAACATTGGTATTAATGTCACGCGAACGTAGTCGCGGACAGCAACTATGTAGTTACAACTATGTTTTTCAATATTATTACATAGTAAAGGCATGAACATTATATTAGGTACCGATATATGTGTATACGAGTTACTTTGAACGAGCTACCCTATTCCTAAGGGAAATTCTATCACGCCAAGCCATGTTCTGCAGAAGTTATTGATATCGCTCAAACAAATCAATGTCCTTGAGCAAAGTTATGTTGGTATTATTGATTTAGTTGTAAGGGTAATAAAACTTTTATTATACTTACTAGCTGCGCCCCGCGGTTTCACCCGCATAAGTTTCGATCCCGTGGGAATATTGGGATAAAAGTATCCTATGTGGGAATCCTGATTATAAACTATCTGTGTGCCAAATTTCATCCAAATCCGTTCAGTAGTTTTGGCGTGAAAGAGTAACAAACATCCATCCATCCATCCATACAAACTTTCGCGTTTATAATATTAGTAAGATACCTGCTAGCAGTGTTCGTGCCTCCGTCTGTGAGATACCTACCATAGACAGTAAGTACCTTACCTAAGTAGTTAACATGAAGGTTGTCTGTGAAAGATTGGCGGGGTAATTACGTAACGCACTAAGGCGCCTTCCTCACCGGATCGGCGCGTTTTCGCTTCGTGTTCGTTTCTGTACCGAATCTGTACAGATTCTTTACCGAGTGCATGTAATTAAATGAAAGAGCTTTCTCACTGAGTAGTTTCGGTGCAGATTCATTACCGAGCGCATACACACGTCTCTGTACCGACCATTCGACTCGCCCGTCCCGTCACTCCCGCCCTACCCCGCAGATCACAAAAATCGTAGCAAACCGAGCCAGTCAAGAAGTGGTTCTCGGTAAAGAACTGTACAGATTCAGTACAGAAACGAAAACGTGCCGATCGGGTGAGGAAGGCGCCTTAGGGAGGATGCAATAGGTAGCCCGGGAAATTGTTTTTTTTACGTTTTTTGCAATACGTTGACAAGTTGTATGTAGATTAAAATATGATTCGCGACCGTAACAAATATGACTAGGGCTGATTTTTCCAACGCCAGATAAGTTTATCCGAGTAAATAATTTTTAATTTTTGACACTTCTTCCATACAAAAACTGTCAGACGTCAATTTTATTCGACGAATGAAAAATATCTGTCCATTGAAAAATCAGCCCTTCGCAGAATTAAAATCATTAGAATCAACAATGCAACTTCTTGAGCTAGAATTGGCCTCAAAAGTCCAATTTCATCTTCTCTTCTTAGTGTGTCGATAGCAATCTAAATGGATCGGCCCAGAATTCGGCTACTCGTTTGACGCCATCACCGGCGTCCATCAGTTCCTGTAACGTGCAGCTGACAAGACACGCAGGACACGATATTAAATGTCCCATCTTTTGTGGAACAGCACCACATTTACACTCCAAGGAGGGGTCGTCTATAAATCTACACTTGAACTGGTTTCCCTTGCTTCGGCCAACCTAGCTCCGGAATCTGTTTAAAGACTTCTAGGTTACCTAAGGTAATTCATGTCCAGATGGTCTAATTCCATGAAATGGTCATTCAATTGGGTAATTCTCCTTATTCAGCAAAGTTCAACCTATCTACCCAGACATTGTCCTACGTTAAACTCCTAGTTCTTATAATCTCCAACTCAAACTAGACAACAATATACCGATCGTTTAACTGAAGGCGACTGCTTCAAATTAGACAGGCTAACTAATTAAGTTGTTCTCTGTTAACAGCGGATTACAACAATATCATTTTACCTACTGTAATGTTTGTGAGACCATCCCGAATAGGAGGAACTTTAGCTTGCCCAAACACAACTAAGTATATTGGAGTCGGCTTTCAGTCGAACCGGACGTAGCTGAATACCAGTATTTTACATGGAGCGACTGCTTGTATCTGACCTTCACAGCCCAGTTACTGGGTAACACGATAGCCCTTGGTGAGACTGGTTGTCAAACTGTTGGGCTTCAGACTACCCGTATCGACTATCAAAGATCTACGATTGAGAGCCGGGACCAACGGGTTAACGTGCTCGTGTCACCCACGGACCATTCTCGGCAAACGTAGCTTAACTTGATCGAACGAACCGTGCGGCTGTTAATACATAGCCACGAGCCCCTCTAGCACGAGCCACTGCTTCTAATTAAGCAGCATAATCAGCTTGGACCCTGCTCCCGATACCGACGGACTACAGTTTTATAATATATATTTTTATATGCTTTTTTTATGTTTTTTTATAAAAATATCTCAAAATGTACCTATTTAATAAGTACCAAAGTAAATAAATAAACGAAAAATGGAGGATAGGATAGTAGGGCATAAAATTGATTCTGAATCTATTTACAGAAACATATATATATACATACATAATTATAACCCAATTAAGCACATGTATGTAATTGTCTGAATTGCCATTGTAGCTCTCTTCCTCTCTCCTAAATTTTTGCTGTACCCGACAGGGTCCATATTGATCTTTTACCTTGTACAGACGCCAGCACATCAAGCTACTACCCAAGTAGCACATGACAGCCGTACAGTGACTTGATTATAGAATTAGTGTCTACTCAAGGCTGTTTTAGTTTCCTGCATAAGGGCTTTGTAGTTAGCTACGCAGCCTTTGTAATTCCAATTTGGGCCCCAAATTAACCAGCCTTGAGCATTAAAGTGACTGGTTAACGGCAGTATAATCATTGAAACAGCTGTACAAGGCCTGTACATTGGCTTATACAGCTATACAACAGTAATTGCAGCCTAAGATTCAGCTTCTTTAATTCTCTTCAACAGCTTTTAGATGTTTTGAGGCTTGGCAACAGCTTTTATTAAAGTATAAATCGTAACCAAAATAATTTTTTTTAAAATTTCTTTTGTGTATTTGTGACAGACGACAGTTATATTGTTTGTTAAAGTCCGCGGGCGGACAATATTTAAGGTAAGATATTTTTAATAGCTTTCACGTTGATTTTGAGTGTCCTTGTATGTAAATTGAGTTGCGAGTACCATTTTACTGTAAATGTGTATAGGTAATTACATCAAATATTTCACGCGCCATCAGAATAATACCGCTTTAACGAAAATATTTCACAAGATAAATGGTGTACGAATACTTAATAGATTTATCACTCAAATTATTGCTTTCTAACTTATTGTGTTCCATTAGGAAATAAGTGGAAAATATATTGTTTGAATTAAAAGCTATCAAATATCCTTGAAATCTATAAGAAATCATCTGGATGTTTAGTAACAAATCGTTTCTGTAATGCTAAAATGGCGTCCATTTGTTATCCAGCACAAATTCTCCATAAATGCTTTTAAAAAGTTATTTACTGTAACAGTGGTGTTGCCAAGTCTATGTACCAGCTTAAAGCATTACGCTGGCTGGACAAAGGATTTTAATTAGCTTTCTTACTGTGTATTGGTGTAAAGAGAGAGCATAAAATAGGTTTTCAGGGATAAAGAAATCTCGACAGAAAACCATTTCATTATATGTTTGGCTTTCGAAATATTCTTGTAGGCCCAGAAGATATGATTTAAGTTTTTTTTAATAACACGTTAAGAGACGGTTTGGCTCGCTCAACAGTCGCACAAAAAGTTGAAAAAGTTGTGTTTCTTTTGCATGTTTCCGCGCTTCCCGTGAGGTAATGTAGGTACTTGGCGCGTTTTTGAACATAACTTTTTGCTTTTGAACATATCTTTCGGATCTGCAAGGGTATTTGGAGAGCCAATCGTACATAATTTACACACAAACCTTCAGTTCATTTGATTTGTTTTTATTTTGCTTTTCCCTTTTCGTACTATATTATGATTACTAATTACATTAATATTGTTTTCAGGAATAATAATGCTGTTTAAAATAATCAAAACCATTGAAAAAGGAAAGGAAAGATTAACAATTGTTCCAAGTGGAGCATAATGGCATAATTTTGAGAAGGCCAGGAAAAAACGTTTCTTTAAAATTGCTAGTAAAAAGTGAAAAATTGACGCCTCTTCCAGGCTGGACTGATTGCGTAGTCAAACGGTCATCTATTCCCACTTACAATAAAGCTGAAGAAGTCCTTGAAACATATATGATCACTATACAAGCAAAGTTGAGGTAGTACCATCAGCAGAGTTGTGCTGGCCTATTTATTTTTTTGTGTTAAGACTAATAATGGCATAAGGTTTTTATTATAATATCGATACCAAATCTGGTGGCTGTGATTAAAAAATAATTCAGATTATGAAAAGTAGCATTTATTCGTAATTATGTTGTATTTCCACAAATTATATTTCATATTGATTAAAAAACAGTACTTACACATTTATAAAACGATTTTTATTTTTTTTATTATCCTTATTAAGGCTGTATATGGCTCAGCAGAATTACATACACTTTACTTGAAATGATAGTATTAAAAAAAATCTATTTCCATAATGAATAACAAAATATGTAAAAGGGGTATGAAATACAAGTAGTTTTTATGCTCAATTCACATCCAGAAAGTGTATTTTCACTTCAATACGTTCTGCGGTAGGCCGTTTTGCTTTAAATATGTCAAAAGTAGATGACTTTATTGGGTAGTCAAAAATGTCTATTAAACCTGTAGTTTTGTAGCCTATAATTAAATTTTCATCAATATTTTGATCAAAACCTGTTTGTCCGGAACCCTCACTATACGAAAACGAGACTGGCTTGTAAACATAAGCTGCATCATTATTATAAGCCAATATTTTAATCAAAATCTATTTGTACGGAACCCTCACTATGCGTAAACGTCACGCTTGGCTTGTAAATATCAACTACATCAGTACTGCTCCTTTGCAATTCGTTCATAGAAAGCGAGCCTTAGCGTATTGACAGTTTTCTTTTTACTCCACCAGTTATTTTTCTTTTATTCCATTAAAAGTGTATTAAAACATGCGTAGAGTAACACTTGAAGTCGTGCTGCAGAATATACAAAAAAAATAATTCAAATCTGACGTAATTTAAACACCAATAACCTAGATTTACTTTTAAATAATGCCGAAAGCTGTAAAATAGCTGTCAGCTACACTTTATGCATTGGCATTAGGATGGAGTACACTTACTCCAATTTACAACTCAGGGTGAATTAATGATTCTCTTATAAATGTAACGGCATTTGTAGAGATTATATATTCACTTTTAATCAGCTATTAACAAGCTCGTTGAAGTAGAATTAGAATAGAATTAGTGTACACCAATTAAAAGCCAGTGGCATTATTCGATGCTTTAATGCAGCCCGTAACATTACAAGAGAGGTGAATTTTTCGTATTAAGCAGTCGTTAACAAGCTTTGGACTTCTAAACCAGCTAGTAGTTTCACATGCAGCCAAAAGCTGGACTAGATCATTTTCAAATTCTACTTAAATGCTTTTAGTATATTTTTTTCGCCATCATAAAGTCATTAGTCAGCTATGCTGTTTAATAGTGTATAATCTTTCCTTAATACAGTCTAAAGACTCGTCCTATCCTTTAGTACATCTGCATAAAAGCTGTAGACTATAATATCGCTTGTTTATGCCCTAATTCATCGCTAATGTGCTACTTGGGTACAATCTGTCAAATTACTTTAATATATTTTCAACTTTATTGCTAAAGCGTTAAGGTTCAAGGTTGACTGGGAAAATTTGACAGATTCGGGTAGCTTGATGTGCTGGCGTCTGTACATACCATCTATGAAACACATATGGAATGCAATAAAGATTTGAGTATTGAGTATAGAATAAAAAGTTTCATTTCATTTCTTCCTCATCTGCCCAATTTCATTCAAGAGTTTCGGCAAGCCAAAGTTTGTCCTATTCGGGATTGTATCACAAACATTAAACTTGGTACAAACATATTGTTCTCATCTGCTGTTATTGTACAACAACTTAATTAGTTAACTTGTCTAATTAGAAGCACTAATCAGCACTGGGCTCGCGTGGTGGATCATATGGCCTTGTCACAGAATGGAGGCCTGTGTCCCAACAATAGGAGCAACCAGCTTCATCTTTTTGATTGACCGACCCTTGACAATTCAAAAGTGCCTGGAATTGGTTTAGTTGAAATAAATAGTTTGAGTTTATAGACTGATTGTGCTACTGTTAGTGAAAACGGCCATAAGGATGTATATTAAAGTAGAATAGATTGATCATGCCACGGTAATTTTAAAGGCTCCTGAAGACAATCGACGAGACTCTTGTAGAACAATTTCCATGAAGTTTTCATAGAAATTGTTCAAGTAGACTCGCGTCGCACTTTCGCATCGCGCCTGTTTACGGGAACCTTAAGGTCACACTAGATCACCACCGCCGACCAACAACTCTTGCACACCAAATTAACATGCCTCAAAAACTTGTCCTCGAAAACCCGACAACACTATAACCGATCTGGGAAACAAACCTAGGACCTAAAACAAGCTCAGGAAACTACTAGACCAACGAAGCAGTCAATACCTTCTATTCGTGTTACAAAAACATAGTTATTTAGAAGTAAAAGAAAGCATGAAGATTTAATGTTTAATTAGTTTTACGAAAAGTAGAGCAGAAAGTATTATAACTTATATTTATTTACTTTAATATTTATTTTGCTACATTCGCGAGTAAGTTATTGTTGTGTATACAAGGTTTAACAGAATAAACGCGTCCCATATATCCGTGGCAAGTCCTGATAATAGCTTGTTCATAATTGACTACTGAATCGATTTCAGTAACTTTTAATACAGGTACTACTACATACTGACCGCCACTTGAGCCAAAGAAGATTAAATCTTATTTCAAGGCAGTAAGACTCAATTTTAAATGCATAAAGTAATACGATTTTTTTAATAATAAATTTTATACTTCTGGACACGGCGCGCATTGTCAGGAGGTTCCTCTCTCTGGAGCCCTGACCGCCGGTAGCTTGGACCCTGTTCCCGATACCGGTGGGCTACTATTTTTTTATAATTTAAGTTTACTTTAAAAAAAAAAGTTTTGGTCATTGTATTATGCTTTCAAACTCAAACTATTTATTTCAACTAAACCAATTACAAGTACTGTTGAATAAATTGTCAAGGGTCGGTCAGTCAAAAAGATGAAGCTTGTTGCCCATTCCAAAGTGTAGTAGGTACCTATGGAGAAGAACGGGCAAGAAACTCCATGAGCACTCTTTTAAATCACATAATATGGTTACAAAGTATTTTTTACGTCATTTATGTTAAAAATTATGCATGTGAGAACGATGCAGAACGAAAGAAATTAAATCAAGATAAGCCATGGCAACATAGTGACAGTACCTACTGACGGCGCCCGTTCACAAACATGACGCATAGATTATCAAAATAATTCAGCTCAACCATTTTGAAGAGAGCTAAATGATCCAACACATGCGCCACCATCAGCGAGACATTAGAGTGAGCATGACATACTCTCAGCCGCCAAGGCACATTCAGGCAATAAAAGACGTACCCAGTAAATAGTAGCTTTATAGTATGTGCATAGCACTCACATATGTGCTATGCAATTATACAATACTAGGAGATTGAATGTAATAATGCAAAAATAGTATTTTAAATTCTTCAGCAGCTCCTACAGTATTTAGGTAGGGTAGGCGTGTGTGAAGTATTTTCAAATGCTAATCAATTTATTTATGCGTCCTGTGGAGCAGGACTTTCAACTCAATACTATAATTGGAGTTATGAGGTCTTGTGTTAATTATGTTACATGTTGTATAACTTGCATCTACTATCTGTCTTTGCAGGTAATAAGGCCAACGACTCTTCCCCTGGGTGACAAAATAGTTGACTAAGGAATAAGGGATGGAAGTCCTATTTTCCTGGGACATCGGGTGAAAAGCCTCTCTCTAGTTTCCTGCACCTATAATTTCACCAGCACCATATACATACGTTGAAACGTGAATAGGAATGAGTATTACTACCGGCAATGAAGCAGTAGATACATCGATAGGTATCTGCTAAACTTAGCATACAAGGCGATTCCTGTATGCTAAGTTTGAGGGTGCTCTGAAAAATGACGACATAATACTTAAACTTTTTGTTAATCTATACTGTCCCACAGCTGGGCAAAGGCCTCCTGCAAGTCCTTCCGGGAACTCTTACCGAGCCATGTCTCGATCGCCATCTTTTTCTGGACTGGCGCAGTCTATCTTCAGACACTCATTGTGTGAAGGCTTTTGCCCAGCGGTCATCATGAATGTGTCATCATCATCAGCCTAGATAGCAGTCCATTGCTGGACATACGCCTCTCCTATTCCATGTGTAATAAACATAAACGACTAAAATCACACACTTATGAGATCTGAGGAGACAGTTTTTTTAACCCACTTCAAATAGGGAGGAGGTTCTATGTTCGTCTGTATGTATCAATCATCGATATTTTCATCAATTGTGGACCGATTATGAAAATTCTATTTTATTTGGGTCGTTATGTTTGTAAGCAAATTAACACCCTAAGTCAATTTGCAGTGTTATAGCCATTATACAATTATCAAAGAATGACAACAGTGATTTGAATATGCGGACACTTTAAGTCGGTAGTAATAAGACCCATTATCAAGCCGAGAGCCAACCATTCCCCAGTCATAACAAATATTAGAATGTACTGGACCATATACCTGGGAATCGACTGGTCGTAAGGAACATACTGACGGTAGAATTGTGACCTAATCAGGCTTTCAAAGCCGAAGTAGACAGTTACTGTCAAATATATTATTGGAAAAGCATTTGACGGACGTAGCAGAAAGTAGAAATAAAAGTATAATAAACTATTAAAGACAAATTTTTCCAACGCCAGATAATTTTATCCGAGGAATAATTTTGAATTTTTGACAGTTCTTCCGTACAGAATTTTAATATCACGAAAAAGAATTATCTGTCGACTGAAAAATCAGCTCTGAGTGGCCAGCTCTAATCTAAGGCGACATGTAAGTGTAACCTGATGAGGTTACTCTCGTATAAAAAAGATCACCTATTAAATGTTTTATACAAATATATCCTAGTTAGTTATACAGGGAAAGCTGTTATTAGCCATACAATACTGTAATACACATACTATATGTATCGCTGTTGGTTGCCTATATAAAGAAAATGAAATAAAATAAAAGGCAATAATGATAAAATTATGGCAAATAATTATTTTATAGCCTTTTGCTGATTTACGTCGATGTACGTCAATAACAACTAACACCTAATTAGTTAATAAATATAACAAAATGATATCCTAACTTAACTAAAACTATTCACACAACTAAAATATAGCGTCGAAAAATTCATTCGTCTTTTACTTAGATATCTCCATGTAAATAAGGTTTACATTCAACAGCAACAGCTGATAATATTTATGAGATGATTGTCTGATGATTGTATGAGATGATAATCTTAATTTAACGTAGAATAGTTTAATAAGGCAGGATATACGCATTAATTCAGGGTGAAGCGAAGGATTTCCTTTCCTTTAAAAAAAATGAATAGACACATTTCAGTTGAACATCACATGAGAACAACTGATTTCAAACAACAGCTCCGACCATGTTTTCGAAAGAACAAATAGATTATGGCAAAAAACTCCAATTTCAAATTACACCAAAGATATACCTAAATCAAATAAAAAAAAACACTCCAGAACAAACATTTAATTACCCTGTGACAAAATACGAGAAAAAAAAAACAAACGAGCCAAAAACACGAATCAAAGGACCGAAAATTGAACCAGTACATTTAAAACCAGCCAATAAAATGGTAATAAAATTTAGCACTTACCAACTGCCAGGGAGATGGCGATTGTAACAGCAAATAATACGTTGTATTTCACCATTGTCTCGGCACTGGTACGCTCAGAGGACCATTTTATAAACGCGTCCGTCCTTCGCGGCGGTTCGACGCGATCTGAGGTGTCCCCTGATCCCCTCCCTGCTACAGCCCTGGGAGATGGGACATACGGACGGAAAATCTGAAAAGCGGGGCGGGAAAATTGTCGTGAGTATTTACTACAGATTCACCTGAAGCTGTGTGATTAGTGGAAACTTTCTGATTTATTCTGTCTCTCTGAAGATGCTGATAGCGTAATGAAGAACCAGAAAAACCAGGCAAATCTCGAAGCCCTAAGGTTCAAACTTAGGTATAAAGCATTTTTATAGCTCGAAATCATCATCATCTGCCTAGCCTTTTCCCAACTATGTTGGGGTCGGCTTCCAGTCTAACCGGATGCAGCTGAATACCAGTATTTTTTACCAGTAAAGTGCCTTTTATGTGTCTATTTGAAATCAACCACAACAACCAAAAACCAACAACCAACTTCTGTAATTTAACTTACTCTTAAAAGCATGGAAGTTCCTCTATATTTATAGTATCCAAGTATCTAGGCCTGGGGACGTACCAGTACCTCTCAGCAGTATAATTTTAATCTTGCCTCATTGGGGAAAGAGATGGACAGGACGCCGACATATAGCTCCGTGTCCTCCCCCACACTGACATAAAATTAAATAATACTGTTATAAGACGTATTGAAACTATCTTGAAACACTCTTTAAACTTCCAGATCCTGGAATCTGGTTAGTGTTTAGATATATAATACATTAACTGAAAAGAAGAGGATTTCTTCTTCCTGTCGCTGGCAATAGAATCTGAACACAGTCGGTATTTCAGATCTTGTGGTCCTAAAACTTCATCACTTTCACGGTGTCGTCGGTGGCAGTGCAGAGGTCATTTGACTGCATATTTTGGGACCCAGAGGGCAGGATAGGAGCTGCAGAAATCTGGACTAATCCTCAACAACAATTAAATACGCAACACGTCGAAAGTCTTTAACATATTTCGCATCGACGCCGTTCGCGATCTAGTGAAAGTTAATCAAGTAACACAATTCCCATTTGGTTTCTACATCGTTGCGGGCCGTGTGTCGCAGGCACGCATACACCCTCACGTGATAAGCAGAGGTTCAGGCGACATAAACCGTATCGGGTTTAATGTGCCACTTACATTAATTCTGGCAATAACTTGCTCTACTTAGCTATGGATCTTAGTTAAGTAGACATTTTAGATGTTACTCTACATTATTAAATCACAACCTTCACGAAACTATTCCCCGAAGGGTTAGGCAGAAGTGTCTCATTTTGCCAGTTATGTTCCAGTTCTACTTACGCTTAAGCATAATCAGCCTATAATGTTCCCACTGCTGGGACACAGGCCTCCTCTCTGTGAGAGGGAGTGGACCGTAATCCATCACGCAGCCCCAGTGCGTGTTGTAAAAAATAAAAATTAAAAGTCATTTATTCAAATTAGGCTGAGAGTCAGCCACCACGCGGGCTTAGTGCGGGTTGTAAAAAATTAAAATTATTTATTCAAATTGAGCTGAGAATCAGCGGTTTTGAACGTCAATATTACAAAAGACAGACCCCAAAACGCCCGCCCTTCACCACTTCCTAGTGCTTTCGCTGGGAAGAAGTAGTGGCGCAACAAACTCCCCAGCAGCACAGCTGTCTGTTAAGTTAGGAGCACTTGATCAAAAAGGAAATGATTGCCATCAACAGGGCACAAATTCAAATAGTAAACTTACGAGCCTGTTACTGAGGAATTCCTAATGGAATAACTAAATCTATCAAATAGCATTTTATTCACTTTGTCCTAAATTATTTCGTCGCTGTCGTCGTCGAATTGGTCGCACAACTTTTTACCCAACTGCGCGATAACAAAGACAGGGTTATGTTTTTACTAGTATCTAGATATCTGTGTATCTTTGTACGGCTGCATGGATTTGAATATGATGAGGCTAAGTGTGAGGGGAATGAGGTGTCCATCGACTCGTCTAGGTCGCACAGTGGGTAGAGGTTAGGTTGTTCTTATACAAAGAAAATGGCGGGAACCTACATGAGAGAGTTCACAAGGGCGAACTGAGACAAAGATGTCAGATGTAATAATGAAAGATTCTACTGTAAATATCCCTCTGCGTAGCGTAGTATGAGCAGTGGTGGCCCAGTGGTAGCGGCCGTACCTTACGAATTGGAGATCGTAGGTTCGAACCCAGTCAGGCGCTTTGAGTACTTTGTGTAAATTATTTCATCACCACTGCTCTCAAAACGGTGAAGGAATACATCGTGAGGAAAAGGAAAATTTGAAGACATGTGACATCTACTAACCCGCACTGGGCCCGTGTAGTGGATTACGGCCCACTCCTTCTTACCGAGAGGAAGCCTGTGTCCCAGCATTGGGAACATTATATGCTGATTATGTACCCTGAGACGCCTCCCCCGCAGCTTGGTCGACCGATGACCTTAAAAGGTGGCTATGATACACTGGGAGAGGTCTATGTCCAGCAGTAGATTGTAATAAGCTGTGTTAATTGTTTCATCCCTCTGCCAGGTAAACTCAAATGGGAAAGAAGCATTGATGAACACCCTTAAAGTACTATGTAATGTTTGGATCCTTTGATATCGTGGTTGGAGAAGGTTGTAAATAAAATGCCAGTGTCCGGTATAAAGTCTATTAACTAATAATTAGCACACTTACGTTTCTTACACAGTCTATTCAAAACACAAGTTTTAATATGGCGCTGGGAAGACGACTGTTGACTGAACTGCAAGCAAGCGCAGGTATCATTGTACGAGTGTTTAGCATTGTTAGCATTATTACTACCTGCAGTTCCTAATTTTTTTTTTTTTTTTTGTTAGCCTGTTCTGCCCTGCTGCTAGGCAACGGCCTCCAACTAATCCTTCCAGGAACTTCCAGGAGTTCCTACATAATGTTTTAAAATCATTGGGACTCTCGATGTTGTCCTTCACCGAAGTTTACAAAAGTCACAAATTCCGGGCTCCGTATCAAATTATATGACAAAACAAACTCGCGTAAAAGCTTTCCCTGTCTTTATTAATTTATAAAGACGAAGGGAAAATGGAAATATTATATAACGAAGGATTTCCTTTACGTCTGTCTGTGTTTTTTTTTAATGAAATTCTGTTAGAGACCTAATTCTATTTTCTTTTACTCGGTGGACAAGACTTTAATCTACGTCATTTTGTAGTTCTGACTTTTGTAATTTGACATTCACTTCGCATATTAAGTACGAGGCAATGTGAGTCGGTGAAAAATCTTTTGAAGGTGAGTATAGACTAAACTAGAGCATCATCATCTGCCTGGTCTTTACCCAACTATGTTAGGGTCGGATGCCAGCCTAACCGGATGTAGCTGAATACCAGTGTTTTACATGGAGCGACTGCTTATCAGACCTCCACTACCCAGTAACTGAGTCATACGATACCCCTTGTTAAAAGTCGTCATAATTTTGAACTTCTGACTACCTGTAACGACGGTCAAAGATCCAGAAAGCGCCATCGTCACACCACCTTCGCCGTTGTCGACCTCGATAGCGATGTTCTCCCTCAGGCATCTAGTAAGTGACGATCTTTTTTTTTTAAAGAAAAAATACTTTTCCCCACACTAGGAATTACTCCTGTATCGTGGGTGCGTTTACACTTTACAAACATTTGAACTCACATACACAAACAGCCAGATTTCACTTACAGAACAAATATTTGTATGACCTACAAGTAGTTGTTCCGGGACAACTACTTGTAGGTCATACAAATATTTGTTCCGCGCGGGAATCGAACCCGCGACACAACTTTGCCCATCACTACATCCCACTTCAGCCTACTAAACAATTAATAAGTAAGAATAAGTGAGCCTAAATCTAGACTGCCGACTGGTTACGAATTTCCTAATGGAAAAATTCAATCACCCTGCTTAATCCGGGGCTCAAACCCATGATCCCGCTTAGCTATCTGTCTCGCGACCGCTAGACATTCATTCAGCATCCTAATTGCGTAACACACAATCAATCGGAATCAGAATCATTTTGAAGCAAATTGCTAATCCATTACTTCATAAGTTCGAAAAATGTATCTGCTCAATACGTAAATTACGCAATGAATGTTGTTGAACTGTCAAAATGAAACGGATTCCGATTGATCGTGTGTTACGCAATTAGGGTGCTGGTTGTGATTTACAGACCGAAATTATAACAAGACAACTAATCTGCGTTCGATATTAAATTTCCAAACATGTAAACAAATATGAGTTATTGAAAAAATAACTTTAATACCTACACAAGAAAGTTTAGTTTACGCTACAATTTACAAACATTTTTATGAAATCAACTTAATTTTTACAGTAATAAAGTTGATATTTGTTTACTTGAAATAACATGAATTTTAATAGACCCTTAACACTAGAGTAGTATTATTAGTTAACCGTGTTTCAGCACCCTCAATACATAACCATTGAAGTAATTACATTCTGCCTTGTTGGTGTAGTGGTCGCAAGCGCTATTGCTGACCGTGAAATCCTGGGTTCTATTCCCGGGTCGGCCAAAGTATTATTGGGTTTGTCTGCCTCAACGGATCGGGCAAAGTGTTATTGGGTTTGTCTGCCTCAACGGGTCGGGCAAAGTGTTATTGGGTTTGTCTGCCTCAACGGATCGGGCAAAGTGTTATTGGGTTTGTCTGCCTCAACGGGTCGGGCAAAGTGTTATTGGGTTTGTCTGCCTCAACGGATCGGGCAAAGTGTTATTGGGTTTGTCTGCCTCAACGGGTCGGGCAAAGTGTTATTGGGTTTGTCTGCCTCAACGGATCGGGCAAAGTGTTATTGGGTTTGTCTGCCTCAACGGGTCAGCCAAAGTGTTCTTGGGTTTGTTTGTCTCAACGGGTCGGGCAAAGTGCTATTGGGTTTGTTTGTCTCAACGGGTCGGGCAAAGTGTTATTGGGTTGGTCTGCCTCGACGGATCGGCCAAAGTATTATTGGGCTTGTCTACCTCAACGGGTCGGGCAAAGTGTTATTGGGTTTGTCTGTCTCAACGGGTCGGGCGAAGTGTTATTGGGTTTGTCTGCCTCAACGGATCGGGCAAAGTGTTATTGGGTTTGTCTGCCTCAACGGGTCGGCCAAAGTGTTCTTGGGTTTGTTTGTCTCAACGGGTCGGGCAAAGTGCTATTGGGTTTGTTTGTCTCAACGGGTCGGGCAAAGTGTTATTGGGTTGGTCTGCCTCGACGGATCGGCCAAAGTATTATTGGGCTTGTCTACCTCAACGGGTCGGGCAAAGTGTTATTGGGTTTGTCTGCCTCAACGGATCGGGAAAAGTGTTATTGGGTTTGTCTCGCTCCTATTACATGGACTTAAACATAACTGGCGAAATGTGGATGCACGATTACTATAGGTAAGTACCTACATCTCTGCCTTACCGTTTTGGGGATACAGGCGTGATGTTATGTTTATGTGTAATAACATAAGGAACTCTCAAAATACTTGTTGAATAATAATGGTCTTAGCGAGAGTCGACTTTGAAAGACTTGCCCACAATAATATCCGCCGTCTAGAAATTAATGACAGACAGTTACTTTTTCTTTTGTTTTACTGTTTATTTCGTGTTATTAAATGTGGATAACATTGTGATGATTGTGTCTTATAAAAATAAGAGGTATTTTTAAGAATAAGTTTGTATTGTAAAGAATAATCTATCTATGCTAATAGTAAAGCTGAATACTTTGTGTGCGGGGTGCAAGGTCGTAGGTAATATTAAAGCACTGTTTGTATTTGGATTTAAAATGTTTATTAAAAGTTATTCAAGGCTAATGTAAAAGTCTTAAAGTAAAATGTTAATGATAAATGTTTTGAATGCACCCGGTCCGTTTGACGTTAGGATATGCACTGACGTTAAAGTATACATAAAATTGTCACTTAGATACAAGGACCATTGTTGTAAATTGCGGCGTTAGAAGTGTTCGGTTGCTTGGACCGACGCGACGTTTGTGTATTTGTTTGACAGCGCTAATCTGTGGAAGTAGCCAGTCGGATTAGAACAATATCTGCCCAATTATTGAGGAAGGCTGTAGGCTATTTTACATCACGCTGGGACAAATAGGAGCCGGGCAAAAAGAAAAAAAAATAGAAATAACGCTATGCGGAAACGAAGTGATAGCGCGGGTGGGCGATGCGATGCGACGCGGTGGATTTGGAGGACAGAAACACACGGAAAAAGTCCCGAACAGCAGTTAGACATTTTTTTTTTTACGTTGCCCCACACTAGGAATTACTCCTGTATCGTGGGTGCGTTAACAAACATTTAAACTCACATAAACAGCCAGACACGGAACAACTACCTGTAGACAATACAAATTTTTGTTCTGTGCGGGAATCGAACCCGCGACACACAGCGCAGCAGTAGATCGCTCAGCCACTGCGCCAACCGTGTCGTCACATTGATAATGGGATCATGAAAGATCATATTTGAAATTATGTTTATGTGAACCAAGTTTGGTAAGACAAGTAGATACCTACCTAACTCTTTGTAACATAACAAAGTAGATATACTTAATTATTATTTTTGATCCTTCCATCGTACAAGAAAGACCAACTCATAAAATACGGAACTTTCCGCTTTCAAACTAGTATTCAGGAAAACGTACCTAAAATAAATTCGAATTATCAGAAGCAAATCCCACTTTCAAACTTAATTTGTCTAGACGAGAGCACAAAACGGCACACCTACAATATTTATGTAATAGACAAAATACTTACTTACTAATTACAGGAAACGAAATATTGAATTTGAAGGTGTTAACATATACAATAAAATACCCATGGAAATAAAGGAAGCGAAAAGCATGTCTTGTTTTAAAAATCAACTTAAATCGTATATAATGTGTAACAGTAATAATATAAAAATTTAAAAAATACTACCGTTATTGCTAACGCTAACGGGTTCATACAAACAAACAAAATAAAAATAAAAGTTCTTTATTTTGTCAGTACGCTGCCATGAATGCCACATCTAGTAATACATCGAATTTTACTTTAGATCCGTGTTTACTCGGTTGGTGATTAGTTGATATTTACTGTTTTTTTTTTTATCACTCCCTATTCATTATTGTAAATCCACTTTTATAACGAGGTTATGGTACGCTCGTAAACATTTTGTGTAAATTCAGTTTCTCAGTAAGAAATTATTGTTAATTCTTAATGAGAAATAATAAAGTTCTTAAACCATAATACTTTATATAGTTTTGTTTTATATCCTCGCAATCACTGTCCATTCCAAGGTTGTCTGGAAGAGATCGCAGAAAGCGATAAGGCCGCCCATTGTATGTTGTGTAGTGTTAAATGCACCTATTTTTTTTATGTACAGACGCTAGCAGGTCAAGCTACCCGAAACTGTCAAATTTTCCCAATTAACCTTGCACTTAATGCTTTAGCGATAAAGTTGAAAATCTCTTAAAGAAATTTGACAGATTGTAGTAGCTTGATGTGCTGGCGTCTGTACATATTATAATCATCTGCCTAGCCTTTTTCCCAATTAGACTGGAAGCCGGCCCCAAGGTCTTCCAGTCTAACAGTATGCGGCTGAATACCAGTATTTTACATGGAGCGACTGCCTATCTGACCTCCACAACCCAGTTACTGGGTGATACGATACCCCTTGGTAAGACTGGTTGTTGGACTTTTGGGCTTCTGACGAACCGTAATGACTGTCAAAGATGGCCGCTTTTGGTACTTCTGCTATCTACTTTGGATACTAAACATTTTGAGTCCTGTTTTAACAACGTAAAAATACTTTATCCTCTTTGTAACAAACTCCAAGATTAAATTTTTTTATTTTTGTTTTCTATGCTATAATATGCTACGATTTTTATTCAATGAGGACGCCACTTAGCTCGGGGTAGCGCCTTAAATTAAAACGGCGCCGACTCAAAATTATTTAGGTATACTTACATTAATTTAAGAACGTAGTTATTAAGGTTAAACTCCTCCGTTTTTCATCGGTTAAAAATGGCCACTCATCCACGGACCAACCGCAGCAAGCGTAGCTTAACCTGATCGATCGACCCGTGCGGCTGTTATATCTAAGCCACAAGTATTGTATTTTCTGATATACAATAAAGTATAAATAATAAGTAAATAAATATAGGTACACATGGGTAGTTCATATAGGTAACATCAGTCCAGAAATAAACTACCCTCACCTGCAGGAGTCGTAAACCGTAAGTAAGTGACTATGTTAGGCGCAGCTGTGCCCGTTGTACGCAATGTCGGTTAGTGCCCATAAAATCAAATGTCTGGGAACTTAAGGGGAACTAGCGACATCTATAATGTTGATTTAACAATGGACATTCTCTGCGTCCGTAGTGGAATGAGCGTCCATTAGGTAAACCGTTTAATGACAGATGGAACTAATGATTGCAGCAACACACAATACACGTACGGTATTATTAGGGGTTAAAGTATGTCACGTAATCACGTAGAAAATTAATAATAATAATAAAGTTTTATTGATATAAATAAAGGTTGTGTAAATACATATTTATTACGGCCGCGAATCGTATTTTAATCAACGTACAACTTAGTACTGACCAGCAAATTGCAAAAAACGTAAGAAAATTTGAATTTCGCGGGCTACCTTGGAGCATCCACCTTAAAGCAGTTTATACATTTATTTTATTACGCATTTTAAATTTAACTTTTACGTAATCTGGAATATGTACGTTCTAAGACAGCTGTCAAAAAACGGTTTACCTAATGGAGAAGGTATATAGTCACACAAAAATGACCACTCTCTAGAAAGAGACAAAGTGACTATGCAACCAATACCTGTCTCTTTTCTGCAAGCATGTAAAAGAATATTCAATTTTATCAAATTGGCAAATTGAATGGTCTACTCAAAATCAGAATCCTAGAAAGAGACAACAACTGGCCGCACATTCGCTTTGTCTCTCTCGTACGTTCCACAACTGAATACGGGACACTCAGTCCTATCCCTATGTCTATTGTTTTAACAAACAAACTGTTAATAATGATAATAATAATCTTGACGTTCGAAAAGTGCTGTTTCTCAGCCTAATTTAAATAAAAATGTCTTTTGAATTTGTTTTTTTTTTATTATGCCAAGCCTCTGTTCAGGCTCATGTAAAGGTCAATTGGCCAGGCTCAGGCCAAATGTAATCCGTAGCAGTATGTATTTAGGGTACGATGGGACTGGCATACGCATTGCGGTCATAAAAGTCCCTTAATTAAATAAAGAATAAAAACAAACCAACTGTCAAAAATGACATAACGGTTTTACGAATACGTACCTAGATAATAAATTCAAAATATGAATGCAGCCATGAACAGACGCCAGTACATCAAGCTGCTACATTCTGTCGAATTTCTTTAATAGATTTTCAACATTATCGCTAAAGCATTAAGGTTCAAGGTTAATTGGAAAAATTTACAGTTTCGGATAGCTTGACCTGCTGGCGTCTGTACATAAACGATCACTGTTGTCATTATTTTCCTGTTCCTTTCGTCTTGTTTGTTTATATGAGTCTACATGAACAATTGAACATGTTAAATAAGTAAAGGAAGGGTATGCTTAGAACATGCTTCTACCCGTTTTCGATTACATTAGACGACACCTAAATAAATGACGAAATAAAAGCGCGCTGTTGGATTTTCGACTTTCACCGCTGAGCCAAGCGTTAAAAATTCAGTAACGCGTTTTTAACTTATAATGGGCATTATAATCAAATCTCGTTTTTAGTACCTACACACCTACGACTAGCGTTAGGCTATGATAACAAACGCACTAAGTCAAAACTACTTAATGAAGTTCTATTATTTTGCTAATCAAAAATAATTATATAAGGTCAAATTAAATTAGCTAGCGAAACTCCGCAGACGATTGTCGAACTATCGATATCTGAACATGATAAAACAAAAAAGAAAATAATTAAGACTAATCTTGTGGGGTCAACGACCGCAGTTAGTGTAGTCACTTCACTCACACAGAGAGGCAATTCTCGGAATTTTAAGAACGTTCACAGGCTGATCTCAGTCTCAATCTGTCAAAATTTTTGACATTGATCGTCGCTGAGATGAGATTACGACTAGATTTTGAACGATTTTAATTACGGGAACTAGCCTTCAGTTTAAATATCAGTTTTTTTGTGTATACTTCACAGAAGCATCGATTTCTAAACACGATAAAACAAAAGAAAACGGATTTTCTCAACTCATACTTCTAGCAAAAAACCATGAGAGTGTGTTCGTCAAAAAAAAAACATCAAATATGTTTACATATCGATATTCGTCACGTCTGCAGTTTCGCTAGCTAATTTAATTTGACTGTGTATTTGTATTCTCCGAAAGGTAGGATAGGTAAACGTCCGACGGCCACAACATTTTCATCAGTTATGTTTGGGTAAGTTCCATGAAAATGGCGACACTATTTCCAAATCCACTCTGGACCAGTAATTCTGACCAGTAGTACTGATAATTTCTTAAAAGAAAATCCAATTACGTTTTGCCTGACCAAGGGATCGAACCCAGGTTCCAGGAAGTCAGACCACGCTCAGCGCTAATAGTAAACTGAATGAACACTAAACATTTATAATTAATTACAGTATGGGAATTATGACAATATTTTCATAGAAAATTGCTTTGTTAGCATGCGCGCTGTGTAATTTAACTGAACCATTATTTTGTAAACTCATTCACGTAATGTAATAAAGATGTCATAAAAATTAATGCCTTCAAATAAAATAAAAACTAAACGGCTAAACGAAGACATAAACGCGTTTGTAGCAGTCATTTTAGAGAGTTGTTCCTTGGATAGTACAGGAAAAGTCCGATAGATGGCGTTATTTTTAGTTATTGCTAAGAGTTGCAAGTTTTTGTGCTTGGTGTATTTGGAAAATGACAACAGATGTCGCTACTGTTACTGTTGACGTACACACTGGCTCTAAGAATTAGTGACTATTTATTTATGATGACTTTTGCAACAATAAATAGTGTTGTAACCAATTGTAACATAATTAGGCTAATAGTCTGGAGTATAATTAGAATAATATTCTACTTAAATATTCTATTAATACGGACTAACTTTGTGGTTGTGGCTTGAAGGACCAAAACTTAAACGTTTTGGTAAGTAAATAAAAAGCAATTATCAACAGCACGTGGAATTTATTTTTACATTATTTTAACTTAAACGATGGGATAGTAAGGCGAGTCCAGGACGAAACAGTTGTTGTTCTTGGCAGACATCAGGATGTAGCCGTCTTCTCCCCAGTTCTCTCCCCAAGAGTTCTTCACCAGCCAGTAGTCTTCTCCGTCACGGACGCCGTAGCCGACGACCGTCACACCGTGGTTCGGGTACTCGTCCTCACTGAAAATGGATAAAAAGGGTGAATTACGGAATATACTTGGTCAAGAAACAGGCGGGCCCCCTGAAGAGTAGTACCTAGTCATCGCCACCAGGGCATGGCCATCTTAAATGCCAGAAGCATCGCAGATGCGTGCCATACCAGAGACAAAAGTGAAATTTCTAGAGCATTGGACTATGCGACCCATCTGACCAAAACACAGCAACGCTGCTTGACGGCTGAATAACATAGGTTACTGTCTGCTGTCAAACTGGTGGTGGCTTCCCCGGACCAGATGCTTCACAAACAATAGTTCTACATCTTTTTACCAAGAGAAATCATAGAAGAGTCCTCTGGAGTAGTGATTCATCAGCTGACAGTTACTCGCCTGTACTTGTAGAATTCTATGATGAAGATGGTGATGGTGATAGTGAAAAGATTGACGGTTTCTTACCAAGAAAAGTCATAAAAGAATCCACTGGAGTGGTGCTTCATTAGCTGACTGGCGTGGATGATGACAGTGACCCGCCCGTACTTGTACAGAGCTATGATGATGATTATAATAGAGATATTGAGGATGTTTTAAAGTCCTCTGGAGTAGCGCTTTATGAACGGGCTGGCATAAATGTTGACAGTGACCGGCCCATATTTCAGGAGAGCTATGATGATGATGATTATGATGACAGTGAAGATATCTTACCAAGAGAAGTCGTAGAAGACCCCGCTGGAGTAGTACTTCATCAGTGAACTAGCGTGGATACCGACAGTGACGGGACCGTATTTGACGAGAGTCAGTTTCAAGGCGTTCGGGTTTCTGGGGGTGACGCGGGAGAAACCACGGATCTTGTATGGAGATGTCATGTTTTGGATCTCACAGAAGCCGTCCTTTAATAGAATAAAAACTTTGAGTCACATAAAACTGGGTCATATCAAAATATTTCATTTTGTAGCCTTTTTGTGTAGCAATCACTAGAGCTGAAGGCTAATCTAGCTAATTCTCGTAATTTAAAACGTTCAAAATCTAGTCGCAGTCTAATCTCGGTGACAAACAAATGTCAAAAACTTGTCAAAATGTAGGGAAATTAGAGGGATTTTGGACAGATTGAGACTGAGATCAGACTGTGAACGTTCTTAAAATTACGAGAATGGCCCCTCTGGCTTAGTTTCCGCTACATCTTTTTCGGGTGACCACTGAAAATCAGCGCTATGCTGTGGGTCCCCCATATCATAATATGTTCATAAGACGAAAACGTATACGTGTGTCAAATTCGTCTCGCTATTAAAGCGCCACGCTGTATAACTCACATTAGCAGAGTAGAGACCATAGTCCATCTCAGTAGGAATGCCGTGAGTGAGGACGTATTTCATGGCACCATCCAGAGTGCCTCCGCTGCAGCCCATGTTTTCGAAACTGCAAACAAAGGAATAATATTAATATACGGAAATTACTCTATTTGCTCAAGCATAACTTATTTTCACTACTGTCTTTCTTACTTCAGAAGAACTTCTTTCTACAAAAGCCTATCTTTTGTACTCACCCCCAAGCACAGTCCACAAGAGACTGCTCGCTCAAATCCAGCAACCTCTCTCCATTGACCCTGGCGATGGCTCCCTCGATAGCAGCAGTTGTGCAGAAAGCCCAGCAAGAACCGCAGTGGCCCTGGTCTAGATAGATGGAAAAAGAAAGATTAGGTTTAGGAAAGTATAAAGAAGACTTTGCCCAGCAGAGAAAAAAGATGGGTTGTTAAAAAGTAAGGTGATTAGCCAACAACAATCTTGAAATCTCTAGATTGCAGTCTGTTATATGATGACCTGAGAAGACGCCATGGAAGGAAGACTCTTTTAAGGCCAGAATGGCTGAATTAGGAATGTGACTGCAACATTGAAGCGTAATGTCCACAGAAAAGAGTCATACAAAGAATCTTTCAGTTCACCTGTCCGTGAAGTCAATAACACACCACATTATTTAAGGAGCATCCTCAATCGTTAGGTCCAGTGCACCACAAGGCTTGGTTTAAGAGAAGCAAAAACCTACAATCACCAAAACTAAAACTTACTCTTAATTGGAGTAACAGCTCCCTCCATCCTCAAATCGAAGTTCTCGGGCAGTTCCTGCACCATGTTATCGACTTCTGTCAGGGTGTGAGGGAAAGGCATCATGTCAGGGTACTCGTGTGTCGAGACGTAGGTGCCAGTCAGGTATTTCAGTTCGTCGTCAGATTGGTCGGCGAAGTGGTTCAGCTCGACCCTGAATCCTGCTTTCTTGCGGTTGTGTTCTTCGATCATCCTGGGTTTGGGAGATTAGGTTAAGTTAGATTGATTTTAGTTGGTATCTGGATATTCTTTAAATTGGAAACAGGCTCTGAGGTACAGCAGTGGTGGCTCAATGGTATCGGTCGCGACTTACGAGTTGTAGGTCGTGGGTTCAAACCGAGATAGGCGCTTTACTTTGTGTAAAATATTTCATCACCACTGCTCTCAAAACGGTGAAGGAAAACATCGTGAGGAAACCGACATGTTCTAGAACAAAAAATTCAAAGACACGTGACGTCTACCTCTCCCTGCTCCGAGTTATTCCTGATTTTAAGAAAGTTCATATTGATGTAAAGCAATAGATAGCGATCCAGGTCGAAGAGAAGAGAGTATAGCATAATCAGCCTATAATGTTCCCACTGCTGGGACACAGTGCCCAGTGCGGGCCCAGTGCGAGCCCAGTGCGGGTTGGTAGATGACACTTGTGTTCGAATATTTGATTCTAGGACATGCCTGTAAAAATTAAAACGCCATACAACGTAGCAATGCTGACAGCCTTTTGGGCACTGTTCCTGTCGACAGCGATGCGGACGAATTTTTTGATGCCCTATGATTATTTATATTCTTATTTTATCAGATGTACATATCATTATTTAAATGTTTGCTTAATACAGGGTTATTTGTAAAACACCAGCAACCTCTTAAGAGGTCATTGTACTCATCATTATGAACAACTTTTATTAAGGGACCAAAACTGAAATCGCAAAAAAAATCAGCTGTTCCCTACATTTGTGTTCGCATAACTTGGCAAAATATAGGGAGCAGCTGATTTTTTTTCGCGATTTCTGGTTTGGTCCTATAGTAAAAGTTGTTCATAATGATGAGTACCTACAATGACCTCTTAAGAGGTTGTTGGTGTTTTACAAATAACCCTGTATAATGTAAATAAAATATGACACATGCCTGTTAATTTTTTTTTGTAAATTTTTCAGATTGTGATTAGAGGTGTGTTACGCAATTAGGGTGCGGGCTAGCTGATTCAAATTCTTCACTTAACTGTCCTACACCCCAAGAGCGAGTCTTACCTCCAGTTCTTCTCAAAGATCTTCTTCCTCATCTGGTGCTCGCTGTCCTGATACTGCTTGCCGTGGTGGTTGGTGTAGAGGTCGAAGGCCAGGTCCAGCTCCGAGGGCAAGTCAGGGTGGAAGAACTTCATGTCCTTGTGGAAGTCCCTCCCGAGCCACATTTCATCGCAATCGGTCTCTACAAATTAAAGATTTGATGTAACTGACTAGCATACAGGGTATTACATTCAGGGCTACTTTCTATTCGTGAATTTTTATTCGTGGAATAAAATTGACGTTTGACAGATTTTGTATGGAAGAACTATCAAAAATTCAAAATTATTCCTCGGATAAAATTATCTGGCGTTTGAAAAATCAGCCCTAAACAGTACAGCGGTTATTGCAAGTTGCTGTCAGTCTGTTAAAATAATAAAATAAACTATTGTATTAAAAATAGAAAACTATATTTTTCAAACAAAATAAATAGCATAAAAATTGACACGAATTAAACCAACCTTGATAATAAGGCACTAGACACGTGCGGAGCGATGGTATCAATAATTCAACACAAACTTTATGGTATTGTTACCAAATAATCAGAAATTAATCAAAAAAATGGTCTCACGGCGAGAATGTTAATTATTTTAAATGTGCTTGTTTAATAATAATAATAATAATTCATTTATTTCAGATAATAATAATCCATACAATAAATTAAATCATATTAAAATCAATTGGTACGTAGACCACAGACACCGAAACAGAATTAAAATCAATTTAAACAATACTAACATTACATTAAATTAAATAATTTACAGTACAATCAAAAATTGTGTTAGTATATATATATTATTATACAATTTCAATAACAATACAAACATAAAATAAATTAAATTAAATTAAACTTATTCCATACAATAGTGGTCACAAAAAATAAAAATAAAATATAAAAACAAAAATAAACTTCGTAATTACAACTTCCTAGTCGGCATAGGAACAGCAACATGCCTGCCACAGCAATGCCGGACATAAGGGCAGTCCATGTGCATGTGTGGTGGGCAGTTAATGTAGAATACGTGGTTTCAATTAATGTGATAACCTAATCGCCACTGTACCTATATCTCAATGATCATAATAATAAATGTATGGAGGACGACACAAACTTCAGTTCTTCTGAAATTCTAGACGCAACGCTCACCACTTTCAAAGCGATCCATTTTGAAGACTATGAACCCATTCTTGATAAAGATGTGACTAATAAAGACCTCCAGACCGAATTTCGGCCATGGCGACCAAATCTTAGCGGAGACCAGCCTTCGGCGCAGGAGATATTGTACCGGGGAGAGATCAGGCGCAAGACCAACGGCTTTACGTGCTTTCCGAGGCACGGGGGTATTAAGCCGCCAACTTCCAAACTTCGGACTGTAAGGGCTCCCACATATAAACACGATACGACGTCGCGTCGTAAAATCCTTCGATTTACATAACAAAGGTGCCACCATTCATTGTCAGACGGTGACCGTCAACGATTGTCCGGACGGCTGCTAGTGACAGACTTGGCATGTATCATGCTATCTTGTACATGCTTGAAGGCGAGATCACAACGTAATGGCATTGTCTGATATTGGCATTGTACGACGCGACGTCGTATCGTGTTTATGTGTGGGAGCCCTTACTAAGAAATTCCTAATGGACCCAATTATACTTTATCCACGCTCACCAGTCGCGTTTGCAACCACGAGACCAACGGGGCATTGGCAATATATATGACAATGATCCTTACCATCATCAATGGTGACCTCATCCTCGGAGACGGTATCCCTAAAGTCGAAGAAGTTGGTGATGGTGTGAGCCTCCAACTCTCCGATCTCGTAGTTGTAGGCCTTGTTCACGAGTCTGCAGAGAAACGTGAGTAATGAATGATATGTCTGCTGACTTTACTGTTTGATACCCGGTGCCTCGCATCGAATTGATAAATAATAATAATAACTTAAAAAACACAAATCAAGTATCTTGACTTGGTTCACGAGGTTGTCGACCTGTGGGATTTGGACTCAGCGATCACTGTGCCGATAGTCGTGACAGACAATGGATTAATAGCCAAGAGCCTCGACCAACACCTGAGGGGGCTCTAGTTGGGCAGCTGGATCAAGGGCTTGATTCAGAAAGCGGTACTTCTGGACACGGCCCGCATTGTTAGGAGGTTCCTGTGTCTGGAGCCCTGACCGCCGATAGCTTGGACCCTGTTCCCGATGCCGGTGGGCTACTATTTTTAAATGTTTTTCACACGTTTCGACGGTTGCAGTCACCATTGTCGTCGAGGCGTGTCACTCTTGTGTATGTACACTAACTGTGGCGTTATCCATTTTAATGACTCGAAACGACTTCTTCAATTTGTTTTCTCAGCAGTTGTTGTCGCAAGAGCCTTGAAGCTTGTGGCCACGGGGTAAGGTTTAGATTTCATTGGTAACCTACTGGACGGGTAGATCGATGCCGGAGTCAGTCTTGAAGACGTACAATGACGTTTCCCGTAACAACTTCTCGTCAAATTGATCAGTGCTGGTCCATATGTCGACCACCTTATCGTAGAGAGTCATAGTCTGACCTGAGGAAGATTTAACATATATTACTTATTTAATTATTTAACAAAGAACACCATCAGCATGGCGCAGACAGACACACAGATACACACGTTAAACTTATAACACCCCTCAGTTTTTGTCGGGGGGTTTGTTTGTTATAAACACGCTAATCTCTGGAACAACCGGTCGAATTTGAAAAAGATCTTTTGGAGTTGATAGCCCAATTCTTGAGGAAGGCTACAAACTATTTTACATCACGCTAAGACCCTCAGGAACCGAGCAAAACGAAAAAAAGCCAGAAAGAACGCTAAGTGAAAACGAAGTATAGCACGGGGAATTTCACGAGGACGAAGTCGGGAGCAGAAGCTAGTAATATTAATATAGTTAGGATCAAATCAATTTGCCTGCCTTTACCCAACTGTGTTGAGATCGGTTTGCAGTCTAACCTAATGCAGCTGAATACCAATATTTTATAAGGAGCGACTGCATGCCTATCTAACTTCCACAACCCAGTTACTGGGTAACACGATACCCTTTGGTAAGACTGGTTGCCAGACTTTCTGGCTCCTGACGACCCGTAACGACTGTCAAAGATGACAAGAAATGATAGCCTACATATTCATACAAACAAACCTATGGGTTTAGTTTTTTTTGAGCGGAACCCTAATTTATTTTGTTAAATAAAAGAAGCCGAATAGCTAGAACAGAGAGACCAACAATTTAGGCCTTGGCCCCGCAGGGGTACTTTAATAATAATAATTATAATGCTGGTACTTTAATAAGGCTGGTATCACTTATTAGGTATAGCCATAGATAGCACTATAGCAACTCAGTAACTCAAGTTTTTCAGCGCAATGCGTAACAAAGCCGCATGCTAGCGTTTGGATAGTAATTTTCCAAGGCGCCGTAACCAATGCGGTGACCACAGAGCTGTAGAATATATACTGAAGGTGACGCATTGCGCAGTGTTCACGACATCGGCGTGGAAATAGCGTCTCCGGTGAAATACGTCTATGAAACTTTCGAACGGCGTGTAACAACGAAATATTACGTAAACACACCTGCCTTTTCCCAAATATGTTGGGATCGGCTTCCGAGCGGCCCGTGGCCAAATCATAACAGTCACACAGGTCGATAAATCGAAATACAAGTAAATAATATTATTTACATACGGAGGTGCCTGTGGCTAAGTAATTTAACAGCCGCACTAAGTTGATTGATCAGGTTAAGCTACGCTTGCCGCGGTTGGATTGTGGGTGGGTGACCATCTTTACATACCGGGACCCCTCCGAGCCTGGAAAGGCCGTTGGTACCGGCTGTCATTCATGGAACTTGACAGTCGTTACGGGTACTAAGAAGCCCGAAACTTTGATAACCAGTCTTACCAAGGGGTATCGTATTACCCAGTCACTGGGTTGTGAATAGCGTAAGCGTAATAGAATATGCGTTAATATTTGGTTTAAACTATTAATTTAAAAAAAAAACTAGATATAAAATATGTTGACTCTAAAGGAGAAAGGTTGAAAGAAAAAGTATTTATTGGGACTTGCACAGGAAGATCACAAATTAAACTAAACACAATCAAAAATAAAAAACCAAATTATATATAGAAGAAAAATAAGACTTTGACTTTTTTGAGACTTTTTTTTTTTTTTTTTTTTTTTTTTTCCTATACGAGGCCAAAAGGCTCCTATCTCTGCATGATACTGCAACATTTAAAAAATAAATGTCGTAACACTGGTATTCTGATAGGGCCTGCTATGGTGATGTCGCGAGCAGTTACAGAATTCTCTAAATACCTGTATATGTAAGTTCAGACACGTCCGGAAGGAAGTCGATCTGCTCATCCTCTACAGACCTCATGATGCAAACGTCTTCATTGGTGACCTCTTCATTGGTGATTGGGTGTCTCTGAAAAAGCAAGTTTGACAGTCCAGCATGGCTAAGACTGACTAATCGACGAAACTGACGATTGAGGAAAACTAACCACTGATACGCCGACTCATATTCACAACCATTCGACAGGCAATCGTATCGAAAATGTCACATTTTGATAACTTGATTTGCCTTGCGGACAGCAAACACCTGTCGGAAGAATAGCGGTCATCTATTTGATATAAACTGACAACATTTTCGGGTTTTTGACTTGTGAACAGCGTTTAGAAGACTCCTAGGATAACATTTATTGATGTTCGGTACGGAACGGAAGCGTATTGAGTGGTTGTGAATACCTATCCTAGGGCCCTATTACGAAATATTAAGGGAAAAGCGTCAGGGTAGCCCGCGAAATTCAAATTCCCTTTAGTTTTTTGCAATTTGCAGGTCAGTGTCACTTTGAATGCTATTCAAATATGATTCGCGACGACCGTAACAAATATGACTTTACAAAATTATAATAATTAAAAACATCAACACAACCCTCTAAGTTTATATAATCCTATACAGCAACTATTTCATGAAATATCAATCAATAGGACCTGCAAATTGCAAAAAACTAAAGGGAATTTGAATTTCGCGGGTTACCGCATGCCTCTTAATGCCATCATGATTCCAGTGCGAAAAAAGGACGGTGCTATCGGTCTTGTATAGGTCCGTCTCTCTTATCCACCGGAATCTTGATGACATGAAACCGTCATAATACGCCGACCTGTCTGTCAAAGTTACATTACCTCTCTTTGATCAGTGTAATTTTGACAGACTTGTCAGAGGCAGCAACCGAACAGCAATCTTGCATAATCAATAATCAGCCTATAATGTTCCCACTACTGAGACACAGGCCTCCTCTCTTCGAGAAGGAGCGGGCTATAATCTACCACACGGGCCTAGTGCACATTGATGTCACATATCCTTGATTTTCTGGACGTAGTCCTCGCAGCCAGCGTACGTGTATGACCAGCAACCTAATTGCGTAACACATTATCTGAACCATTTTGAAAGATATTGCCAATCCATTGCTACTATGCTGAAAACATTTGTCGGCTCAACAACGTTAATAACGCAATGAATGTTATTTAACTGTCAAACTGAAAACCAATGCTACTGTTAGTGTGCTATGCAATTGCACCGCAGATGTATAAACATAAATGAAGCAAAAGGAGTAAGTATGGAGGGATCGTAGCAAGTAGCGCTCTGTACTGTCTGCCTACCCCCATGGGAAGAAGGCGAGGGTTTATGTATGTATGTAATTTAGATTCCAAAATGGTCATACCACATAAGCGTATCCAGTGTCCCCGTCGTACCATTTCCTGACGGTGCCATCGTAGTAGTCAATGCGGGAACGGTTCAGGTCGCCATTGTACCTGAAAGAAGCATGGTTATAAGTAGAAGAAAAAACCAGTAAGAGCATCAGTCGGTTAGTGCTTAGTAACTAGCTTCATCTGTCTGACTGACCGACCCTTGACAATTGCCTGTAATTGGTTCATTTAAAATAAATGCTTCGAGTTTGGGTGCTAATACACGAGCGGCACGCTTCAACGGCAGTAGCACCTGCTGCCGCTGACACACGTCGACGGCAGCCGCCTTTGCTGCTGACGTATGATCACTTAGATATGGTGAGATTCAAAAACAGCGACCATTTGCGAGTCAAACTCGCACACGAAGGCTTCCGTACCACCGTACAATATTTAAAGCTATATATTTTTTTAACTGGTAGAGCCATCCTTTTAATTTTTTATTTTATTTTATTTTTAGTAAGTCTGTAAAAATTTCAAATGTCTACCATACTTGAAATTTTCACAGTGTGTATAGGTTCAAAAGATACAACCCTGTGACAGAAGGACGGACAGCGGACAATCACGTTTCGCATTTTTCATTTTTATTGCTTCAATTTTTTTTCCAATGTGTTATATTTTTGGAATCATCTCCTGAAGCCCTTTATTTTGATACTCCACAATAAATGGTTTAAGTATTTTTTTCTTTTTAAAGACATTTTTTGCCGTTGTAAATTCGACATACTTAATTGATTTCATAAACAAATCCTAATCGCGTGGCATAGACGAGTCGATAGACACCTCATGTATTAAAATCCATCCAGCCGTTGGGATGCTTTGAGGGTAAATACCTATAAAGAATCCAATATAAAAACAGAAAGAATTCCACGTCCATAGACATAATCGTGAAAAACATAACTCAGTCTTTACTGTCGTGCAGTCGGATAAAACGTAACGACTGTCAAAGATCCACGAAACGTTCTTTAACACGTTAACGTTAACGTGCTTTCCGAGGCACGGAGGGGCCTTGGTATATAAGATGGTCACCCATCTACGGACCAACCGCGGCAAGCGTAACCTGATCAATCCATCCCTGCGGCTGTTATAACTTAGCCACCAGCCCCTCCTTTTGCAATGGAATAATGACATTAATACCTCATAATAGAAACAAATAAAAAAATATAAAATATCGTTTATTAAGTACATTGTTTTTTGCCTAATTCATATTTATAGTTAGTTCTTTTTTTTTTAATACCTATTTATTTTGTAAAACATGAGTACAGTATGAAGGTCTTATAATTAATATGAAATGGCTACATGTTTTGCCATTTATTTATGGCATACAAAATTAGTTGGACTAGACAATACAAAACAAAAAGAGAGAAAAAAACAGAATTACAATGTCAAAATTTAAATTGAAATAACAACGTCAAAATTTTAATTTCATTCCCAATTACAATGTTAAAATATTCGTAATATAGTTCGTAACTTCGTATTCGTTCGTGACCGTCGAAAAAACACGTATTTAAGTAATTCCCATGCGCTCGATAGATGGCGTTATGCGTTCACTGCCATTTCTACATAGCACTATGGTTTCGTTCACAATTTTGATATAGCCGGAGGACAGACTTGTAGTAAAAACTGAAGAACGAAGTGCTCGACGCCGCCGCCGACGCATGGTAACAATATTTTTGAAGGAATGTGCACTTTTTATGTATACATTCGTATTACACTATTGAAACGACCCCAAACCTTGTCAATGCAATGCGATATTGTTCGTCTTTTTATTTCATTAGAAAGAGACAGAAGAGGCAGAAAGTTTTCATGGTTTTCGAGGGCGTTGAAGTGCTGAGGTCAAAATGAAAATCAAAGATGGCGGCTTGGGTGTCGTTTTTGTGGGTAATCGTAGGTATACCTATATAGCCTATTTTATTATTTTTTTTTTTTAATACCGAGCATTATGCTGAGATAGGAGCCTTTTTTGCCTCGCACAGGTCTTTTTTAGGTATATATTTATTTATTTTTTGGTTGTTTTTAATGTAACGTTTTTAGTTTTAAATGCTACTTTTTTACTATTTGTATTTCCTGTTGTGTGATGATGATGAATTATTCGACGCTATATTTTAGTTTGTGAATAGTTTTAGTTAAGTCTATACTATAATATTATAAAAAGGTAAAATTTGTTTGTTTGTTTGTATGCATGTAGGGGGTGAGCTCTGGAACTACCAGTCGGATTTGAAAAAATCTTTTTGCATTTCATAGCCTAATTTTTAGGAAGACTAAAGGCTATTTAATATCACGCTGTAACCCTTAGGTGCCTCAGCTGAGCAAAAAGAAAAAAGTCAGAAAGAACGCTAAACGAAAACGCAGTGCTACCGGGCAGGTGATGCGATGCGATGCGGGGGGGGGGGGGGGGGAATAAGGCTAGTTAGGATATAATTTTGTTATCACACTGTATAACGATAAACACATCAACTTTAGTTTTTTAACAGTGACGAAACCACTTACCACATTTCAAAGTTTTCTTTCAGGGATGATTTAAAGTTGAGCTTCTCTCCCTTGAAGTGGTATACGCTTGGCCATACAATTTCATTGTCGTCATCTCCTGCATACAAACAATATAATATTCAATCATTTGGATTAAAAACACAACACATCACGCCTGTCATCCCCGAAGCGTTAAGCAAAGGTTGGGGGGTGGTGTTAAAAAATATCTACGACAAAATACAGAATATGTATCAGACAGGTATGGTCAAATTTAAGGGTGTGGTACAGACTATCATTCTAAACAACTTTCTGCATGGGACCAACAAAGTAATCGCGAAAAAATCAACTGCCTTATACAAGGCTTCAAATACCTGCTCGACCCAAATGGATGGCTGATAATTTTTTGCTAACACAAGTAGATATAGGCATAGTTACAACATTGCTACTTGAAAAATGTTATTACAATTGATGAATTTTTGAATGACAAATCAATATGATTATTTATAGGTATACAATGATTTTCCTTGCGATTTTAATTTTCAAATTCCATTGCATTCTTGACTAATTATTAACTTATTATTGACATTGCATTATTGACTAATTATTAACTTATTATTGACCTTGTAATATTGACTAATTATTAACTTATTATTGACATTGTTGACCACTGAATGAACTTACAAATTGAATGATTTATATTTTTATTGACTATTTTAATAATTTGATACTCGTTAAATATTTGATTTTTTAAGATTATTTCATAATTAATTCTACTATAATAAATTTTGCATGCCTCACGGTAGAATGTACTGGATCCTTATCTTACTTAACACCATACTTACTTTTGTACCTACATTCATAGCAAATAAATTATTTCATTTCATTTCATTGAAAGGAGAATAAAGAAAAAAGAGAAATTAAATATTAATCTCTCCAGGTTTTTCATAGTCTACGGTCGTGGGCTTTAGCCTATGCTAAAGAGCAAAGCCCTTTGGAGACTTCTGACTAATTTCTGCTGGGTTGACGATATCGTGAATTGAGGTCAAGAGTGAGCCCATTGTCAATAAAAAAAAAAATCGTCAGTCACGAGAGGGGGACGCTAAAGATAAGAAAACGAATTGAAAACTACTGCGGGATCATTGAGTAGAAAAACTCACGACCGTGAGCTACAGAAAAGCTCCTCCAGGTTTTCTGTAGCTCACCCTATGCTAAAGAGCAAAGCAGTCAGGAGATTTTTGACTGATTTCTGCTGGGTTGATGATATCGTCAGTCACAGGGAACACCGGACACACACAGAGAAGTCCTATACCCAGCAGAGGGTGTTTCCGGGTTGAAATGATGATGACTGATTCTGAATAAATTATAAAAGTTAGGCTGTTTAAAACTGAAATTGAAAATATACTTAGGGCTGATTTTTCCAACACCAGATGATTTTATCCGATAAATAATTTTGTATTTTTGACAGTTCTTCCATATAAAATCTGTCAGAGGTGAATTTTATTCCACGAACAAAAATTATCGGTCAATTGAAAAATCAGCAAATAGTAAAACTAAAAATATGAAAAAAAAAAACTTACGCATTAAAGTGTAGCCTGAAGCTAAAGCGAAATATAAAAATAAAACTAAAGTGGCGGGAAGGGCCGCCATCTTGAATCTCTAATGATGGATTGACACAATTATTGCGAAATTCCACTATTTATAGTGAAAATGTGCCAATTAAGGCGCGTGCACACTAGAATACTGATGAAGAATTATTATTTTACTCCATTTATTAATGTTCTTACATATTAAATATTAAAAAAAAAGCATTTACTTTACACTATCCAGCAGCTTTATATAATTGTGTAACATACTATCAGTAGCAAGGGTTTCATTTTAACAGTTCAAAACCATTAACTTTTTTAAATAAAACGTTGCCCCACGTTTTATTTAAAATGTTGTTAAAATGAGTAATTATAATGAGTTTAAATGTTTGTAAACGCACTCACGGGTGCGTTTACAAACATTTAAACTCACATACACAAATAGCCACCCCGGAACAACTACTTGTTAGGTCATGCAAATATTTGTTCCGTGCGGGAATCGAACCCGCGACATGCAGCGCAGCAGTCAATCGCTTAACCACCGCGCCAACCGTGTCGAAAAAATTCAAATTAATTGCGTTATTTACGTTGTTGAGCAGACACATTGTTCGAACAAATGGAGCAATGGATTAGCAATATACTTCAAAATCATTCATATTGTGACCGATAGTGGGTTGCGCAATTATGGTACAAAACATTCTTACAATTTGATACCGAAAATAGTGTTTTATTTAGAAAAGAAAGTAAAATATTTTATTCTGCACAAAAGCTCACTTACAAATAAAAAATAATAATAATAATAAAAAAATCATAAGATACACAGTTAAAAGACTCGTAGTCAAGCATAAAAAAATATTTCAGACTGGCACTTCCCCCGTGACTTCGTGCTCGTGAATTTCGTGTTATCTCCTGCAAATTCCAAAACCCCTTCCAACCCTATAAAACGAAAGTTTATGAACATAATCTTAATTATACCTATTATATATTATCGACGCATCACCCGCCCGCGACTTCGTTTACTTGCTTATACAGACGCCAGCACATCAAGCTATTACATTCTGTCAAATTTCTTTAATAGATTTCAACTTTATCGCTGAAGTATTAAGGTTCAAGGTTGATTGGGAAAATTTGACAGTTTCAGGTAGGTTGACCTACTGGCGTCCGTACTACGTTTACTTACTTTACTTCGTTTTTTTATTAGCGTTCTCTCTGACTTTTTTTGGCTCTTAAGGCTCGTAGCGTTATGATGAATAGCCTATAACCTTCCTTAAGAATTGGGCTATGAAATGCAAGGAGTTTTTCGAATCCATCTGGTAGTTACATTAGCGCATTCAAACAAAAATACAAACTCTGCAGTTTATTATTTTTTTAAATTTGCCGTTACCAAAGCCGAGACCGTTACCGAGCTGCCAAAGACAAATCTTTATTAAAGGAGTTCAGCTCATCCCGCCATCTCCGTCTGGGCCTGCCGCGATGTCGTTTGCAAGCGGGACCCACTGGGTCGTAAGTTATAGGCTATTTTAGCCTTGTGTGGGATCACACGTCTCACGTAATATTAGTAAACACACCTTCCAATATATAAATATGAAAGGATAATAAACGTATTATATAAATCCTTATAACAAGCCTTTCCTTGGTGTTCATCCATTAACCCTAATAGTATAGGTTTTCTTTCAGGTGTCCTTAGAAGCTGCTAAAGTATCTAGTACGGTTATATCTGAGTGTGCCTACTTACACAAAGCGAATCCATCAATTTAGTCTGTTCATGATAGTTTCATGTAAGTGAACATGCATCCTTACTACTTCATTCTAACATTTTATTTTAATTAGATAAAACTCACAATTAACAGTATTTTAGCTAATTTGGGCAGTAGTTAGTAACATTGTAATCATTAAACTGATTATTTTAATTAAATCAATGAGAGATAAGCCCCTTTTGATATCATCATGTTTTTTATCAAATAAAGGGTCGGCAGAGTAGGTACGTACTCTAGTACTCTGGTGAATGTACAAACTCATTAATTGTCCTGCTGAACTTTTTCTTAGGGGATTAAATCCAAGTTAAGCCAAAATGTTATCTCTAACAGTAGCTGCCTTGGGGGAGTAGATGAAGATCAATTCTCGTACTTAAACAACATTCAAATTCAAGTCATTGCATGTGTGTGTGTGGATTATGTGAGGCATATGGAAGAGCAGAGAATGGATGATAGCGTGAAGGTTGACAGAGGAGAATGACAACGTGTTACGCCACCTCAAGTAACATGGGACAAGGGGAGGAAGATGATGTATTTTTGACAGATTGAGAGTGAGATTAGAATGTGAACGTTCTTAAAGATACAGGATTTACCCCCTTTTCTTTTTTATAATATTTATATTAAGAAAATCGTATCTAAATTAAAATTTTATTTATGTTTCAAATTGACGTTATTTCAAGTTAAACAAATATCAACTTTATTGCAATGGTTATTAAGTTGATTTCAAAGTGACTAGCACTATTGAAAGAGTTATAAAAATGTTTGAAGTTGTAGCGTAAACTGAACTTTATTTTGTAGGAATTAAAGTTATTTTTCCATAAACTCATATTTGTTTACATTTTGGCGAATATGTCGCGATTCAAATTTAGACAATTATATTGGTATAGTGGCTACAAGCGCTAGTGCTGAGCATGAGGTCCTGAGTTCGATTCCCAGGTCGAGCAAATTGTTATTGTATTTTTTCACCAAGAATTTCTCAGTAGCAGCCCAGAGCTGTTCCCGGTTGATGGCAATAGGCTCGCCCCCTTTTACATGGGACTTAAAAACATAACTGGCAAATTATTATTATTTTTTTAATAGGAATTTCTCCTGTATCGTGGGTGCGTTTACAAACATTTAAACTCACATACAGAAACAGCCAGACCCGGAACAACTACTTGCAGGCCATACAAATATTTGTTCCGTGCGGGAATCGAACCCGCGACACAGGCGCAGCAGTCAATCGCTTAACTACTGCACCAACCGTGCCGTCAAAAGTGTGGGTCTTTCTGTGGTGTGCCTAACCCTTTGGGAACTACATGCGTGATGTTATGTTATTACAATAATATTAGTAACTGTGTAAACTATAACCTTGGCTACATAATGAGGCTGCTTACGTTAGAAAATAAGTAGCGTGATGATATCGCAATGTGAGTAGTTAAGTATAGTTACCGGCAAGTAAGTTGGCAAGAGATTCTGTAGTGGGGGAAGTTCGCGCACGCACAATTTCATACATTTTTACATGCGCGAACTTCCCCCACTACAAAATATCTTGCCAACTTACGTGCCGGTAACTATAGTTATATGTTGAAAGATGGCAGTGACAACGATCGCCACGTACACGTAGCTACTCATATTTAATGACAAAAGATAAGCGTGACATAGTACCTTTACCTACCTGACCTTTCGTTCAATCTACATATATGCATAGCCTTTTTCCAACTATGTTCCCGGCTTCCAGAGTTGAGCTGCACGATTTCTGACAAATGCGTGCACTAACAGACAGCCGATTGATTCTGTAAAAATCTCACCGTGAAAAGTTAGGTGAAGTGAGCTTAGAGTGAGCTGTCAATATTGCCAATCCCTAGCATTAGTTGGAATAATAACAGCTCACTCCACGCTCACTTCACCTAAGTTTTCACGGTGAGATGGTTACAGAAACGCACTGCTGGTCCTCTCAATCTGTGTGGTTCTTTCCTCAAAAGACCATCTCAGTCATCGATTTACATGGTCTTCATATGATCTGACCAAGACTATGTCTGGACTTTAAAAGAGACTGTGACCTCTGAGTTTGTTTCGGCCTTTCTTCTCAGACTAGTCAGAGAGGAAACGCCGACCTCATCTAGTTTTTAAAAATAAATATGATTGACGTGTAAAAGTGTTTGTATAAACCTACTTACAAAATAAAATAATTTATCATTATCTAGTCTAACAGGGTGCAAGCATGAATCATGTTCTGAATTCATGGTCATAGTTTGCTCGTCGATGTCCCTTACCGTGTACTGTATACAATCCATAGTGCCCGCGTGTTGGAGCGACAGCCCACTCCCTCTCACAAAGGGGAGGCCTGTGTCCCAGCAGTAGGAATATTATAGGTTTATTATGTTACTAAGGGGTGTAAAAAGACACTTAACGAAGCAGAGAGTCACTTTTACACCTCGACATTGTAATCTTTTTTTTTGTACTGGACCATACCTGGGAACCTTCTGGTTACGGAGATATTGAAGATGAAAATTCCTACGTTTATTGATGTTTTTTTTTTTACGAAAACAAGGTTTTGGTGATAAAACACAACTAGAACTACCCCCTCGACCCCTGTACCGTTGCATGCACCTATAAGCACAATGTTTTGCGTGTGTTACATTGCGCACTACCGCAAACAGCAAATTTTCACACCAAAAATAAAAGTCGTTTCCAGTAATTATATTTGTGCAATGTTACTTAGTGTGATGTACAGAATGCATAGTTGATGGCTATGTGATGGGTCTTTTTCCACCCTGCATAGTGTATATACCTTTTTTTATCGTGGGGAAATCCTCATGGATACCCTCCGTCTGGGAAGAACGGAGGGTTATGTCGGACTCCTACCGACTAAAACCCCACTGTTCCTTCTAGTACCATGAGTCGGGGGGCCCGGGAGATACTTGTACATTCGCCGCACCCCCGACTGGTATCAACCCGTCATGCCTAGCGGGCCCCATCACCAAGTGCGGCCGATCCCACGACCGCACGTCCTTCCATTTGGGCACGCACACTGCGTGCCACCTCTTTGGGTCTGATTGCTCGAGCGACGACACGGCCCCAATTTGGCCGCCCGCAGGCCCCTTCTTATGGTGGCCAGAGATCATTAAGCACCCTTCGACGCCCGGCTGCTCTTCTGGTGCGGGTGGAATCAGAGGTATGCTCTCCGCCGCCTCCCTTGCATGCATCACCTCCTCACAAAAAGAGGCCACAGCATCCCACGCATTTTCGCTTCCGACCATGGACTGAATCACGGCCGGAAGTAAGAGATCACCCGCACCAAATGTCGCGACGAGGGCATAGTGCTGTTGGGCCCAAGCTGTGCACTCCTCTAGCGTATATACCTACTCAATCAAGCATTGAGTATTATTTTAGAGACCGCTTAGCACAATAAACAAACAAGTACCTAAAGAAATTATACTGAAGATGATTGTGCAAAGATCGGCGATTTCCTGTGGAAAGTACATACATTTCAACAAATACTAGTCACATGGGTCTTTGGAAACACATTGTACGCAGGTAATCATTACCTTTGGCAAGCTTGGTATCATCACATCGTCGGCCGTAGCCTTTCAAATGAGGTATAATCACCATGCTTAGCCAATGGCTAAGGGCCGGTTTTTTGATCCGTCCCTAGTTGAACTCAACCCATTGTTAATTGGACTTTAAAAGAGACTGTGACCTCTGAGTTTGTTTAAGCTATTACCCGTGAGTTCACGTCACGTAAAATATCGTGAGGAAAGTTTTGAATATGAATGTCGATGGCTATAAGAGTAGGGGAAGACCAAATAAAAAAATGGATGGACTGTGTGAATGATGATATGGTTAGAAAGGGGGTGACTACCGAAATGACGACTGGTTAACGTCATCACGTCAACGCCGGCTGCCGCTGAAAACCAGCGCTGGGGCTCTGTCTCGTATAGGGTCTTAGCATTATACTGAGCGATAGCCGTTTTGCGTGAATGTGACGCATTTTTACCTCCAACTTGTTATTTTCTTTTTGTGTGTTTATGTTCTTTTTTATGCGTCATGTTTGCCGCAAATAAATGCATTTTCTTTCTTTCTTTCCTTTTTCTAATAGAGAAGTATGGAAGAAAAAGACATGTTGCGCTGACACCAAATAAATTGGGATAAGGGCAGGACAATGACTATGACATGGGTACATGCTCATACAACAAACTTTTGCTCAAGTCGACCCACAAAAATAACGTAAATATTTGACAGAGGGAAGTCAATAAACTTTTACCTAGTGGGACAAGAGAATGAATCATTTGACAACCATATACATGAGAGTACATTGTTTTATATAGGTACAGACGCCAGCACATCAAGCTACTACAATCTGTCAAATTTCTTTAGTAGATTTTCAACTTTATCGCTAAAGCATTAAGGTTCGAGATTGATTGGAAAAGTTTGACAGTTTCGGGTAGGTTGACCTGCTGGCGTCTGTACTTTCTGCCCAAACTAGTGCGCAGGCATTGACTTACTAATACATGTTTTGTTTGGATAATCCTGAGCCTGACTCACTCATTCACGATTCTTGGTTCGATGTAAGGATGCGGCCGCATCATCGCTAACTCAATATTGTTTTATATTTATCTGAGGCATCGTATTTTCACCGCTTAATTAACGAAACTATAAACACTCGGTTTCTGGAATGAAAATCATTTATTTATTTATTTCTAACCTTTTATATACCATTTTATTTGTTTAACCACACTTACACCGCACACCACTTAGACTAAGGCGAAAGACATCGTGGAGTAAGTGCGCCAGAAGACGAGGTATACGCTGAGGGTGCAGTTATTGGAGTCGCACCGCAACGTCAATTTTAAGGCGTTCGTGGTGCGTGTACCGAATTGTTATCTGCCCGTCGTCATGGATGAAGACTTGGTGTTTTGTCGCTTCTGCGGACCACTGGACAGCACAAGAACAAGCCAGTGAAGTACTATTTTTAACCCCCGACGCAAAAACGACGGGGTGTTATAAGTTTGACGTGTCTGTGTGTGTGTGTGTGTGTGTGTGTGTGTGTATGTCTGTCTGTGGCATCGCAGCTCCCGAACGGATGAACCGATTTTAATTTTGTTTTTTTTGTTTGAAAGGTGAATTTGTCGGGAGTGTTCTTAGCTATGTTTGATGAAAATCGGTCCAAGATGGCCGCCGCTACAAAATGGCGGATTATATATTTTTTCACAACTCCCTCAATATGGGTATCAAATGAAAGGGCTTGACTAGTAGAATACTATACACTATGATAAATTTCAAATCCAAGATGGCCGCCACCACAAAATGGCAAATAACATTTTTTTTCAAAACTCCCTCAATATGGATATCAAATGAAAGGGCTTAAACTAGTAGAATACTATACACTATGACAAATTTCAAATCCAAGATGGCCACCACCACAAAATGGCGAATTACAAAAACCTGATTAAATACCAAATTACCTGAATCTTAAAACGCAAGAAAATAAAAGAAAAGGAATAATAAGGAGTCCCTACAAAAAGAATGAAATAAAAAATTAAATTAAAAATTTAAAAAACCCCCGACTACGTGAAACCCTTTAAAAAGAAAAAAATAACCTTGAAATTATGACCCTACGTAAGTACGTATGAAATTTTTTGATTAAATATTGTCCTGTCGGGGGACCGCTACTATTTTAAACTTTAACAGAACGTTAGGCTAATAATTAAAGCGGTCCCCCGACGGGACAACATTTAATCAAAAAATTTCATACGTACTTACGTAGGGTCATAATTTCAAGGTTATTTTTTTCTTTTTAAAGGGTTTCACGTAGTCGGGGGTTTTTTAAATTTTTAATTTAATTTTTATAGTAAAAATATGTATGTTTAGGTTAAGGTATTTATTTATGGCACTTTTATTCATTTACTTTAAGCAATGCAGGCCGCGATGCCTGAAGTAAATCAATAAATAAATAAACAGACCAGAAGAAAAAACAAAAACAAAAGTACAAAGAATCCCTTTCAGCAAACTGCGATAGGAAAGTAAAAGTGTATCAACTTGTGTGGGAGGCAGTAGTGAATTAAGTGAATAAAGAACTACATAAAATATTGAAGAAGACACATGGGTACATACATGCCCAAACAACAAACTTTTGTTCAAGTCAACCCACAAAAATAACAAAGTCAATAAACTTTTACAAAGTGGGACATGAATCATTTGGCACACATATACACATAAGTACATTGTTTTATATACTTTCTACCTAAATTAGTGCGCAGGCGTTGACATGTTGTTGTGTGGATGATCCTGACTCATTCATTGATGATTCTCGGTTCGATGTAAGGACGCGGCCACATTATCACTAACTCCGTCGTTTTTTTTTTTATATTTATTCGAGGCATTGTACTTTTATCGTTTAACTAACTAGATCAAAACATTCGTTTTCTGAAATTAAAATCAACAAAAAAACTAGCAAATCATTGAAAAATGCTTGGCTAAGTTAGCAACATCCAATCAGATCACTAAACAGAAATGAGTTTAATTTTGTTAGGTACGTCGACGTTAACTTAAGTTCCAGAGTTCGTGTTTAGCTTACATTTAGGTCATAAGTTAACTATCTGTCAGTGGCGTAGATAATCCTAAAGGGTCACTCTATCATAATTTTTTGGGAGCCTTTTTACCCGACTGCGGCGAAGCTCCAAAGGAGTATTGTACAAAAAAAGGCATAGTGATACCTATTAAGTGAATTGCAGAAGCGAGCGAAACGAGCTAGATAACTGGAGCACTCTGGTGTGTGATGTGAAATCACACAGTAAAAACATATAAGATATCCGAGGGTAGGTTACATAAATATTTTATGCAAAATTATTTTAAATCCAAACATTTTATAGACCTGGACGTGAACGTCTACGATAATATCATGACAATAGAAATTATAAAAGCGCATAATCCAATCCAATAATCGTGCTTGACAATTTTTAACAGTAGTTTTACGATAAGGGCTTGGCAATTTGTCACATTAGTTTTACGATAATTTTAGTTTGAATAACTAGCCGTACGTCTAATATACTCGAACACTACTGAGGCCTCACCTCTATACCGCAGTTTTTATATCAAACAGATAACGGTGCTCCCAGCTGATGTACAAACATCCGATCTGGGACGTAGAGCGGTTCTCTTTAGTATTTAAAGCTAATACACCTTAATTTTAACGCATTTTAGTGTTAAATTTAATACAGACGCAGCCATGAATATCTTGGTGAGTGAAATTGTGTGTTTTATAGTGGAATTTGTGGTAAAAATTGTGTGTTTTAGTTCAGGGATAAGTGTTGATTGACGGATTTGTATGGCAACTGTGATTAATTACATGTAGTGTATCGCTGAATCAAATAATATCACGTGTATTTTAATTTATATTTCTTAGTGAACAAAAGTTTTTTACTGAACATCTACAGAGGAAAGAAAGATCCAGATCGCAGATTGCCAACTAGATCAGTAAAGGGTTTCCTAACAAGTTACATGCGTTACGTAGGTACTATGCGCATTTGCCACATTGATAATTTTTTTTTTTCATTTAAAAAAAACCTGCAGTGAGACACCTCAGGCTTGTTTTTTAACCGACTTCAAAAAAGGAGGAGGTTCTCAATTCGACAGTATGTTTTTTTTTTTGTGTGTGTTTGTTAAACGATTACTCCGCCAATTGTGGACCGATTTTCAAAATTCATTTTTTGTTCGAAAGGAGATACTTCTGAAGTGGTCCCATAGAAATTTCATCAGAAACGGTTCAGTAGTTTGATTTTTAAACCAAAATTACTGGTAAAAATTACAACTTAAAAGTGGAAAATAAAAACTTTTTTGCAAAAAAAACAACCGACTTCCAAAAACGACACTACAAAGTGAAAAATAACTTTAATTTCGGAAGTCGGTGGCAAACAACGAAAATGCGAACCCAACGACACCGACTCCGAAATTAAAGTTATTTTTCACTTTGTAGTGTAGATTTTGGAAGTTGGTTGTTTTTTTTTGCAAAAAAGTTTTTTTTCCTACTGCCTTTCCACGTCTCTCTGTTTAAAGCTCTTGTTGAAGGAGTCCAGCTCCACTACGAATTGTTTTTCAAAATCGTAAAAAGTGAGAGTATAACCCTGACATGTATGAGAAAAATATACCGCTAATTAAGTCTTGATTAACTTTTTGGCTACCTCATTAGGAATCAACGAACAATACATCAAATAATATATGCAATTTGATAAAAAAATCTACAGTTTTCGTGTGAACTTCTGATTATTGTTTCTGTCAATTATTATCGATGTGTCTCCGAGATAATCTCCCATGGAAGAAGTAGGATTGTCCTAATTTGTATTAATTATGAACTATCCATCGTACGTGCCGTACCTACCTACTTAATAAGGATAATCACTAGAATATCCAACGTTATCAATGTGAGTAATTTCCGCTGAAATCTCATGCACATGTTCATGTTTATTTAACTTTGACGATTAGGATTAAAGACACTCATCTGCACTGGCCGTCCGTAAGTCGTCTTACGAGATGTAGATCGTGGGTTCGAACCCAGACAGGCGCTTTACTTTGTGTAAATTATTTCATCACCACTGCTCTCAAAATTGCGAAGGAAAAGATCGTGAGGAAACCGGCTGGTCCTAGAACAAAAAAATCGAAGACATGTGACATCTACCAACCCGCACTGGGCCCGCGTGGTGGATGGCCCATTCCCTCTCTGCGAGAAGAGGCCTGTGTCCCAGCAGTGGGAACATTATTGATTGATTATGTTTTCATCGCATCGATCATTCACTAGGTACCTCCTAGGTTTATGTACGAGTACAAGTTTGGCGAATATACAAATTTATGCCGAGCCCCCAACTCATGCTACTGGAAGGATCAGTGGGGGTTTTAGTCTATCGGAGTCTGACATAACCCTCCGTTCTTCCCAGATGATGGGTAACCGTGAGGATTTCCCCACAAAAAAAAAAAAAGGTTTCGACACTAAGTAACAACTGAAAATCCATTTCTGATACACAGAGACTTTATAACATACATACTTTTTCTGTTTTTCAGCTCGCCATCCTCATCTTCACAGCCACCGTCAGCCTCTCGACACCAGCTCCAACAGACTACCTCCACCAATACGAGCTATCCATGCTGAACAAACTGCACAAACCCTGGTTCACGCCAGATAAGCCCCAGGAGTATCCCAGGAAGGGAGAGTATCCTTGTAAAGAAGGAGTCTGTAGGACTAAGGCAGTAGAAGTGAACGACTGTGAAGATTGCCAGTATGCTAAGCCTTTGAGGCTTTAATGATGCCAGAAGAAGAAGGAAGAAGCTAAAGGAGGCTTTATGCTAAACCTTTCCACAATCTGAGAGTTTTAAAGATATTGCTAATCCATTGCTTCAAAGGGTTGAGAAATTCGTCCGCTCAACAACGTAAATAACGCAATGAATGTTGTTGAACTGTCAAAATGAAAACCAATGCGATCAATTGTCAATTTATGTGTGTTACGCAATTTGGTGGTCAAAATATTGAAAAAGTTACTAAATGACATGATGTAGAAATTGAGAAGTGTTACTAAGTGTGTCGTCGTCATTTTGCCCTTGTCCCATGTCATTTGGGGTCAGCGCAACCTTTGGTTCTCTGCCGATCAGCTCATTCCGGATTCTATCCCTCTGAGAGATTCCAAGCATAGCTCGTTCCAATATAGCTCGTGAGCGACCAGAAGGCCAATCCTTGTAATTTAAAAGGTCAAAATCTAGTCGCAGTCTCATCTCGGCGACAAACAAATGTCAAAAACTTGTCAAAACTGTAGGGAATTTAGAGGTATTTTTGACAGATTGAGACTGAGATCAGACTGTGAACGTTTTTAAAATTACGAGAATTGCCCCTCTGAAATTTTTGAACCAGCCGTACTGTGAGTGTCCATGTTTTGGTTCCGTGTCATAACAGGCAGGAGGCTAGTTTGTCATCACCTGCCTAGCCTCTTCCCAATTATGTTGGGGTTGGCTTCCAGTCTAGCCCGATGCAGCTGTACACCAGTATTTTGGAGCGACTGCCTATCTGACCTCCACAACCCAGTTACTGGGTAATACGATACCAATTGGTAAGACTGGTTGTCAGACTATCGGGCTTCTGACAACTGTAACGACTGTTAAACACCCACAAATGACAGCCGGGATCAATGGTTTAGCATGCTTTCCGAGGAACGGAGGGGTCTCGGTATTTAAAGTTGGTCATCCATCCACAGACCAACCACGGAAAGCGTAGCTTAACTGCTGGCCACCTTTTATTATTTAGCCACGGGCACCTCCGTATGTATATAATATTATTTACCTGTAACTAATGAAGACTGAATTATCGTTAAAATATAACGCTAGTAGTGTGTGACATAAGGAAAATAAAGTTATTTAATTAAATAAATATGCATCATGTTAATATTACTTTATTAAATTAATAAATGTTACGGTACCTTAATTTATCAATTGGATGTGTGTTTAATTTATCCTCATTTGTGTGGTCCTCAGTTACTTAACTTATTAATCAGCTGATGTAGAGTCGGCCATTTTTTCCAGGGGGTCTTCCAATATCCCACTTCCTAACTTTGACAGTTGATAGCGACCATATTGTTAAAGCTACAACTGTCAAATTGGCTGTCATTTATTCAATCTGTTTTGCTAAATCACCATAGACGGTTATAGCGTTCAACAACACGTGCAAATGATAAAATTGTTTTATCAAAATGGGTGTTCTATTCGGGCAGCGTTCCGTGCGCTTTGCCCACATACGGTCGCCATAATCGTCCTATCGAGAGGACTATTCGCAGTGTGGTGGATAAATTTGAGTTCACCGGTGATGATACCAATCCACATGAGATCCAAGAGCCTCCAATGCATCCCAAAAAGTCACTGTTTGGGGTGGATTTTGGGCTGGCGGCGTCATCGGTCCGTATTTCTTTGAGAACGACGTTGGCCAGGCCATCACCGTCAACGGCGAGCGCTATAGGTCGATGATTACCAACTTTTTTAGGCCTGAATTGGATGATATGGACACCAACAACATGTGTTTCATGCCACATTGGACATTCTGCAATAGCGATTAGAGAGCAAGATCGTCTCACCTTGAGGTGATGTGAACTGACCACCGAGATCGTGCGATTTGTTAGACTATTTCTTGTGGGGCTTTCGCAGGTCTATGAGAATAAGCGACAAACCACAGCAGCCCTCAAATCCAACATAACTCATGCCATCGGTCAAATTCAGCGTGATTTATTCGCCAGAGTCATGGAAAAATGGACATTTCGGATGCACGCCACCCAGCGAAGCCGTGGCGGACATTTGAACGATGTCATATTCCATACATAATGGCATCGATAGGCCTTTCAAGCAAATAAAAAAAATCGATGATATCTCACACCCGCTTTGTGTTATTTAAATTTAAAGGTAGGAAGCGCAAGCTTACTGAAAGACCCTCTAGTAGGGTTCAATCTAAAATCGTGTATTGCATCCATAATGTACACTTACAGGAGGTAAAATAAAAAATAATAAAAAGAATTCTAAACCATGTCGGGCACAGCAAATTTATAAATAAGTAGAGAGAGACTATAGACAAGTTATTAAGTACCTACGAATTATTTTATAAGTAGATATTTATATTTCCAACAGTTACTATTACTCAAACTCTGATAGTGTAGCAATTCATGATCTTATATTGTAGCCAAACCTGATTCTGGTTAGAACCAGTGCAAGTACCGGTTGACCTGCAACCTTTACGAAACTAGATTCATAGTAACACCATGTGCAACTACAATAAAACCACCTTCTCTTAAGTATACTGAAATCGACATCTTATACATTCTACTAATACACTCGAGAGCAATGAATCCGGGTCACTTAAAGAATGTTAAAAATCTCGGAAACTAAAAATGATACGTTAATGCAATAAATTGTATTTAATAGACAATGTAATACTCCTTAAATGAAGGTAAAAAAAAATATGAGTCACCATACATTTTATTAACACAAAATTACATAACGAAAAAAACTGCTGATCTCTCCTTAAAACAAAAATAGGAAACATGAAATTTTTGAACTTTATTACGATTTTCTTGAATTTTAATACTTCGTATTGCCTCCTCGTGCTTCCATTATTGCGTTTACGCGGTTTGGCATGCTGTACACCAAGTTCCTTATACGATTTTGGGGAATATTCTCCCATTCCTCTGTGAGAGCAATTTTGAGCTCACGAAGCGTGATTGGGGGAGGGTTTCGTTGTTTTACGCATCTGCCTAGCTCGTCCCAAGCATGCTCGATCGGGTTGATATCCGGGCTGCGCGCTGGCCACTCCATACGAGTAATGTTCATCTCTTGAAGGTAGTCATTCACAATCCTACCTGTATGAGGTCGGGCATTGTCATGCATAAATATAGCATCCTCACCTAAATTGACCATAAATGGACCAACGTGATCATTGAGGATTTCTTCCACATATCTTACGCTAGTTAAAGGGCCGTTTTCTATGATCACCGGCTCTGTGCGACTTTCAGAAGAAATTCCGGCCCACACAAGTACAGACCCACCACCGTAGGCTACTTTTTCTTCGATGCATGCTTGCTTGAATCTTTCCCCTGGTCTTCGATACACTCTGTGTCTTCCATCGTGCTTGTAGAGCATAAATTTTGATTCGTCGGAGAACATAACTTTTGACCAATCTTCAATACTCCAATTTACGTGGCTCTGGGCATATCTTAGTCTTGAAATACGATGCCCACGCTCCAGTTTAGGGCCGTTTACAGGTCTAAGGGGTTTTAAGTTAGATTCAGCAAGCCGACGTCTTACTGTCCATGCACTTGGGTTACTTCCTCCGAGGCGTCGAAACTGATTTGTGAGTTCAGTTCCTGTGAGAAAGCGATTTCGAAGCATGGTGTTCACCAAGTATCGGTCTTCTCGTGCTGTGGTACACCTGGTTCTGCCCGTTCCTGGTCTGCGTAGGTTAGAACCAGTTTCTTCGTAACGTCGGAGAACTCTTTGTACTGTTGACAGCGACACACCGACAGTCCTGTCTGTATCGCGCTGACTCCGGCCGATTTCCAGCATTGTAAGTATTCTGGTGCATTCTTCAGGCGTAAGCGACATAATTTCAGCTTGAATAATGAATATAGAGCACTATCAACATGGTTTATGTACCCACATAAATGACAGATTACAAACAAAAGCAAAACCAAATGCTGTAATTTCGTAGTTCCATCTTCGAAAGTGGCCCTTTTTCAAATTTGATTTTTTTATGATATAACTTTACAATAACTAAGAAGTTTTAATACCTTCATTTAAGGAGTATTACATTGTCTATTAAATACAATTTATTGCATTAACCTAGCATTTTTAGTTTCCGAGATTTTTAGGATTCTTCAAGTGACCCGGATTCATTGCTCTCGAGTGTATTATAAACGTGAAGGTTTGTATGGATGGATGGATGTTTGTTACTCTTTCACGCAAAAACTACAGAACGGATTTAGCTGAAATTTGGCACACAGATGGTTTATAACCAGGATTAACATATAGGATACTTTTTATCCCGATATTCCCACGGGATCGAAACTTGTGCGGGTGAAACCGCGGGGTGCAGCTAGTAAATACATAAACTCACGTCCTTTTCCCATGGGGGTCGGCAGAAACTACTGAGCACCATCTGCTACGATTCTTAGATACTCCTTGAGCTTCGTTTATGTTCGTTTACGGTCCAGCCACCTGACATTTTTGAAGAACATCATACATCAACACAATATTTATTCTTTCTACGAGTATCTTTCTTTTAAAATAGCAGAGTGGTTAACTAATTACATATTATTCCTTGAATAATTTTATTGATAGAAAATATAGATTTGTGTTACATTTTAGAATTGCGTCTCTCATTGTACTTTTGAAGAATTAAGAATATGGTGAGTTGAGAATCCAGTGTGTTGAGAATCTCGTCAATTCAGAATCTGGTAAATCGAGAATCAGGTAAATTACAAATCTGGTGAGCTACTCATGAGCCATTAAATTTCTCGAAATTCTAAAATGGGATCTTTGTCTGAAGATGAACCTTGTTTCGTAAAAGGCGAAATGACTTTGCTGAAATCTTACATGTCGGACATTAACGGAGCTTTCGGCTGAGTAAACTTAATATGGAGAAATTCAATATGGCGGCTGCAAAAATATTCAAATTTTTCGTCAAAAAATCAACATGACGTTCATGGTTTTCATATTCATTTATTTGCGTTTCACAAGGTAAACATTAGAGCTAAGAGCCGTTGTAGAACCAGTCAGGGCACAGCAAAATTATTGTTTGATACACAGCTACGAGTATTAAGTACTCTACTTAAAGTTAAAAATCTAAATTGTAGAAACTAAAAATCAAAATAAAATTATACATGAAAACCAAATTTTCGAGGGTGCTGATAATGAGGTCAAAATGAAAATCCAATATGGCGGCTGCGAAAATTTGAAATATTTCGCATTTTATAATCTTGGATTTTCATTTTGAGCTTTGTTCCTACCGGACGTCCCCCGACCCTAAACTGAGTCAGGTACCTTTGTTTTTTTTTTTTTGTTTTCGTGGGGTAACCTTCAAAAGGCGCCTAGTCTTTGGGGATAAAACCAGGGAGTGTGGGATTTTTACCTCACTAAAACCACCCCTGTGGTCACCATCTGTACATGGAAGGGGCACCGTTACCTCTCGAAAGACCAATCCGGAGCCCCCTCTGTGCAACGCCTGTTAGGGCACATCTCTGGGGAGACTGCAAAGGGGTCTCCCTGAAGCCCGACTGTGCAAGTGTGCAAGGCAGCACATGACCACTGTGCTGAGTGAGGTACCTACTCAGCATATTTCTCGAGAAAGAAAAGCCGTTTATGTCGGCTCTAGTTTACATTATCTGATCATAACATTTACATAATAAAGTAGTTTATACGTTTACCTTCCTATGTCATCTTGTACGTGAGCACGCGATAAAATCTTCGTCTTGAAATAAATCTCGATAAATACGTACCTACGTCTTCGCAAGTTTGCATGAATGATGAATAGGTAAGAGTACCTAGTATCAATGATTTTGTGATTTGCCAGATAGAACTTGCAGAACATTAAAAAGTGGCCATAAGTTAACAGTTGTGGAGAATTCTTTATGTTAGCCTTCACTTTTCCACTGCTGAGCAAAAGCGTCCCCCTAATCCTTCCAGGCATCTCTTTTTCCAGGGCCACCTCAATCCAACCCGGTTGCTGAGGTTTTGAATTTCATTTTTGTACTTTATTTGCATTTGAATTATATTAAGAACGTTCGTCAGTTTTATTAAAAAAAAAAAAAAAAACATCTTGACTACACTCTCATAATTGGGACTCACAGTTTTTCTTCTGCATATTCTTGGAAAATAATTAAGCATCTCAGGAGAGTAGGTAAGTATATTAACATTTAAGCCCGCTTAAGGAACACGGCCTGGCAGAAATATAGACTAGAAATTCAGAAAAATCCTGTATTGTTAAACGATGGAATTAAATGTCGTAGTACCTACTTACCTACATACTACAGTAATTCAAGAACTCGTTATAAACAATGAAGGACAATCATTAAAGATACTATCTCTAAGATTATCGCAAATAATTTCTTCGTTTTTCACAACAACATACTCCACGGTCCTTACCGCTCTTAAAAAGTTACATCCAAACGGCCAGTGTTGAAGAGGCTGTAAAAGCGCGCGGCCGTTGCTGCAAGCAACGACATTAAAAAAAACAAAACATTACGCGCCAAAATTAGTATGAAAAATAAAAAAGTTTTATTAATTTATTACAAAAATAAACAGAAAGTATTATTTTCGTCACTTGTAGTACAATTTTATTGTTATTTTAATTAGGACTGAAATAAAGTGAGTGTTTTTAAAGTTTATTAGTGAAAATGTTAAAGGTTGTGTTTCGTGCCAGTGTTTTCTTGTTTATGGTTTCGTATCCTAGTGTGGCGGATGACCATAGAGCAGATTACGGACATCCAGCCGGATTGATGTCTATTTGTATGTATTCTTTTTTTTCAAGTTTCATTCATCATCTGCATAACTGGTATTAACTTGAGTATGAGCGGCTCAAATTGATTTGACTCCCTAATAAAATACTTCGTTGTTAGGATTTTCTGTTAGGGAATTCCTTGCTGCATCCTTTTTGTCATAATAAAAACATCATCATCTAACTAGCCAGCCTCATCCTAACTATGTTGGGGTCGGCTTCTAGTCTAACCGGATGCAGCTGAATACTAGTATTTTACATGGACCGACTGCCTGTCTGACCTCCCCAGTTAGGTAGGTAGCTTCTTCTAAGGTTAAGAGCTTTCTGAGTTACCCAGTCCCTGACAATACTCTATTTTCCTAAAAAAATCTAATTAGTCCGTCAGTTAAATTATCAGAAAATATGGAACCCGTATTTTTTCTTTTGTCAATTATATAAAAAAATAATGAAGATATCGCCCGTTAAAGTTCCGCGTGACGTCACTTGCTTGCGACACTTTTGCAAGCAAGTGACGTCACGACCCCCCAAATTTTGACGAGCTTTATCTTCGTAATTTTTTGATTGATTGACAAAAAAAAAATACGTGTTCATTATTTTTCGATACTTAATCTAACTGACGGACTAAATATACTAATTATTTTTTTACTCAGGCAACTACCCTATTAAAAAGTGGTTCTTTCTGGTTTCTTTCTTCTGATAATGACAATAAATAAAAACTTTTTTGAAAAAAAAAACAACCGACTTCCAAAAAACGACACTAAAAGATCTACAGGGCGGACGGCTTAACATGTTTTCCGAAGCACGGAAGGGTATCATAACATAATAAATGTAGGATAAAAAAACCGTTCAAGTGCGAGTCGGACTTGCGTATCGAGGGTTCCGTACAAGGTACGTAACAAAAAATTTGCGGTTTTCGGATTTTTTCCTTTACTTGTGACACTATTTGCCAAATTTCATGATTCTAGGTCAACGGGAAGTACCCTATAGGTTTTTTTTAAACGCTTGTATCTTTTGATTGCGCTGACTTAGAAATTTGATTTTTTCACTGTTTCAAGGGATTGCAGCCCTGAGTATTTGATAATAATTTCAACTTGATAACTCCACGCGTTCCTGAGAAATAGAGTCTTGACAGATGGATATACAGACGGACAACGAAGTGATCTTATAAGGGTTCCGTTTTCCTTTTGAGGTACGGAACCCTATAAATCTTGTAAAATCAATGAAGTCGATAAACCAACATATTCATTAGGTACAGGTTTGCAATTGCACACAAACTAGCGAAACCTAATTAATTACTTACAGTAGTAATTTGTATAAAATAAATGTCACTCAAGTCAAAAGTTACCGGTTTCAAGGTAAAAGCGTCGCTCTCCTTGTGTCCTTTCCAAAGCTAATACCTAGTTGATATCGACTTTCATTCTAATTAAATTCAAATACAACATATTTTATTTCACCATATCCTACATGGGTACTTATGAAACGTCAGAAGCGTGCAAGGTTCCAATTGGTCGTTTCCTATGGAGAAGAACCGGCAAGAAACTCCACGGTTACCCTGTTGAAAATAATTTGCTTTTTGAATGTTTTCAAATTACAGTGTTAAAGGTATGGGAGGACAGTGTAGGCCTGTAAACAAGAAGGTGTACTAGAGGGGCAATTCTCGTAATTTTTAGAACGTTCACAGTTCACGTTCTTTTTGACAAGTTTTTGACATTGATTGTCGCTGATATGAGATTGCTACTAGATTTTGAACGTTTTTAATTATGATAATTGGCCTTCTGGTATGTACAGACGCCAGCAGGTCAAGCTACCCGAAACTGTCAAATTTTCCCAATCAACCTTGAACCGTAATGCTTTAGCGATAAAGTTGAAAATCTATCAAAGAAATTTGACAGATTGTAGTAGCTTGATGTGCTGGCGTCTGTACATTAAAACTAGGAAATGGCCAACCAATCGAAGCACAACAAAAAATACATTTAAACCAAATGATATGATTGTAATTACAACTGTAACAAACCTGAGTAGATAATTATACATATAGACAACAACCCACTAATGAAGAGTTGAAGTTCGAATCCATACTTAATTTTATAAATTTTAAAGTATTTCTGTCTGTATGTTCACGCCTAAACCACTGAACGGATTTCGATAAAATTTGGCAAGGAGATAGATGGCATCCTGGGGAAGAGCAAAGGCTCACAGCGTGTTTGTACCATTGGTTACCACAACTAAAGCGCGCATCGCTGTAAAGTTAGACCAAAGCTTTCTGACCGTCTCAGGAAGTTATTAAAACATCATCAATATAAACTAAGTGGAAAAAATTCACATTATTGAAGCTAACTCAAAAACTACCCAAGCAAAGTTAATAAAATGTATATGGGACCACCCCTGAGAACCCTTATCCATTAAAAAACGGATTTTGCAAATCGGCTTATAAATAACGGAGTTATCAGGCAAAAAACATTTTTAAAAAATCAACCGAATTGAGACCTCCTCTTTTTTTTTGAAGTCGTTTAAAAAAGCAGCCAAGTGCGAGTCGGACTCGCCCATGAAGGGTTCCGTTGAGTTGATTGAATGAAAGGGAAATCGCGGTTTACGATTCTAGTGAACGAGATCTAGTAAGTAGTTTTTTATTAATACGTCATACGTATCATAAAAAAACTACTTACTAGATCTCGTTCAAACCATTTTCAGTAGATGTTTACATGGTAATGCACATCATATATTTTTTTTTAGTTTTATCATTCTCTTATTTTAGAAGTTACAGGGGGGACACACATTTTACCACTTTGGAAGTGTCTCTCGCGCAAACTTAGTTTAGAAAAAAATTATATTGGAAACCCCAATGTCATTTTTGAAGACCTATCCATAGATACCCCACACGCAAGGGTTTGATGAAAAAAAAATTTTGAGTTTCGGTTCGAAGTATGGGGAACCCCCGAAATTTATTGTTTTTTTTTTTTTCTATTTTTGTGTGAAAATCTTAATGCGGTTCACAGAATACATCTACTTACCAAGTTTCAACAGTATAGTTCTTATACTGACATACGGACGGATTGACAGACGGACATGACGAATCCGTAAGGGTTCCGTTTTTTGCCATTTGGCTACGGAACCCTAAGAATGATTAATGACATCTTATAATTAGCTGTCACATAGAAAGCCTCCTATTTATACCAACTTATGATTCATACTGAGCAACACGGTGCCGCAACCTTGGGTTCCCACCAAAACTTTCTTGGCTTATCCACAAGGTTATCACTATTTCCATGAAATTATATTCAGCTGAGATGCCATATAAAAGAAAAGTTTGGTCAATCAATATACAATGATTGGCTGGAGGCCAATTTATTGACGCCTCTCTGACAGGTCTGTCTATATTGTGATCTTTATTCTCGTTGCAATAAGGTTGCTGTTATATTGCTGCTGTCAGAGGTAAAATAACTATGAACGGACTGTATATACCTGAAGGCCAATTCCCGTATGTAAAATAGTTCAAAACCTGTTCGCAATCTCATCTCAGCGACAATCAAAGTCAAAAATGTAAAAAGAAGCATTTAAACTTAAACTAACAAAGTAAAAGGTAAATGTAGCTATGTAAATCCTACTAATATTATAAACGCGAAAGTTTGGATGGTTTGTTACTCTTTTACGCAAAAACTACTGAACTGATTAGGATGAAATTTGGCACACAGATAGTTTATAACCAGGATTAACACATAGGATATTCATCGGACATTTTTTATCCCGATATTCTCACGGGATTGAAACTTATGCGAGTGAAACCGCGGGGTGCAGCTAGTTAGAGATTTTTTTGACAGATTGAGACAGATTAAAATGCAAACGTCCTTTAAAATATGGGACTTACCCCTCAGATAATGTTCCCACAGCTAGGACACAGGCCTCCTCTCCGTAAGAGGGAGTAGGCCGTAATTTACCACGCAGAGGCCTGCAGTGCGGCCGACGAGAGAATGAGTTTATTTATTTTTTTAATTGTCTTTGGGTGGCTTACAGCTATCAAATACAGAAGTAGTAGTGAGGTAATTGACGACAAGCTATTTACAAGCCTCCACAGTTAGCAAAGAGAGAGTTCTTGAAACCTGTCAGTTTCATACAAACGAATACGTGTTTTGCGAATTTAGCTACTAGAATTGTCGCACTGACAGGGCTCAGGAACCCAGTCTCTTGACGGCCGGACTGTAGTGCGGGTTGGTGGACGTCACGTCATCAAATTGGTTCTAGGACATACCGGTTTCTTCACGATGTTTTCCTTCACAGTTTTTAAGGGGAAGTGATTCTAACTAAACTAATCTTCGATCGATCTCTATGTTATTAATTACTTATCTTCGTGCACTACTAGTTAATGGAAGGAAGCACGTTACCGATCTATCCGCACTAGATTAATAATGCACCTCTTACTTTGTAAAATGACCTAAAGTAGGTAGGTAATCGTCAACCTTGCAACAAAATTATAGCCTCCATAAGTGCCGATACTCGATCCTCGGGCTCGTAGAATATCTCTTACTTTTAATATAATAATTATTATGCATAATTTAATTTAAATTATTTGACATAGTATGGATGTTTTTATTTTATTTATTTATTTAAACTTACACACACTATCTTTACAGGATGACCCCAATACAATAGTGGTTTGCAAACACACATAAAAAAAAATGAAAAATCAACTTACGCCTAATACATAAAAATCTAAATTTTAAAACTACAAGCCCTTTATACAATACATAAAAAATCAAAACTAAAAATACAATAACTAACATACCCTAAAATATAAAATCCGACAACACAATATTAATATTTAAGTATAACTAACAAAATTCAACAAAACTCTGGCGAATTCACTCAAATTACACAAAAATATGTCAATTCTCTCATGGACTTCATTTTGGATTCATTAATCCAAAATAAAAAGATCCATACAATGTCCATTGCCATTACAATGGCCATAAGCCGCCACGAGCCAATGCTCGTGGCGGCTTAAAGCCCACTACTACTCACAGAGAAGAGGCCTGTGTCCCAGCAGTGGGAATTGAATCAGAAAGACACTAATTAAAGAAACTAGAACATATGTTATTGTCCAGGTAATACAGTAAGTTTAAGACGATATGAAGAGCTTTAAATAAACTTAAATAAGGCCCGCGTGGTGGATTACAGCCCACTCCCTCTCAAGGGAGTTGGCATGTGAGGTTTGTGTTGTAAACTCACCCACGACTTAGGAAAAAGAAATAGGTACACAATAAGGTCAGCACCTACATAGATTACAATTCATACTTCCGGATTTGATTTCAGCACCCTAATTGCGTAACACACGATCAATCGAAATCTGAATCATTTTCAAGCAAATTGCTAATCCATTGCTTCATAAGTTCGAATTTGTCTGCTCAACACGTAAATAACGCAATGAATGTTGTTGAACTGTCAAAATGGAACCGATTCCGATTGATTGTGTGTTACGCAATTAGGGTGCTGAAAGCACGTTAAGCCGTTGGTTTCGGCTGTCATTTGTGGATTTTAACAAACGCCACGGGTCGTCAGAAGCCCGAAAGTCTTACAACCAGTCTTACCAAGGGGTATCGTATTACCCAGTAAATGGGCTGTGAAACTGCCTATCTGACAGGCAGTGGCTCCATGTAAAATATCCGCATCCGGTTAGACTGGAAGCCGACCCCAACATAGTTGGGAAACGAACAGGCAGATGAGGATGATGATGAGTTCCGGATGTTATTTAAAATCTCTTATATATAAAATATCAGTGTTAACACTAAGTCTAAAGACGACAGTTCTGTTCATCTCCACAGCAGGAAACAGCCGTGAATATAGACAAACCATAGGTCTTAAAATAAATCATAATCAAAGTACAGACGCCAGCAGGTCAAGCTACCCGAAACTGTCAAATTTTCCCAATCAACCTTGAACCTTAATGCTTTAGTGATAAAGTTGAAAATCTATTAAAGAAATTTGACAGATTGTAGTAGCTTGATGTGCTGGCGTCTGTAACATCTAAATAAAGTATTACAATACAATCGAAGGATTTGCGCAGTCGTATTCTATTCATACACCACGTTGACATTGACCTCAAAGGTTAAAAACAGGAAAACAATAGCATTCTGTACGAGTTTTGGAAGGATCGCTATTTATCTTAGTCATTGATTTACATTGAAAGAAGAATTGCTAAACTTAAGTGGCAGTAAGCCGCATATTGCTCCCAGAACAGATGGCCGGTGGAGCCGAAAGGTTCTAGAGTGATTGAGGCCGTACTCGTGGAGCCGTGTACCGGAAGACGTAGCGTTAGAAGGCCTCCCACAAGGTGGACCGACGGACTTGTTAAAGCCGCAGGAACCCGTTTGATGCGAGAAGCACGGAACCGGTCGAAGTGGAGGTGCTTGGGCTCTCCAAGCACCTCCACTTCGACCAGAGCCGAAATACTTCCACAGATACATTGGTCTCCGCCAATATCCAGCAATGGACGGACGTCTTTCGGCTGAAATGATGATGATGATTGATTTACATTGGAGAATACTTTGGTGACGTCTTCCAAAATGTATTCCAGTGTTGAACCAGATGCAGCTGAGTACCAATATCTTACATGGAGCGACTGCCTATCTGCCCTCCAAGTCCCCAACCCATTTACTAGGTAATACGAAACCCCTTGGTAAGACTGGTTGTCAGACTTACGGACTTCTGACGACCCGTGGCGTTTGTTAAAATCCACGAATGACAGCCGAAACCAACGGCTTAACGTGCTTTCAGCACCCTAATTGCGTAACACACAATCAATCGGAATCGGTTCCATTTTGACAGTTCAACAACATTCATTGCGTTATTTACGTGTTGAGCAGACAAATTCGAACTTATGAAGCAATGGATTAGCAATTTGCTTGAAAATGATTCAGATTTCGATTGATCGTGTGTTACGCAATTAGGGAGCTGTTCTGTGCTTTTCGCATCCAACGGGGTTGCCACTCCAGAACCTTTAAGCCCCATCGGCCATCTGTTCTGCGAGCAATGGGCCTTATTAGAAGGCTTAAAGCCACCCAAAGTGCAATGGAGAGGACTATGCTTGGAGTTTCCCTGCGTGATCGAATCAGAAGTGCGAGTTCGTTGATTAGAAATAATGAAGGCTAAATTAAAAGCTTTTTCATCACATGACGCTGGCTGATTTGATACACCTGCCTATGTTAAAGAGATCTAGAAAAAAACAATTTCTTTGGAACCTCTAGCAACAACAGGCAATCCTCGATTGATATTTTTGTTTCCTCTTCCTTCACGTTTTGATTTCAATCACGTACCTAACTATACTAGTTTAAAATAGTAATTTGTATCTTTAGTGACGAGCAGTATCAGTGTATTTGTTTCCTTAATGTCACCTACGGTGTCACTATTTGGAATCGTCTTGAGATATGGCTTCCAACGTCGCTTAGATATTGCATGTGGCGAATACGAATGATGAACTGCGTCTTACATACGAGCATGCAATGAATAGGTATCTGTTAGACGCACCCCAGCTAGATGGACCGACGATCTAAAGAAGGTGGCTGCGACATCTGAAACTGTATGCAGAAGGCTGAGGACAGGGTGTTGTGGCGCAGGCTGGAAGAGGCTTATGTCCAGCAGTGGACTGCATTAGGCTGAGTAGATATGTTAGACGAAGATTGCCCCCTATAAGATATCTTGCAGTCAAAAAAAGTAAGCGGTCAAGTAATACTTTGCTACTATTCGAATGCACCCGGAGAGATGGGCAAAATTCATCAGTAACTGGACGCTTGATCCCGGATATCACCGTCGAGGTAGAGCACGGCGAAGGTGGTGTGACGAGCTGATAATGTTTCCAGGGCCAACACAGCCAGAGACCGCACAAGACAGGGAGGTTTGGAACGAAAAAAATCATCTTCACAAAAGTAAAGATTCAAAGTAAATATTTTATAAACGCGAAAGTTTGTAGGATGGATGGATGGATGTTTGACTCTTCCACGCAAAAAAAAAAACATCGTAAGGAAAAAATGATTGACCCAGAGTAAAATATAATATTGTCAATTTACCTCCAAAGCACAAAATAGCAGCTAAAACCTAGTTGATACATAGAGAGGCAGCCGGGGTGTCTGTGATGCAAGCAAGCCAGTGGTTAATGTCGCTCGTTAGGTAGATAACTCTTCCGCCACCTCTGTGCTAGTTGGTTTTTAGACTGAACACGTAAACTAGGAAGTTTTGCTACATAATGTAGAGGAAGCGTTGAGCTATTATAAACAACTCGACGGCCAAGAGAAATTGACGTCAAAAAAGGTCCATTATTTAAAGATTGTAAATGTGCAGGACAATGATACAATCCAGGCTGTACGTTCAGTTCTTTAGATCTTATCTATCAATATACATGCTGTGGTCTCCTGTAATTGAAGGAACACACGTAAATGAACCTTTTAGGGTTCCGTAGTCAACAAGGAACCCTTATAGTTTCGCCATGTTGTCTGTCTGTCTGTCCGCGGTTTAGCTCAAAAACGATTGGTACTAGAAAATTGTAATTTAGCTGAGTATACACATTAATGACGCCGAAAAAGTGGCAAAATAAAATTTTGAAAAAAAATTATTATTTAGGGTAGCTCCCCTACACCTAAAGTGGGGATGATAATTTTTTTTTCGTCCTTCCCATAGTGTGGGATATCGTTGGATAGGTCTTTCAAAAATATTACGGGTTTGGGGAGACCGTTTTTTGATTAAGTAAACCGTTCGTGACTTATCAAGCTTTAAAGTACCAATTTTCGTTACAGTCAAGTGTCCCCCCCTCTACCAACTAGACGGTTGTAGTTAGAAATTCAAATGTCACGGCAGTAGTACCTATATATAACGAAGTTTAAAGGAAAACTATCACACTTAAGTGGGTTTTACAAGTTTACGAGTAATAGTCGACCAATTGTATTAGACTCGAAAATTTCGAACAACTCCATAGAAATGTCGATAGGTGGCGCTAAGCATCAGTTGTATCGCGCTATTGTTTCATTCCTAAATAAGTTTTATAAAAAAAAACAGTTGCTACACCGGCTATGACAAGTCTTAATTATTCAAATCTCAAAAAAAAAATTATAACTTTCCGTGCAAAATTGTCGGATCAGGTGAGGATTTGTATAGGAAGTCAAATTAGGTAGGTAGGTCAAATTAAGATACTCCATAGACAGTTTAGACGTGATTAAAAACATGGCTACTAAAAATACGTCAATCTACGTCAGGCGCTGACTAATTTGACAGAACTAAACTAATATTTATCTTCTGTCCTTTTCTTAATGAAATAGAATGAAAAGATGCACCTAAATTAAATTTAGTTTAGTTTGTGAACAAGGAAATCGACGCCAGTGTCAAAAACCAGAAACCAGGCATTATTTTAACACTAGACGCACAACTTGACGCACTTAGGTAGGTAACGCCAATGCTTCTGCACCATTCCATTCTAAGCCACAGTTCTTATGCAGTAACCCATTACAGTGCGGTAACGCGCTTTTTAATGCTAGGCAATCTTTAATGAAATGCTGCGCTGTTTCCTTGATAGAGTCATATTGAGGTAAGGATTAAATTAAATTATGTTTTGTTGATGCTTGCGAAAGTGAATATTAGAGGCAGATTGAGCTATTTGTGAGGAAATTCTTCCTGCAATGTAGTTACTACCGCCACACATACATTACAATTATATTACATACTTATACTTACTCATAATTAAGGGACTTGTGGCTAAGTAATAGCAGTTACACGGCAGTCGCTCCATGTAAAATAAAGAAAGAAGAAAGAAAAAGTATTTATTGCGACTCGTACAGGATCTTAAACTAAACTAAACACAGTTAAAAATAAAAATAAAACAAATTGTATAAAAAAGTAACAAAAGGAAAAAAAAATGAAACAAAGTCCTATACGAGGCCAAAAGGCGCCTATCTCAGCATGATGCTTCGACATTTAAAAAATAAATGTCGGTAAAAATACTGGTATTCAGCTGCATCCGGTTAGACTGGAAGGCGACCCCAACATTTTTGGGAAAAGGCTAGGCAGATGATGATGATGACTCACTAATAATAAAGCTGTAGAATTTCTTTGTTTGTTTGAACGCGCTGATCTTTGGAACTGCCAGCCTGGAAATTCGGTTGTATGTAAGCAATTTAACATCATGTTACGGTCGCAGATCAACATACTGCTTGACACTGACCTGCAAAACAGCGAAAAACGTAAGAAATGTTAATTGCGCTGGCTAACTTATTGAATTAAAAAAAATTGCGAGATATAAATTAAAATTTTTACAAACAACTAAGTTACTGTTAGAAGTTATAAATAAAATAAAATAATGATTTATTTCTCTCAAAAAGGTACAAACTTTGGTTGTACAGACGCCAGCACATCAAGCTACTACAATCTGTCAAATTTCTTTAATAGATTTTCAACTTTATCGCTGAAGCGTTAAGGTGCAAGGTTGATTGGAAAATTTTGACAGTTTCGGGTAGCTTGACCTGCTGGCGTCTGTACCTTTGGTTGACAACGTACCGCTCCTATACTTGAGCACCGTACTCAAATATGCGAGCACGTTGTCGTCGCGTGTCATCGTCTGCAGTTGCATCCACACTTACCATGAGATGTGACGTATACTTGTTTGCTACACACGAACATAACAAATATTCCCATTCTTTTGTTTCCAGGTCCCGGTTCTACAAAACCAGCAGTGATTCCCAAAAGTCAGCTGAAGTACTTATCGTTCGTGGTGCAGGGCAACGGACGAAGTAGGCAGAAATATTCCTACTGGAACGCTAGGAACATTGCTAAAGACCCTAGAATTAATTTTAAGAGGTAAGTATTGCGAACTGAAAATGAAGATTTGGCAGGAGCCGCAAGGTACAGACGCCAGCACATCAAGCTACTACAATCTGTCATAGATTTTCAACTTTATCGCTAAAGCATTAAGGTTCAAGGATGTTTGGGAAAGGACAATGCCCATGGATTTATGGAATCCCGTACCATGCTTCATCAAAGTCAAACTTTGTTTTTTATAGACTACACTTACCATACCTTTTGTCAAAGGCTCATAAATGGAGATGCATAGACTAAATCTATGCCATACTAGCTTATGGCTGCGGCATCGCCGACGTGATTTGGAATGCTATCACACTCCTACAAAAGTTCTTTTTATAAAAAAAACCCTGGTCTCAGCGATTTTCAAAAAATTCGATATAACGTAAAAACTAGGTACTTTATTTTGTTTGACATGTCATACATGAATGGCCATTATTTCTCTAAAAAAATGATAATCGTTTAAATGATCTGTTTTAATCGTTTGATTGAATCGTTTTTAATATTATATAATAACTAGCTGACCCGGCAAACGTTGTTTTGCCATATAAATTATTTCTAGCTGCCCGGCGCTACTTCGTTCGCGTGGTTTCCTCCTACCCTACTCCTACACTACTCCTACCCTACTCCTACCCTACTCCTACTCTACTCCTACCCTACTTCTACCCTACTCCTACCCTACTCCTACCCTACTCCTACCCTACTTCTACCCTACTCCTACCCTACTAATCCGAGTAATGTGGATATATGTATGTTGTCAATTCAAAACCCCGTAATTTAATACGTGCTTCAATTCGAGTGGACCCGAGTCTACCGTACCGAAGAGACGAACGTCAAATGTTTGGCAGGAAAGTAGGTAGAACAGTTTATATGGGAAAATGAAATTGTTGCTTTTACCACCTTCCTCGCAATTTTTCCATATTTTCTCACCGTTTAAACCTTCCCTGGACTACGACAAACATTTCAAAACCAAAATCAGCTAAATCGGCCCAGCCGTTCTCGAGTTTTAGCGAGACAAACGAACAGCAATTGATTTTTATATATATTATAATATAGATAAAATTTACTTAGACACATTTTGATGACATGTTAAGCACAACAAAGAAAAGATAGACACTGATCGTTTTAATGAATCGTTTAAATATCAGTATACATGTAGACTTCTAAGGGTTTGGACATAGAATAAACTGTACTATTTCCAGGAGGACGCTGCTGGTTGCCATCGGTTACCTGGACAGCCCCAACCTGCCGATATCAGCTATGTTCGCCAACGAGTATGAAGACCGAGGGTACAACGTCATTCTGGTGGACAACCAGAGATTCGCTACAGTGCATTATCATTTGTGAGTACCGAATAATGACCATACACACAAGGCTTTAATGGCCACTCGTCCAGTCGTCGAGAGAACTTTCGTGATACCTGTCAGTATGACAATTCTAGTAACTAATAAAGATCAAATTCGCCAAACATGAATTCGTTTGTATGAAACTGACAGGTGTCACGAACACATTGACTCGACGGCCTGATTGTTGTTTGCAGAGACTGACCAAACGTAATTAAAAAATGCCTTGACTTTCACAATGACAATACATTGAACAATAACATAGGATTCACAATAAAAATGGCTGTTCTTTTGTATTTAAATTATAAATTACTTAAACTGAACTGTGAAGAAAAAATAATGAAACCATGTACAGACGCCAGCAGGTCAAGCTACCCGAAACTGTCAAATTTTCCCATTCAACCTTGAACCTCAATACTTTAGCGATAAAGTTGAAAATCTATTAACAAAATTTGATAGATTGTAGTAGCTTGATGTGCTGCCGTCTGTACCGATTTCATGTCGAGTTTAATAACAAAAGTAATCCCGATTTTTTAAAAACATTCGCCTCTATTCATAAACGTTGCTTAAAGTTAAGTAGTGATTATCGACTGTTTAGCCATACATAACTTTAATCATCGCAAATACACCCCAAAGTCTGTAATTTTCAGCAACGTCATAACGTTAGTACATTCATTTCAGGGCAACCCGCCTCATGCGTCCGGTAGGCAAGCACGTCGCCGAAATTCTGGTCCAGCTCACACAATACGGCCTGGACCCATCCAAACTAGAACTCCTAGGTTTCAGCCTGGGCTGCCACACTGCCAGCTTCATAGCCAAACACTTCCACACAATGACAGGTCAAAATATATCCACCATAGCTGCATTAGAACCTTCAGGACCATGTTTCCGAAACTTAGGACCAAAAGACCGACTCGATGCTTCTGACGCAGATTTCGTCCAAGTAATTCATACAAATATTGATGGCTACGGCATGGCTACTCCCATGGGTCATGTGGATATCTACGTGAATGGAGGAGAGTACCAGCCTTCAGACATCAACATCTACCCATGCACGACCACGTGCAGTCACTTCAGGGTCTTACCGTTATGGGTATCAGCTTTGAAGAATCCTAGGAAGTTTATCGGCATGAAGTGTAAAGATATTCAGGAGGCGAGAGATTCGGGGTGTTACGGCAACGTTCCTATGGAAACTATTGTCATGGGGTTAGGTATAGATAGAAGAAAAAGGGGTATATACTATTTGGCCACGACAATGGAGTATCCGTTCTATTTGGGGGCCAAAGGGTTGAAGGAGGACAATGTTTATTGGAAGAGGTTGACCGATGTTAACAGTGGGGATGACACGGAAATCTACACGTAATCAAGAATAGTACAAAATTGCATTTTATCTTGTGAAGCTGCATTTTCTTACACACTCCTGCGGGGTAGTTAAGTAACACACTAAAAGTAGTAGTAGGCTTTTATTTTGACAGCACCCTAATTGAGTATTTTGATAGTTCAACAACATTCATTGCGTTATTTAAGTGTTGAGCAGACAAAATTTTCGAACTTATGAAGCAATGGATTAGCAATTTGCTTCAAAATTATTTAGATTCCGATTGATAGTTTGTTACGGAATGAGGGTGTTGCTTTTTTCTCTTTTGACTCGTGTTGGCATGGCACGGAGTATTATGAGGTCAGCTCATGTCGTTGTTAAGTTTAACCAGCAGGTTGACAGAAGCAAGGAGTGAAGCTGGCTGCCCAGAACAGGGCCGAAGCATTGTCTACGGTCACCAAAGAAGATAAGGAACCAGGATCGTCTTTTTTAGTTGAAGTTTACTAAGAAATCGATGGATGTTTTTGAATAAAATTTAATATAAGTAGTAAAAACAAACAGTTCTTTTATCAAATTAAATTTCATTCGATAACATGAGTCCGCGTGTGTTTCTTACAAAACTTCAAGTTCTATATCCGACCATTCTGGTTAGGTAGGTACTTATCTCTTTTAGTGGCTTTTTTTTTTTCTGAGCCTCCTCTATGATTGGAAGGAGGACCAAAATATTGTTATGTCTAAGGACCTAAATCCTACTTTTTTAAGATATCAAAGGAATATGGGTTGGCACTTGGCAGTTTATGTTAACGTTACAAAATCAATGGCTTTCTTTCTTTAGATTTAAAGAAACAGCTGCAAAACGTTATGTTGACTGTTCAAAAAGAAATTATTTCAAACAACCATATAAAAATATCTAAATAAAACACGTTCTGTGCGCCAATGTGACAGTCCTCAGTTATCATGTCACTCGTCACAGATGCCACATGTTGATTTCGATACAACTGTTATGTTTATGTACCGTATTACACATTATCATAGGTACTTGTTAAAATAGTCCAGTATTGTGAAATGTTTTGTACATTTTCTTCACCTTTTGACATTTGGGTTTGGTAACACGTTCCCAAGTGCATAGTTTGAAATAGTTATACCTACAGGTTCTACCCGTTAGGCATACAGGCCGAGATCTACAGCATGTATCAGAAAGTTGTGGTCATGTTTAAGGGTGTAGTACAGGCCAATCAAACTGAACAACTATCTCCATGGGTCCAATATCATAATCGCCAAATAATACATACACACACTCCTTTATGATACTCGCTGTACATATAAACGTTACTAATCGGAAGTTATTATTAACGTGTGACTGTAGTGTTCCTTAAAACATAATTGTTTCTTCAAAAAAAAAAAATAAGGTGGAAAGTTCCCCTTACTTCTGTTCGAATGGGGTGTAACCAAAAGTACAAATAAATAAATGTATTTTTTTTTAATTTGCTCTACACCTCTCTTTATGACTAGACTACGCTACATTTACTACGCCCTACGGGGCTACGCCATTACGATTAGCTATCGTAAGGCGTAGGCCTGTATGGCGTAGCAAATGTAGCGTATGCTGCGACTCTGCGTAGTTGTCGACGCGCTAGTAAGATTGTAGTAAATAAGGTTGCATTAGGTTGTACGATAATTATTATTTATTGAATGAACCAGTACCTAATTAGTTTTATGCAGTTTCTGTAAGGGCTAATTTTTCAATCGACAGATAATTTTTGTTCGTGGAATGAAATTGACGTCTGACAGATTTTCAGCCCTAAGTTATATACTATAATGTTTGAATATAAAAGTATTAACTACCCAGGTATTTACTAAATAAATATTGTATACCTACCTAACTAATTAATATGCCTATTATGTAAATAAATATTTTTTTAGAATTCGCATAATTATGCAATTCGCATAATTATGACCTTTTCTTCAATTTTCAATCCATATAAACTTCCTAATAATAACACAAACACAGATCTATTTTAATTCATGAATTTAGGTTCGATGGCCGTTGGATCAGATGAGCCCTTGAGTGGAGACCACAATCGGCATGTTTGGCGTAAGACGACCCCTAGCTAGATAGACCAACTGACAAGCTTGCAGAATCGATTCGGAACTTATGACAGACGAGGCATCTCTTTTGTCCTAAGTTTCGAATCGACTCTGCAAGACAGAAATCCGGGTATTTTGGCAAGACTTGGCCCTATGTCCAGCGCTGCAGTGGACTAGGCTTTAATGACTTTTGAACTTGATACTAATGCATGTCCTTTGGCATATTAAGGGACTATGATTCTAAGAATACCTAACTAAAACAACAAAATTTATAAAGCTATAAAATGATTACCTACCCAGCTAGCCTTCCGTCAAAATGCCGTCATAGCACTATAAATCTAATCACACAATATGATGGCTACTTAATTTAGGCCCTTCCCAGACCTTGACGGCCCTACCTTCCTTCTGTTATAAAACAACTAACGATGACACCACATTTAGGAGTAACAAAATTATCTTTAAGGTTATCGTTACATAGTTTGAAAATAGTCACGAAATGTTGTTTTAACGAAGAGCTGATATTGTCAAGATGAAGATCTGATGAGTTTATCTCCAAATTCGTGACATACCTACCTCAGCTTTAAACACATATGTATGTCACGATTTCTAAGATAAACTAAATCAACAATGCTATTTACGTAGTAAATAATTTGAAACATTTTAACCCGGTTTCCCGAAATAAGCAGTCGTGAGGCGTTTTAACAGTTTTCCGACAGAGTTTATGAAAACTGAAGTTAGAACTGTAATTTACGATTTTATTATTGCAGTAGTAAATTACTGTGTAGAAACTAAGTATGGAATATTAGCAGTATACTTTGTCGTTGCAAAATATAAAATTACATGGTATTAAAAATTTATTGCCATGTGATTTGTGAACGCAACTTTGTCGTAAAAATTGCAATTTACGAACGCAACTTTAATAATATGGGGAGAAATAATGTTGCTGTCATATTAAATTTCCCTTTTATGAAGAAATAAATATTCCGTAGAAAAAACTAAAATAGGCTTCTCACATAAAACTTTAATCAAATTATTTCTCAATTATGAAAATATGACTAAGTCAAAATTTTGTTGCAAACATTTCTTTATTTTGAAATAAACTGGTTTAATACGCTTCGAACAAAAAAACATAAAGTAGACTACGCAATTTTCTTCCTCAGTAATCAATGATAAAAAAGTAGAACTAATGCCATTTTGATTGAATAAATAAATATGAAAGTGCAAATAATGGGAAGCTTAATTTGACTATTAATAACTTAACATCTTAATTCAATATATACAAGCTAACACTTGAAGTTTAATTAATTTACCAAGTGGTAAATTTTAAAATTGTTTCTGGTAACACCAGTGGAGTAAACGTCAAATTGCCGCAATGACGCAAGCAGTTGACATGAAAGAAGGGGAAAAATCCTTGACGATCTTTTCTTCAATCTTTCAAAATGGTGTTTCATACTAACGAGTTTCTTTCTAAATTATATCAATTATTACTAAAATGAACTGTAAATTGTACGTGTAAGAAGTGAACACCATCAATTACTGTAAATAAAAATTCTTTGTGTTAATTTATATTAGCGAATATTGTGTGTGAAAAAAAAATCTGATCGGCGATATTTCGAAAATCAATTACCTCTGTGATGTTTGTGTTCTGACTGTTAAATAGAGTGTATTACGTAAGTATATTACATATTTTTGTTATTAAACACGATTGTTGCAGGCTGACAGTGCCAAGTTTTACGTATGTGCCAGTGATATATTTTTTAAATAGATTTATTTTGTCGCAGAAGACACCCCTTTTCCTTGTAATTTTGGCGGCATTAATGTTTGTTATGAAGGTAATTACGGTTTATTAGTGTCTGCGGTGCGATAAAACCTGTTTGCTAGTATCGTCGAAGGCTGACATGCTTTGTACTTAGCAATGAGTAAACCAGTAAGTTAGGAAGCCGTATTTTTTCCTGCCGCGGTTTGACTTTGCACTGAGAACATTTTTTTTGATAGAGTAATGTAATTGGTGAGAGTTTATTCATAGAATAGTTGAGTGTTACAGGTCATTGATTTGTTCTATAATGTGTTTTTTGAACCAATGTCTTTATGTAGTAACTTATTATTGTGTAGGTACATGTTTCGTACTTGAACAGAGTAATCTTTTAATAAATCAAAACAAAATCTATTAAAACATATGTTTGGAACATCGCCAGAAATATAAATTATCTTCAGAAATATTTTATTAGGCACTATTATAACATCAAAGTGGCTTTATAAATACTTAATTTATCTGGGAATGATTTAAAATGCACATTCTAAGATTGGTAACAATTTTATTCATACAAATTCATTTTTTTTCCCTCACAAGTATTATGTTCTGTGGTTTTTTTCTTCTGAGCTACACAATTAATAGATTGATAGGATATTATACTCTTTATTAAACAAACTATAAAAATTACAGATATAAATTAATGTAGAAATTTTACAAGGGCTGTTTAAATATGATTTAATTATCTAGCTAGAAGTTGTTCAACCCCCAGTTTGGGAAAAGGCTGGGCAAATTGATTGATTATATCTTCAGAGCTACACAATTTTTGTGACCACTCCACACATCCGCTAAGCTCATTCTTCATACAAAAATTCCTAGTCAGTATGAAATGACCCTCAAAATTCTATCATCACAGTAACAGGAAGTTTCAATAAGCTCATAATCTCCTCATCTTCACTTTTAATTTTTTTCCCATGAAAACTATATTATTGAAAACAATGCCAGTGTGTAAACCCATAGCATAATAATTAATTATGAAAATGTCTCATAGAAACCGTATTGACAGTAATAAAAAACCTAATATACAATTGTAATTTACAGTCAAACCAATTAAAAATTCTAGTCAACGTAGTTTTACAACAGATGTACTCGTAATGAGGAAGTATGTATGCTTCTTAATCTCGGTATTAATTGAAGGTCATTCAAACCTACAGCAAAGAACTGGACCTTGAACACTAGGTATTAAATAAAACCCCTTATTTATTTAATATTATCTGTGTCCCGTGGTTTCACCAGCATAAGTCTTGTTCCCGTCGATACATCGGGATAAAAAGTATCCTATGGTCCAGGTCATGGTCTACCAATGTGTCAAATTTCATCCAAATCCATTCAGCTATTTTAGTGTAAAAGTGTAACAAACAAACAAAAAATATCAAACCGTTTAAGGTAGCTTCACAGCTGACAGTTAGTATAACAGTATAAATATTAAGTAAAAATATAAATATTACGCCAATTACGAAGTATACAGAAAAATAAGACCGGCAGTGTCATAATGATTAATATTCATAGTGTATGCACGCATGTCTGTGTGGTGTGGGTGTCTTTCTGTAAATGTGTGTTTGTGTAAATTGTTTTTTTTAGCACATACTCATTCAAAATTGGCACATCTGTAGTATTTGCTATAGAAAATAAAGATTTTTTATAGCAATAACACCTGACTTGCTGATGATCCTGAGACCACATAATGATTACAGCAAATAAAATCTTCTGAGGCAACATTTTTATCTCCTAAAGATGTAAAACAAAACATTATTTTTACTGTACCAAATCTACTTATAATCTTCCACAGTAATGTTTGATAAATAATTGAAAAGAAAAATAAATCATTTATCCTGATGCCAAGTAATGAATGAACACAGCTCTAAAACAAACACGGATTTTGTTTTCAAAATCAAAAGTATGTTTTTCAAATTAGGCTGAGAATTAGCACATTTTTTGAAACTACAAGCAAACAATCAGTTCAGTTTTGTTTCTTTCTTACATATGAGTCAAGTGTAATCCTGTCTATTTTGAATGATGACTGCTGCCGTTAAAGCCTCACCACAACTAGAATGATAAAATTTATTCACATGGTGATGTCACATCAGAGGGGCTATTCTCGTTATTTTAAGAACGTTCACAGTCTGAAGTTACTACAAGAACCATTGTATAACAGTATGAGAGTTTTTCACCTTACTCTCGTGTGAATTTAGCGAAATGGCCAAGCCACATATTTTGACTAAGGTGTAGAGTTTGCGAAGTTAGGCCTTGTAGAGTTAGGGCGTGTAGAGTTAGAAGCTTGGCTCTACATGAGATCTGATTACTTTTTGACAGTGCGAGCTACATGATCTCCTCTTGGCAACATTTAACATGAAATGTTTTTGTGGGATATTACTTACTGAAAGAATAATACTGATAGTGTTAAAATTGTTACGTTTTATTGGATGTTTAGAATATAGAAAAGAGTGTAATAGTAAGAAATGGCTTGTGTGAGGAATGATTTGAAAGAGAAGGGAGTTAATTAAAGTGTGATGGTTGACATGGCAGAATGGAAGAGGAAAATGTGTGGTGCCAATCCCAAGTAACATAGAACAAGTTCCGGAAGATGATGATCCAATATATTATTTTGTAACCTTGCATCTGTTATTCACGCGATATCCACATTCTGAAGAGCATTTTAAATATTCATATTTTAAATTACTAACCGTAACTCGCTTTGAATGTACTGTAAATAACCTCTAAACAAAAGAGCTCAATAATTTATGCGATATTCAATTAACTACAAATTATACAGTTAATACATTAAGTCGATATTCATACATACATGTAAATTAGTTTTAATATTTATGAGCTGATTTTGTAAATATTTATTTATTTATATATACTTATATACTTTATTGTACACCACAAAAATACATAGCATAAAAAATACATGAAACACTACAAAATATACAATGGGCGGCCTTATCGCATTACTGCGATCTCTTCCAGGCAACCTAAATAATGTTTGGCTTTAGTTGATTCGCACGAATTTACTCAATTAATCTTATGCAATTAAAATATAGATAAAAGTACAGACGCCAGCAGGTCAAGCTACCCGAAACTGTCAAATTTTGACAATCAATCTTGAACCTTAATGCTTTAGCGATAAAGTTGGAAATCTGTTAAAGAAATTTGACAGATTGTAGTAGCTTGATGTACTGGCATCTACACTAGTGCATAGACGTTTTTTTTTTTTGTTATGCCTATTCTGTCCCACTGCTGGGCAAAGGCCTCCCCCAAGTCTTTCCATGTACTCCTTTCCCGCGCCATCTCGAACCAGCCCTCGCGGTGCGCGTCCAGGTCATCTCGCCACAGCTTTCTGGGCCGACCATCTTCAGGCGCCCATTGTGTGGAAACTTGCCCAGCGGTCATCCTGCATGCGGTTGATGTCACCCGCCCAATCCAACTTGAGCCTGGCAGCCTTCTTGCCTACGTCTATTATACCCGTTTTGGAACGCAGCATGGTGTTCCGAATTTTGTCCTGTCTTTTTACACCCAGAATGCTGCGCTCCATCGCTCTATGGCAAACGCCAAGGCGGAACTTATGCAACTCGGTGAGCGACCAGGGTCTGAGCACCATAGGTTAGGACGGGCAGGATACACATCCGTCCGTTTGAGAGCAGTGGTGAGGAAATTATTAGTTAGTTTGAATATACGACCTACAACTCGTGGGGCCGTTACTACTGGACCACCCCAGGTCTAATGACTATCATCATTCTCAATGCTATAACATGCAATGCATAAGGTCTTACAAAGTCAAAAAATCAAAAGCCATTTATTCAAATTAGGCTGAAAATCAGCACTTTTCGAAAATTACAAAAGACAGTCCCCAAAAACGCCCGCCCTTCACCACTTCCTAGTGCTATCGCTGGGAAAAAGAAGTGGCGCAACAAACTCCCCAGCAGCACAGCTGTCTGTTCAGTTAGAAAATACTTAGTACTTGGTTGTATACAATACTAGGTGTTAAGTAATTAACATTACAAGGCACAGAACATAAAATTAAATTATTTGCCTTACGTCAGCTAGCCACGCCAATATACAAACAAATATAATAAAAACTAAGTACTCAAGCTAAAAAAAAAATAATTAAAATTAAAATGTAAATAAAAACTTACTACCTAAATAAAAGCCTCCAGACATAAAGGGTTGCATTGCTGTCGCAGCCATCAAGGGATTCCCAAAGAAATGGAAGCGTAGCACATGTTCCATTACAAACCATTGTGTAAACCACTCAGGCCACTATTATTCTCAACACCTGACTTCACTATTGCTCAATCGCGAAACGAATAAAAGAGTTCAGCAACAATTCAAATAACTACACAAAGGAATCAATTTGAATAACTTTGTTAGCTTCATGCTGTATATTTTAGGTTTTGTTATCGAGCAGATAATACCTGAGTCCAGAGTACATTAGACATTATTCAAGTATTTATGGCTCTCCGGTAACTATACAGGAGAGCCATAAATACTTAAATAAAATAAATAGGCACGTCTAACGTAAACGTTGGCCTACTGCAGGCAGATGATGATAACAGCATCCTGTTATCATCATCTGCCTGCAGTGGGCAAACGTTTATTTAGTTATCCGATAGACGTGGAACCTCACTATACATCAGATGATATTTGGGGACATAAAAGTAGGTACCAATGATGAAACACAGCCGCATAAAATGTTTGGAACGAAGCTCTTTAGCGCGGTTTACGATAGGAGTAAACTGGCAGAAATCGTCACGTAGCGGAAACGCGTTATGCCTAAAAAAGATAGCAAGCTAAAAACTATTCTAGATATCATCATCTGCCTAGCCTTTTCCCAACTATGTTGGGGTCTTACAGTCCAACCGGATGCAGCTGAATACCAGTATTTTACATGGACCGGCTGCCTATCTGACCTTCACAACCCAGTCACTGGGTAATACGATACCCCTTTGTAAGACTGATTGTCATACTTTCGGGCTACTGACGATTCATAACGACTGTCTTAGATCCACGAATGCCAGCCGGGACAAACGGCTTAATGTGCTTTCTGAGGCACGGAGGGGACTTGGTGTGTGAAGATGGTCACCCATCCACGGACCAACCGCGGCAAGCGTGGCTTAACCTGATAGATCGACCCGTCGGCTGTTATTACTTAGCCACAAGCCCCTCTCCGGTGACTACTTATAATTAAGCCAAGGTTCGAACGGGCGCGCTTTTTCTTGTGGTGATTATTTTGTCGCACTGGATTTTCAACGCTCTACTGATCTACGCGCCGAAAGTTGAAAATCCAACAATTTGTTTTTTTGGCGCGGCGGGATGCGTTCTGTTGGATTCTCACCGCTCGGCTCAACACCGAGAGTTGAAAATCCTGCCGCGATATCTTTACGATCGTGGACTAAGTGGCCGACTTGCCGGCTTTCAGTCGAGGTATCAACCTTGCTGAATGGATAATCTTTTCACCTCGCTATGATCCGTTAACATAGCTTGTGTGATACGAGCGAATAGAATAATGCTCATTTAATATTTACAAATAAATCATAGCCGCGGGGTAATAGCGTAACATACTAATAGTAGCAATGGCTTTCATTTTGACAGTTCTACAACATTCATTGCGTTATTTACGTTGTTGAATAGACACAATTTTTGAACTTATAAAGCAATCGACTAGCTTCCTTCAAAATGATTCACATTGTGATTGAAAGTGTGTCACACAATTAGAGTAGGGTAACAAATATGTATTTACATAATTATAATAATTAGAATCAGTAATACAACTTGTTAAGTTAGCATAATCCTAAAAACTCAAGATTTCATGAAATAGTCAGTCAGTAGGATTACTTGATCTTAGAGAGTTGTGTTGATGAATTTAATGATTATATGTAATTCAGTAAATACATATTTGTTACGGCCGCGAATCATATTTTAATCAACATACAACTTAGTACTGACCAGCAAATTGCAAAAAACGTAAGAAAATTTTAATTTCGCGGGCTACCTTGGAGCAAATCGCACGTCGAAACCACGTCAATTCCTTAGTTAATCACGCTAATTCCACGTTCATTTTGCGCGGTTTCGATTTTTATTTAAAATATGACTCACTTAGCAGTCCAGTATCCCCTTTTTTGGTCAAGATATTCAATGGTTAATATCGGTTCATTCAAAGCTCCAATGAATTTACATTTTGTTGATCAAACAATGAATTGAAAAAAGCGTTTTGCCTTTTTTATTATGTGAAATCCTCTTGGATACCATCCGTCTGGGGAAAACGGAGGGTTATGTCGGACTCCTCCCACGGTTCCTTCCAACTTCCAATACCAAGAGTCGGGGCCCGGGAGAATACGTTCTTGTACATTGGCCGCCCTCCCGACTCTTGAAAGAAAAGTCTGACAGATAGCTAGGCTTAATTTTACGAGCCAAAAAGGTTGCAAGAATCGTGAAAGCTTAACATTGCTACTATCAAGTTGTTCTTATTGCAGTAAACTGCTAAACAAAGAACCGCACCCCAATTGCGTACATCAAATCAAGATATTTTATTTCACGTAAACCTATATGGGCACTTATGAAACGTCCGAAGCTAGGTCCACAGTTCCAATTGGTCGTTTCCTATGGAAAAGACCCGGCAAGAAACTCCACAGTTACTCTATTAAAAATAATTGACTTTTACAATCTTTCTTTTCAAATTACCTCAGGTGTTTGTCGAGGCTCTATTGGCTGTCACAATAATCGATTACTACTTACTCATTTTAATTATGTTACCAATCCCAAAAGCTTAAAAACCCGTAAAAACATACCTATATAAAAAACTAGCCTGGTTTTACTCTACAATTTTAATTTACCGTTAGAGGTCGAAACCATTTCTAACGTGGACAATATATAATTGGCGTGTCAATAAGTACCACAGTTTAATCACAATCCGAGATTTTTGAAGGATATTTCTAATCCATTGCTTCATAGGTTCATAAATTTGTTTGCTAAGCAACGTAAATAACGCAATGAACGTGGTTGAACTGTCAAAATGAAAGAAAATACGTAAATTGTCATTTTATATTTGTTACGCAATTACCCCAATGTTTCTCCCATTTTACGGAACCAACCATTTTCCTATATCCTGGAGAGAGACCTTGAAGAAATTATCTGGACTTGAGACCTTCTTAAAAATTGGATTTTCACGCTAAAAACGCTGAATGAATTTGGATAAAAATTGGCACATGAGTAGACTATGCCCTGGAGAAGGACATAAGCTACTTTTCAACCTGGATCTCAGACGAATTCGCGGAATACAGCTAATATTTTATAACATGGCAGCTACTTCCTGCCTAAATATTATGGTCGCGTGCGGAAGGTCTATTTAAAAAGGCCAGATGATGATATCATTCAATAATACTATAAACCACTCCAAAATATAAAAAAGATATCGGAATTACGTTGTTCACATAATATTTATTACTTAGATATATCGCAGTAACCGGTTTCAACGGGCGGCTGCACGCCTTATTTGGAGCTACGTTTTTTCTACGACATTGTATAATGATTTAATTCTATTGTTTACATCGTGTGGCTATGTAATAACAGCTGTACGGGTCAATCTATCAGGTTAAGCCACGCTTGCCGCGGTTGGTCCGTGGATGGATTCTTTACATACCAAGACGCCTCAGAAAGGTCTCGGCTGTCATTCGTGGATCTTTGACAGTCGTTACGGATTGTCAGAATCCCGAGAGTCTGACAACCAGTCTAAGGGATATCATATTACCCAGTAACTGAGTTGTAGAGGTCAGATTGGCAGTCGCTCCATGTAAAATACTCGTATTCAGCTGCGTCCGGTTTGACTGGAAGTCGACCTCAGCATAGTTGGGAAAAATTTGGCTTGGCAGATGATGATGATGTTTACACGTCTAAGAGCATAGCATAATGATTGCTGTGTGGTCCATCCATCTTAGAATAGACGTCGCTACAGTCTTCACGTCATCCTCCGGACGTCGTAAGTGACGACGAAACGATTATTTGTAAAGTGAATGGTTGAACCCATCCAGATGCTGCATCCAATTACCAATTCACACCCGAAGGTGGTAATTTTGACTTCCCGTTCTAAAGGTCGCGTTTCAAAGTACTTTGCGAGTTTAGGATTTCCGCTATCATAAGTATTTCGTCGTGAGGAGCAGTGGTAACGGCCACGACTTACGAGTTGTAAGGTCGTGGCTTCGATCCCAAGCAGGCACTTAACTTTGTGTAAATTATTTCATCACTACTTCTCTAACCACCAAATATTTTAAGACGACCGCTAATCCTGCCGACAAACTGTCGCGCATTTTTGAGAGAACGCATGCCCTGCGCAAGTCCCGTTTGACAGGATTTCCACCGATTATATTGAAGATGCGCGTGCGGCCCAAACGGCGACCACAATAAAAGATGCGCATCTAATAAATTACACATTTCAAAAAAACGGGCAACCAATTTAATTATAAGATACTTCAACTATTTCAATAAAGCGCACACATGCGTGATAAAAAAACGTTCAAAACAATAAGTATTTGAAACAGTCGTCCTTGAAATATTTTTGGACAATCACTTCTAACCGCTGCGTTAAAGTGTAGTTTAAAGAGTTGCCACTATAAAATATTACGTGCTCCAAAAGTTATTTAGTTAGCTCTGTGTGCTAATAATAATGGGAAATGATTCAATATTTTGTTTAGGAACGATTTACTAACCTTTTACAACTTGTATTTGTGTTGCTGATTGTTGTAACACGGCTGCAATTACGAGTATTGTTTTTATCTATACATCTAAAATTAAAAATTTTAAAAACCCCCGACTACGAGAAACCCTATAAAAAGAAAAAAAATAACCTTGAAATTATGACCCTACGTAACTACGTATGAAATTTTTTGATTAAATGTTGTCCTGTCGGGGGACCGCTCTAATTATTAGCCTAACGTTCTGTTAAAGTTTAAAATAGTAGCGGTCCCCCGACAGGACAATATTTAATCAAAAAATTTCATACGTAGTTACGTAGGGTCATAATTTCAAGGTTATTTTTTTTTCTTTTTATAGGGTTTCTCGTAGTCGGGGGTTTTTTAAATTTTTAATTTAATTTTTCTTTCATTCTTTTTGTAGGGACTCCTTATTATTTCTTTTCTTTTATTTTCTTGCGTTTTAAGATTCAGGTAATCTGGTATTTAATCAGGTTTTTTGTAATTCGCCATTTTGTGGTGGTGGCCACCTTGGATTTGAAATTTGTCATCGTGTATAGTATTCTACTAGTCAAGCCCTTTCATTTGATACCCATATTGAGGGAGTTGTGAAAAAAAAAATTAATTTGCCATTTTGTGGTGGCGGCCATCTTGGATTTGAAATTTGTCATAGTGTATAGTATTCTACTAGTCAAGCCCTTTCATTTGATATCCATATTGAGGGAGTTGTGGAAAAATATGCAATCCGCCATTTTGTAGCGGCGGCCATCTTGGACCGATTTTCATCAAACATAGCTAAGAACACTCCCGACAAATTCACCTTTCAAACAAAAAAAAACAAAATTAAAATCGGTTCATCCGTTCGGGAGCTACGATGCCACAGACAGACATACACACACACACACACACACAGAGAGACACGTCAAACTTATAACACCCCGTCGTTTTTGCGTCGGGGGTTAAAAATAAATAAAATCGTGCCTTCTCTGTATGAGAAGAGGTCTTTGCCCAGCAGTGGGACAATTTAAAGGCTGGTATTATTATTACTGTTAAAGTTTCCGAAATACATATATACTTTGGTAAAAACCACTGTTTTGTAAGACTAGCTAATCATTTAAAAGTAGATAGGCACCTATTTGTCTAAAGCATAAACATAATCAGCCTATAATGTTCCCACTGCTGGGACACAGGCCTCCTCTCCGTGAGAGGGAGTGGGCCGTAATTTACCACGCGGGCCCAGTGCGGGTTGGTAGATGTCACATGTCTCCAAATCTTTGTTTCAGAACATCGGTATCGCATTGTGGTTATAAAAGTCTTTAATTAAACAAAAATAAAAAACTATAAGTATTCACTTTTTTGTTTTCTTCTAAAAACGAAAGAAAAAGGCTGTAAAGCCATAATCGTAATTAATTAGCGATCAACATGGGCATGTTATCTTTCCGCTAATTTAGCATGTAACGTGAATCAATAAGGCACTGGATGCAGCCGTGTTATCAATTGATAATGGCTGATTATCGCTGGATGGATCCGGCAAAGACAAGCTGGAAAGCGAATCTTCGCAGTTTCTAATTGGAATGGCATGCATGGTCCCAATGGTCCTGGCATTCATTTGTAGATCTTTGACAATCGTTACGAGTAGTCAGAATCCCGAAAGATTAAAACCATTCTTACCAAGGACCCAGTAACTGGGTTGTAGAGGTCCGATAGACAGTCTCTCCATGTAAAATACTGGTATTCAGCTGCATTCGGATAGACTGGAAGCCAGCCGAGAGTCATACAGAGATTATCAGAGAAAGAATGAGCATTGATCACTGAGCCATTTAAGAACATAAGTCCAGCCAGGGGACCAAGTCTACAGATTTAAAAACGCTGCAATGGTCTCTCCTTAATTAAATTAGTAGTATTGGCCCCTGCGGGATAATTGCGTAACACACTATCAGTAGAAATAGGTTTCATTTTGACAGTTCAACAACATTCATTACATTATTTACGTTGTTGAGCAGACACATTTTTCGAACATATGAATCAATGGATAAGCAATATCCTTCAAAATGATTCAGATTAAGACTGATAGTGTGATACGCAATTAGGGTACTGGGGGCCTACTCCGAAGTGCAAAGTGCGAATGTTTGGATCGGACCGACACATGGCCGAACCGAATATTATTGAAAAATGCGAAAAAAGTTCGGATCGGCTCAGTTGGGTCGGGACCATAGTCAATATTCGAAAAAGTGTAGGAGTGTAGGATCGGAACCGACCGAACCAAATAGTAACTTCGTAGCATGAAACGGCCGAACATTCGGCCGATACTACTTCGGAGTAGACCCCCTGGTTGCTTCACGATGTTTTCCTTTGCCAAGTACGTTTTAAAAGACTCGGATTGGTACTTGCAAGTGTCCTTAAGTCATGGCTGTCAAGACAGTCCAGAAATCTCACCAGAAGAGCTAGTTATCTATGTATTTTTTTTTTTTTGTTAGCCTACACTGTCCCACTGCTGAACAAAGGCCTTCCCCAAATCCTTCCAGGCAATCCTTTTCTAGAGCCACCTCGATCTAGTGCGTCTAGGTGGTGTCGCCACCTCTTCCTGGGCCGGCCTCGGCGGCGCCGTCCGTCCTCAGGCACCCACCGTGTGGAGACTTCTTACATTTGTCCATTTGGTTGCCTAGTGAGCTAAGTTTTTCTCGATCAAGGTGGATTCCAAATCTTTAAAACAAACTTTAATAATAAAAAAAAACCTTGGCATTTTCAACATTTATTAACAAGGTTCTATTTTATTAATACTGAGTGCAAATAAAAATAAATAAGCTGCATCGTTCTTAATAAAGTCAAACTAAAATATATATTGATTGAGTGACTAACGAGATGGCAAAAGGCACTTCAGAAGATTACAATTTATTGACTACTAGCTTATGCCTGCGACTTCGTCCGCGCGAAAGTTCTTGTTCCCCCGACCCACCGCGTCACATCGCATCGCCCGTCCGAGCTATTACTTTTTTTTTTTTTTTTTTGAGGATGGGAAATCATCAAATGACTCCTCCCGCTCTGGATGGAGCAGGAGGGAGTGTCAGACTCTTACTGACTAAAACCCACCCGTGTTCCTTCCTTAGCCCTTCCTTCCTTAGTCCGAGCTATTTTGCTTTGCGTTCTTTTAGACGAGCAAAAGAAAAAGTCTAAAAGAACGCAAAGCAAAAACGAAGTCCGAGCTATTACTTCGTTTTTGCTTTGCGTTCTTTTAGACTTTTTCTTTTGCTCGGCTTCTAAGCGTCGTAGCGGGATGTCAGATAGCCTAAAACCTCTTTTATCTGTTCTGTGCCTAAAACCTTGAAGAATTGGGCTATCGAATGCTATAATACCAGAGATCAGCGCGTTCAAACAAACAAACTGTTCAGCTTTATTAATAGTACTAGCAGCGCCCCGCGGTTTCACCCGCACAAGTGTTGATCCCGTAGGAATATCGGGATAAATTCTGATGTATACCTAAGCTACATTACTGTAAAGTTTCATCATAATCCGTTCAGAAGTTATTGCGTCAAAGAGTAACAAGCATCCATCAGTCCATCCTCACAAACTTTCGCGTTTATAATGTTAGTAGGAAGTATAGATTTAAATAATCCTCTCTAAGCTCAAAATTATTAGAGTTAAGTACACAGACTTATATTGGCTAGATAACGCAAGTCTCATCTTCTGTATAGAAACCAAGCGTGCCATTATTTTTCTACCTACTGTGACGTCACATGAGCGATTTAGTGATGGAAACTCCCTGTCCGCGAGTAAACGATTCAAAACGATCCGCGTTTCGCCTCGCTCGTCCGCCAGTACTCTTTGGATCGAGAGGTCGCGTGCGCGCATCCCGTCCGCTTGCATGTTATTGTGTAAGTTCGCCGCTCTCCAAGTTACACGATGTATCCTCATTTGACGTAGACGGCTGGTGAATGTCCTGTAACACGAATTAACTATTAAATAATCCTAATATCAGCGTCAAGACGTCCACTTTTTCCGACCCGTTACATTTAGAATGAAACGAGTACCTACTAATCGATCTTTGCAAGATAACAGTGATAATTTAACTTGGGATCACTTGGAAATCTGTAAATATAATTAATAATATTCTAAACAAAATCACTAAATTGAAACATTGCAGTAAAAAAAAAATTACATGTCACAAAATACCCAACGCAAACATTATCATTCCTCTGTTTCCAAAATCGATTAGAATCGAGAACAACTGTACAAACGGTGTGTACAACACTATTTGCTTTATTTGACAGAAAAATGAGAATAGCGGCTGTACCATGAAGCTGAGCGACAAGTGAAAATATCGATCATTTTAATTTTCATTGCGTGTTTTAACAGACAAGTCCTACATACTGCCATGTAACTAAAAACGGCAATGTATCATGAATTATTCGATACACACTCAGTTGCATAGTGTTCATTGTAAGACCACAATGAACACAAAATAATTGATTTTGCAATAAATAACACATAATTTAATAACAAAATGACTTACATATGAAAGGAAATGTTTCCATTATCTCGTCCCACTTTTTTTTGTGTAGTTTTTACAGCTCAATACCGCACAATTTGGCATTTTTTAGTTTTTGTTTGACGTCTGGCATCAAGAACGTTCGAGCGCGGACTGATTAGAAATGACGCTGAAGGAAGTCAATTTTACTCCCTTTTTACACGCGAAGTACCTACATACACTTGCGTCGTCTAGCCAATATAAGTCTGTGGTTAAGTACCTATTTTATTCGAGACTTAATTAAAGATTTATTCAAATCATTGTGACGTAGGCAGGTACAGCCCGGTTCAAACTTAATGGCGGCTCTGAACATGAGGCGAGTCGCTGCGTAGTAACAAATTTACGTGTCAGCGGGGGTGAGGGGTGAGGTACTGCGCAGCGAGTAACGAACTTCAGAGCCGCAATAAAGTTTGATTCGGACTGTATTGTACCTATTTCAATTTTGTACATAAACAGTACATATATGTAGCTAAATAATCTCCTCATTATCTAGCAGATTAGTTATCTAAAGCCTGCATTAATAAACCACTCAACATATCTGTTTTCGAGTGATATCACTCAAGTCCCTGTCAAAGTAATATCGGTCGTCAAAGGCTTTTTATAAATTAAATCACTTTCCGAAAAGTATCCTATTTCCATTTATATTACTTGAAAGGATTTTCTCTAACACGATTTTTGTTTTACTGTGTAGAAATGTTACAATACTACACAGATACTACAGTTGTATGAGATAGCAACTACAAAATTCTTAGGCATATCAATTGATTATAATTTGAACTGTAAGACACATGTTGATACGTTAAATCAAAAATTAAATAAACAATCATATGCCCTACATATGCTGGCAAAAACGGTTGACGCTTCTGCTGTACTTGCAGCATACCATGGCTACGTGGGATCCTTGATAAAGTATTGTATTATATTTTGGGGTCATTCCACCAACAAGGACATTGCATTTAAGGCGCAAAAGCGGTGTATTAGGAGTGTGTATATCAAACAGACTGATAGCTGCAGACCATATTTGATTAAATATAATATATTAACATTGCCGTGTGTCTACATTTATGAAATTGCTAGCTTCGCAAGAACTAATAAACATCTCTTTGATAAATACAGAAGTAAGCGGCACAGTGATAAAATTTGTTGCAAATTCAACAAGACGGCCTTATATGCCAGAAGCATTTTCAGTATGGCACCGCGTATATACAATCACTTGTCAAATTCAATACTAGAAACTCCATCCATCGATGAATTTAAAAAGAAATTAAAAAGATTCTTGCTATGTACTTAAATGTTACAGTATCCAGGATTATTTAACAGAGGATGTAAGGACATATTGTCCTCAGAAATATTGTTTCTGACATGCGATTAATGCGCCAATTAATTATCTATTATGAATACTTGAACATTTATTTACAAATATATCTTGACATTCTCATTTGATACATGACACTTTTAATATTTAAATATTCTTGTGACATTAATATTTGCTAATGTTTCATTATTACTTGCCACGGTGAAATTACCAAAAATGTGTTATTAATTATAAATTATTGTTGCAAGTAATTGTATATCAATGTCTGATACAGTCTAAGGGCGCATTTACATATACGTACGTTTTTACACGATCCTTTTTAACGGATCCGTCGCGGGAGATAGTATTCAGGACTGATTTTAAGAGATCCGACACTACTGGACTTTCGTTCTTCAGTGTGCCGCCAACTTTCTACGAGGATGGACAAGATCAGTATACTGGATCCGGAATACTGTATTATGTGTGAACTCGCTCATACAACTACATACGCTAATAACATACACGTTTTAACGGACCTATAAAATGGACGTTAAATGTGAACGCGCCCTAAGCTTGAGATTTGCATGCCTCAAGGCGTAATATGGTTGAACTTTGCTCTATTATTTTAACAACTTTATGTAATTACCCATATTAGCAAATAAATGATTTTGAATTTGAATTTGTACTAAGGCAGAAATAAATACTACTTAAATTTGTCAGCGGCTTCACGGGGAGGTCAGATTATCCCACGGGAACGTACTAACGGGATAAAAAGTATCCTGTGTCCTAATCCAGGTCATGTTCTACCCGTGTACCTCTTTGAAATACCGTTCTACCGGTTTTTGCGGGATTAGAAACAAACTTTCACATTTATAATATACTAACTGCGCCCCACAGTTTCACCCGCATAAGTGTCGATTCCGTGGGAATCTCATTATAAAAAGTATCCTCTGTCCAATCCAGCACCCTACTTGCGTAACACGCTATCAATCACAATCTGAATCGTACTCCACAGGTCATATTCTACCCATGTGCCAAATTATATCCAAATTCGTTCAAACATACAAAAAAAACTTTTGCAAAAAAAAAAAAAAACCGACACTACAAAGTGAAAAATAACTTTAATTTTCGGAAGTCGGTGTCGTTGTTTGTCGGTGTTGTTCGCATTTTCGTTGTCTGCCACCGAAAAAAAGCGACCAGTCAGAGTTGGTTCTGCGATACAGGCGAAATGTATTCGCCTGTATCGCAGAACCAACTCTGACTGGTCGCTTTTTAGGGTTCCGTAGCCAAATGGCAACGGAACCCTTATGGATTCGTCATGTCTGTCTGTCTGTCTGTCCGTCCGTATGTCACAGCCGCTTTTTTCCGAAACTATAAAAGCTATACTGTTGAAACTTGGTAAGTAGATGTATTCTGTGAACCGCATTAAGATTTTCACACAAAAATAGAAAAAAAACAATAAATTTTGGGGGTCCCCATACTTAGAACTGAAACTCAAAATTTTTTTTTTCATCAAACCCATACGTGTGTGGTATCTATGGATGGATAGGTCTTCAAAAATGATATTGAGGTTTCTAATATCATTTTTTTCTAAACTGAAGAGTTTGCGCGAGAGACACTTCCAAAGTGGTAAAATGTGTGTCCCCCCCTGTAACTTCTAAAATAAGAGAATGATAAAACTAAAAAAAATATATGATGTACATTTCCATATAAACTTCCACCGAAAATTGGTTTGAACGAGATCTAGTGAGTAGTTTTTTTTTAATACGTCATAAATCGTAACGTAACGGAACCCTTCATGGGCGAGTCCGACTCGCACTTGGCCGGTTTTTTTTTTAATTAATGGCTAGCTAGCGAAAGCGATCTTCAAGTGCGACTTAAGAGCGATTGTGTTTTATAATTAGTGTGTTTGAGTTGTTATTAGTGTTGTTTAATTAAAGTGTAACTTTGGTAATTTTTATCGGCAGTTTTTATTGTCACGAACTCGAAGCTCGTAACAATACTATACCACGCACCTGGTTGTGTGGGCTTTTGATGGGTAACAGGTAACAGGTACTGAAAGTACATCAAACATTTGCCAAAATACTTGGTAGTCTTAAAGCTCACAACCTGTTTCCACAAGATAACTTCTTGGTAAGCAGTACGGCACCATCTACTTAGAAGTTCTGGCATAATACTAAACTATTCTACACCACTCACATCTCGACGACAAACTTGGGAATTGGGGAAGATTTCTAGATCACTATTAACTGAGTATTACTCCTAAGAGTACTATGATTGTCCTAGATCCTAACTAATTGGAATCTGGCTTAGCTGTGGCTGAATAAATGAATACTAAAAGCTATTGATCTGAAAGAAAGAATAATATTTATTTGGCAACAGATCGAACACAATATCAACAGTGAAACACAAAATATTATTTTTTTTAACGGCCAAGTTTAAATGGGACACGAAGGATATCGTACCACATGGCAAAAAAGCCAAAAAAGTCACGTTTCTTGTATGGAGAATCCCTTTAATTTTTACTTACTTCATTTTATTTTTATTATTTGTTGATATAGCGGCAATAGATATTCAGCTGTCTACCTATTACGGTTCATGAGATACAGCCCGCTGTCAGACAGACGTACTGACGGATAGACGGACGGACGGACGGACAGCGGAGGCTTGAAATAGGGTCCAGTTCGCATCTTTTGGATAATGTTTTAACTCAGCAGTTTATTCCTCACGGCTGCGCCAAGAATGTCCATTTCATTTGCCAGGCATGCTGTCTGACGTTGTTTTTCTAATGAAACTTGAGATAGGGATTTCAATTTGCAAACGGTTAATGGCAATACAATCGTCCCTTATTGCATGTGATATAAACTGTTAAATATTACAGGCGAAATGCAGGCGAACGGTCACCAAAAGAGATATTTATTTATTTCTTTGGGAAAACAAACAATTACACAAAGTTTCTTAATTAATAAAACCTTAGTATCTAATGTTAGTAGTTTGTGTTAGTGTTTATATTTATTCGTTTACAGCCATCAGTTTCTTACTAAACTTCAACTATATCCGACGACCCCGGTTACTTGTCTCCTTTTGTGACTATACACTGGCCTACGCATTCGGGAACCGATATCGAATTTTCAAAACATTGCACTCCAAAAACTGGTGCTCCCGAAAATATTGATATTGATGACCTGTCGCAAGAGACACATCTCAGTTGTTATTGGAGCACAAAAGAATACAGCTGTCGCTCTCCCAGAAGTAATCTTGAAGTTACTTTTTACGACACCCACGAGATGAACTGATCATCGTAACACTATAATTTTCCCTAAATATGTTAGAATATAATAGAATACTCTTTATTATGTACAGTCACGGACAAAAGTATGTATACACTCGGTCTTATTCAAAAGCGATTTACTCCTTTATTTTTGAATGAAATTTTATGTTGTTACGAACATAGCATTTTCGAACCCATAGGTTTATGTAATGTGTCGTATTTCATCGTTGCATTCGTCATTTCACGAACAAATTGCAATTGAAAGTTGCCACGTGTTGACATATTGGTGCTCGTGACTGTACTATCGTCAAAACCTATATCTGACCATTTTGAAAACAAATTGTGACAAAAACAGTTGTGGTCATCATGTGCGCGGGGCACATGATGACCACAACTGTGTCCGTAAGTAAAACAAAAGAGGATCCTTTTTAGGTCGACTAATAATATGCGCTGCAAGCAGGAATAGTCCATACAGTAGTCAGATATAGATTTTGGCGATAGCACATCATATAAATTACAAATATAAAAGTAGACATTTTACAAAGGATGACACAATGGGCGGTCTTATCGCTAAGAGCGATCTTTTAAAGACAACCTTTGGATGGATTAAAAAGGGGACGGAGAGACAATACTGTAGGTAGTCGTGTATGTTAGGACTTAATGAGGTTGAGAGCAGTGTTGAGCCAGTAACGCCGCGACATACGAGTTGTAGGTCGTACGTTCGAACCCAGGCAGGTACTTTGTCTAAATTATTTCATCACCACTTCTCTCAAAACCGTGAAAGAAAACATCGTGAAGAAACCGGCATGTCCTAGAACCAAAAATTGTAAGACATTGTGATATCCACCAACCCGCCCTAGCCCACTCTCTCTCACAGAGAGGAGGCCTGTGTCCCAGTCGTGGGACCAGTATAGGCTGATTATGCATCATCATAGCACTATAATTTTCTCTATTTGTGTTAGGAACACCTTCCACTTTAACCAAAGGCGGCTGAGTAACTGAATTTTATACAGAGCGACTGCCACCTAACCTCCACAATCCAATTACTTAGTACTACCGATATCCTTAAGTTAGGTTGTTGGACGTACCAAACTATCTGCAAAATCTAAGCTATTTTTTCGTGTTAATAACCATCCTGAGCAGTGGATTACGGCCCACACACATTCAAATAGAGGAAGCCTGTATACCAGCAGAGGGAACATTATACGCTGATAATTCAATTATGAACTAATTCGTTGGCCTAGTAGTCGCAAACGCGACTACTGAGCACGAGGTCTAGGGTTCGATTCCCACGTGGGGAAAAATGTTATTGAGTTTTTCTATCTGGAATTTCTCAGTAGCAGCCCGGTATCCGGATTTGTGACCGGTTGATAGCAACAGGCTCGCCCCCTATTACATGGGACTTAAAGAAAGAAAGAAAGAAAAAAACATTTATTTAGCACAGACCAAAAGACACACAATACACCAGATACATACATCAGATAACAACTAATAAAAAAACAAATAGAAAGTGTAAAGACCGATGCAAGAAATAAACATAACTGCATGGCGAAACGTGGGTGTGCTATACGTACATCTCTACCCAACCCTTCGAGGAAATAAGGTGTGAAGTTATGATATGTTATTCAAGTATTACATGTACTATAATATGTCTGTATTTTCCCGTGCTTTCGTTCTAATGTCGATGAAGTCATTAGCTCTAGAACTCAGGTAATTCTATTATTCATAGCCAGCACTAACGTTAGGTACATGCAATGTTTCATTGTTTACCTTCACTGGGGTAACATACCAGTTTCCTCACAGTTTTCCTCGAATGATGTCTATTTCATTCATTGTATTTTCCTCTTATCTGTGAAATTTGGGAAGATTGTGTGATTGTGGGGTTCCCTATGTGTTAGAGGTTAGAACTCGCGATTATTTCGCAGAAACTGGATGTATCCCAGAAATCACTGTAAGTTGTACAAGATACAAGATCATTTATCTCCAAAACAGTGCGTAGTATTTCCAAAACGAGTATATAAATGACGAGAGCACACACCTGCACCGTAATAGCGTAACATACTAACGATCAGTATCTGAATTATTTTGAAGTATATTATTGCTATTCCATTGCTTCATATATTCGAAAAATTGGTCTGCTCGAAAATGTAAATAACGGAATGAATTTTGTTGAACTGTCAAAATTAAAGCCATTCCAACTGTCAGTGTGTTACGCGATTACGTGTTGAACGTTTTAAAATACGGAAATTGGCCTTTTGGCATGCAAGCTGTATGATAATAGCGCAAAAATCCACCAAGCCCTTTAAAAACTGATATTAAAGAAGTTCCCAAGATGCTGATTCGAAAAAATCACGAGTTAGTTTTTGTCATAGTTGAAAATGTTGGTTTTCGCGTGACTATATATAATTCAATAGACTTGTAATTACAATATTTTGGGGTCCTCCCCAAGGCTCCGTCCTTTGATTTATTAATGAGTGTGTAAGGGATAAGAAATGGGATCGTTTCTCTGGATCCTGAGAATTGTAACTACAATTATTATTTAGGGCCCAAGTTTTCTCTAGCAAATAATCTGATGGACTAACTGCTAAACACAACATTCCAAAGATTAAAGAGGAGAGCACCACAGGATCTTATATCGACATAATAATATGATGCCATACTTAATTATAATTTTCAATGTTATTGTTATATTATAAACGCGAAAGTTAGTGAGGATGGTTGGATGGATGCATGGATGTTTGTTGCTCTTTCACGCAAAAACTTCTGAACGGATTTTGATAAAATTTTACAGTAATATAGCTTAATACATTAGATTGACACATGGGATACTTTCTTTTCCAATATTCCCACGAGATCCACACTTACTAAATAATTATATGGACATTAATGGGTATTGTTTCATGCACGACCAAATTAAATATATAAACTCCAGTTAAATGTCGCATCGCAGATCGAGAGTAAAGGGAAAATATTAAAAAAGTTTTCTCGTCATGTTACGATTGAATACTACCACTATTTTCCCAGCTTCTAAGAAAAGATGGACTCCGTATTATGCTCGAGATACGGTCAATGGATAAACGAAACGCATCAGTGAATAGCTACGGCTACAGTGAATCTCCCGAAAAGTGTCGCAACCTTGACCCAAATACCCGTCGCTCTTTATACTAAGACTCGTCGGCTATCAGGCAAAGACGCAAACCAAAGAGACTCGATATGAATGTTCTTTTCATAGTTGGGCTTTGAATTTGATAAGAGCCTTTTGGAAATCTTTACATTTCAAATGTACAGGCGGGATTACTTTCAAAATGACCAGCATATCTATTTGAAACCATCCGACAGACTCTCGTATCGAAAATGACACTTTTCGATAACCTGATTCGCCTTGCGGACAGCTAACAGCTGTCGGAAGAAAACCGATCGTCTATTTGATTTAAACTGACAAAATTTTCGGGTTTTGGATTTGTCAACAGCGTTTAGAGGACTCCTACGATGACATTGATTGATGTTCGATACGGTACGGAAGCGCATTGAGTGGTTGAGAATAGCTATGCAGATGCTGCTTTAATGTCGTTTGATTTCCACATCTATTAGAATGTTTCATTATAATCATTGACAGCCTTGCACGACCCACTGCTGAGTAAAGGCCTCATTTCTTTTGTGTCATGCTTCCCTGGTCCGTGCGAGTCTCCTCCATCGGGGTAATTGCTTAACACACTCACAGTAGCAATGGTTTTCATTTTGACATTTCAACAACATTCATTGCGACAAATTTTTCGAACATACGAAGCAAAGGCATAACAATATCCTTTAAAATAATTCAGATTGTGATTGATAGTGTGTTACGCAATTAGGGTACAGCACCCTAATTGCGTAACACACGATCAATCGTAATCTGAATCATTTTGAAGCAAATTGCTAATCCATTGCTTCATAAGTTCGAAAATTTTGTCTACTCAACACGTAAATAACGCAATGAATGTTGTTAAACTATCAAAATGAAACCGATTCCGATTGATTGTGTGTTACGCAATTAGGCTGCGGGTCTTCCCCGTGAGATTCTGTATGTCGTCTACTCCTCATTAAATGGTTTGGCTACACCCAAATCCCAAAGTTAAATTGAACAGCTTTTGACAGCCCGTTACGAAGTTTGCGAACATTTCTATGAAACTTAACTACCAAGTTGTGTTTATATTATAAGGCTTTGCTTATAAACCCTAAAAAGCAGTCAAACACGCCAATAACACAACAAAAGGATCCAAAGTGCTAGTATTTATAGCCCGACCTTGATTCACACCTCAGATTTGACCCACTATACAGCCATCCACACAGGTTTCGCTCGCAAACAACGCCAGACGATGATGTCACTATCATGACATAATTGCACGACTCACATCGCGTGAATCCAATGTTTAATGAACTTAGTTGGTAGGACAGTACAATAGGTAAACTGTTTTTGTGAAATGGGGAGGAAACAATAGGTCAGTATTCTTTTTTTTTTAATAATAATAATCTTTATCAATGGCAGTGATAGAAGGTTGATATTGAAACACTTCCAAATATGACTTGTGTTTTAATACAAGCCAAATTTGGTAGTGTTTGTGTGTTTAGGTTAAGGTATTTATTTATCTATGGGCCTGCGTCGCCTGAAATAAATAAATAACTAAGTATTAACAGCCGCACAAGGGAAGCTCGTGGCTGAGTAATAACAGCCGTACGGTTCGATCGATCAGCTTAAGCTACGCTTGCCGCGGTCGGTCCATAGATGGGTGGCCATTTTTACATACCGATACCTCCCCGTGCCTCGGAAAACACGTTAAGCCGTTGGTCCCGGCTGTCATTCTTGGATTTTTGACAGTGGTTACGGGTTGTCAGAAGCCCGACATTCTGACAAACAGTCGTATCAAGGGTATCGTGTTACCCAGTAACTGGGTTGTGGAGGTCAGATAGGCAGCCGCTCCATGTTAAATAGCAGCCGGTTAGATTCGATTAGATTGGAAGCTGACCCCAACATAGTTGGGAAAAGGCTAGGTAGATTTATTGATTTAGAAGTGTTTCAAAACAGCGCGATTGAAAATGAACGCTTTCGTTGTTTCTAAAGTTTATTCAAGGTTTGTTTTGTACCCTTATTAGTAGTTTCTTACCCAGGGATCGCATAGCCGATTTTTTGGCACACTGGATTTTCAATACATTGCTTAGCGCCAAGAGTTGAAATTCCAATAGTTTGTTTTTTCGACGCGCTGAGATGCTCTCTATTGGATTCTCAATGCTCGGCTCACCACCGAGAGTTGAAAACCCAGTGCGCGATAAAGAATAAAATCCCGCCGCGATATTTTTACGTCCGTGCGACGAAGGCTTATTGGATGAAACTAAATAGTAAGGCAGTCCATTCACAATTATTTACCTCTGATTTAGCATCACTGTCCAAATCACAGTGATCTTTATTCTTATTTGTATAAGGTTGCTGTTCTATTGCTGCCAGTGATAAGTCTGTAAAAAACACAGTGATCTTTATTGTTGTTGTAATAAGGTTGCTGTTGGGTTGCAGCTTTCAGATGTGAATAACTGTAGGCAAGCATGCACCATCGTCATCAGACTCACCGCTGCTCATTTCTTGCAACTATGGTCAAACGCGAACCTATCTTTCTTCATATCATGTATGTTAGAGTAAAATAATATCAAATATGATTTGGTTTATAAATGGAGCAACATTATTTGGATCCGTTTCCAGACTATATGTGCCTATTTCCAGTCTAACCGAACGACAATTCAGTTCCCTTGTCCATCCGCTTCCTACACGCTCCCCTCCGGCGAAGTTCCGAACTATATTCGATTCTCATCGCCATCCGACTGTTCTGACACAATCGATGGAGCAAATGATCTAAATTTTCGTCTCTCAAGAATATATCTAGAGATAGCCATGAATTCCAAGACGTTTCGAGTAATATGATAACTTTCGGGTTGCCAGTCTTGAAGCATCTCCCAGAAAAAGATTCTGACCGCGCTATCTTAGAAATCCGTGGAATCTTAGCATTAAATAAACTCAATCTATTCTTTTAAAAGTCTAGTTCTAAGAAAGACTAACATTTGTATATGTTTACACAAAATAATCTATAGATTGTTCTATCAGTACATGCGTCAGTGTCCCAATAATACATACGCTACGTAATCCTTTTAAATCCATTGTAATTTTGGATTGCCGGATAAAATATTTAGCAAAAATTCATGAAATTTATCGCTTTGGAAGCCGTACCGATAGTGGAAAGTAAAGCTACTGTAGCATTATGCTAATGCAGTAAATAACTTTGACTTATAATGAAAGGCGCCTCAAACAATTCTCTCCTCCATGCCTTGGAATACTAAATGAAACTTCGTTTATTATCGCTTTGAAATGCTTTTTATTGCTTCTCGGCTTTTGCAAGATCCTTTTCTAATAACACTTCGACTTATTGATCCTCTTACTTCAGGAGGTCTACACTCTAAGCACGGAAGCCGTAGTTTCGGTCGAAGTTACGGGCGTATCCTACTCCATATCACCCACGGATATAAGACTAGTATAAGGCCCGAAATAAGAATGAATAACAGTTGTCCTTACTCCCGATGTGTATTTGCCCGTCCGAAAAAGTAAATAATCTGGAGTTGGTAACGGCCGGGACTTACGAGATGTAGGTCGTTGTTTCGATCCCAGACAGGCGCTTTACTTTGTATAAATTACTTCATCACTACTGCTCTCAAAACGGTGAAGGAAAACATCGTGAGGATACCAGAATTTCCTAGAACCAAAAATTCGAAGACATCTGACATCTACCAACCCGCACTGGGCCCGCGTGGCGGATTACGGTGTCCAAGCAATAGGAAGATTACCTATAGGCTGATTATGTGATGTATGAGTGGGTTCATTCGGAAGTTTTGAATTACTTTTGGACCGGCCCGTATCTTTGTTGAAGGACTTACGAGAGTAGACCGCCTGATGCCGTACTTTAAATTACTGCTGCATCTTCATCATTCTCACCATCATTATCTAGTCATAGGCTTCTCTTTTCTTGTGCCGATCCCCACGCTCCTTCATCCAGTTTTTATCCACGATGGTAATAATGTCGTCTGCCCATCTCACCAGCAGACCGACTGCGTCTTAGTTTCAAGTGTTCAACGAAATTTTCGATGTCATTCACTTTTCATTTTGGAAGTTAATCAATCCCATTCATTGCGTGCCATTCCTGACTTGGCTGCCATAGGTTCATAGACCTAGGGTACTTGGCTTCTAGTCATGACCTCTTCATCACCAGTCTAGATCTAGTTAGGCTATTGACTTAAGTAATTATATTTCGTACATAGTAACTTGATTTTTGTTGTGATTATTTTTCACGAATGCATATTATGTTCGTGAGCAATAATGATGGCCCAGTGGAAACGGCTGCGACTTCCGATATGTAGGTCGTAGGTTTGAACCCAGTTAGACGCTTTACTAAGTCGTAGGTTTGTACCCAGTTAGGCGCTTTACTAAGTGTAAATTATTTCTTCACCGCTGCTCTCAAAACGGTGAAGGAAAACATGAGGAAACCGATATGTCCTGGAACAAAAACTCGAACATATGTGACATCTACTAACCCGCACTGGGCCGGTGTTATGGATTACGTCCAACTCCCGCTCATTAGAGGAGGCATGTGTCCCAGCAGTGGGAACATTTTCACATATTTTGTTTAATTGTAATTCAAACTCATCAAAAGTCTGGAAGCCGAATCTTAGAAGCAGTTTCCAGTGCCTTCCCCTGGAATTCCGAAGCTAGTGTGCATATGATAAAGACTGTGTTGCCGGTCGTGTTCGAACCTTTGATATCATGGTTAGAGAAGGTTGTGAATAAGCGTCTGAATGTATTTGATACTTACTGCTTGTTTTTAATTAATTTTATTTGTACTTTTATCGTGCTTGCTACTTAGTTGTTAGTGATCCTAAGATTTCTATTACCTTCTCTGTGTCTACTCGTGAGAACCTGTAATTGGCTCTGTGTCGCTACAATATTGTTCTTAATTTGGTTTAGTTGTTGGTTCTCCTACTTTTAAATAAATAAAGTCCTAGTGTCCAGTATTAAGTCCATTGACTAATAATAAGCACAGTGACATTTCTTACATAATCTATACAGCATAAATTATTGCTACGGCGTGGGGAAGGCGACTGGCCACTAAACTGTATGCTCGGGGAACATTGCATTTAGCATTGTTCGCATTATTGTTACTACCTATGTCGTTCCTGCAGGTGGTTCTTTAGTAGGACTCAATTAATATAATAATAATAATAAAATATCCCTGGACATTTCACACAGCGCCATCTAGTCCCAAACTAAGCAACCTAATGCTTGTGTTATGGTAACAAGATGGCGGATAAACTACTTATATACATTTTTTTTTTGTAAATACATACATATTATAGATAGAAAAACACCCAGACTCGGAACAAATACATGTAGGTCATACAAATATTTGTTCCGTGCGGGAATCGAACCCGCGACACGCAGCGCAGCAGTCAATCGCTTAACCACTGCGCCAACCGCGCCGTCAAATTAATCTACCGAGCCTTTTCCCAACTATGTTGGGGTCGGCTTCCAGTCCAACCGGATGCAGCTGAATACCAGTATTTTACACGGAGCGACTGCCTATCTGACCTCCACAGTCCAGTTACTGGATAACACGATACTCCTTGTAAGACTAGTTGTCAGACTTTCGGACTTCTTGACGACCCGTAACGACTGTCAAAGATCCAAGAATGACAGCTGGGACCAACGGCTTAACGTGCTTTCCGAGGCACGGAGGGGTCTCAGTATGTAAAGATGGTCACCCAACCACGGACCGACCGTGGTAAGCGTAGCTTAACCTGATCGATCGACCCGTGAGGTTGTTATTAATAGGACTATCTACCATACATCCCACGTACTCGGTCTCCCCCAGACTCCCCCTCGAGACAAAGACATAATGTGGACACCATAATTCCCCCTGTATTAAGTACATTTTGTCAGAGTAATCATCGTATTTCCTCAAGATACAAGATGACTAATCCACGCGATCGCCAGATAACGACAGATAATTCTTGTGTTTTTATTGATATCCTTGGATAATTCCGATAACGCTGATACCGTTTTTACTTTTATAGATAAAGCCTCAGTACAACGTAGATACATCACTAGTGATACTGCGTAGATTCGTAACAATTTACAGGAAAATAATAAAATTAAATGTGGTAATTACGGCAGTTTAGTGATAAAATTGTGTAGTGTAATTTTAAATACAGACGCCAGCACATCAAGCTACTACAATCTGTCAAATTTCTTTAATAGATTTTCATCTTTATCGCTAAAGCATTAAGGTTCAAGGTTGATTGGAAAAAAATTACGGTTTCGGGTAGCTTACCTGCTGGCGTCTGTACGTTTTGTTGTTAATAGTAATAATAATATGATAATAATGCGGTTTTGATAATAATAATAATACTATTGATGGGACTGTTGCTTTCATTGTCCGTTGAATAGTGAAAATTATTAGATAATAGTGCTGTGCTAAAACAATGAAAGTGAAAAATCCATTCAGCTTAGTGCGAATAGGTACGAATGAACCTTTTTTTAAGCTTTTCTTCATAATAACAACATCACGCCTTGTTCCCCGAAGGGTTAGGCAGAGGTGCACTTTCAGTACACCCACATTTCAAAATCAAAATATTTCATTCCAAATAAACCTTCATGGGCACTTATGAAACGTCAGACGCTAGGTGCACGGTTCCTATTGGTCGTTTCCTATGAAAAAGGGCCGGCAAGAAACTACGGTTACTCTTACTTACTTAAAAATAATCGGCTTTTACAAATTACTGTAGGTATGGGAGGTTTCGCCTGTTATAAATGAGTTCCATGTAATAGGGGCCGAGATAGGCAAAAATGCGGATAGTAGCAGTAACAGACCTGAACCTGGACTCCGGTCTCCTACTGAGAAATTCCTGATAGAAAAACCCAATAACACTTATATCTTCATAATTATTTATACGTGAAGTGTCTTTTAAGTTGTGTCGTTTGAAACAAGTATACAATCTGATAGATTATTACCATTTATTGTTTTTCAAAGAATTCTCCGCGATATTTAATACACTTTTGCATGCGTTAGAGCCAGTTTTTAAAACATTTAATCCACTCCGAAGTGGGGGTAGTCAAAATGGCCGATTTGTATGCGTCAACAGCTTCTTCGGGTGACCACGAAGACTTTTGGGGAACGTAAAATAATCGTTAGGGCTCAAGTCAGGGCTGTAAGGCGGGTGATCTAAAATTTCGACATTTTAGGTGCTCAAAAACTTCTTTGTATCGCGGGCGGTGTGCGAACTTACAATGTCATGGTGCAGTATCAGACGACGTCTTGAGTTGTTTTATCGAAACTCTGTGATGAGTTGTGGCAAACAAACAGTGGTATACCAGTCAGCGTTAACCGTCTTGCGATGTTCTAGTACAATAGTGGCGACGTGACCACCCTTTGCCACAAACGAGGCAACCATTTTTTTTTAAGTGCTCCGGTAGCGTATGACTGTTTAGTTTTGGCTCATCTTGGAAGACCTAGACAGTTGACTGATGCTTGGAATCTGGATCGTAAGCATATATCCAAGACTCGTCACCACTAACCATATCATAAACGTGTTTTGACTCTCTGGTCGTCGCTAAGCAAATGTGGTATCCAACGAGAGATCAACTTTCTTACGCCGAGTTCTTCGTGCAGGATTTTCTTGAATAGTAGTCCCTGGAATGCCCACGGCTACCTCTATTTCACGGTATGTCACATGACGATCTTCGACGATTAGCTGCCGCACGGCGTCGATATTCTCTTGCGTCATGGCGGTTTTTGGACGACCTTCACGTGGCTTGTCACTGAAGCTAGAGTGCCCACGTTGAAATTCTAAATACCAGCGTTCTACAGTCCTAAGACATGGTGCTGCATCACTAAACACAGAAGTGATCTCCTCAAAGCACTGAAGTCGCGTTAATCCCCTTTGAAAGTTGTAGAAAATTATGGCACGCATATTTTCCTATGATATTTCCATTTTTACAACCGACTTGTCACCTTTGAATAGACGCTACAATAAAACTTTTCGACCGATCAAAAAACAATATTTTGTTTTCGAATTCTAAATTCAAAAATATGAAAAAGCCATTTTTTTTTTTTAAATACTTGCGGGAGGTTTGCAAACGACTCGACTTAAAAGGCAGTCATCGTAGTATTAAGGTTGAAGCACTCCAGTGCATTATCAATAAATTATTTTATGCCAAACCTGCTCGAAAGCCACCCCATTAAGCGAAGGTTGAAGTGATTAATGTAGGCTATGGTATGGCCAGTGGCGCATCGATTTTCGATTGGCAATCTAGTAGATGTTTCATGAGAATTATATTGGATAAAGGAAACTTTAGCTTGGTTATACAACTTAGTCGTCTATTGCCAAATATGGTTTTGTTTCGTTATTGTTAAAGATTATTCAGTTTTTTTCCTCTGTTTAACGTCATCTGTCTCCTAATATATTCAAACACCTACATTGAACTAGCGAAAATATGTCACGTTTTACATAGGATTCGGTCGGTGATAGTAGTATCGGTAAGCTATTATTTTCTGACGCTCCTGCCTATACTTTTGGTCGAAAATTACATAACTGGGTCATTATTCTTCATGACTTCCAGGTATTTCGGTCGTCACAAGCTGTGGTCCTGTGGACCATAACATCATTGCTTTGTGGTTTTATCTAGTTTCTCCCTCCATCTACCATGTTGTCTGCCACAATGGGGTTCATGTAGTTGTTGAATTGGCCCTTTGAGCAGTCGACTTTTGCTAGCCCATTTAACCATGCCAATAATATTGAAATATCTAATATATAATTTAGGCACACCTCATACCTTACCGGACCTAGTATAAACCCTTCGGGAATAACATGACAACTGTTTATTTTACAAACTGATGAATGATTTGAATGATTTGAAACAACTAGCGATCCGCCCCTGCTACGCAGGGGTGCAATGGCAACATGTTAAAACATAGACATTTCTATGCCATATCTAAGTTAATGCCGTGTGCCCGATGGGTTTTCTCATCGACAATAATGACGAACTTTCATACAAACTTTCGTCCCCTATTTGACCTCTTAGGGGTTTATGTTTCAAATGTCTCAGTGCTTACCTTTGTTATATAGGGAATTCTTGTACAAAATTTCATACTTCTACACCCAACTGTTTAGGCTGTGCGTTGTCAGTAAATAAATTTAAGATTTTTATTAATTAAGGGCTGATTTCTCAATCATCTGATAACTTTATTCGAGGACCTATTTTGAAATTTTGGCAGTTATTTCATACAAAAACTGTCAAACGTCAATTTTATTCCTCGAATAAAAGTTATCTGACGATGGAAAAATCAGCAATAATTAGAAGATTGTACACATATACCTTCCAGAATAAATGTTCTAAATAATGGTGGAAACCGCAAGAAAAAGTCCATTGTGAATCTTAGAAGATCTAAGCGGTCACACAGACTGACGTGAAAAGTGACATTGTTTTATTTATATTATGTAGATAGTACGAGTATAGATATATATACATAATGATTGTAATCGTAATAAAAGATATACATATAACATAGATATTGTTTTGCTATCGTAAGTGTTTGTTTTACAGTCGACGGCCTACTTCTGTAACTGCACCGTGTCGCATTGCTCAATCTACGACTCATTAGGAGTTTCCGACGAAATATACAGTGAACACGAAATGTTATTTTAAGTTTTGTGATGTTTTAGATGGCATAGAAAATTTGCAACTAAAAGCTGTAATAACCCATTGATTTAGATTTGAGACGAGCAGTCAGGAGAGTGGATATGAAGACTGTCCTGCGGGGTAATTGTGTAACACACTATCAGTAGCAATGGCTTTTAATTTTGACAGTCTAACAACATTCATTGCGTTATTTACGTTGATTTGCAGGCAAGTTTTTCGTACATTTGCAGCAATACATCTCAAATTAGTCAGTGCCTGACGTAAATTGACTTATTTTTAGTAGCCATGTTTTCAATCACGTCTATACTGTTCATGGAGTATCTTAATTTGACAGGACTAAACTAATATTTATCTTCTGTCCTTTTCTTAATGAAATAGAAAGAAAAAGATTCACTGAACTTAGATTTAGTTTAGTTTGTGAACAAGGGAATCGGCGCCATTTTCATCATCATCCTCTTCCTGCCGTTGTCCCATATTGCTTGGGATCGCAACACATTATACGCAATTCGCCAAAGTTATTAAATACTTTATCTGTTGAGAGTTAAGAGCCAATATCACTATCGAATAGATAAACTCCGGCTAAGAAAATCTCAAAAACAGACATGACATTTTGCGCAGTCGTAATAGCCGAGGCTATCTAATCTTAGCTTAAAATGTGCGTGAGTTGGATCATTCAGTTCCCTACAAAATGGTTGAGCTGGGTGGTGCTGATCCACGCGTCATGTTCGTGAACGGGCGCCGTCGGATGGGACTGGTCATCTCTTAACTGCCAGGGCTTATTTTTAATTTTATATTTTAAATTGTTTCTTTTTTTACATTGTTCTCACATATAGAAGCAATAAGAATAATGTACCCAGGATTTTGTAATAATATCTTGATTTAAAAGAGTGTCGTTGGAGTTTCTTGCCCGTTCTTCTCCATAGAGATTACATTTTGGAATGGGCAACTAGCTTCAACTTTCTGACTGACTGACCGACTATTTAATTTTGACACTTGAAAAGTGCCTGTAAATGGTTTAATTGAAATAAATGATTTGAGTTTGAAATAAAACATTAATATTGTACCGTATATAAAGCCAGTCGGGTTAAACTAAAGAAATCTAAATTCTGTGAGTTAAACTTTAACCATGCGACTTTCGTTCTATTGTTGGTATGTCCCCAAATATCATATGGGCGACAGTTTAAAGGTATAGACTAGGAGTGTTTTCTCGAGGATTTCCAAGTAATGTAACGTTCATACGAATGGTACAATACAGTCAAAAGCGATTTCGACAAGCATTTCCATGAAACGTTTCTGCGAATGCTCAACGCTGCGTTCAACGTAATGCTCCCGGCGAGTGAGCATTTACCTGTAACATTTCTTTCTACCTTGCATCAATTGTTGAAATGTCGGGCCTACATGTACCGCTCGTGCCTTTTCTCGATAAAATGTTACATACGGTCGTTAGTTTTTAAGATCAGGGGGTCTACTCCGAAGTAGTATCGGCCGAATGTTCGGCCGTTTCCTGCTACGAAGTTACTATTTGGTTCGGTCGGTTCCGATCCTACACTCCTACACTCTTTCGAATATTGACTATGGTCCCGACCCAACTGAGCCGATCTCAACTTTTTTCGCATTTTTCAATAATATTCGGTTCGGCTATGTGTCAGTCCGATCCGAACATTCGCACTTTGCACTCCGGAGTAGGCCCCCTGGTTGTAACAAAACATCGAGCGTCGTGTTCCAAGTGCGGTTCGATAAAATTTCACACACAGCGAATGTTCGATGTTCTGTTACAAGTAAAATGCTCTAGTCTATACTCACCTTAACATACACAGATATGTACTGTAACTGCTTTATTTCCAGTAACATAAATATATATCAAAACAATAGGGTTCGGAGCTAAGATAAAGTTTCGTAAACTATAACAGACAATCCCTTTTCGGTGCGCGACCCAGTTGACGGACGTCAGACGGCTGATGTCAAAAAAGAAGGGTGCGCATTGTCTGTTTCCACACGGCGTCTAGAATATTCTAGAAGCTGCGCCCTTATTGGACGAGCGGATTGTGGCGGGTGCGGTTCGAAATAGGTTCGCATTTAGCGTTGCCAGGCGTCCGGATAAAGCCGGACATAGGTAGGCTTTTTGATTGCGTGTCCGGCCAAAATAAACGGTGTCTGGCTTGTCCGGCTTTTGTTAGGCTTTTTACATTTCGCAAACGAGCGAGCGCCGATGACTGATTATGACAATAATCAAAAAAGCTTGATTTTACTTGTCGTACCTATTAATACTGAGACACAAAATCCTCAATAATGTAGGGTGTCCGGCCTTTCTACCCAAATGTCCGGCCAAACTGGCTGGTCTGTCCGGCTATTAGGTTTGGCGACCTGGCAACCCTACGCATTATATCCTGAGGTTCCACGTCTGTCAGATAGTTTTAAATAAACGTTTACCAACTTCCTTGTACACACGACTACACATCAAGCTATGCAAAACCAGTATTGGCTGACCGTTCATTGTGAGAAAATATCATACTGAGGCCAAGACAAACTGGTTTTGTATAGCTTGACGTGTAGCCGTGCGTACGAGCTCCCGTCGGTCCCCTTCCAATAATATGGAGGAAATAATAATCGCATCGTTTGACTGTGTAGTTTATCGTTGAGCGAATTAAGATTATATTAAAGCGTCTGTGTTCCGTTCCACTTGTAACCCGTCTACCTTCAAAGCAAGAGTGAACAGGCATTATCTGGACACGCTCGTTCCATCATAGACCTCATCCATGGCTTTCCATCAGGGCCCCAATTCTGCATGGTAATTATTAATCAAAAAACACATTTTGCAAAAATTTAACCATTAGTTACTATTTTTAACAATTGGTAGAGTTTAACTACGGATCAAAAAACCGGCCCTAAGTGGTCATAGACCCAGACGAGATCGAGGGCAAGAGCGAACCCATATCGCAATAAAATAAATAACATAAAACAAAAATAAAATAGATTCGATGATATTGTTTTGAGGTCAATGACCGTAAGTAAATTATTGAGGTACTTGAAATATTAGTTTAAAAACTCGGTTCTGTTTTTTGTGTAAACATCACAGAACAGGTAGAGATATCTAAACACGATAAAACAAACAAAAGTAACATACTTCAAGCAACTTTACTAATTAAATTTGACCTTGTATAGATATGTGGAATCATCGATAAGAGGAAGAAGTAGCAAATCACACGATCAACCACAATCTGAATCATTTTGAAACATATTGCTAATCCATTGCTTCATATGTTCAAAAAAAAAATCTGCTCAACAACGTAAATAACGCAATGAATGTTGTTGAACTATCAAAATTAAAGCTATTGCTACTATTAATGTGTGACGCAATTACCCCACAGGATGCGCCGAGCGTTCGAGTATTTATGAAACGCATTTCCGTTACCTTTGAATAGTCTTTGTTCTTTCATAACACCATTAATATTATATTAACATTATAAATAAACGATTTATTATTATTATTATTAATGATAGAAAATCATAATTGCCGTGAATAATAGGTAATTTTACGACTATCGAGAGTATGGTGGGTAATCTCAGCTATGCAGTGATGACTTAAGTTCTAGATTACGTCGTATTCTGTTTGTTAGAGTTCATACGAACAAATGGTTTCTTGTAGCATTTTTGTATTCGTTTGTAGGTGGAAATCTCTGTATTTCTTAGGGAAATAAGTAAATAAATAATTTCTTTATTTCTCCCAAAGCAGTCTAAGAGGAAGTCTGAAAGTGGAACTCGACTCGGATGTGGAAATCGGTGGTCATGGTATGGGCATGTAATATGGAGGAATGAGGAAAATGTCGTGAGAAAAGTGTTGAGTATGAATGTCGATGGCTATAAGAGTAGGGGAAGGCCAAAGAAACGATGGATGGACTGTGTAAAAGATGATATGGCTATGAGAGGGTGACTACCGAGATGGCGAGTAATAGAGAAGTATGGAAAAGGACATGTTGCGTCGACCCCAAATAAATTAGGATAACAGCGGTTGAATGATAATAATGTTCTTCAGTTTCCATTCGAAGGATATTAATTTGGATTACTTTATGTTAGTGTAGTCTAAAGGGTTGTACTTCTCTTTTAGCCTTGTGTGGAATCACACGTCATCATCATCTGCCTAGCCTTTTCCCAACTATGTTGGGGTCGGCTTGCAGTCTAACCGGATACAGCTGAATACCAGTATTTTACATGGAGCGACTGCCTATCTGACCTCCACAATCCAGTTACTGGGTAATAATACGATACCCCTTGGTAAGACTGGTTGTCAGACTTTCGGGCTTCTGACTACCCGTAACGACTGTCAAAGGTCCACGAATGACAGCCGGGACCAACGGCTTAACGTGCTTTCCGAGGCACGGAGGGGTCTCGCTATGTAAAGATGGTCACCCATCCACAGACCAACCGCGGCAAGCGTAGCTTAACCTGATCGATCGACCTGTGCGGCTGTTTCTCAAGTAATATTAGTAAACACACCTTCCAATATACAGGGTTACTGGTAAAACATTAACAACCTCTCAGAACTTTATTACTAACATCATAAACAACAACTTTTGTTCTATGACTTTTATTAATTCATCAGACTTCCATACAAAAATAAAAATATTTCAATTTAAGGAATTGAAATATTCGATTTTCTGTTACGAAATCTATGCGAAGCAAAAGAAAACGCTAGTTAGGTACACAAACTGCCGTGTCTAGTACAAAATTCAGCGGAGGGGAGCGGGGGTTAGATAGAACAACGAAATCTTAAAGGTTTGTTTTGTGTAAATGTATTACGTTTTGTAAAAAGTCATAGTCAACAAAAGTTGTTGTATGATGTTAGTAATGTAGTCCTACAAGGTTGTTAGTGTTTTACCAATAACCCTGTATAAATAAAAGGATAATAAACGTATTATTGAAATCCTTTCCTTGTTAGAACGGCTTTTCCTTTGGTGTCCTCCTTAAACAGGTTGTCATCATAAATGGTCAAACTTTATTAGAATAAAGCGAAATCCAGCCAACAAAGTTTGTTGGCACAAAGCAATGTCTCATTTCCGATCCCTCAGAAATTAAAGCTTTGGTCCTTTGTCGATTAACCTGTTGCATATTCAAACAATCCATTATTGAGTGTACAGACGTATCCAAAACGATTTTCTATCAGAATTTCTGTTTATATTCGAAGATCTTCGTCTGTTGTTACGGGTCGTGAGAAGCCGAAAAGTTTTACAATCAGGCTTACCAAGGGTTATCGTGTTACCCAGTAGCTGGGTTGTGAAGGTCACATAGGCTGTCGCTCCATGTGAAATACTGGTATTCAGCTGTATCTATTTAGACTGGAAGCTGACCCCAACGTTGGGAAATGGCTAGGCAGATGATGATTGTCTTAGTGCCGGAAGAACTCAGAATTTTTGGGTCAGACCTTAACTCAAATTCACATATTTGTTGTAGAGGTTTTACAATGGCTTTAATCTAAAGTACAATTATGGACCCAGCAAAAAGTATAAAATTAATCAACTCAACTAGGTCAAGCGAGGGAACGAAACCCAGCGGCACCAAAATTACAGATCACCATAATAATGAGAGTGTAAAGTGCCAACTTAACCATAAAATATAGTTCACTACACCATAAAATGCAAACCTTTTTTTTTTCTGGTGGAAATCCTCATGGACTTCCTCCATCGTGGGGGTGACAGAGGGGTACGGACTTTTACCGGCTAAAACCACCGCGGTGTTCCACCTCTGCCCATGACCGGGGGGGGCGAGATTCGCATAAGCATTCACCACTCCCCCGACAGGCTTCGACCTGCTGTTCCTGAGCGGGTTCCACCTCCCCGTGCGGCCATCCCTACAATGGTCGCACCCAATAAAATGTAAACCTAAGCGAAAAAAAAGCGAACCGTACAAAAACAAATTCAGTTGTTTATTATCGTGTTCCCGAGACAGCTTATAAAGTTCAGCGTTTGAGATTTTTAATTAATGGTGTATTTTCCTCTGTTTCAGCTGAATTAAGATGGTTACTAGCGGGCGCGTGTAGCGGCAAAGTCATGAATCAAGGAGGATTGAAGAATGTCGTTACAGAGCCGACGCGCCTCGAGAACAAACGTGAGTTCTATTATCACCCTTGAGGTATATTTTTTATACAATTACCTACATCAGTACCTACACATATATTCCTACATGTCGGATTGCAAGAGCGCTGATATAGATGCAAACTAAAGTTTTGTATAATTTAGAAGATTTTTTAAATTTTGTAAATGGATACGTTTTTTATGATATTTTCATGTTGACTTGAGAGAGCATGGCAGTTGAGAATATGTCATGCTCACTTAAGTTTCTCACTGATGACAGCGCGGCGCAATTCAAAAGTGCTTGTAAATGGTTTAATTGAAATAAATGTTTTGAATTTGAGTTTGATGGTGGTCGTAGTTCCCCAGAAGAGCTTGTTCACAAAGAGTTCTCATGCTACTCATATCAATTAATTTTAAAAAAATCAATCATTCACTGAGTCAACGCACAGCCTAAACTGCTGGGATTTTCTCGGGAGATTTTCTCACACGCACAAGAATTCCTTATACCTTTCCTTCCTATTCCTCATCGGGGAATATGTGTGTGTGGAAGTCGTTATTTCGGACGATGGGAAATTCCGCCAGACACATAACAAGGCTTGTCGTTCATATAATTCTAAAGGACATCATTGAAACGACATTAATTTCGTACCCATAAACACAAAGTCAGAACAAAAAGTACTGTTTTTTAATGGAAAATAACATTTGGAGCATTTTTTACTATAACATCGAAAGTCTACAATTAACTGCTATTTGAGATTGAAGATGCACAAAAATCACATTTAAAATATACCAATTTTTAATTGAATATAAAACCCCGAACATGTTTTAACTATTACAACATAGATCTACAATTAATTTCTATTTGGCATTGAAAGTACTAAAAATCATATCCTACAATATTTTGGAGATTCGTTTTAAAACTTTAATTTTTGAGTATAAAATTCTCGACACTTGAATGTCGTCCTTTCCAGTTCTCAAACTTGGAAAGTTCATCTTAATATTACCTAAGAGCTCATGAATATCTCTTTGATCTTCAACCTCCTAATAGGTCAAGGAAAACTTCTCTGTAAACGCAATTCTCGTATTTTTCTGGTATTTAATAGCGTTGATAGACACGCATGTACTTAAAACCATAAATGTCAGTATTTAAACAGTGATTCACATCAAAACCACGACCCGAAGAGCAAAGGTCAATTGGCCAGGGTTTGCACCAATCGACCCATATATTACAATAATAGCGATCTACTTTATTTACGATACGGCGAGAGGTAAAAGGTAAGAGGTACAGAGCTGTGCAGCACCCTCATACTTCGACAGTTAGTGTAACAAAAAAAAATTAAACCACCGAAAAAACAAAAAAGCAAAAAAGAAGATAAAAGATCTTAATCTTAAGAAAATAAAGATCTTAGACTAATGTAAGTATACCTAAGTAATTTTGGCTATAATCTACTAATTGTTTGCCAAAGGGCAGGCAGGTATATGTGGCACTGAGTAGAGTAATAATAATACACAACTCAGCATTCGAATCTGTGAGTGAACAATAAATCACCCCTATTTTCCCACCCTTAGAGTTGATTTTTTTTTTCTAAATTTATATGAGACCAACTTTCAGGGTCCCTTTCCAATAAAAAAAGAATTATCAAAATCGGACTACTCTGTAAAAATTTATGCGTGGTCATACATTAAAAAAAACAAAAATAAGTAAATATACGCATCGACTTGAGAACCTCCTCCGTTTTTTTTTCGTCGGTTAAAAATAAGGTTTATTTGACACTATAAATACATGTAACAGACAATCAATCATCATCTGCCTTGCTTTTCCCAACTATGTTGGGGTCGGCTTCCAGTCTAACCGGATGCAGCTGACTACTTACTAGTACTTATTTTACATGGAGCGACTGCTTATCTGACCTCCACAATCCAGTGACTGGGTAATACGATGCCTCTTGGCCTGGTAAAACTGATTGTCCGACGTCCCGTTACAACTGAATAACAGCCAGTACCAACGGTTTAACGTGCTTTCCAAGGCACGGCATGTAATCAATCCGAGAGTAATATTCTAAAATACATATATGTATAGCGAAAATGTGACGCTAACTCCGAAACTAGGCCTGGGCCAGTATTTTAGAGGTAGTGATTCAGCCATTCATAACAGGATTGTTGTAAACACAATTTAAAGTTTCCAATGGGAGACGAACCGTAATTGGTTTTTGGTATCTTCATTCGCATAACTGCCACTGCTTTCACAATAGAAACAAACCTATAATTTCGGAATTTCCACTTGTAACGAAGAGACATTTCATCACTACGGTCACGGTGAATCTAAATTGTAGTATATTATCAACACGCTTGTTGCCTTTGTTGGGCAAGGAGTAATCAGATACTTAACTCATCGTGGAATTGTGTGGGAAATTAGTGGTATTTGTCTAAAAGCAAACTTGTGTAGTAATCAACAACAACTGCGTGCTGACGATTTCAGATTATTAATTCTTGTTGGCAGTCTTACCAAGCGGTATCGTATTACTCTGTGACTGGGTTGTGGAAGTCAGATAGGCAGTCGCCTCAATCTAATACTTTTTTGCAAAAAAAAAAACGGTTTAGTAGTTTGGTTTTTAAACCAAAAAAGTTTTTATTTTTCACTTTTTTTTAACCGACTTCTAAAAAAGGAGGAGGTTCTCAATTCGGATGTTTGTATTTTTTTTTTTTTTTTTTATGTTTGTTCGCGCATAACTCCGTCGCTTGCCAACCGATTTGAAAAATTCTTTTTTTGTTGGAAAGGGTATGCTTCCCAAATGGTCCCATAGAAATTTCATAAAAAACGGTTCAGTAGTTTGGTTTTTAAACCAAAATTACTGGTAAAAATTACAACTTAAAAGTGAAAAATAAAAACTTTTTTTGCAAAAAAATACAACCGACTTCCAAAAACTACACTACAAAGTGAAAAATAACTTTAATTTCGGAAGTCGGTGGCAAACAACGAAAATGCGAACCCAACGACACCGACTTCCGAAATTAAAGTTATTTTTCACTTTGTAGTGTAGTTTTTGGAAGTCGGTTGTATTTTTTTGCAAAAAAAGTTTTAAGTTGTAATTTTTACCAGTAATTTTGGTTTAAAAACCAAACTACTAAACCGTTTTTGATGAAATATCTATGGGACCATTTGGGAAGTATACCCTTTCCAACAAAAAGGGATTATTCAAATCGGTTGTTAAGCGACGGAGTTATGCGCGAACAAACATAATTATTATTTTTTTTAAATACAAACATCCGAATTGAGGACCTCCTCCTTTTTTAGAAGTCGGTTAACAATACTGATATTCAGCTGTATCCGGTGAGACTGGAAGCCGACACCAACATAGTTGGGAAAAGGCTAGGCAGATGATGATGAAGGTTGGCTTGGCAAGGGTTGTGATTACATGTGATCAGTGTTCGCTCTCTCGTATTATGTACACCATAACATAAACAGTCTATATAGTTCAGGGTGGTAACTGCTGGGACACAGGCCTCCTCTCTATGAGAGGAAGTGGGCCGTAATAGACCACGCGGGCCCCGTGCTGGTTGATCGATGTCACAAGTCTTCGAATTTTTTATTCTAGGACATGCCAATTTCCCCACGATGTTTTTCTTCACCGTTTTGAGAACAGTGGTTATGAAAATATTTACACAAAGTAAGGCGCCTGTCAGGGGTCGAACTCACGATCTACAACTCTTCAAGTCGGGATCGATACCACAAAAACACACCTGTTACTTTATGTACAGATGTAAATGTAGAACACACACACACACACATACACATTCTATTGACCTAATCCTCAAGCTACCTTTACGAGATCCAGTAGAACTGGCGACCTATTAATTTACCGGCCAGAAACTACACCATAAAACTTCATATGAAACGGTTTAACGACCTGTTATTCAACACTTTACGGCAAAACGGTTTTCTCTCTCTTCTAACTGAACAGACAGCTGTGCTGCTGGGGAGTTTGTTGAGCCACTTCTTCTTCCCAGCGATAGCACTAGGAAGTGGTGAAGGGCGGGCGTTTTTGGGGGACTGTCTTTTGTAATTTTGACGTTCGAAAAGTACTGATTCTCAGCCTAATTTGAATAAATGACTTTTGATTTCTCTCTCTCTCTTGTTCTGCTCTTTTGTTCGTTCAGTTGGGAAAGTGTTATTGGGTTTTTCCACCAGGATAATTCCTGGTGGAAAAACCCAATAAGCCCTGCCGGCTGGCCCCTCATATAACATACAAACTTAAACATAACTAGCGAAATGTGGGTGTACTATTGGAACATCTCTGCCTAGCCCTTCGGAGATTACAAGTGTGAGATTATGCTATATTATATTCTAACGGCCTGTTTTAACACTTGTGGATTTATTTAGAAACGTTGCCTAAAGTTAAGAGACGTTTAAACATCAAAAATGAGTCGGTAATCATTTTTAAATATTTTGAAAAAAGAAGCGTAGAGTCAACTCAACATCTCTCTCCCTTGATTTTGTATATTATATATACATATTATAAGTATATATTATAGAAATAGTATGTATGTGTATATAACCTACCTATTTATGTATTTGTATACCTAGTTCTAAGAGTTTTTTTTTTGGTTGAGAGGGACAATGATGCACCTGCCATCTAATCTCTTCACCACCTTTGGTTGACTGGTAGAGAATGCCTAAGGCATTAAGTCCGCCTTTGTACCTTTTTGTGCGTTAAGTTTAAAATAGGAGTCTGGTCTTAAATATAGGAGTTAATGGCTAAGCTCTGGCGTATAGGACCACCTTAGCCTTTCCGGATCTAGGCCATGTCGAAACAAGAACTATTAAAATTTTGGCTCGCGTGATGAGTCTGTATCTGTAGCCATTATACCCCATACACTATGATCACGATCGCATTATGCTGCACTAGTTCTACGTCGCACTGCGCAACTTACACCTGACCTGATAGTGTTAAACTTTTTGTTTATAATCCAATGAGTTTACAATCTTGGCAAGTTTGCTGGTTTGAATATACATAGACCATATCATCGCGGCTTTGTTTCTTGTAGGAGCCGGCAGAAGTGTATTGTACAGTTACATTTCTTAAGCTTCATGTTCAAGTATAATGTAGATGGAGCATGCTTATTGCCACTTAAGCTGGGTGGTGCTGATCCACGCGTCATGTTCGTGAACGGGCGCCGTCGGTTGAGACTGGTCATCTCTTATCTGCCAGGGCTTATTTTTAATTTTATATTTTAAATTGTTTCTTTTTTACATTGTTCTTACATATAGAAGCAATAAGAATAATGTACCCAAGATTTTGTAATAATTATCTTGATTTAAAAGAGTGTCCGTGAAGTTTCTTGTCCGTTCTTCTCCATAAAGATCTACGTTTTGGAATGGGCAACTAGCTTCAACTTTCTGACTAACTGACCGACTATTTAATTTTGACAATCCAAAAGTCCTTGTAAATGGTTTAATTGAAATATATGATTTGAGTTTGATTCATCCATACAGCCCGACTACACCCACTGCTGGGCATCATCCTCTCTTTTCTTGCGCTAATCCCCACGCTCCTGTGCCGGCCTCATCCAGGTTTTGCCCACTATGACAAAAATGTCGTCTGCCCAATTCGCCGTCGGACGACCGACATCTCGTCTTCCAGTCCTTGGACGCCACTCTGTCACAGCCATACTCCACCTGTCATCACTGCGCCTCGCCAGGTGCCCTGCCCAACTCTATTGCATCACCTGGTCACAAATCTAGATTCCGGTCTGTTACAGAGAAATTCCTGATCGCAAAACCCTTTAACACATGACCTGTCAAGGATAGAGAGTAGTGGTGTCCTAGTAGTGACCCGAAAATTATTTTATCATCAAAACGGTGAAGGAAAACATCGTGAGGAAACCGGCATGTCCTAGAACCAAAAATTCGAAGACATGTGACATCTACCAACCCGCACTGGGCCCCCGTGGTAGATTTACGGCCTACTTCTTCTCGAAGAGAGGAGGCCTGTGTCCCAGCAGTGGGAACGTTATATCCTGCAGTGCTATTCTCTAAAAGACAATTTCATGGCTGTAAGCTGCGACGAGCTCGTCGACGAGACAGCCTTGAGATCGACCGAGCGCGCAGCGCTGCTTCAAACCGTATTCCCTAACGTAGTTGTGGTCGTCGACGAATCCAAGGCTGTAACCTCCCGTCGCTGTTTCGTGAACGAACGTAGGGCTTGAAACAAACTGTATAAATTATAATCGATCAATCTCGACTGAGAGTTTTATGGGTTTACAATTTATATTAAAGGTCTATCCTTTTGTATTTTAAGGAATACAGTAAAACTATAACCAGTATCATCATTAAAAAGAGTTTATTGCATATTTCATATTACATTTCAAGGCTGAATGACGATTCCTTTGCTCATTTCGAGCATCGCGATGAATAAAAAACGTCAACACAACAAAAACAATCACAACCGACGCGACGCTAAACTTTTGGGTGCTGTAAAATAATATTTATCTAATTATTTGTATCAGCGAGTGTTTTGAAAACATAGTTAGTTCTGTGACTAAAAGCCCCCTACCCCCCTACCTATCTACTGAAATGTATGTAATACCTACTAGATGCATGCTCCAGACTGAACAGTCCACACTGTCAATACCAGTAAGTTAATTCTAATAAAATATAATATTGTGATGTTAAATTGTGAATTAGGCTGATGATGCTGATTACACTATAAAATATATTTGCAGGACGTACGACCAGGGTCCATCTTGGCATAGGGACAATATGCCAATGGAAAACCAGGAACAATGGTGAGGTTTTAAATAAAAGTGTTATTACTACAATATGTTATAATAGATATTTAGATAACTTTCTTTGTATTACAGTTTGAGGCTAGATCACCACCTGCAGTGCCTCATAAGACTAATGCGGAATGCCCCAATTGCCTCTTCATGTAAGGTTAACTTAATTATAATTTGTTTAATTAGGCATTGGTTTAATGTAAAAAGCATTACATAGTAGTGGTCTCATTTTGATTCCCAGGTTGGGCCAATTTGTTGGGATTTTCTGTAGGTTTTTTCAACAGCGGCCCTTATTCAATCAACATGTTTATGTACTAGATCTATTATGTAGAGGTACTACATTATAATATCTATTCCTTCAGAGAGTGATGTGATGCGTTTATGCTTACATATTTGCTTTACCTCTGTTTAGTAATTTGTTGCATTTTTTATGTTCATAGCACCTCGTAGGCGTTGAACGGCACGCTGCTGTCTGATCCAGCGCTCATCACCTTCTCAAAGGCAATCACAAATGGCGAGCCTGACTGAACGGTTTTTGGCCATTGAAGAGAGGCGTTTGGAAAATGAGACACTCCTTATTGGCAACCAGTAGAGGATGTTAAACTTTTAAGCAAATAAGTGAGCCATGGTCAAGGCAGACCCAGGCACTGAAGGATTTATGTGCATCCATCAGACGAGGGAGTTGAATCCCCAAAACATGGATCTACTAGAATTGTAATATATGTTTAAGAAATTTAAGTATAAGAACTGTTTTTTGTAGTAAATGTTAATGTTTGTAAGCAGGCACACTCTTTATGCCGCTTTTATTTAGGTAATTATTTAATATTGTTTACATTTTTATTTTTTTTGGTTGAGTTGTATTTTTTGGTATATTGGCGTCTGATAGCTGACATAGTAATGTTAAAGTAAATAATTTAATTTAATGTTCTGTTTCTTTTAATGTCAATTACTTTGCTAGACATTACTATTGTATAGAATCAAGTTTTGTAACTGAACAGACAGCTGTGCTGATGGGGAGTAAGTGGTGAAGGGTGGGTGTTTTAGTCCCAATCCTTTACATGATTGTTTTTAATGGTAAATAAAAAAAAACATTATTATGGAAATATCTATTTAATTTCTCATGCCCCATACCTACTGTGTACACATTTATTTTTTTTGTAAAAAACGAGTCAAAGATATAAATACGCACATAATGGCTAATAATTTTTTTTTAATAATTAATTACTTAGTATTAAAATTTTTGATATTTGATCAATCATATACTTACACCTTAAACACCACACTTTAAACACACACCTTAAATATATGACATAAGTAATTGTAATTTTTTGTCTAAAGCTAATACTAGTTCATCTATGCACTTATATCTACATTAACATTCACAAATTATACTTTTATAAAAAAATTAAATACCTATTTAGTGATGCTTAGCTAATCAATAATGGTGAGTATGTTCTATCTAAACATTTTTTCGGAAAAAAAGAAAAGCATATTATAATTTTAGATATGTCGTGCTCGCCATAATTGATTAACTAAATCTCGCCTACTTATCTGCCCACTGTCTAAGTCATCATGTGTTGGAGCCGGATGTGTTAGGATTCCAAGTAACCTAGATTCTTCATCTAAATCACATTGGTCTAACATAGGAGCTGGTAACCCGGCTCGATTACACATGTTGTGCAAAACACAGCAAGCTATAACAATTTTTCCCACTGTTATAGGATCATAGTGCAATACCCTATGAACTAACAAACATCTGAACCGCCCTTTCAGTATTCCAATGGTCCTCTCCACACTGTTCCTTGCACTGCTGTGTAAATTGTTGTAATGGCTCTCTGGGGTTCCAGTTTCTGGATTACTAAAGGGAGTCATTAAATAAGGCCTCTGAGGATATCCTGAGTCACCTGAAATCAATTAATGAAGGTGGAATTAAGCACAATCTTAACATTGTGTTTAATCATTGTAGGTTTTGAAATAACAACTTACCAAGTAAGTACACTATTTCTTCATTATTTAAATTTTTCAAATGCTCCTTTACTCTAGTGTTTGAAAACACAAAACTATCATGTGTTGCATCCCCAAGTCACATCCACATGCAAGATGTTTAGATCAGCATCATTAATCTGGAATAAGTATAATAATTACATGCATAGGGATTCTTTATAATTCTACATAATTTTAATTAAGAAAGACCAACAGTTTACCTACAATTAAAACATTCCTGGCATGATAGCCTTTTCGGCAATAATATCTCTCCTCGTGTTCCTTAGGACGTATCATGGAAATCAGGGTGCCATCAACGCAACCTAGCACCCCTGGAATTTTGAATTTCTCATAAAACCTGTAATAAGCATTCAAATTTAAAACAATGGCTCTTGTTCAAACAAGACTTGAGAGACTAGCAAGAAAATGTAGATATTTTTGATACTTGCCTTGACTTTAGCACTTGTCGATCATTGTGGTTTTGCGGAAATCTAATATACTTATTAATTAGATTCTTATTATTTAGAGCATCAACAACTTCGTGGATTGCCCTAGAGGCAGAAGTCTGAGATATGTATGTGTCTACATTCTTGCCAATGATTTTTTGGTAACTTCCACTAGCCAAAAATGATAGTGTGCATAATATCTGAAACATCAGGAATACAGGAGTACAGCTTTGGTTGGTGTGGTGAGGTACCCATCATATCTCAAGAAACCTAGCTGTAAACAAACCTTTAGCCTCTTGGTTAAACCACTGGAACGAACTCGCGGACGCATTTATGGAGTTAGGTCATTTTCCAATATATTAATTAAATCCTCAGAAAGCCTATAAATATGGATAAAGTCTATATCACGGGATATTGTTTGAAACTTTCTTATTTGTTTCGCCTGCCGAACTTTCTTCAAATCATCACTTTTCTTAGCTTCTTCTAACAAATATAGCTTTATAATTAACCGAGCTGCCATTTTTTCAAAAAAATAACAAAAGAATCGAAATAATTTAAGTACAGTTTATTAATTTTGTCAAGACTACGCACGAATAATAGTAGCTTTTAGATTTGACAGTTAGAAGCGAGGCTGCGGGCGAGGCTGTAAGCGACTTCGACGCTGTTTTTTGCTAAGGAATACCAAAATGTATGAAGAACTGTCAATTGGCCCTCCCTTGGCTGTGCCGTTGAGTAGTTTAGTTCACGGCCGTCACAGCCTTGAGCGCTAGTGTAGCTGTACGCAGCTTAGGGAATACCAAACTTTGTTTCACCGCTGCGACAGCGCTGTCCGCAAGGCTGTTTTCTTAGGGAATAGCATGGCTGATCATGCAAGGTAATTTTGTCGGTCGTGTGAACGTGGAATGTAACAAAAATTAATATTTAAGTACTAGAATTAACCATTCACACGAGTGAAGCGTCTGATATTATCTTTAGGAAGACTTTTGAAGCTATACAAGGTGTTGTTTTGCATCCTCGTCAAATTCAAGGAGGTAACTAGGTATGCTACTGATTCTCGACACGAATCAATAATAAAATAAGTAGGTATTTTAATTTTTTTCCAATTTTCGGAAATTGGCATGTGTGGGACACGCATTTTATAACGCGGCCTGTGTGAGACCGCACTGTAACTGCCCTTTTACACACACATAAAAACGCGGCCGCTTATACGATACCATAACGCGATTCTGTTCTTTGATAGTGGTGTATTCTGAAATACTGTCAAACTTAAGTAACTAAAAAAACAAGTTTGTATTCATTATTTACCAGGGATCGTAATTTTATTTGATTATTTAGGTCTTTCATAACAGCCTCCTGAAATTTGACGAGGATGCAAAACAACAGCTTGTATAGAAAGAAAGAAAGAAAAATACGTTTATTGGCATTACAGCAAAATAAATACACCTTAAAACTATAAAAACACATAGGTACACTAGTCTAGTTAATTTAGGCTAACGATATGTTATGGGGAAGGCACTTTGTTTTGGTTAACACAGCCTTCCGCTGTCTCGGTGAGGCAGTGCAAATTGATTGCCTAGTTTGAAGCAAGATGGCGGGAAACTTAGTTAATATTCTTGATAGTGTTACGCGCCGCAATTAATGCCTGATACATGGTGACATTAGTTACCACTGTCGCCATCTATTGTGGAATAGCGGAACTGATAGAGTCGCCATCTATTGTGGAATAGTAGAACTAATACTAGCGCCATCTATTGACGAATAGATATGACGAAGCTAGAACTATCGACATCTAGTCAGTCGGGGCCGGTATGTACTCGAACATTCTAGACGGTTCTACAATAGAAGGTTCTGGAACTATCTGCGGCACTATATAAGGCCGGGAATAGCCGCGAGCGATCAGACTTGGATTAGCGATAAATGCGAATACATCGAAAGCGATCTTCAAGTGCGACTAAATAGCGATTGTGTTTTATAATTATTGTGTTTTGAATTGTTGTTAGTGTTGATTAATTAAAGTGTAACTTTTGGTAATTTTTATCGGCATTTTTAATTGTCACGAACCCGAAGCTCGTAACAATACTATGTCGAGCTATTATCATCCTTATAAGTGCCTCGTTGGTTTAGTGGTCGCAAACGCTACTGCTGATCATGAGGTTCTGGGTTCGTTTCCCAGGTCGGGCAGTGTTATTGGGTTTTACATCAAGAGGGGCTTGTGGCTACAGCCGCACAGGTCGATCGATCAGGTTAAGCTACGCTTGCCGCGGTTGGTCCGTGGATGGGTTACCATCTTTACATACCAAGACCCGTCCGTGCCTCGGAAAGCACGTTAATCCGTTGATCCCGGCTGTCATTCGTGGATCTTTGACAGTCGTTACGGGTCGTCAGAAGCCCGAAAGTCTGACAACCAGTCTTACCAAGGGGTTTCGTTAGTACGAAACGCCTTGGTAAGACTGGTTGTCCACAACCCAGTTACTGGGTAATCCCAGTAACTGGGTTGTGGAGGTCAGATAGGCAGTCGCTCCATGTAAAATACTGGTACTCAGCTGCATCCGGTTAGACTAGAAACTGACCTCAACATAGTTGGGAAAAGGCAGGCAGATGATCAGGAATATATCAGTAGCAGCCTGGAGTCTAGATTTGTGCCCAGCTGTTCCAGTCTTCTTCTTTTCTTCTTTCTTCAATAGGCTCGGGCTTCAATAACTGGCGAACTGTAGGAGTGCCTCTGCCTAACCCTTCGGGTATTACAGGCGTCATGTTATGTTTTAATCTAAGGTAAATTATGAAGGGTTGAAGGGTGAAGTTACTTCTCTAGTTAAGTAGACGATATGTTATGGGGAGAGCACTTTGTATTAGTTAACGCAGCCTTCCACTGTCTCGGTAAGACAGTGCAAATTGATTACCTAGCTCGAAGCGAGCTGGCGAAAAATCTAGTTTATTCCTAAGTGTGATGGTGTCGCATTCTTACTACTTAGTCTATGGGTCTTTAGAAAAAAAAAATGGTCCTTAACTCCGTACAATTAAAGTACTATTTTCGTAAAAGAATCATCGTTATGATATCGGTCGGCGTGGTAAAGAATTATCCCTGAGCAGAAATAAATTGTAGAGCAGTGTTGGCCCCGTGGTAATGGCCGCGACTTACGAGTTGCAGGTCATGGTTTGGAACACAGATATGCGCTTTACTTTGTGTAAATTATTTCATCACCACTGCTCTCAAAACGGTGAAGGAAAACATTGTGAGGAAACCGGCATGTCCTAGAACCAAAAATTCGAAGCCCACTCCCTCTCACAGAGAGGAGGCCTGTGTCCCAACAGTGGGAACGGTATAGGTTGATTATCTGTATAAATAAAAATGAATCACCGAAATGTATGTACGCGCATAACTTCCGATCGACTGCACCAAATAGGATAATTCTTTTTTTGTGTTTGTTATTTATTGTCAGGACAAGGTTTGTATACACAATTGGACCCGGTAGGGGGCGCTGCTTGTTTTTTTTGATAAATAAATAAAAACTAATTGAGAACCTCCTCCTTATTTGAAGTTGGTTAATTATAATTAAAAATTAGAAGTAATTACAAGACATGTGTTTGTCTCGCGGCGCTACCATAACCAAAGTTGATACAAGTTGATCAAACAAATGGTTCCGCTGTCGTTTGTTCAAGAGATTACCTTTGTGATTAATTGGCGCGCGAAATCGTGAATGAACTTCACGGTTTATGTAAAATTAACTTTATGCTCTTTATTTTTATGTACGTTTTTCAACACATAAATATTGGTAAAAATAAAGGTCTGTATGTTACTGTAGAAGTTGCAGTATGCGGTCGATAATATGTTAGGTAGATGCTTTGATTTATAGCAGCGGGATAATTGCGTAACACACTAACATTACAGTACTTAGATAAAAAGTAAGATAAGCAGATAGTAGTGGCTTTCATTTTGACAGTTCAACGTTATTTACATTGCTCAGACACATTTTTCGAACTTATGAAGCAATGAATTGTCAATATCCTTCAAAATTATTCAGATTGTGATTGAAAGAAAGAAAGAAAATACGTTTATTTGCGGTAAATATGTATGACGCAGATAAATAACACAAACACAAAAAAATATATATAAATATGTTACGTTGTCAGGGTGCAGATGTGTCAAACTCGATTTTCTATAGAGCCCTCTACAAAATAAAAGGTATGCTAGCGGACCAGACAAAAATAATTTTACACAAAAATAAATGATGATATACATCTTTATTCAGGAAATAAAGTAGTAACTTCATATGCAACGGAAAAAGCGCGATATCATCGTCGAATTTTCTGAAGTTCTAATTTTAATTAAATAAAAATATATTAGAGGTAACGGCCCCGACTTACAAACGAGACGTATATCGTGGGTTTGAACCCAGTCAGGCGCCTTACTTTGAGTAAATAATTTCATCACAGCTGCTCTCAAAACGGTGAAGCAAAAAAACATCGTGAGGAAACCGGCATGTCCTAGAATCAAAAATTCGAAGACAGGTGACATCTACCAACCCGCGTGCCCATTCTCTCTCACCAAGAGGCCTGTATCCCAGCTGTGGGAACATTATAAGATGATTATGCTATCAGTCTATCTCGTCGATTATTATGATCCGCGGCCGTATGTTGCCCATGACTGAGCTAGAGGAACGTTCGCCTTTGTAAAGCATCGTTGACACTCATACTTTTGTGACAGTCTCTTTCTAAACTCGTGCCATATTGGCGCCTGGGTACCAACTGTACGTACATACGTTATTTTTCTGTCGATAAACAGCTTTGTCCTAAACTTTTGTTTTGAAGGACATCGATGTAATTACAGCCACATGATACTTTTCAAATTTATCGTTCACTCTCAACACGTAGGGCACGTGCTAGCTTTTACAGTTCGACTGCCTTAGCAGCTGGTGGTTGTCTAGCGTAATCGTTCGTCGAACGTAAACGCTTCGCATACGCGACGCTAGGGGCGTTTGTCCACCGCCATCGTCAACGGAACGTCAGCAAAAACGACATGACGGCGCCGGAGTAGCGATACATATATTTACTAAGGCCGTATGTCCAACCCACGTCCGTCACCCCGGCCCCCGAATTTTCGAGTAGTCTGTTAGGCCGCTAGAATTGGGCCCGGCCCCGAGATTGTGACAGGCCGATGTGCCGGCAATACAAAACACGTTTGATCTTGTGCACACACGCACGTCACGTTCGGTTCGAATAATCTCGTTTCTCGTACACTTCCTGTTGACGATGGTGGTGGACAAAAGGTGTAACGCTGCGTCACGTGATGTATTTTCGATATGACTATGTCTACTCGACGCTAGCGTAATTTCTGTATTAACGCAGCATCTCATTCGATAGTGACAAGGATTTGTAGGAAGATAATCAATATTCGCAGAAAAGGTCACCTTTAAAATCTGGTTATCATATCGACAGTAGTGATTGAAACTATAGTGTTTTAGATCTGATAATTAGGAAGTATTAGTAAGTTGAAACAAGGAGTATAGTTTGACCGTTTTGACAGCGATTACTTTTAGAACTATACTTGCACCACATCCACCAACCTCACTGGGCCCGCGTGGCGGATTACGGCCCACTCCCTCTCACAGAGGCCTGTGTCTCCCTGCACCACATCCACCAACCCTCACCGGGCTCGCGTCTCGTGTCCCAGCAGTGGCAACATTAGCTGTGTGTGCCCAACAGTGAAAGTGTTATATACTTGTTATGTAAACTTGTTAGGTATAGTATATTACGTAAATGAGTAGATGAACGATTCCCTTGATGGATTCATTGCACGGATATCTATGATTTATTGCTACTGAATAGATAATAACACAATTATTACACTTCAATGCTATGTTAGAGAAATGCACAATGCTAAACAATATGGCAGTGCGTAAATTAGTGTGACGTACTAACTCCCACAAAGGACAATGTACAGCGTAGCTCGTACAGCCTGATTATGCTACGCTAAGACGATGACAGATTTTAATGTAATCCTCCCCTTGTTTGCAGGTGAACGACGTCGCGGGGCAGCTGGTCGCGCGGCTGCACTACGTAGGGCACCTTCCGATTCGGATTGCTCAGGCGAAACGGCGTCCCTTTCGGCCGATAGCGGCGACCGCGCGGTGCGCCCGCCGCCGCAGCCGCAGCGCGTGGGCAAGAATAGGGGGTAAGGAACACAGCATCCAAGGAGTCTTCTTATTTGAGAACTCCTTATGGATGACCCTTAGTTTTAGGAGACAGAAGGTGTTTTATGTCGGACTCCTACCAAGTAAACCGCCAGTGTGATTAGTAAAGATTGTAGGATACACCATGTGTATCTTCCGCGCATTTGACTGTGGAACTAGTACGAATTTTTATACCTATTCGATCAAGTTAATGTCCACATAATTTGTTTGGAATAATTGTTCGCTAGCGCCAGCGCCGTCCAGTGACAATAGTGGGAATTAGTGACGCAGGCGCTACTTCGGTTTTAGTACAAATTAAAGTTTATTTATTTACTAGCTCCGCCCCGCGGTTTCACCCGCATAAGTTTCGATCCCGTGGGAATATCGGGATAAAGGTATCCTTTGTGTTAATCCGTTATAAGTGCCAAATTTTATCCAAATCCGTTCTGTAGTTTTGGCGTGAAAGAGTAACAAACATCCATCCATACAAACGTTCGCTTATAATATTAGCAGGATAAATAAAGGTTTACCAACAGCTTCTGTATACAATATATTATAACTATACTTAACAGTTATTAGCCTTGGATTTACACAGTCGCCAATAGGTTGACCAGCATTTTCAAACATAAGTGTTAACACAGAAAAATAGGAATGTAAAATTATTGGCGCTAGAATGAAAGTATGGTAAAATTAAGACAACGAATTAATAATTAAGAAATTATAAAACAAAAGGGCCAACATAGCCAGAGATCGCACGAGACAGGGAGGTTTGGAAGAAAAAAGGGGAGGCCGTTGCCCAGCTGTGGGACACAATGTAGGCTAACAAAAAAAAAACTACAGATGGTACTGAAATTTTACCTAATTACTTACTAAGACATAAACAACATGGTAATCAAAATTAGATGTATACAGGGTGGCAGGGACATCGACGCGCAAACTGAAACCATGGATTCAGCACATGAGTTTAGACCCCATAGCGTCGAAATTTTTCGTCGGTTATTAAAAAAAAAATATTGCTGTTCCATACATTTTGACCGCGTAGGTATTATTGCACCTTTCTATGAAACACAAGATTTTGTTTTTGATAACCGACGAAAAATTTCGACGCTATGGTGTCTAGTATCATGTCCTGAATCCATGGTTACAGTTTGCGCGTCGATGCCCCTGCCACCCTGTATGTACTTAATAACAATGAGATCAAACGTCAGTTTATGTTAACTTGATTGAATAGTTAGACAAACCCATACTAGGCCCTCTGTTGTCGGCCCACTGTTCTTATTTATTTATTTATCATTAAGGCACATCAACAACACAAACACAAACATTTTTGTTGTTTTTATTTTTGTTTATTTCTTGAGTAGTACTAGTACCCGTCACATGTGGGACCATAAGCGTCCTAGAAAGACTCACGTGGAACACGCGCGCTGACGTCTTAGGACATTAAAATAGCCTCAACGAGTGGCGATCACTAGACAAACAGCGTACTCCAACTTATTTATTTATTTATTTATATATACTTTATTGTACACCACAAAAATACATAGCATAAAAAATACACGAAACACTACAAAATATACAATGGGCGGCCTTATCGCATTACTGCGATCTCTTATCCAACTTGTCGACGTTCCAAAAACATACACAAATAGGCAAGTCAATCAACTTGCCCATTCCACGGTAACCTACTTCCATAACTAATCAATTTAATTGGTTAATTACAGTTTACAGTCTAATTTAAACAATGACATACAATTTGGTAGAATCGAACCCAAAAGTAACGATTTTTCAAGCTAAGCTCACATTAGTGTTACGTCGGGCCGCAGCGCACACGTATATTCAAATTTTATTTGTTTCAAATTAACGTTATTACAAGTTCAACAAATATCAACTTTATTTGAATGGCAAATTAAGTTGATTTTAGAGTGACTAGCACTATTGAAAAAGTTATAAAAATGTTTGAAGTTGTAAACTGAACTTTATTGTGTAGGAATTAAAGGTATTTTTCCATAAACTCGTGCTTATTTGTTTAAATTTTTGGCGAATATGTCGCGAGTAAACACTAACAAAACACGTTTCGTGTAAGGAGTTTCTTAGTTTTTTTTTTTTTTTGTGGTCTTTATATTATTACTAGCTTTTGCCCGCGACTTCGTCCGCGTTTTCACGCGGACGAAGCGGACGAAAAAAAAAAATTAAGAAAGTTGCTTCCAACTTTCTTAATTTTTTTTTTTCGTAAGAACCTTCTACAAAGTATTAGAACACTTTTAAAAAAAGATGGATGAAATCGGTAAAGTCGTTCTCAAGTTATGACGTGATCAAGGGAAATAGGGATTCATTTTTAACCGACTTCTAAAAAAGGAGGAGGTTCTCAATTCGGATGTTTGCATTTTTTTTATGTTGCTTGCCAACCGATTTGAAAAATTCTTTTTTTGTTGGAAAGGGTACCTATACTTCCCAAATGGTCCCATAGAAATTTCATCAAAAACGATTCAGTAGTTTGGTTTTGAAACCAAAATGAAGAAGAAGTGAAAAATAAAAACTTTTTTGAAAAAAAAACAACCGACTTCCAAAAACGACACTACAAAGTGAAAAATAACTTTAATTTCGGAAGTCGGTGGCAAACAACGAAAATGCGAACCCAACGACACCGACTTCCGAAATTAAAGGTATTTTTCACTTTGTAGTGTCGTTTTTGGAAGTCGGTTGTTATTTTTTTTTCAATAAAGTTTTTTTATATATGTATATATAGATGTACAGCGGCAATAGAAATACACACTTTATGAAAATTTCAACTATCTACCTATTTTATCTTCTTTATCTACGGTTCATGAGATACAACCCGCTGACAAACAGATGGACGGACAGCAGAGGCTTAGTAATAGTTCTGCTGTTGGCATTGGCACCCTTTGGGTACGGATTACGGAATCCTAAAAGGCGTAATGCTTCCTGCCAGTAGCCTGTTCATATAAAAATGTACGAAAGTGATGTAGGAGCATTTTTGCAATGTAATGGCGGCCCGCCCAAATTGCGTTAGCCCTAATAAGTTTTTCTTTATAAAACTGGTGCCAAATAGACAAATCAATCAACCTTAAAGTCGACAGTAACATTTCCATAACGAATCAATGTAATCGGTTCATTACAGTTTACAGTCCAATTTAAACTGACCAAATTTTATAGATCGAACCCAAAAATAGCTTTCAAGCTAAGCCCACATTTGAGCCGCGTCGGGCCGCAACGCATCGCATTTCGATACGAAAAAGCGTGATGATTCCCTCCTGGGCCCTAATTCACTATGATCGATTATGATATTAACGATTCCTTACCGAAACCACATCAATTCCTCAGCTAATCCCGCCAATCTCGCGTTGATTTCGCGAGGTTTCGTTCATTGTGTCATAGAGAATTACTGCCCTGTAGTCTGCACCCTAATTCCGTAACACGCTATAGTTTGACTGAAACTGCTGTACCGCGCCTTAGGAATGCGCGGCGAGGCGGGGGGCGGGACGCCGTGAGCGATGACGAATGAGCAGCCTGCCATGCTCCCCCCCGTCTCGCCGCGCACATACCGAAGGCGCGGTACAGCTGTTTTGGTCAAACTATGTATATCAATCCAATTTGAAGGAACTAATCCATCCTGCCAGGGTAGCGGGATTGTCCGAAAGGGTTACCACTGCCCTGGAACTAAAGAAGGAACACGGGTGGGTTTTAGTCAGTAAGAGTCTGACACTCCCTCCTGCTCCACCCAGAGCGGGAGGAGTCATTTGATGATTTCTCATCCTCAAAAAAAAAAAAGGAACTAATCCATTGCTTCATATGTTCGAAAAATGTCTGGTCAACAACAACGTCAATAACGCAATGAATGTTGTTGAACTGTCAAAATGAAATACAGTCTAATTTAAATATCTGCCTAGCCTTTACCAAACTTTGTTGGCGTCGGGTTTCAGTCTAGCCGGATGCAGCTGAATACCAATATTTTACATGGAGCGGCTGCCTGTGTGACCTTCACAATACGATACCCCTTTGTAATTTAAACAATGTCAATATTTTATAGATCAAAACCAAAAATAACATTATTTAAATCTGACCTTTTTAGGCTTCCACAATTAACTTAAAACATGGACGTGTCTAATAATAACATGTTCGAACCTTTTTTAATTCACAGACTTTGATAAGGGTCACATTCAGCACATGATTCTGGATATAGACGCGCAATCTCTAACCTTGGATACATGATTCTGAACTCGAAATTTAACGTCGAATATTAAAAAAAAAAAAAAAATTTGCTGTTCTATATACATTTTGACCGAGTAGGTATTGCACTTTTCTATGAAACATGTGTTTTTTTTTTTATACGACGTAATTTTTCTACTCTAGGAGATCAGCAATCCTTAGAATCATGTGCTGAACTCCTGGTTTCAGTTTTCGTGTCGTCGATCCTGTCACCCTGTATAGTTATTGCCGTGTTAAAGTGTGCGTACAGACGCCAGCACATCAAGCTACTACAATCTGTCAAATTTCTTTAATAGATTTTCAACTTTATCGCTAAAGCATTAGGTTCAAGATTGATTAGGAAAATTTGACAGTTTCGGGTAGCTTGATGTGCTGGCGTCTGTACAAACCTACGAGTACTTACAGAAATAAAAATAATTTATGGTGACAGGTAAAAATATGCCAATAGTTAGTACATATAATAAAATAATAGAGTTTACTAGTTTGCCGTTGCCAACCCAAATAAACTGTCTAATGTGTCTCGCTCTCGCAAAAAGCAATTTCTTCTGTTGTGATAAATAGTTTAGTGCTGTCGACAGACAGGGCTAGAACGTTAATTTATTGTATTTACTAGCTTCACCACTTGTACAGACGCCATCACATCAAGCTACTACGATCTGTCAAATGTATTTAATTGATTTTCAACTTTATAGCTAAAGTATTAAGGTCCAAGGTTGATTGGGAAAATTTGATAGTTTCGGGCCAGCCTGCAGCAGTCCACTGCTGGACATAGGCCTCTCCTATTGCACGCCATTCAACTTTTTCTTTCATAATAATTCTTTATTTCATTTGTATACATATTGGTTACATTTTTAAATCTATATATATAAAAATGAATTGCTGTTCGTTAGTCTCACTAAAACTCGAGAACGGCTGGGCCGATTTAGCTGATTTTGGTTTTGAAATGTTTGTCTTAGTCCAGGGAAGGTTTAAACGGTGAGAAAATATGGAAAAATTGCGAGGAAGATAGTAAAAACAACAATTTCATTTTCCCATATAAACTGTTCTACCTGCTTTCGTGTCAACATTTGACGATCGTCCCTTCGGTTCGGTAGACTTGGGTCCACTCGAATTGAAGCACGTATTAAATTAAGGGTTTTGAATAGTGTAGGAGTAGGTCTGGAGTAGGGTAGGTGTAGGGTAGGAGTAGGTTAGGAGTAGGGTTGAAGTAGGGTAGGAGTAGGGTAGGATTAGTGTAGGAGTAGGGTAGAAGTAGGGTAGGAGTAGTGTAGGAGTAGGGTACCACGCGAATGAAGTAGCGCCGGGCTAGAAATAATTTATGTGGCAAAACAACGTTTGCCGGGTCAGCTAGTATTTTTATAAAAAAACATTTAAAAATATAAAAAATAGTGGCCTATCGGCATCGGGAACAGGGTCCATGCTATCGGTGGTCAGGGCTCTAGAGAAAGGAACCTCCTCACTATGCGTGCCGTGTCCAGGAGTACTGCTTTCTGCATCAAGCCCTTGACCCGACCGCGCGATGAGAGACTCCTGATGTGTTGGTCTTATATGTATAATTATTATTATTAACTAGCGGACCCGGCAGACGTCGTCCTGTGCGAAAAAGCATCGCCCCCTACCGGGTCCAATTGTGTATCAAAACCTTGTCCTGACAATAACAAACATAAAATAAGAATTATCCAATTTGGTGCAGCCGATCGGAAGTTATTCGCGTAGCGCGTACATACATTTCGGTGATTAATTTTATTTATATAGATGTTATAAATGCGAAAGTAACTCTTGTCTGTCTGTTTTCACAAACCGAACTTTATGAAATTTGGCAAATAGGTATCCCGGGACCTAGAGAAGGACATAGGTTACTTTCATCCTGGATATTTGTGTTAAAAAATAATGAAATACAAGATACACGCAGACGAAGTCGCGTGTAGCAGGTAGTACTTTATATTTACCACATTTTGTGTAAATAGAGATACATACTTAATCACTTGCTAGTATTGTTTCTTTTTACCCGACTACGGCAAAGCCAAAAGGAAGGGTTATGTTTTTAGCAGTCTATGTATGTTTATATTTACGTATTTGTGCTGAAATCTCTTCTTTTTATTAGCAGCCGTCGTCGAGGCAGTGAATGGGAGGTGCTAGAGGGACTCAAAGACGGCCAGAGGTTCGAGAAGAGGCCTGACGTCTTCAACGGCTACCTGCACAAGAAGAGGAAATGGCCTCTAAAGGGTTGGCACAAGGTAAAGAAAGAAAGAAAAATTGATTATTCTGCACAAATATGTAAGACGCATATTATAAAATTAACATACAATACACAAAACAATAAAGTAGCTAAATAGCCCCATTGCGCAATTTAAAATAATAAAAACAAAGAGAGAAAGGACATCATCCATTTCGTAAACAATAATTAAAGTGCCGACTACAAAAAAAAAGTACTATTTTCTTATGGAAAATGACATCTTGGGCATTTTTTGCTATTACAACGAAAATCTACAATTAACCTTCTATTTGAGATCGAAAATGCCAAAAGTCATATTAAAAAACAAATGTTTTAAGCGTAACATTTAAAAAATATCGAAAATGTTTTAACTAATAAATTGTTGGACACTTGAATAAAAGTCCTTTAAAAAAATATATAAAATAACAATGGAAGTGGCATACTTCTCGTCATTAATTGAACATTTCAGCGCTCATGCTCATACCATTTTCTCTATTTTTCCAGCGATTCTTCGTGGTAGATGGCGGTATACTGGTCTACGCACGTTCGCCGACGGACGTAGCTCGCGGCCGACTACACGGCTCTGTGGACGTTGGCTTGTCAGTCATATCCGCGAAGGCGAGACGGCGGCGAATCGATATAGATGCCGACGAGTTCATATACCACCTGCGAGCGAAGACGCCCGATGTCTTCCGAACGTGGCTTAACGTTCTTAAAGCTCATAGGTCAGTATTTAAACGGATTACGGTCGGGTCTCAGAAGACGCTTGAAGATTTCCGATCGCTTGGCGAAGATTTTCATAAAAGCGTCAGAGTCTTCACATTACACCCATTTTTAGGGTTCCGTAGCCAAATGGCAAAAAACGGAACCCTTATTGATTCGTCATGTCTGTCTGTCTGTCCGTCCGTATGTCACAGCCACTTTTTTCCGAAACTATACTTTGGAAACTTGGTAAGTAGATGTATTCTGTGAACCGCATTAAGATTTTCACACAAAAATACAACAAAAAACAATAAATTTTTGGGGGTTCCCCATACTTAAAACTGAAACTCAAAATTTTTTTTTCATCAAGCCTGTACTTGTGGGGTATCTATGGATAGGTCTTCAAAAATGATTTTGAGGTTTCTAATATAATTTTTTTCTAAACTGAATAGTTTGCGCGAGAGACACTTCGAAAGTGGTAAAATGTGTGTCCCCTGTAACTTCTAAAATAAGAGAATGATAAAACTAAAAAAAAATATATGATGTACATTACCATGTAAACTTCCACCGAAAATTGGTTTGACCGAGATCTAGTACGTAGTTTTTTTTAGTACGTCATAAATCGTAATCCGCAATTTCCCTTTCATTCAATCAACTGAACGGAACCCTTCATGGGCGAGTCCGACTCGCACTTGGCAGCTTTTTCTGACTAGCCCCTTGATTGGTCAACTAAAACAGACATTCATTAGTTTAAGAATCAGTTTAAACCATTTTGAACCTTATGCGAAAGACACTAAAGTTGAACTCTAATTGTTATCACTTATTGAACACACTCTACTTTCTCTCCAGGTTATACCGCCAACACTTGCTAACATTCGGTGCGCGGGAGTCAGTGCCAAAAATCCACGCGCCGCTCGACGATCTACCTGCCACAGACAACTCGTCTCGTAAGTCTACTATTATTTATTATAATAATAGTCTTATTATTATTTGCTGTGCAGCATGCGTACGATACTAGAATAGAGATGTTTTTTATGAATGTTTTTGGAGGGTAGTTTGATATGGTTGAGTGAACTTTTGTACGTGTTTTCCTTACTACTATTTTCTCAAAATTTATCTAAAAAATTATCAACTTTTAGGGTTAGAAATTATACACAACATAATAGTTTAGGGCTCTTTCGAAGTCTGACAACCACTTACCAAGAGGTACCGTATTACCCAGTAAAGGGGTCGTGGAGGTGAATAGGCATTCGTTCCGTGTAAAATACTGGTATTCAGCTGCATCTGGTTAGACTGGAAGCCGACCCCAGCATAGTTGGGAAAAGGCTAGGCAGGTGATGAATAGTTCAGGGTTATTAATATCAAATGGGAAGAAACACACTTAATATTAAAACTTATTTCGCGAAAGTTTCTTATTACTCAGTATAATGAAAATGTATAAAGGGATACAGATCTCTAATACGAGTATATGTTTTCCGAATAGATAAGGTGACCATTACTATATCTCAATAATCCCTTCCTTTCCTTCCTTATCTCACACCTCCGTTCTCCCGAAGGTACGTCTCACGAAAGCATCGTATCGTCCACATTAAGTACAAGTGACGAGTTCCCCTTCCCGAACCCCACGGAGCAACCCATCAACGATTTATGTAACGACAGGTTCTGTTTCTGCCAATCCACCTTCCACTCACCCGAAGACTCCAAATGTCCCCCAAATAAACCCAAAATCTATGACGTAAAAGATATGCTAAATAACTACAGAAGTTTATGTTCTATGAATTGTGTAGCCAGATTTACGAAAGAGGATTTGAAAAGAAGGAAATCTCCTACCGTTTCTCCCGGTAGCACGGACGCTGAGAAACAAATACATAGCACGGATCTTGATATCAATTCTATACGAACTATAGAAACTGTCAAAGAGGACGAAGTTATGGTCAATAGCGAGTGCGCGCCCGTCCGATATTCACCCGTATCGCCTGACGCAAAACGACCAGTATTCCTTGACAAGATCGACCCCACCACAACTTATTTCTTTTTCTCGCGCAACAAATCGACCTCAAGCAAAACCAAAATTTCTCCAATGAAAAAGAGCAAAAAGTCGACGAATTTAGTGAAGTATAGAAACGAATTGGCCGAACCTACTTTGAAAAGGCCTTTTAGCAAATGTATGTTGCTAGGCAAGTACAAAATGAAAGTGTCGAGACAGGCCGTTACTGAGAGAAGTACAGATTGCTCGGTCGCCTGTGACCCTGTACAGCTGGAAAGTAACGAAGTCCAAGTCACGATCTTGGATAACAAGTTGCTACAGGACGCCACGACAACCTCTGAATATGATAACATCACGGAAAAACTCCTGGTGTCCTTATTCCAGAACCACAAAAACATTCCGACTGACGACGCGGAGTATTACATTAAACAAGTAGTCAAAGATTTATACAACTTCAAGTTCCAAGACGTGCATCCAGTGAAGGCACTGTTTAGGAGTCTACTGGAGTATTGGCTAAAGAATACTTCCGTTGAACCTGTCAAAATCGCCATGAGACAGTCTCAGTCAATCGACAGACAGTCAAATAATTTCTTCACAAAAGATCAAAATCTATCGAGTGTCTACTTCAGTAACGTCACTAAACAAACTCAGTTTCACGGGATTAGCGAGATGCTGGTGCAGTACAACAAACAGCAGCCCATTGCGAAAAGTACAACTGTCGTGTTGAAAGATGAGAACGACACTCGTTACACACAACAGAACATCACACGGCGGACAGACAGCTACGAGAAAGAGCGGAGGATACAAGAACTCGAACGATTGCTTAAAAACACCGTCTACATGTGTGGGACGATCAGGAATAATCCTAGCAAACAAAAAGATATCAAAACAACAAAAACTTTGATCGATAACATAGGGAAGGCATCTCAAAAGTCAGGCGTAGAAAATCCTGCTGACATAAACAATGATAATTCTAACTCTTCTACTGAGAATATACAAGACACCTTAAATCACCTTATAAGTGAGACTTCGATACCTCCTGATGTTGCCAAGGAGTTTCTGGGCGCGTACTTGGACGTGCTGCTCAAAGATGAGAGTAAAAGCACGAACACCAGCTCCATGTCCAGTGACCAGTCGATCTTGTCTAAAGTTTCTAAAGAAGAGCTCTCGTGCGAAGTTCAAACCGAAGCTGTGGTTAAAAGAATGTCGAAGAGCGTCACTACTGTCAAGCCTACAGAGCCCGAGGTGAAGTCAGTCGAAGCCGCAAAGCCTATAGACCCAGGGCAGATGTATCTGAAAGATATTCTGGACAAAATAACAACGATATTCTCAAAAGTGAAGCAACTGGATGAGAAAAATAGAAAAAATATCAAATCCAACGAAAACAACATATCTGGTGTTTTAAAAGAGAATGAACAAAAAGATGAATTGGGCAGACCTGTGAAGGAGTACCCTGGGAAAAATCTCATCTACGAGAACTTTGACGAGAATACAGTTGTGATAGATCTTACTAAATTCGATTTGGAGCATATTTCCATGTTCAGTGATCCAGCTATTCAAGGCATTATGTCCATAACTATAAAGCTTAAGGAGAAACCAGCGACTATTGGTGAGACTAAACGCCCACACTTGAGCTTGCAGTTTGCAGAGCCGCAACGTCTGAAAAAGGAATCCAAAAAAGAATATGCCGTTGATGATAACTGGATCAAGTATATCCACCCGATAGACACAAAATCTAATGAGATATTTCAAAAGAAGAAAAATCCCAAGAATCCTAATAATCCCTTTACTGATTGTCCGAAACAGTTTGATTTAAAACCTTACTCGAGCAGCAGCGATGCCACTTCGAAGGCATACAAGGTGACGCATGAGAGCGAACACTCCTTGGACCTATCATTTAACGGTAGTAACTCCTTTCGAAACGACTCAATCATAGGGCAGTCTTTCGAAAATAAAGGCACCCAATCATGCTATATGATGTCATTCAAAAAAGAAGTTTTAACCTCGAAATTTCAGTCGAGGAAGAAAACTAAGCTTAAAGAGTGCGGCGGTATACTGCTGCCTCAGAGAGTGATGTCCCCACGGCGATCACCCATCAGGCACACTGAGATGTCAATATTCGAAAAGCCTGCCCCGAGGGTGATCGATGAAAAGTTTATACTGTTACTATTGGAAAATTTATCATTACTATCGAAAAATATACCTAGTTTACACAAAGAAATCAATAACTTGTACACGAAGTTGAGAAAAAAGCATGAGAAAATTTTGAAGAGCTGTGTCAATATTCAGGGGTTGAGTCTCTTAGGTAAGATTTACAACGAAGAGTCGTGTGGCACTAGTAAAAAAGACGCGAAGACTCAATGGGACGTCGTGCCGTGTCTCGGGGCCAGCAAGGAACTCACCAGCAATGAGAAAGCTGTTAACACATGCACTAGTGCAAAGATAAATGAGAAGGACAATTTGAGAGACGCAAACATCGCCGCCATAGATCTGACACTGCTGATGAACTCAGAAGTCCAAACGATGTCTAAACCTGAACAGTTATTGATGAAACGCCGAAGTAAAGCACCGTTGTGCACAGACACATCTCTGATGACGAATATGCCAGAAACTGGTTCTATAAACAGTCTGGCATTGACGGATGTACGGACTGTCGACAATTCTACCTCAAACCCCAACTGGTTTCGCAAAATCTGCACCAAGGAATGTTCCATGTCCACGATCATGAAGTGTATGATAGATACTAAGAAAAAAATCGCTCGTTTGCAATCACAACTACCTGCAAAAGAGCAGATTGTTATAAAGAAAAAACCTCTGAAAATGATGCAAGATTTGGACTATGCAATCTCGCTGTTATCGCCTGCGCTTAAGGTCTCAACTCAATCGCAGACGGATAGGAAGTTGATACGCTTTGCGAGAGAAAGGGTTTTGGATAATGATTTTAATGTGTACCAGCTGTATCTTAGTAAGAAGTACAATGTCACGAGGTCTAGCTCTCTGACCGAATCGAACGTAGAAATTAACCCAAGCGATGAGATGAGGACTTTGTATCGCTGTACAAGTGATCCGTCATATTGTTCCGGTTAGACTGTTTTGTTTATAATGTAGTATTCCACAATAAATTGTTGGAAATGTTCTTATACGTATACAGTATGTATCAGAAAGATGTGGTCAAAATTAACGGTGTGGTACATACCATCAGACTGAACAACTTTCTCTATGGGACCAACATTGTAACCGAGAAAAAATAAACAGCCGTCCCATACAAAACTGAAGCATTGTATTGGATGACTATATACTTTTACCTACTCGATCTAAATGTATGGAACGGCTGATAATTTTTTCGCGATTACGATATTGACTCCAAGGAGAAAGTTATTCAGTTTATTGGTCTGTACCACAACCTTAAATATGACCACATCTTCCTAATACATGCTGTATTTGTTTAGTTTGATATAGTGTATGGCATACAAGCAATAGTGTAGTCATTTGTTTTCTATGTGTTGATTGGTCCACTAAATATAGTAAGAGGCGACTTACAGAAGAATAATAATAATATTTTTAATAACGATTTTAGAATTCCTATTAATAATATATAGGGTGGCAGGGACATCGATGCGCAATCTGTCACCTTAAATTCAATACGTGATTCTGAACACTCCGGAGTTGAAACTTTTAGTCCGTGATCGCGTAGAAATTTTTCTATGAAAGGGTTTTTTTTTTTATAACCGACGAAAAATGTTTACGCTAGGAGTAGCGTAAACATTCGTTGCGCGTCGGTGTCCGTACCACTGCGTATAGTGCTTAGAAAATAAAATATAAGCAGTAAATATGTAGAAGTTATCTTAGAATATTTCATAAGGAATTTAGTTAGCATAGCAAGAGTTATTCATAGTGAAGTATTGAAAAGATGCCCATAGTGTAATTGTTCTCAGTATTTGCATGAGTTTTGTTTATTTTCTAATTTTACGTTTTGAATAACTAACAGTACCTACTGATGACCTCTACGAAAGAAATGCCCTTGTTACAAGTATACATCGATGACTCATTTACATTTCTTGATACAAAACAATTACTTTTGTTTTTTTTTACAATGCATTGGTTAATTCTTATTTATTTTCCCCGCAGTGCGGCACTGAGCATTCTTGACGGAAATTATTAAAATTAAAAGCCTCATTTAGATCTCTCAGAAGCCTAAAAATTTATTAAACGCAGTTAGTACAAATTTATATTTATGAGGGGGCTCGTAGCTAAGTAATAACAGCCGCACGAGTCGATCGATCTGGTTAAGCTACGCTTGCCGCGGTTGGTCTGTGCATGGGTGCCCATCCTTACATAACAAGACCCCTCCGTGTCTCGGAAAGCACGTTAAGACGTTGGTCCCGGTTGTCAATTGTGGATCTTTGGCAGTCGTTCGGGTCGTCAGAAGCCCGAAAGTCTGACAACCAGTCTTGGGGTCAAGGGGTATCGTATTACTCAGTAACTGGGTTGTAAAGGACAGATAGGCAGTCACTTCGTGGAAAATACTGGTATTCAGCTGCATCCGATTAGACTGGAAGCCGACCCCAACATAGTTGGGAAAAGGCAGGTAGGTGATGAGTGCCTACAGAATTATATTTAAATTCGCTAAAAAAATCGTCCTAAGTCATTCATATTCGACATTATCTAAAGAATTCATTGATACAATTTCCTGAATTATGGGAAAACCCATATCGGTCGAGTTAACTGATAAAATGTTAATGAGTCATAAAAATAATCACCAAATATTATATAAATTACAACTATCATGATAATACTTGAAAATACAGTAATGGAGTTATTTAATAAAGTACTGTTAGTCATTCATACAGTTTGAATCATGCACCTTCCCCAAGCAAGTATGTGATTGCAGTGTTATGGAATATATTTGCAAAAGAAAAACGAGAAAATTAAGAGAATAAAAAAAATCACCACCTACCGAACATGGCTTTGCACTAGAAAAATGAACACGAAAATGCAGCCAGGCCTTACAATGCTGGTAGGTGGACGGCGGCTTATTTACGATCCAACTGCCCTTGGGCTTCCACCTGAATGCAATTCAAATTCTCTTAAGTTTTTTGCAATTTGCAGGGCATTGTATGTTGATCTAAATATGATTCGCGACTGTAAAAATTTGTATTTACATAAATATAACCGATAAAATCATCAATACAATTCTCTTGGTTCAAATTTTCCTATTGAATAATTATTTCATGAAATCCTGACAATAGAGGACTAAATTAGTCAAAGGAGGTGGATAATAATAATTCCGTAAATACATATTTTTGGTCACCCCAAACTCCAAAATTAAAGTATTTATTTCAATTAAACCAAAACTTGAATTGTCAAGGGAGTCGGTCAGTCAGAAATGTGAAGCGAATCATATTTTGATCAACATACAATCTTAACTGACCTGCAAATTCCAGAAAACGTAAGAAAATTTTAATCTATCGGGGCACCTTAGCGCATCCCCCTTATAAGAAGTTGTCAAGCTAACTTCACAAAATCTCTCATATTTTTGAAGAACGCGTCATCTGTCGTCATTTCAAATGTCTTTCATCTTCAAAAGCATTCCACTCCGAATTTCGTATTTGCTCTTTTGGCGTCAAATCAAATAATTTATATTTCGCTTTTATATATCTGTATGTGACATGAGCTATGCACTTCTACTTTCACTGTTGCATTGACAAATGAAACAAAACACTATATTTTCGACTCACTTTATCCTCAAGCTGTATTCCCCAAAGGGGGTAGAAAGAGGGGGAAAGTACACAAAGTTACATGGCATTTTGCTTTATGAATCTTTGCGCAATATATTCCAAATCGCTGGTCCCCTGTCCCCCACATTGACGTGTCTGGTCTGTAGGGCTGTTGAGTCCCAGCGCAGGACCGATCAGGGGCCCTCAAGCAGGCTTCGTGTCCGGCACGCCGGGCGGATGCCTCGCCGGATGGATTATAGGTATGTAGCACCCCTGACATGTTCTGTGAAGCTGCGTATTTGGATGAACTCCGGCAATGTTTTCCGCAATACAGTTAATATATTTATTTAATAGAAATATCTGAGGGGCAATAACCGTATTTTTAAGAACGTTCTCATTCTATTCTCGGTTTCAATCTGTTATAAATACCTAATTCTAATATACCTACATGTTTTTGGCATTGATTTTCGCTGTGATGAGATTGCGACTAGATTTTGAACGATTTTAAATACGGGAAATGACCTTCTGGAACTAAGTGTCTGCCGAAATAAGTGCAACAAAAAATTGCAACCAAAACTGGTTTTTTAGACCTTAACAAACCTTTGTGCGCAATTTTGCATACTAAATTGAATCCTTATCATAATCAGCCTGTGACGTTCCCACTCTAACGGTCACAGGCCTCGTCTTTGTGAGAGGGAATTGTATTAAATTGAAAACTTATTATGTCATAATTATTATGTATTAAAAGAGAGCTACAAGGATCATAAGGCGCCGATATTGGTAAACATTTGTAAAACTGTCACAGAAACTGTATAGTCAAAACAAGATGGCGGCCTTAGTTCCGATTTTGGCCACGCGCTTAAAGAACCTTTTAGCGTTGAAATGAATTGAGTATTAATTAATACATTTATTAAATGAATATGAAGGTGTTCTAAATCCGCGGCTTCTACGAACTACTACTAACATCTTTACTTTCAGGAAAGAAAAATACGGATATTTCTTTATTACAAAATGTCGGTGTCTTAACTCGTAAATGTGAAACAAAACAACTTTGTTTCTGTCACTCTTCCTCTTCATACCAAATGACTATTTTATCTATGCATGTAAAACATAAAATAGTCATCTAAAGACATGCATCATGAATGGTTTGCCATAGATTATTTTGATTGTGAAGCATGGTTCGATAGGTAATTTGCATTTGTAGCCTAGCATATGCCTCTAGGAAATTGTAAAAGCGACCTTGCTTGCTTTGCACAAGTATTGAATTACTTTGGAAGAAATAGACTAAAGCAATTTTCAAACTTTCAATACAAAAACCGCACTTTGTCTTTGCTTTGCAAAGTAAGCGGTTCATACGATTATGAACCTTATTTTGTGGTAATAATGTTTATAATCGTATGCGCAAGTGTGAGCAAGCGTTTCATAACATGAACATTAATGTTATACAAATAAAGTTCATATTCGTTTACTTAGTAAAGTAACGTCAAAACGTCTATGAGTTTTGCCCTTAGAAACTTCCACGCTGGTCTAGTAATAGATGAATTAGAATGTGTTAGTATGCTTAATGTGATCTTTAGATTAACACGCCATAACATCACGCCTGTAATTCCCGAAGGGTTAGGCAGAGCTGTACCTATAGTACCCCCACATTTCGCCAGTTATGTTTATTTCCCATGTCATAGGGGGCGAGCCTATTGCCATCAACCTGGCACAAATTCAGACTCCGAGCTGCTACTGAGAAATTCCTAATGGAAAAACCAAATAACACTTTGCCCGACCTGGGAATCGAACCCAGGACCACATGCTTAGCAGTAGCGCTTACGTCCACTAGACCAACGAGGCAGGCTTTAGATTAGTAAATAAATAATTAAAGACAGGGTAGGACAGTTAAGGGAGTCTTAAAAATATTCCTATAAAAACACTTGGATCCCCAGAGCGACATATTTAAATAAAAATCTCTCTTAATATATAGGAACTCTGGCCTGGATTATTTAAAAGAAAGAACCATACATCTAGCCAAAATATAAGCTGCTCAGCAAGATAGCGGGTCTGGCTGCCCAGGGTAGGTACGCTGAAAATACGTCTAAGGGGCCGTCCATAAGTTACGTTACACGTTAACGAAGCATGAGGAGTATGCTAGGATCGTAGCTGGTCCGGGTCGACGGCGTGTTGTGTTCCACGCGCGCCTCAAAGAGATGTCAGCACAAAGTGATGGGGTCCGCTAGGGCCGATGCCTGCTAGGGCCGCGGGTTGTTCGAAAGAGTTACCGTGGTCCTTGGCACAGGCAGTTGAAGGAACACGGGTGGCTTTTAGTCAGTAAAAGTCTGACACGCCCTCCCGCTCCGCCCAGAGCGGGGGAAGTTATTTGATGATTTCCCAAACAAAAATTAAAAAAGGGATCGTAGCAGGGGGTGTTCTGTAGTAGCAGGTGTATTCTGGGAAGGAGTCAACAAAATGTGACAAGGGGGAACGAATCATAAGCTTCGTGACGTCACATGTATAAATCTAAACTATTAAAAGTCTAACGTAAATCTTTAAAACAATACCAACTCTATAGAAACTATGATAATGTTTAATTTTAAATTGAAAAATATGTGACGTCACAACAGCAGGATAATTGCGTAACACACTATCAGTAGCAATGGGTTTCATTTTGACAGTTCAACAACATTCATTGCGTTATTTACGTTGTTGAGCAGACACATTTTTCGAACATATGAAGCAATGGATTAGCAATATCCTTCAAAAATGATTTTTCAGATTGAGATTGATAGTGTAGGGTGCAGGTGGGAAAAAATATGACCACTATAGAAATATGACCATGTGTGTTACAAGGATGCACCAAGGAGGCTCCAAAGATCAAGACCACTTGTGACAAGAACGAGAACGGCTTCAAAAATCATGAAATTCACATGACGTAATTTATGGACGGCCCTTAAGTATCTCGTCGCTTGTGTAAGTTCCTTTAGCCACCATTATGGATGAAGATATCCAAATGTAAACTTAACGCTGTCCTCAATCCACAGAGTCAGGTGGCCCACTAGACACTGCGTCCCGAGAGCTGGGGCAGGCACAGCTGTCCGTGCAGCAGCTGCAGCGGCTGCTGGATGCGCTGGAGTTGCAGCAGCAGTTGCACCACGATACAGATGTAAGTGCTCGGTATTGCATGGATGGTCACCCACCCATCCACGGACCGACCTTGACAAGCGTTGCTTAACCCTGAAGATCGACCCGTGCGTCTGCTATTATTTAGTCACAAGCCAGCCCTTCTTAGAAATTATTTAATAATACTATAGAGGTATGAAGAACAGGGTGTAAAGTTCACTCGTCCTCCATAGAAAAGGAAAGATTCTCCGACCAGACGGATGTTGTGTTTGGCTTGCCACTTCTCAATAATTCATGTCGGACCTTTGTATAGCATACAAGCTGTTGTTTTTCATCCTCGTCAAATTTCAGGAGGCTGTCATGAAAGACATCAATTATAAAATAAAATTAATGAATACGTACTTGTTTTTTTAGTTATTTAAGTTTGACAGTATTTCAGAATACACCACTTTCAAAGAACAGAATTGCGTTATGGTATCGTATAAGCGGCTGCGTTTTTATGTGTGTGTAAAAGTTACAGTGCGGTCTCACACAGGTCGCGTTTCAAAAATCGCGTCTCCCACACATGCAGATTTCCGAAATATTTATTGTTTTAAGTACCTATTACATGGAAATATTGCATCCCCTTGATTCAAAGGATTGATGGTTGTAATATGTATTTATTTAAATGCCTTAAAACTATCATTACAGTTCCTTACCTAATGCGATAGCCAAGTCACACACAAAATTAAAATTAAAGCACAAAATACATCTCAAGGTCATAAATATTATCAGCTGTACCTTTCTGTACCTTTAATAAACAGTAGTACCCATAATATATTTAGCTCTCATATAATCCTGATGTAGATTTTCGTGTTATTCAGTTCTAGACAGTGTCTGATCAGCAATAAGCCCTTCATGTTAAATCTTAATAATATCATTTGCAAACTATAGCTCATAATCAGACACAGGCCTCCTCTCTTCGACAGGGTGTGGGCTATAATCTACCACGCGGGCCCAGAGCGGGTTGGTAGATATCACATGTGTTCGAATATTTTTTTTTTTGTTCTAGAATATTTTTTTTTAGCCGGTTTCTTTTAGCTCAACAGCACATTATAGCTTAAAACTTTCAAAAAGAGGTTTTGGAACAAACAGTTTTATTACTAGAATTTAGGCTTTGGATGTTGGTCTTTCAAAATCCACACCAAGACTATTGTGGGCTGTTATCTTGTGGTTCTTGTTTTACCCAAATCTTGTTTTTTTTTTTTTAATCGTTCATTGTGTATTCTCCAGGTATCACTGGAAGGCGCCTCCCCAAACGTAAAGAAAGACCGGCGCAAGTTCGGCCTCAGAAAGAAGAAGTCGAACAGCAAGTGTGCGTCAGTCGAACTTCAAGCGTCACACACTCACATAGACCCGTCCAGCTCACACATGGTAAGTGATCAGCAGTGCAGAGGCATTCAGAAAATCAGTTTAATAAAGAAATTAAATTATGCCACGTGTATCGAGCCATTAGTTCCCCAGGCCTTCTTCTACCTGGATAATAGATCTATATTGCGGAAAAACGAAAAGAAAGAAAAACGAAGCGCTGTTCACTTCGTTTTTCTACAAAAGTATTTTTCTATAAATTATGCCAGTGTATTGTTGGCCGATATTGTAAGGAGCTACGGAAAAGTATGCGCTTCGGGAATCATCGGCTACCTCGGAAATACGAACGCTTGATGACGAGATCTAATATAGAGCTGTTACAACCCTGGAAATACTTGCCTATTTTGTGTTTTTTTTTCTGTTAGCCTATATTGACCCACTGCTGGGCAAATGCCTCCCCCATATTCTTCTACCTTTCCTTGTGCTGTGCCTTCTCCGTTCAATCGGTTAGGAACGAATCCAAATTTTGTTATACCATGACTTTATACTTATAGACTAGCAGCGCCCCGCGGTTTCACGTGCATTAGTTTTGATCCCGTGGGAATATCAGGATAAAAGGTATTCTATGTGTTAATCCTGGTTATAAACTATCTGTGTGCCAAATTTCATCCTAATGCTTTCACTAGTTTTTTGCGTGAAAGATTAACAAACTTCCATCTATTCTCACAAACTTTCGCGTTTAATAACAACTCTATGCAATTCCAAAAAAACTTTTTAAAACTTTTGAGTGGCATATCTCGTAGATCTGCGACTGGCGTGCTATGTTAGGTGTACTATACAAAGCGCGGCAGTACAAATCTTAGAAAAGCTTTTGCCTCTGTCCTGTAGCGCGACGTTCGTGCTAATTCGGAAACACGAAGATTACCGAAGCGCATACCTTTTCTGGCTTATCTGTACCTACAGGGTCAAATTAAATTAGTTAGAAAAACTGCAGACGTAATGGGTATCAATATCTAAATATACATGTACTCATCATGTTTAGATATCTTTTTTTTTTGGGTGGGAAATCATCAAATGACCTCTCTGGGCTAAGCGGAAGGGCGTGTCAGACTTTTACTGACTAAAACCCACCCGTGTTCCTTCAGTTGCCTGTGCCAGGGGCCACGGTATCTCTTTCGAACAACCCGCAGCCCTGGCAGATATCGACCCCTCACGTCAGCAGAGTATCGCTAGCTAATTTAATTTGACCCTGTGTATTAAGTAGACTGTGGTAATTTCAGTCGTCACAAATTATCAAGTCACATGGCTGGACTGTTTGAATGATGATATGATTAGAAAGGGGGTGACGTGATCTAGATGACGACGAATAGAAAAGTATGGAAGAAAAATACATGTTGCGCCGACCACGAATGAATTGGGAAACTGATGATGGCTGGAAACTGTATAAATGGATTATACAAGCTGTTGTTTTGCATCCTCGTAAAATTTCAGGAAGCTATTATGAAAGACATAAATAATCAAATAAAATTACGATCCCTGGTAAATAATGAATACATACGTATTTTTTTAGTTATTTAAGTTTGACAGTATTTCAGAATACACCACTTTCAAAGAACAGAATCGCGTTATGATATCGTTTAAGCGGCCGCGTTTTTATGTGTGTGCAAAAGGGCGGTTACACTGCGGTCTCACACAGGCCGCGTTTTAAAATGCGTGTCCCACTGATGTCGATTTCCGGAAATTAGAAAGAAAAAAAAAACATACCTACTTATTTTATTATTGATTTGTGTCGAGAATCAGTAGCATAGTTACCTCCTTGGATTTGACGAGGATGCAAAACGACACCTGGTATTATCTTAAGAAGGTTAAGTCTTGAATACTTTTTAACTATAACTATTTTCCTTATCTTTCCTCAGGCATTATCAGCTCTAACGGCACCCCCCTCACCCGGCGGCGGTGCATCCTCAATGCCCAACTCTGCCGCCTCCCTGCCGATAGGTAAGACACATTATGTTATGTACAATATAGTTTATTTATGTATATGTTATATGTGTACATGCGTGAGTGTTAGAAATGTGTGTGTGTTAGTCGCTTACTCATGCTATTGGTTGAGGGTATGGACAGTCAAAGAATTGTATTAATATTTGTGTAACAAAATCAGCCTATATTGTTCTCACTGCTGGGGAAAAGGCCTCCTCTCTGTGAGACGGAGTGGGCCGTAAACCACCACGCGACCCCAGTGCGGGATGTCACATGACCTTTACATCTTGGTATAATTTTCTGAAACTTATTCAGATCGTAAGGGTCATCATTATTATAAAATTCCTGCATAAGTTAATTTTGTGGACCAGACAGAACCAAATAGATATTTCGATAAAGTGGTAACGGACTAAAAGGCTTTTCACATGACGGTAGAAAATATTGTCAAGTATTTTATAAAATAGAACTATTAATACAAGTATTTTACTGTGCATATTCTCAAATAAAACAACTGTAAACGTGATAAATCATTTTATTTTTAGGAATCCCAATGAATCCACTCCTTGTTTCTCCCTGCCCGAAAAATACCAAGAGAATAATCAGAAATATTTACTAACCATGTACATACCTACCTATATTGTATATGTATACACAATCATGTTTTTTTTTATTAATTTATTATTTGTATTGTGAAGTAAATTGTTCAAATAAAATTACTTTTTTTTGTTCACAAAAACAATAATTATTTTGAAACTTATGTCTTTGCAAGGATTTTACGAAATTGGTAAGTTGTGATGAACTGACGCGCCGCCTTGGCATGGCTCTGAAAAAAAAAAACAACATGGCGCCTATCACTTGCACGTTGACATTGACATTAGCTAGGCAAGTCAGGCTCTCCTCGTAGAGTTGGTGCTACATGCATTTCATCACAGTTTAATGACTAAAACATTAAAGTTTAGTATGACTTGCACCTCAAATCACTAAATGCATATAGCGCTAAACCACTGACCTGTATTATTATACAAGTACGCTGGACTAAATATACTATATGAAATGACAGTTCGTTTTTGTACCGATTCAAAGCGCCGTCGTTTTGTTTTAGTACGTCTTTGATGATTTAGGTCTAAATCTGGAATAAGACTTTTTTGTGTTTACTACAAGATATTTAGAACATTTTTATCATGAAAGTATGCGCTTCTTGTAAAACTCGCTATTAAAAACATTAGTTCCACCGACGCTCACGTTGCTGTCAGCGCCAAAAGTCTTCATTTTGTCGTCGATAGTATGAAGTCCAGCGTACTTGTTTATTATAGGTCAGTGCGCTAAACGAATTTAAAACATCGTTCTATTTCAGTCAATCGTTTGAATATGACAGAGACAGAATGAGTTTTAAATGCAATTCGGGATTTGTAATGCAAGCGGACCTAATTAATGATGATAAATGGCTAACATGCTTTCTTGCTAACAATTTATATACAGCGAAGAATGGAAAATGGCGCCGATTCCAAACTTAACTAAATTTAAGTTCAGTGCATCTTTTTCTTTCTATTTCATTAAGAAAAGGACAGAAGATAAAATATTAGTTTAGTCCTGTCAAATTAGTCAGCGACAGACGTAAATTGACGTATTTTTAGTAGCCATGTTTTTAATCACGTCTAAACTGTCTATGGAGCGTCTTAATTTGACAGAACTAAACTAAAATTTATCTTTTGTCCTTTTCTTAATAAAATAGAAAGAAAATGATGCACAGAACTTAAATTTAGTTTAGTTTGTGAACAAGGGAATCGGCGCCAATATGCATTTTGCGACTAGCTTGCAAGGAGCTATTTCGCTGATTTGTTTCTGTTAAACTAAAGCATGAAATGAGGAATCAAAATTAATAAACATGAATAAATAAAGCCACTGTTACAGTAATTTGTGGCTCCTGTATGTATTTATTAAGAATAGTAGAAAAAAAATGGCTTCGTACTGAATTTTGGCTAGTCATGTCATTGTATTTGCGAAGTAGACGTACTAGAAAAAGTTTCTTGAGTTCTTTCAAAGGTGTAGATGACCTTAGTTACAAACTTCAATTAAGTTTTTTCTCAATAAAACGGAATTGAACTACGTCTAAAATAAGCATTACATACAGGAGCTATTTGACTTTGATATGACTTCTAAACTAAACGCTCTATAAACTATAACTTCTAAAACCATCATAACCTCGTACTAATGCTAGGGTAATTATGCGGGGTCAAATTAAATTAGCTAGCGAAACTCCGAAGACGTGAGGGGTATCGATATCGAAACATGATAAAACAAAAAAGAAATTAATTTGATGATATTTTTTTTTGGGTCAACGACCGCTGCTAGTGTTACTTAAGTACTTGAAATATCAGTTTAAAAATCAATTTTTTGTGTAAACTTTACAAACGTGATTGGTATCTGAACACGATAAAATATATTTTCTCCTCTCATACTTTAAGTACCAACACTATATCCTGTCCATAAGGTAAACCGTTTTTTGACAGATGGAACTAGTGATTGCAGCAACACACAATACATTGATTGGTACACGTACGGTATTATAATGTCTGTAAGAAGCCATAAACAAGATAATTCAGTAGGATAAGGAAGTTTATGTATGTATTTATTTTATTACGCATTTTAAAGTTAACTTTTACGTCATCTGGAATATGTACGTTCTAAGACAGCTGTCAAAAAACGGTTTGCCTAATGGACAGGGTATAGCAGCGGTCGTTAACCCCTAAATTAAACATCAAATCCTTTAATTTTGTATTTTATCATGTTTAGATACCCATCACGTCTGCGTAGTTTCGCTAGCTAATTTAATTTGACCCTGCATACCTAGCTACATAACCAAGTCATCACAAACCGCACTTCCCTGAAGACTACATAATAAATTCTCTTCTCTTCTCGTTACAGCGTTTCTTTCAACATTTCTGGCATCCACCTTAGTTCGTAAGACTGTTTTTATTTACGTTTTGGACCCCCCTTGTTCCTAATCGAGCGCATTGCATTGTCTGTATATACAACGCTCACTTCGCTAGCTGTATAAAGGTGTAAAAAGACCCATCACATAGCCGTTATGTACGCATTATGTACAGACGCCAGCAGGTCAAGCTACCCGAAACTGTCAAATTTTCCCAATCAATCTTGAACCCTAATGCTTTAGCGATAAAGTTGAAAATCTATTAAAGAAATTTGACAGATTGTAGTAGCTTGATGTGCTGGCGTCTGTACATTAAACTAAGTAACATTATTACTGGGAAACGACATTTATTTTTGGTGTAAAATATCACAATGACGTGGAGTACAAGTGACTCTCGGCTTCCTGAAGCGTCTTTTTACACCCGTTATAGTGCATGGTTTTAGCTGATGGAGCTATGGATGTGCCTCACATATTATAATATATGAAATATGGTCGTTTGAGGGAGGAAATAGTGAAAAATTCATTGGGATAAAAAAGAGTGACACCGCGTCTTAACCAAAGAGATCGGTCGAGCGAATACGCGATTGTCGTGTTCATGTCACTCATTCTGTCGGCGCGACCACGCGTTTGGGTACACCGCACGAAATGAACGCGACGGCCGCGTGTTTGCGCGACGACCACGTTTGTTAGGACCAGATCTAAAACTGCGCAGTTTGTTTCTTAAATTATGCTATGATAAGGAGTAGGAGTCTAGAAGGATACAAAAGACTTTATCTATTTAATCCGTTGTCAAATCTCATCTCAAGTTGGTTGGTCGTTCTCGTTCAAATAATCTCTGTAGCTGACATGGAATTTTGACAGCAGATTTATTCGATTAAGGGCTGATTTTTCAATCATCTAATAACTTTATTTCGAGGAATAATTTTGAGTTATTTCATATAAAAACTGTCAAACGTCAATTTTATTCCTCGAATAAAAGTTATTTGGTTCACAGCATAAAGTCTTAAATCTTTTATCCGTGCAATAAATTTGACGTCTGACATTTTTGTATGGAAAAACTGAGAAAAATTCAAAATTTACTCAATCTCAGGGTCTTGGGTTCGTGCCCCACGTTGGGCGCCAGTGTAGCCTCCACCCATTGATTCCCACCAAATGACGACAGAATAAAAAACGGGTGGTGTATCTTTGAAACTTTATTGAGAATAAAGCTAGTCGGAGGCACAACATTTTGTGGGTCGTGGGTTACAAATGTCTGTTGTCACTTCTGCAGGGATAGGTACTCCCCTGTAGTTGCAGGCGAAATCCCGCCGCTGGCCGGAGATGGAAGTTGGCCGAAGTTCAGTGTTGAGCTGTACGGTGACGTCACAAGGGCATTTAACGGCATAGCCGACCGACTAGCTCGGCACACCGGTAGCGAAACGACGTGGGTGCCCACGGTCCGTAGGAAGCCGGGCACGGAACTAATGCCGACGAAGGCTTAGAGTAAAAGTGAAAACCCTGAATCGGGATTTACACCTATACTTAGTTGGCACTTAATAACTTTGTTATAATTTTGGAAAAGAAAAGGTAAAGGTTTAGGCGCTCGACAGGACGCAAAGCGATACATTTCACTCTCAAATCAGCCTAGAAGCGACTGACGTTGATTGCCGTCAGCTGCGCGGGCGCAAACTCGTTCGCATCACTCGCCCCGCACTGCACATACCCGGCGCGTTCCAAGTCGTACACAAACAAAGAACCAAGCATTCGTTTATAGACTATTATTAATGATTATTCATGTAACGTTCCGTTACATAAGGATAAGACTTATTCTACGTAGGTAGGTAGGTTTGGTGAAATTTGCCCTTAGAGAAACCGTTGTTATTTTGATATAATCATAACAACTGACAAAAGATTTATCAATAGTGACTTGATAATGCTTACAAATGACAATGTACCGGATTTCATTTCCGGGTCGCGTGTCATTTAGAGAAAGAAATATATGTATATAATGGTTTATTAATTTAAAACAGTCACTATGTCTCAAGATATAAGATTCAAAAGTTTATAATTATAAACGAATGGCCTTGACACTTATCTCTCGCCTTCCTTTATCGTAGATACACAGAATCTCAGATTATCAAAGATGTGAATATACCTGCAACATCCTAGTACATGTTAATCACTGCAATATGAACTTTATGTTGTGAAGATAAAGTATACTTTCGAGTGGAGTGAAATACAAATCTAAATGGGTCGCTTTGTCATCATAATACGACAGTACTTTGCGTGATGTTAGAACAATGGTGTTGGTATCAATATTAAATTGTGAAATAGTTTAACATTTTTCAATCGTAATATGAACAAAATATGACTAAAATCGACTATAAAAAAGTACAAGCTGCTCTCTGTGACATAAATTTTATTATATTGAGAAAATTGTGCTATCATTAGATTGAACAATTTAATCAGTTAAAGAAAACTGAACGAGACTCAATAGAAATTTTATTGTGATTACATTCGTGATAAAATCCTGTGTGGGTTATGAGGGTCTTCAGTGTCCCGCAAAGTGTTAAATACCTAACATTTCCTTGATAACGAAAGTGAAAACATAGAATGTCTAAAGAAAGTGACGGTATGTTTGTGCCTCTAGCCAGAATCATCTGCAAATACATTGTGCAAGTGCTAAGAGAAGAGACGCATCGTTACTGTAAGTCTATTAATTTTGTTATTTACCTTGCTAGGACGTAGATCATATCGTAGATTTTTGACCGTCGTTGCGGATAGTCTGGAGCCCAAAAGTCTGACAACCAGTCTTACCAAGGGGTATCGTGTTATTCAGTAACTGGGTCGTGGAGGTCAGATAGGTAGTCGCTCCATGTAAAATACTGGTATTGCTGCTGCATCCGGTCAAACTGGAAGCCGACACCAAAATAATCGGGAAGAGACTATGCAGATTGATCTTAGTAAGATGCAGGAGGGACTCAAAAATTTATAACATCAAGTATTACCTCTTAAATATTAACCCCTACAAAAAAAAAAAACCAATAGAATTTAAAATCCCTACAGTTCTAATAGTGATCATGTAATTTTTTGTATTTTATTTTAGAGTAGGTTTCCGTTTAGAGTATATTGGATATCATTCATTCATTGTTAGCACAGTTAGTTGTCGATTCACTTCGAACTCATTCCGAACGCATACCCAAATAAGTTTATTTTGTCAAGGGAATATAAAATTGGGTACCACTGATTAGTTAAAACTTTCGATTCACTTCAGTCTGCATAAGCTATGCGATGCAGTATGCAAAGTAAATTGTAGTACATTGTAATTTGTATGCAAGCTCCGTTCGCGTAGATACGCGTCCCCTTGTGTGTTACACCGTCGTGCTGTGTCGGCCACTTAGGTTTTGACCTTCTTATAAACCTACAGTGATCTCTTGTATACTACCAAAGCAACTATAGTATGCACTGATTCAGGGAGTTCGAAATCTTCTTCATCGTGTCGCTGGGACAGTTACTCAAATTTTGTTGGCTCAAAATTTCGCCACTTCGCCGGCGTTATCGGTGGGAGTGCAGAGGTCGCTTTGATTGCATGTCTTAAGCCACAGAGGGCAGAGTAGATGGAGTATAGTTTGTAACACAGCTCCACATTCACACCCTGCTGACGTTCGAAATATGTAATGCGGTGCTAAAATCTACCGTTTGCTATCTGCTTGATGTTATTCTTAGCATTAGCTTGTCATAAATCTTTAATAACAGTGAACGCTTGACATTAATTTGAAAATGACAACCAATTATGTAAAAAAAAATCAGCTGTTCCATACATTATGACCGCGTAGGTATTACAGTTTTCTATGAAACAGCAGATTTTTTTTGATAACCGACGAAATATGTCTATGCTAGGGGGTCTAAACTCATGTGCTGAATTCATGGTTACAGTTTGCGCGTTGATGTCCCTGCCACCCTGTGTTACAATGCTTTTAAATTGGTGCGAGCTAAATTATATAGTGTCAGCTTCATGTCATGTCAAAAGCTGCCTGTAATAGCACCCATTAAAAATTTTACGCTAGGTATTTCCGGCCGAAATCTTCGGGTTTTTAAGGAGTCTGAAATAAGTCCTATCAAGTTTTTTAACGCATGGGCTTTTAAAAAAGTGTTGGATTTATAAATCACTAAAATCCACACTAGTAGTTAAAACATTTCATTATCTCCAAAATGTATTTTAAATACACGATCACAGTTCAGCGAACACCTCCATTTCAAAACCTTGTTGACGCATGTGTTGCTTCACGAATCAAAGAAATGCTTTACAATTAAGTTACAGTATTTCTTGAGTACCCACATGTAATATACTACATTCGAGTTTCACTACTGCGTTATTTTAGCCCCACATTTCTTAAGTATTGTAAATTAATGCCATTTACCACATTATTATTTACTTAATAATTACTTGTTTACCTGCGTAATTGCGTTACACACTAGCAATGGCTTTCATTTTGACAGTTCAGCAACATTCACTGCATTATTTACGTTATTTATACGTATACGACATACGTCGTGCGACCGTTGCTTTGAGTGTAGTGTGTCTAAATCAGTCCATAAAATTAAGTTAAATAAGTGGTAATTTGCTGCTAATCTCAGCAAAATTTTGTTGCGACATATACAGTGACTCTTGTGGAATCCAAATATATATGGTTATGGTCAATTAAATACAGATTATTACCAGTATTTGCCAAAATACCAATTAAAACTTTAACGTTTCTGAGTGCTCGAAGTGACCCTGTGACTTTGGAAACAAAGAACTTCATTAGTCACGAGATTATCGCAAGTCATTCATACATAAAATTCCTAAATATTGGTGCAAAATTTCAACTGTCGTCTTAAAGTCGCCGTGGTCGAGTGGTTGGCGGCGGAGCTTGTTGTATCACTGGAGCTACTCTGCGTGCCGTCGGTTCGGATCTCACAAGACGCAATTCTTTTTCCATTTTAAAATACCATAATTTGAGCATAGATTGCCAGATTGAGTATTAACAGAAACGATACTATGTTCCGTTCACCCGACAAGAAAAAATTCCATTCGGATACTGACTTGGCGACTGGTTCCCCAATAAGCGGCGAACAGAACGTGTCAGTCCGTAAACGTAAGCAGCCAGATTCTGAGTGGTCACATGTCATAAGTGAGTTATCGACGGAGTTGAAGAATACAATAAATGAGTGGCGACGGGACTTGGAAGCAAGTATTAATGAAATATCAGAGAATGTGGTATCAATGAAGGTCGAACTTACTTCGCTGAGTCAAGTGACGTCAGAGATAAGAAATGACATTAATTCTCTTCGATCGGAGCAATCGGTCCTGCGTCAGAAGGTTACAGAGCTGGAGGCAAAGTATTCAAGTACGACCGAGCGTATTAATTCCGTCGAGGACTCGGTCCAGTTTGTTGCTGACGCGCAGACTGATCTCAGCAGGAAAGTCGCCCATCTTGGTAAAAATGTTCAAGAAACAATTGACTTGAAACCTATTGTTACAGAGCTTGTTGCAAAGATAGATAATATGGAACAGAGTGCTCGTAATTGTAACATCGAGATATGCAACATCCCTGAAAGACGTAACGAAAACCTCGTAACCTTAATACTGAATATTGGGGCCATAATTAAGTGCAATGTTCAACAAAATGACATTATTTCTGTTCATCGTGTCCCACATGCACACCAGCAAAACAATAAGCCTAAAAATATTATAGTCAAATTAGCTTCACGTATACTACGTGACAATGTTCTTAGTGCCCATCGGTTGTGCAAGGGACTTGCCACGGATCAAGTTGGTGTGTCAGGGACATCACTACCGATATATATGCATGAACACCTGACCCTAAAAAACAAACAATTGTTTCGTGAGTGTCGAGACGCTGCCAAAAAACACAGTTATAAGTTCGTTTGGGTTAAGCATGGAACCATCCTTGTACGTGAAAAGGAAGGAACAAGGTCTTTTGCAATTCGGACCCTGCAAGACATCACTAAAATCAAACCTGGCTACGCAGCACCGATTGACAACCAAGGAGCTGTATCCACTCGAAATTAGCTCTACAATGAATAATCGATCGGTCTTTAGCATACCTCATAATCGATCTCCACAGCTCTGGGCCTTTTTAATAGTATGTATATTAAAAACTTTAGTTGAACACTTCATATGCTGGATTGTAAGTTGCTTATTATGGTTAATCCATTTTCTCAAGTGCTATGTTTTGTTTCTTGTAATTTGTTCGCAGCCTCTTAACGATTTATTGTACAATAATGCCCTGCTAGTTACGATTACGTTAGTAACGGTTAATGCACTTATGACCATATTCTATAGAGTTTTACGCTACAGTGACAGATAACTTAGTTATATATTACCAAAATTGCAGGGGATTCCGCACAAAATTAAATGTTTTGTATATGAATATTCTAGCCAATTGTTATGACATAATAATTTTGACTGAGACCTGGCTGACGCCTGAGATATCAGATAACGAGTTTATTGATGAGCGTTATGTGGTACATCGGTATGATCGTGACCGTATTGCCACTAATAAAAAAGATGGAGGCGGTGTTCTCGTCGCTGTACTGAAGGGTCTGCATTCAGTTAGATTGGCTCCGCAATTTACAACTCATGCCAGCATTGAGCACATCTTGGTGCAATTGCCAAGCTCAAGTCGAGGCAAGAGCCAAATTATTGCTGCAGTATATATACCACCAAAAACGCCAGAATTTTCTTATGCTGAATATTTTGAACTTCTGCAATCGCAGCTTGGCGACACACACATTGATAATTTCTATGTGGTAGGAGACTTTAACCTACCAGAAATCGACTGGGTCGCTTGTACAGATAGTACTTCACTATCTGCTCATACTTGCAGAGGTAACTCCCCCGTTTGCGGTCACATGAGTGCGCTTTTGTCGTTCCTCAACGCTCATCAATATAATACAATACGGAATCTAAGTGGAAGAATATTAGACTTGGTTATTGGTAACGGTGATTGCAATGTTTCTGGAGCCACAGACTATTTACTACAGCTTGACAGCCACCATCCTCCACTGATTATTTTTATTTCTCTAAGTTTACCTTACAATTCGATGGCCCGCAAGGTGATTAAAAAATATAATTATTACAAGGCAAATTATGATAACATAAATGGGGATTTAAAAGAGATTAATTGGGAGGAAGTATTAGTTAACCAAGCCATTGACGATACCTTAAGCACGTTTTATAACATTGTTTTCAGCATAATTAAAAAACACGTTCCATTGACTAGCAGTAGATCTTTAAAATTTCCAGTTTGGTTTTCAAAATCGCTTATTCATATTTACAAAAATAAAGCCAAGGCCTGGGTAAAATGGAAGATGTATCAAAACATTTCAGACTACGAGCAGTTTTCCATTTACCGCTCCAGATTCCAGGTTGAGTGCAAAAACTGTTACAGAAAGTACATTACCTCCGTAGAAGATGGTATCCGGACTAATGTTAAGCATTTTTGGGCGTTCATTTCTTCCCGTAAATCCTCAACAAGCTTCCCTTCTATCATGCATTACAGTAACCATTCAGCCAGTAACCCTGAAGACATCTGTAATCTGTTCTCAAGCTTTTTCAATTCAGTATACGAGCCATCCATTTCAATTGATGATATTTCATCGCAGTGCGGAGATTATTCTGAAACCTGTTCTCTCCTTAGTAACATTCAGCTTACTGCCGATGAAATATTAAATGCACTAAAGGCATTAGATCCATCTAAAGGCCCGGGACCTGATGGTCTACCAGTTGTGTTTATTAAACAGGCCGCCATTAATCTGTGTGTGCCATTACAAATTATTTTTAATTTATCTATTTCACAAGGAGCCTTTCCCCAAGCATGGAAACTTGCAAACATTACTCCTGTTCACAAGTCGGGGCCTAAACAGGATATCGAGAATTATCGTCCTATATCTATATTATCGGTTTTCTCAAAGCTTTTTGAGAGACTTGTTCATGATAAAGTTTATCCTCTTCTACATAATAACATAATTCCACAACAACATGGATTCGTCAAAAAAAGATCAACTACCACTAACCTGATAACTTTGGTTGACTACTTATTTAACAGTATGGACTCTCGTATTCAAGTTGATACTATATACACAGACTTCCAAAAGGCTTTTGACAAAGTGGACCATCAATTGCTGTTGAGTAAAATAGCCTTTAATGGCATACGTGGCAATCTATTGAGATGGTTCTCTTCTTACGTTCTTAACAGATCTCAGAAAGTTGTGATAAACGGTTTTAATTCTGCGACCTTAAATGTTACTTCCGGTGTTCCTCAGGGGTCTATACTGGGTCCTCTTTTGTTTATTATGTTTATTAATGATATAAGTACGTGTTTTCAAAACTCTAAAGTATTATTATACGCAGACGATCTAAAAATGTTTAGGCCGATTATTAATTTACGTGATTGTTTACTTTTACAGGAAGATTTAAATAGATTCTCTGCATATTGTGTTAAAAACAAACTTAAATTGAGCATATCCAAATGCCATTGCATTAGTTTTACTAAAAATAAAAACGTAATTAAATATGGATATTCATTGAACAATATAGATCTGGCAAGAGAAACAGTGGTTCGTGATCTAGGTGTTTTGTTAGATGATAAACTCCATCTTGATGCTCATGTTTCTAAAATTGTAAACAATGCTTTTCGTATGTACGGTTTTGTGATGAGATCGGCCCAGGAATTTAAACGCCCTGGTACTTATTTATACTTATATAAAACGTTGGTCAGGTCTCAGTTGGAGTACGCGGTCCCGGTGTGGAATCCCTTCTACGGAAAATATTCTAATATGATAGAAAAAGTACAACGCAAATTTTTAAAGGCCATGCATTTCCGTTGTTTTCGTATGTATGCATCTTACAGCGACTTACTGAATAACTATAAACTTCAAAACCTTAAATCTAGACGTATAATGTTGGATTCGACGTTTCTGTTTGATTTATGTAACAACTCATATGATTGTATAGACTTAAGGAATAGAATAAGTTATGTAGTGCCCAGAACTACTATATGTCGAGGTGTGCGCGCGCGACCGCTGTTTGCTGTAACCTCTTGTCGATCAAACGCAGGATCGCGAGCACCCATAAGACGTCTTACTACACAGTTCAATCAAATTTTCCGGGATACCGAGTTCTTTGCTATTTCCGCTAGAAAATTTAGAAGTATTGCGCTTAAAATCAAAGCAGAACTGGGTACATTTCAATCCTAAAATCACAATTTCTATTTTAAATATTCTATTATATCTTCTTTCTCTTTTTATTATTTTTACCTGTATAATATGTTTCAGTTTAGTTTTATTTTTTATATTTAACCATACTCTATATTAAATGTAAGTAATTTACATCGCACGCCGTTCGTGTTTGTTTAACTTTTTTATATTACGTGGAAAATGTTGTTAGTTATACATTTATACTCCCATTTTAGTTTTAAGTTCTATACCATAACATTGTAATGTGTAACCGTTTATTTTCCCAAATAAAATAAAATAAAAATAAAATAAAATTATCAGACAAGTTTTTCGAACATCTGAAGCAATGGATTAGCAATATCCTTCAAAATGTTTCATATTGTGATTGAGAGTGTGTTACGCAATTAGGGTGCTGTAAAAAAAGATAAAACTTTCTTCAAATGCTGTAAAAAAAGATAAAACTTTCTTCAAATGCTGTGCTGGGCAATTTCGTGACCTGACTGTTTGCCCAGAAATTATGCTCTGCGCAACAACAAATGGAACAAGCCCATGTGCTAAACTTCCACTGGCGAAAAATTCAGAAACTCAATTTTTGCGTAAACATTATGTTTCTTCTACACTGTCCCACAGTGCGACACAGCATCAGCAGCACGTTAACAAACCTCTTTTCTAGCTATCACAACACAGCCCACAAACAAATCGATCTAAAATTCGAAAACTTCACTCAATCCATTCAACCATTCCATCACCATCATAAGTTCACTTTCTCTTGACTTACAGCTTGCGCGGCTGCTCGGCCACAGTCGCTACCTGGCGCTGAAACTCTGAACGCTGCACAAGGACCTGCTTCCTTGACGAGTCTGACGCCTGATCATCAGTTGAGGGAGGATTTCACGGTTCTGGCTAAAGATTTGGTGGGGAATTTGAAGACTGTTGTGTCTACACTGGTGAGTTTAGTATACAGTTGGAAACAGGTTAGGAAACCGTTTGCATTGGGTAGAATATAAAACATAGAATTGGTGGCAAAAGGTTCACGCAATGAAAATCCTTTAAATGTAAATTTAATCTGAATTTTCCTTATAAACGTAGAAGTATGAAAACTTCACTATCAGAGGGGTAATTCTTGTAATTTAAAGAACGTTCACAGTCTGATCTCAGTCTCAATTTGTCAAAAATACCTCTAATTTCCATACATTTTGACAAGTTTTTGACACTTGTTTGTCGCCGAGATGAGACTGTGACTAGATTTTGAAAGTTTTAAATTACGAGAATTAGCCTTCTGATGTTGTACGCCCAAAACTAACGATAAAAAAAAAATGAAAATTACTAGCCTCGTTAGATCCATGTTTCATATTTTAACACATCTTTGAACGTAAATAAATAACATAGATAATAATTATCTAAATGTAATTTATTCAGAAGTTAAATAAACTTACTTTTGCATAGCTACATCAAAAATCCCTTTTCCTACCATCAAAATACCACAAGAAAACCCTAATATATACAAGCTGTTGTTTTGCATCCTCGTCAAATTTCAGGAGGCTGTTAAATAGAAACAAAATAATCAAATAAAATTATGATCCCTGATAAATAATGAATACATACATGTTTTTTTAGTTATTTAAGTTTGACAGTATTTGAGAATACACCACTTTCAAAGAACAGAATCGCGTTATGGTATCGTATAAGCGGCCGCATTTTTATGTGTGTGTAGTTACAGTGCGGTCTCACACAGGCCGCGTTTTAAAATGCATGTCCCACACATGCCGATTCCCGAAAATTAGAGGGAAAAAAAATACCTACTTATTTTATTATTGATTCGTGTCGAGAATTAGTAGCATAGTTACCTCCTTGAATTTGACGAGGATGCAAAACAACACCTTGTATAACAGATTTAGTTCAGAAGACTGATAATTTTATTTTTGAAAGTTTCCTCGCCTATAATGTGCCTGTCAGGGTCCATAATGATCTCATTAAATTATCGCCTAAGTACACATTGTGGAATACAATAAACCGATTGAGTATCTGTACTAATAATAAAGCTGAAGAGTTTGTTTGTTTGAACGCACTATTCTCTGGAACTACCAGTCGTATTTGAAAAAATATTTTTGCATTTAATAGCCTAATTCTTGAAGAAGGCTATAGGCCATCATTAGCCTTAGGAACTGAGCAAAAAGTCAGAAAGAACTCTAGGCGAATACGATGTAACAGCGCGGGAGGCACAAAAAACTTGCCGCGGGCAGAAGCTGATTGTATAATAAAGGTACTCATCACCCATTTCCATTTCCCACAGATATGTGAGCGCGGCCGTCTTCGTGCTGCAATGGACGCTGCGGAGACGGCGTCGACGCCGGGCGCGGTGATGGCGGCGTTACGCACCAACCTCAGCACGGCACTGCAGCAAAATTCCGGTGAGACTGCATTATACGTAACGTAGATAGGTTTTATTACAAACTAACAACACAATAGATGCTGAATGGCAATAGATTGACAGCTTGCATCAAATTAAAGAAAAAAATTACAGGATAGAATACACTTACAATACTCTATAACATGTAAGTGTTATGACGAAAACGCGGTCTTGAATGATTAAGTCCCGGGGATCAGAGGGGCAATTCTCGTAATTTTAAGAAAGTTCGCAGTCTGATCTCAGTCTCAATCTGTCAAAAATACTTCTAATTTCCCTACATTTTTGACAAGTTTTTAACATTGTTTGTCGCCGAGATGAGACTGTGACTTGCTTTTTAACGTTTTAAATTACGAGACCCTTGGCCTTCAGGAGTTGAGGATGACTTGGATGTCTATTCATTTGATGCAAAACAGCATGTCATTTTTTTATGTGTAAAGGCGCATGTGTGGCCAATTTATGGAAGTGAATAAACGAACGTACATATAGTTAAATCAAGTCTAAGAATTAATTTGAATTTTTTTAAAGTGTGATCGTATAGTGTGTCGTAAACATAAAATAAGCCATGCATTCGTTAAATGCATGATTTTTCATGATCAAATTCTCTCTTCAGATGCAAAATGCACACCATGAGTTTATAACCATATGTAATTTTGTTGATAAATGCACATACCCCAGTGTCTCAATCTCACTCCACCTTCGTCGAATTAAAACACTTTATAACCATCAAAGTTTGAATTCCCATTGTTTTTAAATCATAAGCCACGTTATTTCCAACACAAATCTCGTTAGCCGCTAATATAATCGTCACAATCCCAACGTAAATAATGACGAGTGAAGTATTCCGCACAGAGCTACGTACGCGACTGTCGCGGATCCACGACGCGTCGGACCTCGCTGAAATCTCCTCCGTCGGAGCCAACTCGGATCCTGTAAGTTTACTTAACAATTTGCCTTAAACTTTTAGTTTACAGCACCCTAATTGCGCAACACACGATCAATCGGAATCGGTTTCATTTTGACAGTTCAACAACATTCATTGCGTTATTTACGTGTTAAGCAGACAAATTTTTCGAACTTATGAAGCAATGGATTAGTAATTTGCTTCAAAATGATTCAGATTCCGATTAATCGTATGTTACGCAATTAGGGTGCAGGGTGGCAGAGACATCGACACGCTACCTGTTACCATGGATCCGGTACATGATTCTGACAACAACAAAAAACAAATTGCTGTTCTACATATTTTGACCACACAGGTCAAAACCAAACAGCAATTTTTTTTTTTTATAACCGACGAAAAATTTCACGCCAGGTGGTTCAGAATGGGCTACAATTGCGGCGATAAGTTCCCTCTTTGAGGAGTGGCTGGAGAGGCGCCACGGCGCCCTGGACGGGAGTCAACAGCCGACTCCCGGCCACCGTATGCGCGGGCTTGCGGGCGGCGAGCAATGGGCAGCTCGCCGCCCGGTAAGGACCAGGGGTCGACAGCGCGTTGTGTTCCACGCGCGCCTCAAAGATATGTCAGCACGAACTGACGGGGTCCGCTAGGGCCGATGCCTGCCAGGGGCGAGTTGTCCGAAAGAGATACCGTGGCCCCTGGCACAGGCAACTGAAGGAACACGGGTGGGTTTTAGTCAGCAAAAGTCTGACAGAGAGCGGGAGAAGTCATATGATGATTTCCACCCAAAAAAAGGGGGGAAAACGGGGGTTCAGAATCATGTGCTGAATTCATGGTTACAGTTTGCGCGTCGATATCCCCAACACCCTGTATTTCTTATCTTATCAAAATAACCTTTGTTGCAGTTAAGTCCTATGTCTCTCCGGCAGGTGAACAACCGTCCGTTTCAGCAGTCGTTGAGCTACAGTTCCTCCTGTGTCTCCGCCTCTGAGTTCTTCGATGCTGAAGAGCATGAGGACTTGAAGCCCACGGAAATTATTGCTGCTGATGAGGTGAGGGTTTTGTTTCTATGAATACCAATGATATTGTAAAAGTCAATAGCAGTTTTTGGTTTGTGAACTTTGTATTATGATCTTTTTGTGCACAATGAGAAGAAACTGGGATATACAAAATTTAAAATAAAATGTTGATTGTTTTTATTTGTACGTTTGTTTATAAAGGACAATGCTCATGGATGTATGGAATCCCGTACCATGCTGCATCAAAGTCAAACTTTGTTTTTTATAGACTACACTTATCATATTAACTCCTACAAAAGTTCTTTTTTAACCCCCGACGCAAAAACGACGGGGTGTTATAAGTTTGACGTGGCTGTGTGTGTGTGTGTGTGTGTGGGGGTGTGTGTGTGTGGGTGTGTGGGGGTGTGTGGGAGTTTGTGTGTGTGTGTATGTCTGTCTGTGGCATCGTAGCTCCCGAACGGATGAACCGATTTTAATTTTGTTTTTTTTTTGTTTGAAAGGTGAATTTGTCGGGAGTGTTCTTAGCTATGTTTGATGAAAATCGGTCCAAGATGGCCGCCGCTACAAAATGGCGGATTACATATTTTTTCACAACTCCCTCAATATGGGTATCAAATGAAAGGGCTTGACTAGTAGAATACTATACACTATGACAAATTTCAAATCCAAGATGGCCGCCACCACAAAATGGCAAATTACATTTTTTTTTCACAACTTCCTCAATATAGGTGTCAAACGAAAGGGCTTGACTAGTAGAATACTATACACTATGACAAATTTCAAATCCAAGATGGCCGCCACCACAAAATGGCAAATTACATTTTTTTTTCACAACTCCCTCAATATAGGTATCAAACGAAAGGGCTTGACTAGTAGAATACTATACACTATGACAAATTTCAAATCCAAGGTGGCCACCACCACAAAATGGCGAATTACAAAAAACCTGATTAAATACCAGATTACCTGAATCTTAAATCGCAAGAAAATAAAAGAAAAGAAATAATAAGGAGTCCCTACAAAAAGCATGAAATAAAAAATTAAATTTAAAATTTAAAAAACCCCCGACTACGAGAAACCCTATAAAAAGAAAAAAATAACCTTGAAATTATGACCCTACGTAAGTACGTATGAAATTTTTTGATTAAATATTGTCCTGTCGGGGGACCGCTACTATTTTAAACTTTAACAGAACGTTAGGCTAATAATTAGAGCGGTCCCCCGACAGGACAACATTTAATCAAAAAATTTCATACGTACTTACGTAGGGTCATAATTTCAAGGTTATTTTTTTCTTTTTATAGGGTTTCTCGTAGTCGGGGGTTTTTTAAATTTTAAATTTAATTTTTTGTAAACAAAACCCGGGTTTCGGAGATTTTCAAAAAAAAATCGAAATAACCTGAAAACTAGGTACTTTATTTTGTTTGACATATCATTCGCGAACGGCCATTATTGCTCTAAAAAAAGGATGCTCTTTTAAATTAAAAAATTATTCTAGTTATTTTTAAATAATGTAGAATCGGCAAAGTATCATTTTTATACATGGTTTTTGAAAGACGTGGTCATGACACTTTCAAAATTCAAGGTTATATTAATCATATCATTTGAAACGGAACGTCATGTAAAGGGAATAAAACAATATCAACACTTTTTTACTTTAAATTAAATTCCCTGTTCCAAAATCAAATCACCGACGCGTAATGTCGTAAAAATTATGAAAATAATTAGTATAATATTTTGATCTTGATGCATGAGACTTTTTGGTAGGACTTTTGGCCACTGTCTTTTGTAATAAACTAAATTAGCGTAATGAAAAAGTGATTTTAAACCCATTGTAATACATGCGCGTGGTATTTATCTTGGGCTAATTAGGCTACGGTTATGGTGAACGCAGTGACCGAAAGGTCGTCAATTCAAATCCGTTTCACTTTTGAGTTTTGACGTGCATTTGCAAGAAAGACAGTACTTAGTTATTAAAAAACCATGTTTTTCTAAACTTAAAACAAATAAAAGAAAGAAAGAAGAAAATACATTCATTTAGCTCAGACTAAAAGAAACAATACACCAGATATATACATCAGATAAAAACAAATAAAAAGTGTTAAGTCCGTTGTTATAAATTAGCAGCACCCTAATTGCGTAACACACAATCAATCGGAATCGGTTTCATTTTGACAGTTCAACAACATTCATTGCGTTATTTACGTGTTGAGCAGACAAATTTTTCGAACTTATGAAGCAATGGATTAGCAATTTGCTTCAAAATGATTCAGATTCCGATTGATCGTGTGTTCCGCAATTATGGTTCAGGACAGTGTGCCCCACAGCTGCGCTACCAAGGCCCAAATACTATCATTTTAATTATGATGGTGACGAAAATAATTATTTTCCAGTCGGGAGTCATCGAGCTAGAAGGCGACTCCTCATCGGAAGCCGGCTCCCTCAGCAGTGAGGAAGGTTCAGCCAGCTCCGAAAACTCTGATGGTGCGAGTGAGTTTGTACTTGTGTGTGTAGCTTCACTAACCGTTCGTGTATTAATAGCAAGCGAGCTTTTCAACGCAAATCGTGAGTAAAGCGGTAGCTGAGTCCTCATGACCTTAATTTCTAGTAATGTTTGTATGCCCATCTTCTTTATTATTCCAACAAAATATGGAAATGTATCTTTGTTAGATGCCTTATTATCTGAATCTTAATCATTTTGAAGGATATTGCTAATCTATTGCTTCATATATTCGAAAAATTTGTCTGCTCAACAACGTAAATAACGCAATGCATGTTGTTGAACTGTCAAAATTAAACTCATTGTTACTGATTGTGTGTTACGCATTACCCCGCTGGACTATTTTTATACCATACAGGGTGGCTGGGACATCGACGGGCAAACTGTAACCATTTTCTTTTATCGCTAAATGGTCTTTTTTTGACTTCCATCACGCCTGATGGAAAGCGATGGATGAGGTCTGATAAAACGAGTGTTCCCAGAAGATGCCTGTTCACTCTTGAATCATGAAACCATGAATTTAGCACATTATCCTAGACCTAGCGTAGAACGGTTATCAAAAAAAATATCAGCGGTTTCATACACCTACGCGGTCAAATGTATGGAACAGCAATTTTTTTTTTTAGATGACCGACTAAATGTTTAAACTGCCCAGAATCGTGTACTGAATCCATGGTAACTGGTTGCGCGTCCATGTCCCTGTCACACGTATATTTAAAACCTTCCGCCATATAACTAACATGTACGGAAAAGTACAGCTTTGTAGAGCATATTCTCTGTCACTCATATAGTATTTTATCTCACAAAGCGACCGCGCGCTTTTCTTGTGGTAACCAAGTGTACAGTCACGCTGTGAATTGCGTTAATTCGAGTAGCGTCAGCACATAACACACCACACTTCCGACTTCGCCATTGTCTTGGACTGTACCGAGGGCTCCTACTCACACACACATGCACAGCGTGTTTGTACACTTGGTAACCACAAATAAAGAGGGTGTCGCTTCGTGAGATAAAGATACTCTATCTTTGTGACAGCCCTTTAGTTAACTGGATGTGCCATGTTAACACCTGGAAACTGTACTTTGATTTGTGTACTGTACCCGATGACCGCCACGATAAACCCAAACAACGTAACAGACGTCAAAAACGTTGATACTTTTTATATGTGCACGATAAGTCTGCGAGATATGAACTTCTTAGACTTATCTCACATACACGATAGGTCTGAGATAAGTCTGCGCGCGATGTATGACCTTCAGGATTATATCCCTGCCAGCACTTTTAATCGCTTTCGGAATAATGATGGCGATTATTTACTTTGGAAAACACGGAACACAGCACACTCTTGACACTTGACAAACGTCGAGATGCGTCAAGATATTCGACAAACGATTATTCCCGATTTCGGCCGAAAAATGTTGTTCCTATCAATATGCGCACGATTCGATAGAGTGTGCGCTGACTTATTTTGCGCGCACTCTATCGAATTGTGCGGATACTGAAAGTAAACAAATTTTTGACGTCTGGGTCGTTGGAATTTTTGATGTTTGGGTATTAACGACGTTTTTAGCTGTCACTGGCGCGGCGGGCAAAGGGCCCTTAACTTATGCAAATCTTATTGAAAGCATCACAAAATTATTCGAAGTTTGGTTTCTCTCCGACACTGATCCCTTAGGGCCGACCTACACGGACTGCTCGAGCAGTTAGCGATTAATCAACATAGATTGACCGCTCTTGCAGTCATAGTCAAAAGCTTGAAGCTGCCATTGATAATTGCTGGAGCAGTTGATACCAACTGCGGTTTAATTGAAATAAATGATTTGAGTTTGAGTTAGAGCAGTCGACAGCTCGAGCAGTCAGTGTATGCCTGGCGACTGCTTGTCCGCACGACCGCCCGAAGCAGTTGCAACAACGTACACACATACACGAAAGCTCGAGCGGTTTCGTGTATGTGTGTACGTAGAAGACAGTAGTTCACTATGCAGTCGCAGCTTGAAGCAGTCCATCCTGACTGCTTCAAGCAGTCCGTGTATGTCGGCCCTTACACATCCCTTTTGTAAGCTAACCTTTTTTTAATCCATGTCCATGGCCACTGATCTTGGAAGCCAGGCGCCACACTACCTTTCTATCTAAAACGACTATATTTTCTCTTTCTCAGCCCTTATCTTCTACTAACCTTCTCACTTCATTTTTAATTGGCAATCCCACAGCCCTGCTGAATGTAGACATCCTTAGTTTGCCGTTTTCCTTAATGGGGTGTTTGACAATACTTTCTTAATATCTTTAAACGCTTAAAAAAAAACAGCAAATAAAAATATTAAAAAATTATATTACTTTCTAGTAATAGATAATTAGATAATTCTATTTTAAACTGACGTTATACATATAACATCAAAGTAACATTGGTTACGTAAAAAAATGTAGAAAAGTTTTCCTTTCATAGTATTTTGTAACTATAATATTTCATAAACGAAAAAGTAAGTTCTTAGTGTCAATAAATTCACATAAAAAATATGCACAAAAAATATTTAAGAATTCAAACACAATTCAATTCAATCTTTATCGCGTCCATAATATACACATACTTGAAAAAAAAAACACGAATAAAAACTATATTACCAAAAAGTATCAATACTAATTCTCCCCTAACTATTTTAACCGAAGTCAAACACCCTCTCCCACCTTCCTCGAAAAAACGATAATATTTACTTACCACGTCATCCGCCAGTAGTGTCCGCGGAACAAGTGACCCTCCGAGCGACCGACCCCAACGCCAACGCGGGCTGGTCGCGTCGCACGCGCCTGCCTTCGACCCGCCCGACTCCCGGGGGGCCCAGTCTGTGGAACTTGCTGTACAAGAATATCGGCAAGGATTTGAGTCAGATATCCATGCCGGTCACTATTAATGAGCCGTTGAATATGTTGCAGGTAAGGACTTATGTTTTGATAGGTATAACATTAAAAATAATTGCCATTTCCTTTGATTTGCTACACGTAGTAGATTACAGCCCACTCCATCTCGAAGAGAGGAGGCCTGTGTCCCAGCAGTGGGAACATTATAGGCTGATTATGCTTTATGCTAAGGATTTAATTCTTATCAGAAACATTATCGATCGTTGTAAGAGTAATACTTATTAACTTGTGTTTTACAAAAGCTATCGGGCTCGATTCTCGATTAGAAACGTTTTTTTTTTACACCTTTTTTTTCTCAAAAAGATTTTTCTGTCACAGTCTTTGTTCCGTGTTAATAAGAAAAAAAAACCCTATATAAAATAAAAATCTAGAGTATTTTTCTTTGAAACTGTGAAAACATGAAATCCATACAGTAAGACGTTTTAACTTGCATGTAGAATTTATTTTAATACAAATCTCTCCCACAGAGACTATGCGAAGAGCTAGAATACTCGGAACTGCTAGACTCGGCATCAGAGTGCAAGAACGCAATAGAACGCATGTCGCTAGTGGCCGCGTTCGCGGTCAGCGCGTACGCGTCCTCCGCGCACCGCGCCGCGTCCAAGCCCTTCAACCCGCTGCTGGCCGAGACCTACGAGTGCGTGCGCGATGATAAGGGCTTCCGGTTTATTGCGGAGCAGGTCAGTCGGTCAATTATGACCAGATTTGTTTTTCAGAAAGTTTCGAAAAGATTTTTATCAATATTTTTCATGACTGCAAGCTCTGAAAACACCCAGGGAAATTAATTTTTTATAGTATTTTTCTCACGAAGGGACGCTTTACTTGTGATTACCCAGTGTACAAGCACGCTGTGAATATGTGTGTAAGCGCAAGAGCTCTGGGTACCGTCCGAGATAATGGCGAACTTGGAAATGTGTATGTGTTATGTGCTGACGCTACTCGTCTTCACGCACACATTCACAGCATATTTGTATACTTGGTTACCACAAGTAAAGCGCGCGTCGCTTCTTGAGATAAAAATACTATACGGATTATAGTGGACGCTAATATTAATAACCAACATATATTTCCTCCCAGGTGTCACACCACCCACCGATCTCAGCGTGTCACGCGGAGTCAAGCCGCTGGTGCTTCTGGCAGGAGGCGCGCATCAAGACCAAGTTCTGGGGCAAGTCCATGGAGTTCCAGCCCACCGGCCGCGTGCATGTGCGGCTACTCAGCACGGGAGACCATTACAGCTGGAATAAGGTACGTTGTCTTGGATATATCGTCATACTCAAATGTGTGCACTGACTGGACAGGTCCACTGATATCCGTGTGGTTTCTTCCTCAAAAGCCTTTCAGACACTTATCTATAGGGTCCTCACATGATCAGCCAATCTATTCTGTAAAAATCTCACCGTGAAAAGTTGATGAAGTGAGCTTAGAGTGAGTTGTCAATAGTGTCAATCCCTTAGCATTAGTTGGAATGAAAGAAAAGATAATGTCTCTTCTCTGAGCTTGCAGAATAGTCGGATAAGAAATACTGACCTCATTTTATTTATCATTGACGTGTGTTACCAAAAACTTCCCAAAAAAAAAAACATTCATCATTTGCATTTATACATTGTATTGTATTCATTGGAAAGAAACTGCAGCTAAGTAGGTAATATTATTTTGTTTAATTTTTCGGTATGTATATCTACAATTTTATGCATTGTTCACAGGTGACGACATGCGTCCACAATTTATTCGGTGGCCAGCGGTGGGTGGATCAGTACGGAGACATGCACATCACCTGCCATGGAACTGATATCACCTGCAAACTTAACTTTATTAAGGTAAGAAGTTTCAATATTATTTGTAATATGTAACTATTGAAGATATTTATTTCACAAAACAATTACAAATTCGTTTATATATAGAGAAAATATTTTGTCCGATTTCAGCATAAAAGTGGTTATATCTATGAATTAGCCATTGTTTAACCTTGATATATAGACTTTCAATCAGCATGCTACCGGCTATAATATTGTCCCAAAATTTCAGGCAAATTAGATGAACGAGTTTTATCAGCTATCATTTTGTGTTTTTCAGTATAATTACATGTTGCGTTACTAAAATTATTTCTTATTTTATATAATTGTCGCAGCCAACTAACTGGTTTAATTAGCAGTTTAGTTAACCGCCTAGCCTTTTAACTAAACGGCGGCCGTATAACTAACGGCCTGAATGATGTTAAATAAATTATAGTTTAGATTGGAACTACAACCAAACGCGCGAGCCAAATTGGTCACAGTAACTAAGCCAGGGCACCCCGACCAAATGGGTTAGGTTAGAACTGTGATCGACCGCGTGCGAGCCGAGAGAGCGAAGCGAGGCCAGCACTACTTCCAAGGGCCAGGCAGTTGACTAAACGGCAAATTGAACCAGTGGGCTGCGACATAGTCATCAGTAAGCATGCATGTGGCCCCGCAGGCCAGCTCGTGGTCCAGCAGCCGGCACGAGGTGCGCGGCGTGGTGTCGGGCGGCGGCGCGCGCCTGCGCCTGGCGGGGCGCTGGTCCGAGGCGCTGTACGCCGGCGACCCGCCCGCCGCGCGCTGTCTGTGGAGGCCCGGTGCGTGCTTTGTGCTGTTGCCATTACTAACCTTACTCACAGCCATTCGGTGAGCTCCCGTGCCGAATCGACAATTGAAATACAACAGGAAGGATCATTATGACGCTTTTCGTGTCTGTCTGTGTAACCGCGTGGTTCTCCATAACGCAACGGATTTTAATGCGGCTTCCACCATAATTTAGAAAATTTCTTCCGATAGGTATATATACAGGGTTATTTTTCAAAGACCAACCAAATTTAAGGATATGGTACAGACCATCAAACTGAACAACTTTCTCCATGGGACCAACATCGTAATCGCGAATAAAAATTCAGCCGACCCATACATTTAGGTCGAGTAGGTATTGAAGTTTTCTATGGGGCAGTTGATACAATTTTCGCGATTACGCTATTTGTCCCATGGAGAAAGTTGTTCAGTTTGATGGTCTGTACCACATCCTTAAATTTGGCTGGTCTTTGAAAAATAACCCTGTATATAATTTATTCATATTAAACTAACAAAATTATAGTAGAAGTCACGCTGCTTTGTCAAGTAGTAAAAACAAGCAGTAGTCGCTAGTTACTAATATATTTATTTTTTATGTGAATAAGATGCAAACAAGCAAGCAGCCCCTGATGGTAAGTGCTTACGTACGTGTGTGAGCATCCCATGTCTATCATAAGTCTTGACTCATTTTGTCAGAACATCTCTTAGTACACAAATAGGTATACCTACCCTATTATGGTATTCGCCTATGATCCACCCTTTTCAACAAAACAATAAGTTTTGATACCCTACTAGTCAGCATAGACCATCCGAGTGATATGTGACTAATAAAAGCCCAATTTCCGTTATTTTTGCACGTAGAATTAATTATATTTTCACACCACCACCTCGATGTCAAATCATCTCACCAAAAGGATGGAGTATTCTTCTCGAGGATTAATGTTTCTTCGTCTAAGGCGAGCTTGAATCCTAGAATCCTTCGTTACGTACATACATCAATTACTATGCATTCAGTGTCTGTGGGACTCTATGGCATCGCTGGGACGCAGAAACGCAGGCGCCGACATTCCAACAAAAAAAAAACATTACGGCTGTTTAATACTACAGTATTACTGCGAATAAAACATTAAAAAGCGTTCTGTGGTAGGCAGTTAACGGCATTTGGAGAAATAAAGATAAACTCATGTTATGAGTGTAATAAGAATTTAAATTTTCACTAATAATGAATATTTAAATTCGTGTCTCGGACACCACGTTAAGCTTATCTAGTCCTGGTTGCCATTCATCAATCTTTGACAATTGTTACGAGTAGTCGAGAAGCCCAAAGACCGAAAACCAGTCTTACCAAGGGGTATCGTGTTACCCAGGTTGGGTTGTGGTGCCAAGCACAACCTAATCCGTCGCAGCAAGTAAAATACCAGCCGATCTATTCTGTAAATATCCCGGCGTGAAAACATAGATAAAGTGAGCTGCCAATAGTGGCTATCCACGGCATTGGGTGGAATGACAGCTCACTTCACCTGAGTTTTCACGGTTAGATTTTTGCAGTATAGCAATTCAGTATTTTACATGCAGTTAAATAAATACCAGTATTTAACTGCATCAGCCCCAGCAGTCTCGACATTCATAGCGATCGCTTTACAACCGAATTCGGTCGCAAAGTCCTGTCACTCCATACATTTCACCTGTTAATTCGGGACTTTGCGACCGAATTCGGTCGTAAAGCGATCGCTATGAATGTCGAGACTGCTGGGGCTGGTTAGACTGAGCTACCGACATAGTTGGTACAAGGCCAGCATACTGCTGATTAAATTCAGACTAACCACCATGTAATTTTGAGTTCATTAGAGTCGAAGTAATAATAATAATGGGTGTTATGCAGGTGCGATGCCGCCGGAACATGAGATGTACTACGGGTTCACGCGGTTCGCGATGGAGCTGAATGAAATGGAGCCCGCCATGAGAGAAAAACTGCCACACACAGACACCAGACACAGGTAAGCATCATGAGCAAGGTAATTGCGTAGCACACTAACAATCGCAACGCCATTAATTGCATCTGGTAGGTGGCGCCGCGATCGAGTTCTAGGAAACAGGACATCTGTCCGGTCAGCTGGTATATATATATTTTTTTCTCATGATTTTAATCATACTAATTTATGTAGGTAGGTAATGATGATTTTGGAACTATGTATCGATTTTCATTCGTAGAAAATGTTATTAAGTTTTTAGGGCATTATTTCTGTTTATGTTCTAGAATTAAATATTTGGGTCTTATCATGGGTGTATAGTATTACTCAGTAACTGGATGTGGAGGTCAGATAGGCATTCGCTCCATGTAAAATATCTTCTTTTTTTTTGCTTTCGGGGGGAAATCTTCAAAAGGCACCCGACCTTCGGGAGTGAGGTCGGGGAGTGTGGGATTTTTACCTCACTAAAACCATCCCGGTGATCGCCATTAGCACATAGAGGTAATCCCGCACCCTAATTGCGTAACACACAATCAATCGGAATCAGAATCATTTTGAAGCAAATTGCTAATCCATTGCTTCATAAGTTCGAAAAATTTGTCTGCTCAACACGTAAATACCGCAATGAATGTTGTTAAACTGTCAAAATGAAACCGATTCCGATTGATCGTGTGTTACGCAATTAGGGTGCCGGTTCTTCCATCGGGTTAGACTGCACACATCTATCTGCTTAACCTTTGATGATAGTCCTTAGTGGGGACGCTCCGATATCCCTATTGCCACGTTATAACACAAACTGAGACTATTAAACTAACTTGCCATATATCCCTAGGCCCGACCAGCGTGCGTTAGAGGAAGGGGATGTGGACGCGGCAGAACAGTTGAAACATCAACTTGAACAGTCTCAACGAGACAGACGTCGGGACAGCTCGCAACACCAGGCTGCTTGGTTCAGGTATGTACACTCTGTATTTAGTATAAACTAGCTTCGTCCGCGACTTCGTCCGCTTGAAATTTCGGCCCTCGACCCCGACCCTCCGCGTCGCACCCTATCGCCCGCCGGAGCTATTACTTCGTGTTCTGACTTTTTTCTTTTAACTCGGCTCCTAAGGATCGTACCGTGATGTGTGATGCAAAAGAATTATTTTGAATGTTCCGGAGATTAGCGCGTTCCAACAAGCAAACAAAATAATAAACTCTTCAGCTTTATTATTAGTAGTATACATTAAAGTCGCTTTTCGTGTCTGTCTGTGTGGCCGCGTAATTTTTCTAAACCGCGCAACAGATTTTGATGCAATTTTCACCATCATTTAGAGATTATTTATTCCAGAAGGTTTATGTGTTTAGTACACTAACCCGTTGGTCCCGGCTGTCATTCGTAGATCTTTGACAGACTGTACGGATAGTCAAAAGCTCAAAATTTTGACAACCAATCTTACCAAGGGGTTCTTTTTATGGTGTTACCCAGTAACTGTGTTGTAAAGGTCAGATAGGAAGTCGCGTAAATAACATACTGTTGTGAAATATTTTTTAATAACTATGCCGCCCAGCAAGGAGACCGTTCACCAAACCCTAAATGTCCCAAGTAGTGTGAACAGTCCAGTTCCGACAAATCAATAAAACAACTAACAATAACAGCAGGAGAGTTTTTAGCTGCATCCGGTTATACTGGAAGTCGACCCCAATATAGTTGTTCGGGGTTGGGGTGAGATCAAGATAAACTAATATTAAAGATTATAAAGATAGGTATATTTCAGTAATACAAATGGGATAAAGATTAAAACTAATGAGGTGAATGAGATGAGATTGAGTCGCGCCCGATATGCTATCCGAATACGTACTGACTGTTTTACTTAGTAACATAAAAATATTCAAGGCATAAAACGCGGTGTCGCAATTACGCTGACATGTTTATTATTGTTCGGTGATTGACCCGAACAATAGTTGTAAAAAAACTTTTTTGCAAAAAAAAAACAACCGACTTCCAAAAACGACACTACAAAGTGAAAAATAACTTTAATTTCGGAAGTCGGTGTCATTGGGTTCGCATTTTATTTTTCACTTTTAAGTTGTAATTTTTACTAGTAATTTTGGTTTAAAAACCAAACTACTGAACCGTTTTTGATGAAATTTCTATGGGACCATTTGGGAAGTATACCCTTTCCAACAAAAAAATATTTTTTCAAATCGGTTGGCAAGCGACAGAGTTATGCGCAAACAAACATAAAAAAAAACCGAATTGAGAACCTCCTCCTTTTTTAGAAGTCGGTTAAAAAGGCTTGGCTGATTGTATAATAACTTATTAAGTTTAATATTAACGTGCATTTCGAGTCAGAAAACAATTGCACAAATGTTTACCATCAGCGCCCCCTGACAACGTCATTCGAGCGCCAAAATATCTTCGTAGCAGTGCAGTAATAATAAATGTATTTATTCAAGTAACAAGGACTCATTGTGTTAGTAAACTTAAGAATTATGTTACCTTATTTTAAATTTATTTCATCCCATGGGCGATGACACTGCAGTGATTGATGTATATGCAATCGAGCCTGCTAGCGATCATTTTTAGGATATTGTTGGAGCTGGCCCGTACTCTGCGCACCTGGGATGCAAATCTCATTCGCATCGTTGCGTAAAAGCAATTTATATGTGCGTCCGCGAACATTCTCTGTGCGCTACAAAAACGGACAGCCCCACCAGCCCTGAAAGCGTTAAACCCATAACCAATTTTGTTTGCAGATAAATAATTATCAGATGGTACGCACACTACTTGTTTTTAATTTCAGATTTCAAGCTTAGGTATATAGTGTATCTTTAACTGATTTCACAATAAATTATCCTGCCCCATAACCAAACGATACAATTAAGTTTTTTCATTATTACTTTCGCGTAGATAACAGTATGATACCAAGCTGTTAAAAAATGTTATCTAAGATCTCATGTTTCATTATTTTCGGAACAATAACATTTACAAATGGGAACCCTGCTTACAGACAAGAGTCTTATCATGACGAACCTCATGACCTCAAGAGGTTGATGGCGGAGCTTTCAAAACAAGGTAAATACGATGTAATGTTAAATCACCACGAAGATCGCCCGGGGACTCATCGTGAGGATATAACAAAAATAACTTACAATGGTGGTAAACCTAATTATCACTTTAACAATGACGAATACCGTAATGCAGAGTCGTACCAAGGTGTACGTGGAAAGACCTCGAACTACAACAATCAACCAAGCATACAAAACTTAAATTTATTCCTTAGAAACAAGCTCGGAACTCAAAAACCTAAAGAAAATAATAATGATACAAAAGACTGTATGAAAAAATGGGGGACATGTTCAGAATTAGTATGGAACTTTACTGATACAAAAACATCAACCAGCAGTAGCTTGGGACAAGGGCAGGAAGATGATGATACTGAGACAAGAAACAATTCAGAAACCGAAGATGTACTGAAGCTTCTAAATGATCTTGATAAAACTCTGAAACTAGATGGAAACAACGACATAGAACTGCGCTGCTATGGTACCGGTTGTGGCGTAAACAGAGTTGACGATAATCGCAACAGTGACAGAGATGACAGCGGTAACAGACATTATAATTACAACATAATCAACGAGAATTATGACAGACATCTGCGCTGCAGTGATAAGAGATGCAGCATAGATATAGATGATGACGATAGAAATTATAAAGATAATCTGCGATGTTACGGAAACAGGTGCAGTAGAAAAACAAATGACAGAGATGACGTCGACAATGACGTCAGAATCAATGAAGTTGACTTTAACAAAGATATCAACCATATTTTGCGTTCGAACAGAGATGATAATGACAGAAATGGTATTGATTCCTTCCGTTGTATTGGAGATAGATATAGTAGAAACAGAAATGATGACGATCGCAGAGGTACCTTGCGTTGTGTTGGTGACCGATGCAGCCGAGACAGAGATGGCAGGGGCGATAGATATGATGGTAAAGATGACAGAAGTAGGTTGCGATGCGTTGGGGACAGATGCGGCACAAAAACAGATGATAATGAAAGAGGCATATACTGTACTGGAAATAGATGCGGTAGAAGTAGAACTAAGGAAATAAAGGATTCAAAACCCTGTAAATATAATGTTGACGATAATGTGGTAGCTAAGCTAGATAGACTTTTTGAAATTACGCGTAACAAAAACACAAATGCATTCATGGAACAATTAAAAAAACACTTTGGTACTCTAATAACCGGAGTACATCTAATTACCCAAACTATGCGTATTCCAGATGAACCAATTAAAATACCAAAAATTTGGTACAAGTATACAAACTTCTGGAACTCGCATTATAAAAGAAATAAATAAATTATGTACGCCAAGAAAATCCAAACCAAATAAACTACCGAGAAATGCACATGAAGTAATGGGGATAAAAACTGTCACTTGCTCAAAGAAGCGATGTCTTAAGTTAGCAACTGTGAGGACTATTGATCTAATCCAAGAATTTGACAGCTATCTGTTACTATCCATACAGTTTTTGTAAACAAGCGAATTCTTTTACGTATATTTGATTAATATGCTCCGTGGAGCAGCTGTTGACCAAAAAAGTACGGAGACCCATGTATTTCCTAAAGGTGCTCCCACACAGCAGTTATACATATAACGTTAGAAAATGTTGCATAACATTCGTTGTCTAACTTTTTTAACATGTTGCCTTAATATAGTACGAATCAGTGTTGTACTTCGTAGCACGACCATGAACGCATTAATTATAACTTTAGATGGTAATAAAATCCTTTTAATTTGTACTATTTTATACCACTAATTAGAAATTGTATACCTCTCAATTATCGTAGATATACAGGTCGTGTTGGCAAGATTCCTTCCCAGCACGACCACGCTAAAATTCCGGCTGGCATAGAAGTTGATGAAACGGGAGCATGCCTAAAAATTTGTACTCATTATGTACTCCTATTTAATTACTGGTAAATTGTCGTAAATTGTTAGAAAAGCAAAAAATCATTTTCTGCAGAAGCATTATTTTACTTTACCACGCTCTAGTAAGGACCTCCTTGGAGTATAGTTCCACTGTTTGGTCTTCCTATTATTTACCTAAGGGCCGATTCTTCAATCGACAGATAATTTTTATTCGAGGAATAATTTTGAATTTTTGACAATTTTTCCATACAAAATCTGTCAGACGTCAATTTTAACCCACGAATAAAAATTATCTGGCGATTGAAAAATCAGCCCTAATGCTGATAATATTGAATCTGTCTAGACCCGTTTTGTTAAGTTTTTATGTATGAAGAATGGGATCCGAATGTTATTTAATTTGAATTGTAAGTGACAGTGCTGATAGTGTGCTTATCCTACTACGTTTTAGTATGTATGGATGGATGGATGGATGTTTGTTACTCTTTCACGCCAAAACTACTGAAACGATTTGGGTGAAATTTGGTACACAGATAGTTTATAACCAGGATTAACACATAGGATAGTTTTTATCCCGATACTCGCAGGGGATCGAAACTTATGCGGGTGAAACCGCGGGGCGCAGCTAGTTCTAAATATAAAAATAGTATATACAGGATGAAATTGAAAAGTGACGCCAAATCGAAATCGGATGTGTACTAACTGTTACACAATCATTATAAATTGTCACTTTCATTATTAAATCGAAATTCTTGAAAAAAATCATGTAATTACCGGCTTAAAAATAAAGTTATTGCCTTCAAATAGACACAAATTATCGTCATACTAATTTTTTTTTTTTTTTGTTTATTATCAAAACAAATAAGTCATTTATCAATTTTAGTGTGCGTCCGATTAGTAATCCATACATCTCTGAGTTCGCAACATGAAGCAAGTTGGCAACGCGTTGAACTACCGCTAGTTCAACGCATTACCAACTTGCTTCATCCTACGAAAAAAGGGCACGCGACGACGTTGCCAAATCGCTTGCCTACGCGCACGTATGTGCATCCTTTTCCATAATGACTGATACTTTTGACACGTTGAATTAGATATTTTAATTTGGCGCACCTATTCAATTTCATCCTGTAGACGTAGAGTATAGATGAACTTCAAGGAGCTAAATAATCATACCTTTCAAATAATAAAAAAACAGTCAGCTGCATATCTAACATATCGTTTTTAGCGCTAACACAAAGGCTCTCGCAGTGCTCGATCGCGTCGAGTTTGTATGCCGTCCACGCTATTCGCATTGTATCTACGACACATTACATTACACACGTCTGGATCCGGCTTTATGTGCTATGGGAAAACTATAATTATTATGATTTTCAACGGGTATGAAATGACTTCTTCAAACCTAACACCTCAGCTACGTGTTTTTAATTTCCAATTTCAAGCTTAGTTATGTAGTGTATCTTTAACTAATTTCACAATCAATCATCCTGCCCTATAACCAAACGATACAATGAAGTTTTTTCATTATTATTTCGCGTAGATAACAGTATGATACCAAGCTGTTAAAAAATGTTATCTAAGATCTCATGTTTCATTATTTTCGGAACAATAACATTTACAAATGGGAACCCTGCTTACAGACAAGAGTCTTATCATGACGAACCTCATGACCTCAAGACGTTGATGGCGGAGCTTTCAAAACAAGGTAAATACGATGTAATGTTAAACCACCACGAAAATCGCCCGGGAACTCATCGTGAGGATATAACAAAAATAACTTATACTGGTGGCAAACCTAATTATCACTTTAACAATGACGAAAACCGTAATGCAGAGTCGTACCAAGGTGTACGTGGAAAGTACTTGAACTACAACAATCATCCAAGCATACAAAACTTAAATTTATTCCTTAGAAACAAGCTCGGAACTCAAAAACCTAAAGAAAATAATGATGATACAAAAGACTGTATGACAAAATGGGGGACATGTTCAGAACTAGTGTGGAATTTTACTGATACAAAAACATCAACCAGCAGTAGCTTGGGACAAGGGCAGGAAGATGATGACACTGAGACAAGCAACAATTCAGAAAACGAAGATGTACTGAAGCTCCTAAATGATCTCGATAAAACTCTGAAACTAGATGGAAACACCGACATAGAAGTGCGCTGCTATGGTACCGGTTGTGGCGTAAACAGAGTTGACGATATTCGCAACAGTGACAGAGATGACAGCGGTAACGGACATTATAATTACAACATAATCAACGAGAATTATGACAGACATCTGCGCTGCAATGATAAGAGATGCAGCATAGATATAGATGATGACGATAGAAATTATAAAGATAATCTGCGATGTTACGGAAACAGGTGCAGTAGAAAAACAAATGACAGAGATGACGTCGACAATGACGTCAGAATCAATGAAGTTGACTTTAACAAAGATATCAACCATATTTTGCGTTCGAACAGAGATGATAATGGCAGAAATGGTATTGATCTCTTCCGTTGTATTGGAGATAGATGTAGTAGAAACAGAAATGATGACGATCGCAGAGGTACCTTGCGTTGTGTTGGTGACCGATGCAGCCGAGACAGAGATGGCAGGGGTGACAGATATGATGGTAAAGATGACAGAAGTAGGTTGCGATGCGTTGGGGACAGATGCGGCACAAAAACAGTTGATAATGAAAGAAACATATACTGTACTGGAAATAGATGCGGTAGAAGTAGACCACCTAGAAAAAAAAGGGCGTTTAAGGTTGACAGTGCTGTGTTAGCTGAGGTAGACCTACTTTTTCGAGTTATGCTTAGGAGAAACGAAAAAGTATTCTCAGAACAATTAAAAAAAACCTATGCTAATCTAAGAGACGAAGTACTTGTAGTTATTGAAAATATGCCAAGTCCATCAGTAACTGCTTCAAACTAAAATTTATTTTTCGTTTCAATAGTATATAGTGCGGCATGCAAAACAGCCCGCAATAGAAGCTAAAAATTATGAATTGGCCTCAATTATTTCATGGAATAGTCATTCAATATGAATTTAGAAAGATGTGTTGATGAATTTAATGAGTATAATTCTGAAAAATACATATTTGTTACGATCACGAATCAAATTGCAAAAAAAAATCGAAACATTAAATTCAGTTTAGTAGTTTACTCAGCTTTTTTTTTTTGGGTGGGAAATCATCAAATGACCTCTCCCGCTCTGGGCTGAGCGGAAGGGTGTGTCAGACTTTTACTGACTAAAACCCACCCGTGTTCCTTCAGTTGCTTATGCCAGGGGCCACGGTATCTCTTTCGAACAACCCGCGGTCCTGGCGGCATCGGCCCTAGCGGACCCCGTCAGTTCGTGCTGACATCTCTTTGAGGCGCGCGTGGAACACAACGCGCCGTCGACCCGGGCCTGGTCCTTACCGGGCGGCGAGCTGCCCAAGGCTCGCCGCCCGCAAGCCCGCGCCTACGGTGGAGTTTACTCAGCTTTACAGTCCTGAAAAAATTAAAGTTTAGTAACAATTCATCAATATACCGTTCCTAATCAATTGCCATTTTTCTTGTCCATCCTCTCATTCCCAGACACTGCTTGACACGACCCCGATCTTTTATTTTAAACTAACTGCTGCTCGCGACTTCGTTCGCGTGACCTTAATACCTTGTATTTTAGTTTATTTTTCTTAAACAAAAGTAGGTAAGGTACTTCTTATAACATCAGCTATCTGCCAATGAAAGGTCGGTCCAGCCGTTTCGGGAGATCGGATCCGGATCGAGAGCCGGAACCCACAGACTGACAACATTTTTACTAATTCTGTTTTTTGTTCTAAGTACCGTATATACTTTCATATGCATATCGTATCACGAACAGACACTTCAATTGTATTCTTCTTCTCCGTGTCGCATGTCGCTGGCACGACTGTATTCTAAATCATATTTTCCCAAAACTTTGCCACTTCCACGGCGTTGTCGGTGGCAGCGCAGAGGTTTTTATCTTCAATTTTATTTATTTGTTTATAGATACAGTCAAGAAGTTTTCTGTCAATTTCTCGGTTTAATCTGAATTGTTAGAAACTTATTAAGTTCACAGAATAATGTGCGTGTGAACTGAGGGACCAAACTTGTGTTTCGGAAATAAAAATCGTAAGATTTAGTAGTAGACTTAAAACAATTGTAGAACAAATCTGGGAATTTGTAAATAAATATATTAAAAACTACAGCCCTTAAAGTGCGGTCCCTCAATCCTCACACACCATCAGCCAGATCACGGAAAATATTAGATTAGATTAGATTCTTTATTTGCCTGAAATATGGTATTTTACAGATTTTATAACACAAACAATAGTTCTTCATATTCCGCCTACTAAATTCGGTATGCAAATATTGTGACAATAATAATAATTCTAATTAATTAAATCAATTTAAACTAAATGATTGAATTCCAATGTCAAAAAAAAAAATAGTATTAAATCAAGGATCGTCTACAAATCAAATCAAAAATGTCAAATAAAAATAATAAAATTACAAAATAAGTGTATAAATAATAGCTTTCAAAAGACAACCAAAGAAACTAAGTTACAAATGGTTAAATAGCTTAAAATCAAAATGTCAATTTAATTTTATGTCATGCAACTTTACCATTTGTCCTAGAATTCATAAATTCCTTAATAGTATAAAAACAATTTTCGATAAGCCATGCTCTGAGATGCTTTTGAAATAAGCTAGTTCGCAGTTCTCTAATAATCTTTGGTATATTATTAAATATGTCTATTGCCATTCGACTAGTGTTTTTATGGCAGTACGCTGTTCTACATCTTGACATATTAGTAAGTATAAGTAAGCATAAGTATCTGAAAAATTAAGATATTGTGACTACAGGCATTTAGTACAACGACTAAACTGTGGGACCACAGTTTAGTCGTTGTATATTTTTTATCTTTGATTCTTTTGTGGTCTGTTATTCAGAAAATATCTTTACTAAATGCCTGTAGTCACAATACCTTAATTTTTCAGATACTTTCCGAGATCTGGCTGATGGTGTGTGAGGACTGAGGGACCGCACTTTAAGGGCTGTAGTTTTTAATATATTTGTTTACAAATTCCCAGATTTGTTCTACAATTGTTTTAAGTATACTACTAAATCCTACGATTTTTATTTCCGAAATACGAATTTGGTCCCTCAGTTCACACGCACATACAGAATACATGTTATCGACCTCTCTATATATCATAGCAAATTCGAATAATTTGTTTGCATGAATATGGGTAACTACTGTTTGCCCTTGTCTTCGCCCGCGTAGGTGTCGGAAAATATCTCTCGGGAACGTACTACCAGGATTCAAAGTACCATATCTGTCAATCCAGGTTATTAACTATCTGTGTGTCAAATTTCATCCAAATCCGTTCAGCCGTCTTGGCTAGTTTTGCTGTAGTGTTACGGCAATCAAGAATTTCTCAGCCTGGATTTCTGCCCTCTTGTTGACGGCAATAAGCTCGCCCCTCTTACATGGGACTACATAACGGCGAAATGTGTGTGTACTACAGTTACACCTCTCTACCTAGCCCTTTGGGAATTTCAGGCGTGATGTTATACTATGTATGGAACCCTTAGCGCGAGTTTAACGTGGGAACACAAAATAGTACGTATGTATGTATTTTTCACAGAAAAACCCAGGAAAACGGCGAGGAGACGTGGGTGTTCAACGGGGAGTACTGGAAGGCGCGGGAGGCAGGCTTCCCCGACGACATCGCGCCCGCGATCTGGTGACCACGTCTACTCATACTTGTAAGTAACAAAGTCGAATCGTTTATTACAAAAGGCTATTTTGAACGACCAAAATTATAATAAAATACAATTGTTTCTAGGCGCCCCTTTCAAAAGGTATGGAGAAGAATGGACAAGAAACTCCATAGTTACTCTTCTAAGACTTAGGCCGGATTTTTCAACAGTCAAATAATTTTTATCTGAGGAATAAATATTGCGGTTTGATAGCTTTTGTATAGGAATTATGGCGAACTGTCATATTTATTCTTAAGGTATAAGTTATCTGACTATTGAAAAATCAGTCCTTCTTTTTTGTTTACCTATCTGAAAGATTTGTCCAGATTGTGATTTGTGTTTTAAATGATAAATCGATACGGGTTGAAGAAAACTCGATTCTAATAATATTTTTTTTTTCTCACCACAATATCCTTTTATAATAATAACAAAAGAAAAACAATATTGTCCAGTCATGGGCTTAAAGAAAAATATTGTGGGAGACTGGTGCCTAAGCTAAGCCGAAGCCTGTATTTCAGGCCACGAGGTCTCCGCCCCAAAAATACAAATTCTGACTGTAGGAACCCATTATTGCTGCCTCACCGCTACTGCTGAGCATGAGGGCCTAGGTTCGATTCTCAGGTCGGGCATTTCCATCAGGAATTTCTCAATAGCAGCCCAGAGTCTAGTTTTGTGACCGGTTGATGGCAATAGGCTCGCCCCCTATTACGTGCGACTTAAGAGGAAATGCGGGTGGTGTTTTTTCTATAGAGACGCTCTCGCTTGTTTTCTTTCTGGTTAATGACCATATGGCTATGATTTTTTACAGAATAATAAATGTTAGTTACTTGTATGTCCCTATGCTTTCCTTTTTGATAATACATTTTTTTTATAAGCACTAGAACCCTCAAAAAATAGTTGTCAAATTTGTACCCTAGGCCTCTGTTAACAGCGGTCTAAATAGGCTATTTTGAGAGCCTATTTAGACCGCTGTTAACAGAGGCCTAGGGTACAAATTTGACAACTATTAATGAAAAAAGGAAAACATGGCGACACAGTATATATCCTTCTTATCCAGTTTATAAAATATCTTTTAAATTGGTTCAATATTGGTGGAGAAAATAGGCGAGAGCCATAGATATCCGGAGATATGCCTTCATTGCGGAATAGTAAGGAGTCCTAGTGCCACCGCTAATCTCCCACCCAAATACTTACAACATTAACAAATAGTGTACTTACGACACACACTTAAAATTTGAACACGCATACTAAGAAGAAAGCAGCTACACTAAGAAAATTTCTAACAGCACACATGCATAGAATGGGCGGGGCATTCACTTGTAAACATTTGCTATTCAATGCACACGCATGCAATTAGGGAGTCGAAAGCGATGGTCGATAATTTTTATCGATATTTAATAGGGATGATGACAGTAAACAAAAGTCACTAAAGTAATGCATCTATGTAATGAAATGTAAATTATGGATTGCAAAAAACGTATTTATTTTTTAATTATGAGTGAGATTATTTAATATTTTAATAAAATAAAACCACAAAATACGACAATCCGCCATGTTATGTTGAACGCCAATCAGAGCGAATTACGTCACGTTCGACTACAATGACAGCTCTTCTTAGTTTCCCTCTATAGCGAGTGGATAATTTGGTTTGTTTTCATAAATATATTAAATAAAATAGAAAGTGAAAATACAAAAATGGAACCAGGATTTACAAAGGCAACCAGCACAAATTTGCCAAGAGTCGACTTGTTGATTCTAGGAGCGTTTCTAGGGTCAACTATAGACTTTTGTTCGTCAGAATTTAGGAATGTAAAAACATCCATGTAAGTACAAATCATACAGAACATATTGAACAGCGTTATATTTATAATGGTTTGGAAACTATGTGGAATCTACAAATATAAGTAAATACTTACGTCAAAGTGATCTTCACAGAAATAAAGCTGAGTATTAGGCAATATTCCTTATATATCACGTCTTGCAAGTTTAAGCCACTTATTTCGTATTGTTTTATCATAGGGAACGAATATAAATAACTTTTCCGGGCTTTTTATAGTTGTATTAGTACACAGAGGCACTGCACAACACCTATATGGTCTCGAACTCATATTTTAGGCGGAAATGAAAAAAATTTAAATTAAAATGTATTTTATTTCATATTGATTCCTCATTTTAAGCAGAAATTTGATATACATTGTATATAATATTTATTTCTGAACCTGAAAAACCAGTTTTTCAAAATTTGTCATCATGCCTATTATAGCACATTCTTGTATTATAACAACTTCGTTTAATTTTCTTTAAATAATTTCTTTTTTTTAATATAATAATAATTTAATACCTATCCGAAAATATAGTTTATTTTTATTAAAATAAAATGGGATTAGTTTTTTAATATTGTATTACCGGTTAATTTGAACGCTTATTTTAACACATTTGTAAAGAAATAAAATGTTAAACCCTCAGTATTATAGACAAAGATTTGACAAAATTGCGACGGACCGCGAATTTTCTAATTCAAATTTCGAACTTTGGCGGCTGCTCGGCCTTATGATTGATATGAATTGAGTGCTAGCGATTTAGTGATCAATACAAGAATATTGCGCAAAATATTTTTTTTATTTTCTAAAATATTTATTTTTATTTTTTTTTTTTTCAACGATGTAATATTAATTTAAGTTTTTACATTTCACGAGTAACTGTAAGTATTGAAATAACAATGTCTTAATTTGGTTCAAACAACATTAAATTAATAACTAATTTAACTCTTTTACTGTACATGTAATACGAGAATATCCATTGAGTTCTGTAAAAAAATATTCAGCTGCAATAATACGCATATCGATAAAATCAGTCGCACGCACTCGATTGCACCTCTCTAAATTCAAAACGTTCGTTGCGTTCGGGAAGATTCGGGCTAGTTCGTGTCGCTCCGGACGAAAGTTAATAAAACATTTAAAAATTGATTTAAAATATAAAACAGTGACTTAATTGGTTACTTACCGGTGGTAGGACACACCATTTGTTTTCAGGTTGATGGTATTTGATCTATTTTTACATATAATTACTGCACAACTCGGCATTTTGATTTTTTACGCATCAATAGTACACCGTACGCAGTTGCAAAGCGACTGAATGAAGCGTACAGCCGCCGTTCGAACATAAGAACAATTTTATAATATTGAGGCGCCACGTGCCACGCCCCCAAGGCATATCCCGTGATATCCGTGGCGAGAGCCAAACCTCGAAAATGTGACTTTTTACTTAGGCTATTCAGTCGGATCTGCAGTTGTCCTTATCGCACGAATAGACGAGAGATAGCGAGACAGAGCTACAGCGATAGTTTCTTCAAATACCTAATTTTCAAAAGTCTTTCCGCCCGCATTTCCTCTTAAACATAACTGGTGAAATGTGAATGTACACCACTGCCTTACCCTTCGAGGATTACAGACATTGTTATGATGTATCAATATGCAATGAACAATCGACGGCCATTATTTTGTCAATCAATATGACATGAATTATTAAATAAATAACTAATATTCCCAATATTTTCTGTTACAGCGTATACCGCAGTGCGAATGGCTCTGCTAGATGGTTGTGTCTCGCTTCCCGCTTAGCGTTAACTAGAGTTTTACTATAGCCTTTAATCTCTGTTTGTTGTGAGGGCTAACTAGAGTTAAATATTAATCACAGGTTAAATGTTTTACTGATGGCGCTTATAAAATGTTGACAGGGGGATTGGATGACTGCTTTTATTAGTATGGTATAATAGAGAGCTTTTAAAAACTAGGGAATGGTTTAAATTCGTTCTGTCAACTGAAAGGCGCCATCTTTAGAAACTGGTATACTATTTAACGATGACATTCAAAAACGCTATTTGATCAAAAATGCGCTAGAAAGAGACAGAAAATGAAATTTTTATCGCTAAATAATGTATCTACCGCCTCGTGTCTGAAAGCTTGTGCTATCTACTGTCAAATCTCGTGTGAGCTGCTGTGATTGGTTAACAAAACCAATAATAATAAGTTGACATGAGATTTCATCCAATAAGCTCTCGATGCACGGGAATAGCCTTCTGTAATTGGTCGTGATTGTGTGATGAAAGATGGGTAACTATTTACTACATACGTAGCTATTTAATCGACAATGTTTTATGGTGGAAGGCTGTTATGGCCGACAAAACTGTGCGGGAAATTAAAGTACAGCGAAAAGTAAAGTAAACTATACTTATAGTTCATTCAACGATGTTTCAAATGATTCATACATCAGCCTATAATGTTCCTACTGCTGGGACATAGGCCTCCTCTCAGTGAGAGGGTGTGGGCTGTATTCTACCACGCGGGTCCAGTGCGGGTTGGTGGAAAATGATAAATGACACATGCCAAATGCTTATTTTAGGGCTGTGCTATCTCTCTCCCCGACTCATAGTAGTGTAGAACAGTGTGGATTTAGTCACTAGGAATCCGTCATGACCTTCCGTTCTCCCTAGACGGAGGGAATCTATGAGGAATTCCCATCAGCAAAAGAAAGGTTATTTGAGTGTTCGTTCTTTCAGAGAACTGATAACTATATGATATTGATATAAATAAACAGAAGCGGAAATTATTGTTTTTGCATGTTCTTATGTATATTCAAATTTTGTTTCAAATTGACGTTATTTCAAGCTAAACAAATATCAACTTTATTTCAATGGTGCTTAAGTTGATTTCAGAGTGTGGTACTTCAGAGTAGCGTTGAAAATGCCGAAAATAACAATTTGTTTTTTTCCACGAAAAAAACAATTTGTGGTTTTTTTCCGTTTTTATCGCATGTCACATAGAAAAATTAACAAAAGGAATCCTTTGGAAAGAAACAGGATTCTTTCGAATGTTTCGGTTGATGTTATGAAAAGTTGAAAAAAACCAGTTTTATTGAAATTAAAATATTTTTTAATAGGTGAAATACAGGTTAGTAGGTGGTGGTTAGTAGGTACGTACTACGTATTATTATGGGAAGAGTTAAAGCATAGAAGCTAAATTATAAGTAAGTACGTATTTGAAAAAAAAGACATGAAAAGTTTCCCGTTTCTTACATATTCTTCGGTTTTTTTCGGTTTTATTGGAAAAAAACATGAAATATATACAGGCAAATTTTCTTGAAACTTTCGAATGAAACATTGAAAAAAACAACGGAATTGGAAAGAAACGGGAATTTTTCCTGCTTTTTTCAACGCTACTTCAGAGTAAGCACTATTGAAAGAGTTATAAAAATGTTTGAAGTTATAGCGTAAACTAAACTTTATAGTGTAGGAATTGAAAGTAATTTTTCCATAAACTCATATTTGTTTATATTTTTGGCGAATTTTTCGCGATATTAGATTAGATGATCATAAAATGAAATGAGTATAGTTTATTGAACTATCTCACCTATACGTTTTCGGATTTATGTTTGTCTATAGCCTGTGGAGTGTATAGATGAAGAACTGTTTCCAATTTTAAATTTTTCCCGCGCAATTTCCTCGCACATACGGCCCTAATGTGTAACAAAGGAGTTGGTTAGTAGAAATTACTATTAAGTATAATAATTATTCGAAATATTATAAAAATATGCGTCAGGTACCTGTGATCTGTTAAAGGTGTATTTATAAAGGTTTTGACTGACAATTTTCTTCCATCGAACCATAGAAAAATTATTATTGTACTTCGTAGGGAATCAAAACCGGGCGTATCATACGCTCGATGCTGTACAGGGTGTATCAGAAAGGTGTGGTTAAAATTAAAAGTGTGGTATAGACCATCAAACTGAACAATTTTCTCCATGAGATCAACATCGTGATCGCGAATAAATAATCAGTCGTCCCATACAAAACTTCAATACCTACTGTACCCAAATGTACAGGACGACTGATTATTTTTTCCCGATTACGATGTTGGTACCATGAAGAAAGCTGTTCAGTTTGATAGTCTGCCTGTTTGATAGCCTTAATGTTGACTACACCTTTTTGATACACCCTGTAGGTACCTGCAATAAAAGGACAGTGCTGTGAATCCTAACTATTGAAACACATAAGAAATACTAGACATTAGTACAAAATAAAACCTAAATAAATATAACTTTGACAGAAGATTTTAATTATACAATGTGAGATACAATTATTTTTATGAACATTTAACTAAGGGGTTAGTGTTACTTTCTGATTTTGACAAGTTACATACATGAATTATTCTTATCAGAAAGTAGTTTTACAAGCCCTAAGGCGCAATCTACACGGACGCGAAAAAGCGGCGATATTCATGCATAAGCATAATCAGCTTATAAGGTTTCCACTGCGGGCTCCTCTCGGTGAGAGAGAGTGGGCCGTATTGCTATGTATAGTGTAAGTTTAATGTGTGATAGTCATGCTGTGCCATCAAATTATCGTCGCGATGTTATCGCTGTGTGGAGATTGATTCATAGAGTTTTATTGAATTTCATGGCACGGCGAGACTATCGCTGCGATTCTCTCGCTCGTGGAGATGGCGCCTAAGAAATACAGAACTAACAAAGTGTTGACTACGTGACAATTGCTGACATATACGAGCCTACAATGTCTTGCGGAACTGTCGTATGACTATTTACATTACTATAAGGCCAGTGATGTCCTAAAAGGTATGCGCTTTGGGAACCATCGCCTATCGCCGGAAATAAGAACGCGCGACGATAAGATCTAGAGTTGTTAAAACAATGGAAGTACTAAACCTCATCTGTAAATTATATATCAACAACTCTATGCAATTCCAGTGACAGATGACAATCTGCCTCTATAAGAGTTACTCTGTGTTGCGCGTGCGACGTTTGTGTCAATTCGGAAGCAAGACGTTTACCGAAGCGCATACTTTATTTGGTTTACCTGTACATTTAGGTACAGGTTTTAACGCTTGCCAAAGCAAAATGGTTTGTAGGCTAACTATTGCCGCCTAGTTCTATAATAAGAGAACAATGTAAATAAGAACAATATGGAGTCGGCATTCCTGTCAATCCCTAAACGATATTATACGAAGATATTATGCTGTAATACTTTTTATTCTGTTGTTGTTATTTTTGGGTAGGCAGTACCTGTGAGGTACGTTTTCTTTCTAATATGTTGGGTTATTTTGTTCCCCGAGAGTAAGAATAGGAACAAAGGAATATTGGAGTTTTAGCTGCCAAACTAACCTCAGTTGAGTTGCGCTTTATAATCCACCTCGCAAACTATGCTACTGCGACAGTTCGGGGACTAGGAGCAACGAAAATTTTCATGTTTTGTTCAAAGCTGTACACTTGGCGTCGAGTTCGCAATGACAGGCTAGGGGAGTCGCACGCTCTCGCTACTTGTCGCAGCGTCCAGGCGCGCGGTGCTTGCGCACACACGTTGATAGTCGCGACAGGTCAGGGTCCAGTCGTCAAGCTGTCGCAGTTGCATAGTCTACGCGGTGGTTTAGATTTATATAAAAACGGAAGTACAGTTAAAGTCAAGGCTATCCCTATTCTTAATTAAACTTGTATTTTATTTGTAAAAGAACAAAATAAACATTAATTTAAAAGAAAATCAAATTGACACGCTTCGAAAACATTTTTGGCTGTGAGATGTTTCCATTTCCAAAAAAAAAAAAACTTTTTTTTTTGTTATTTTTTACTATGTTACGCCCACGATAAAAAAAAATGTGTTAAGTACTTTTTGTATCACAATGAACTAACATATATTGATATACATTATAAAATAATACAAAAACTTTTTTTTAAGTCACAAAATAAAGTATGCTAGTAGTAATGCTTTTCCTAAAAAACAACTAAGGGAGGGCCCACGAGCAACTTAGTTGCCCAGTATAATGTTTCTCTCTGTCGCTGTCTCCTCGCTGAGAATTAGACGATGCGTACACGGGAGTGACACCAACAAAGAGCGGCAACTTTATTGTCGCCGTGCACGGACTTGCATTCCAACCAATAGACGGGTGACAGTTGCGTCCAAACCCGCGGAAAAGAATGTCTCCCAGCTGTCGCGTCGCTACATGCGCGCACTTTCATACAAACCCTTAGACTTGATGTGAGAGACAAATTAGTTGCGGAGACACAAGTTGCCCGTGAGCGGGGTCCCATACTAAAACCTTTTTAGTTGAAAATTTCTCATCAATTAACATATGGAGTGGAGTATGGTTGCACATAACGGAGGAGCACAATAACTAATAATTTGTTAAATAAAATAAAATTTAAAACGTGTGGTTGCGGAGTTATTACGGGTTTGTGAAATGTAAAAGACAAAATCTTTTTTATTGTTGAAAATAACTAAAATTTATAGTCGCGGTGAAGTTGCCAGTTGGTAAATGAAAATAGGACAAAAATTACGAAACATCTTTGAAAAGATAGAATAGGTACATATTTATTAAAGACCAGCAGACTCGGCAGACGTCCTGCCCGGTTGAGTCATCATATACCGACAGCAGCGCCACCTACCGGGTCCAATTGTGTTTTCAAACCATCCAGGAACCCGTTGAAATATACACACAAAATTTCATTCAAATAGGCCCAGTCGTTCTCGAGTTTTAGGAGACAAACGAACAGCAATTGATTTTTATATATATAATAATAATATATATAAATAATATATATATATATGCAATATATATATATATGCAATATATATATATATATATGCAATATATATATATATTGCATTAAAAACTGCTCGTTGGTCTGGTGACCGCAAGCGCTACTGTTGAGCATGAGATCCTGTGTTCAATTTTCAGGTCGGTCAGTGTTTTTGGGTTTTCTCCATCTGGAATTTCTCAATAGCAGCCCGGAATCTGGATTTGTACCAGGTTGATGGCAATAGGCTCGCCCCCTGTCACATGGGACTTTAAACATCACTGGTGAAATGTGGGTGCACTAAGGTAACCCTAACCCTTCCCAACCCATCACCCTTTTAAACTGCCTAACCCTTTGAGGGTATACAGGCGTGATGTTATTTAATATTGCTTTAAAAATCAATTTTAATTCAAATGCACAACGTTTTTTAGCAAAATATAATATATAAAAACTTATATACCACGACATGATAGGCAAATTCGAGAACTTAATTATGTAACTATAAACACATCAATGCTGGACTATATTATTTTCTTTATAGAAAGCGTGAGACACTAGTTTAAAAGAACAAGTTTCACACCTGACTCATATAATTAAATAATACTTTACAAAAAATGGATTACTTCAGTAATTTGCCGAAGAAAAAAACGAGAATGTATGTAAATAAATTCTAGAAGGCCCAGTAACCCGTTGTGTGCTGTAAAGTTATGGTTTTAGCCACGCAAGTTATGGTGGAAATATCATTATCTATGTATATGATTTGCATAACGCCCTGTAATTGTGAATTGTCCTGAGAATCTGGAGCATTTTTATTTCATTACTGCAATGACCCGAGGGCTAAGACTCTCGCCAAAGGCAGAATACAGCCATGTCAATCCCTAGCATCAGTTGAAATGACAGCTCATTCACCTAAGTTTTCACGGTAATATTTTTACAGAATATCGACACATAAAAAAAAAGATTTTTAAAGTCAAACACAAGTCCGAGGTGGGCCAAAGCTGTTGCCACTACTTACCGGGCCGACATACAGATTTCGGGCTGAACTTTAAAGATCAATAAATATCTAGTTCCTAATTGACATCTTCACCACGACAATCCTTCGTTTAACTCTACGTTGTATAAACTATAAAGAGCTACGTCTAAGTAAGATAGCGCTTGTTGTAACATTAATGCATGTCTTCGTGAGCTGTATGTGTCGTTGGCTAGTGTTAGATATATTTGTATATAGATGAAATTATATATTGGCTGTGTAATCCGACCTAGGCACGGCGACTTATAATCGTGCACTGTATTTTCTACTTTCGGTGTTGAGCCGAGCATTGAGAATGCAACGGAGTACATCCCAGCGCGTCAAAAAATACACTGTTGGAATTTCAACTCTCGGCGCTAGGCAGTGAGTTGAAAATTCAGTGCACGATAAAAATCGCCCGTGGGTTTGAGGGCTTAGGCTTTCTGAAGTGAATAGACCCGCACTGGGCTGTCGAGGTGAAGTACACCTTTATTTTCACCTGGCTTTTGCCAAAGTATCATTGACGTTTAGCCTTCCAAACGTAGCCAATGGGGTCTGGTATAATATTGGAAAGAAAAGGCGAGGTAAAGTTGAAGAAAGTCTAGTAACAAAGTTGGTATTTATTTTTCTTTAATTCCGAAATGCTTTTGTGTCATATAAATGTTTGTCGTAACTTCTATATTTTTTGAGGTTAGGTGTCCAGCATAGCTACTCACAAACATTCCGTGCCGAATTGAACATCAATCAATTTTATCGAAGGAGTCTTCTGAACGATGTACCCAAAGCGAAAACCCGAAAATTTTGTCAGTGTCAATCAAATAGACAACCAAAGGCTCTCAAAACGGTGAATGAAAACATCGTGAGGAAACCGGCATTTCCTAGAACTAAAAATTCGAAGACTGACATCTACTAACCCGTACTGGGTCCGCGTAGTAGATTACTGCCCACTCCTTCTCGAAGAGAGGAAGCCCGTGCTGTGTCCCAGTGGGAACCTTATAAGCTGATTATACTAGAGGACCCCTATTCTTCCAACAGCTGTTTGCTATTGGGAGCAAGGGAAATCAAGTAATCGACATGTTTAATTTTCGACACAATAGTTGTGAATGGTTGTGAATAGCTATGCAGAGTTAAAATGTAATACACCTAATGCAAAAAGCTAGTACTTCTTTTGCCACTAAAAATATGAAAGAAAAATTATGTGACACAAAAGTATGTTTTTTAATAATTAAATATTTTAGTTACCATACGGGTGTTTTGGTTGTTTTTGAATTATTATAACAATACCCAGGTCACAGTGTTATCTAATCAACTCATGAAAATGGTTTAGAGTGTTGACATCAATATTTATGGGCGGTTTCACTACATTCTGACAAGTAATCTAGCTATTATAGTATATTTATTTAGTAGAAATATTTAGATTTTGAATGTTAGGAAATAAATTAATTGGACATCGATACGTTTCGCAAAGGTAGCTTTTATTACATTAAGGTGGATGCTCCAAGGTAGCCCGCGATATTCAAATTTTCTTACGTTTTTTGCAATTTACTGGTCAGTACTAAGTTGTACGTTGATTAAAATATGATTCGCGGCCGTTACAAATATGTATTTAGAGAATTATAATCATTAAAGTCATCAACACTACTCTCTAAGTTCAAGTAATCCTACTGAATGACTATTTCATGAAATCTTGACATTTTAGGATTATGCTAACTTAAAAAGTTGTATTACTGATTCTAATGATTATTATTCTGTAAATACCTACTTGTTACGGCCGCGATTCATATTTTAATCAACGTACAACTTAGTACTGACCAACAAATTGCAAAAAACGAAAGAAAATTTGAATTTCGCGGGCTACCTTGGAGCATCCACCTTAATAAATAAATTATTAATATAACTACCTCGTGGTATTTAAAAATTAGTGAATTATTGTAACTTTTAGGTGTACTATGAAGAGTGGTAGGTATTACATAATTTGAATCTAAAAGTATTTAATTTTCACTGCTGTCGCTAGTTATATGTAAAATAAATAATGAGTTGTTTGAATGAGTGTAGTAATACATTTTTTTTTTAATATAACAATTGCAGTACTTGCATATGAAAAAAAAACACTGTAAACCATTTTCAAACATAACAAATTGACAATAACTAATAATGTCTTTGTGTATAAATATTATTATTGTTAAATTAAATCGCCAATTTTTCTTGTTCTGTTTTAAAGCAAAAGTGTCCGTTATTTTTCGCTTAGTTAAAATAAGCTTAAAGTAATCCACTATTTGCTAATATTGGAGTTTTTTAACTTTTGAATGCCTACAAAGAAATAATAAGTATTTTATAAGATGTCTAACAATATAATTATTTACAAATTAGTTTATAAAGTTTTTTAGTTGTAACATTACAACTAAATCTGTATGAAATAATTATTAGACGTCACGTAAGGTCATTCAAAAGTCCATCAATATTACCTTCCAGCTATCCTGCTCACTTTACGTCCATTCGGGTATTATTTTATCTCCAAATGAAACCTCTTGCTTCTAAACCTACCATTTCCGATAATTCAAACCTGGCTACCTACAGTCCGTTCACATTTATTTGACCTCTGACAGCAGCAATCGAATAGCAACCTTATTGTAATGAGAATAAAGATCACAATGATTCTGACAGACTTGTCAGTGGCAGCAACCCAACAGCAAACTTATTCGAATGAGGATAAAGATCACTGTGATTTGGACAGTGATGCAAAATCAGAGGTAAAATAACTATGGAAGGACTGTACAAAGATCTTTTGGCGGTCGAATGACGTTCACAGGGGGCGCTATTGGTAAACATAATGTGTGAATAAGATTGTATTGACAAAACAAGATGGCGGCGATAGTTCCGATTTTGGCCACGGCGCCATAAGATCCTTGTACGGCTATATTACTTTGATTATACCACAAACAGCTGTGATCAGTATTTTCTTGACCATACCTGCGCAGTGTCCAACCTACGCTTAAAATATCACTGTGTTGTCCCAAGAAAATATTGAATTATGTAGCATAAGTATAATTATTATACATACTGACTGGAAAAATGAAATTTAGCATGAGTGTGATAGTCATTGAATTTTTCTGGTCAGTAGAAATTCCCATTTTTTTAAGAAAAAAAAACATTAATTATAGTTAAGAGAACTAACAATTTGAATAATAAAATCGTGGCTAGTGAATTTTATGTATAGGGGGGGGGCTAGAAATGTTTTGTTACTAAAAGTACAATTTAAAATTCTCTTGTTTTTATTGATTTTTCGGTTTTTACAATTTATTTTTAACACAATTTTGTTAGTGCTTATTATTTTGGTGATGCATGCTTTCTACATAGACGGTACAGTCGGCTGCGTAAATATGTTACCAAAACAAGTCTCTTAAGTATTGTATGTGAATATCACGTGTAAATTAGTATATGTCTTAGCAATTTTTTAAAAATCTTTATTTCATTTTACAGAATTTTAGAAATCTTGTTAAATATTTTTGACTAAGTAAAATTCATTACAAATAACATGTTTATGCCGCTAACTATGCCTAAATTTTTAATTTGTTTTTTTTTTATTGTCACTTGTTTTTATTGTTTTTTTTACACATAATCACTCTTGGTATTTTGTAATGTACTTAAGTTTTAGTTAAATACCATATTTATTTAATTAATTTGCTTTGTTATGGTGCGTACTCTTTTGTTTTGTTAAAATAGAAAAAAAATTGTAAAATCTCGTTCAAATGTTAATAAAACTTAGTTGTATTTTATTTTTGTTTTTTTTTTAACGAACTTTTTCAACTGGTCTGTACCAGTTACTAGAATAGTAAGGAATTCGTAGTTTAAATATTTATAATAGAATTCACATGTGACTGTATTAGTTTCGGCGTTTCTAGAGTATACAAGTTTTTTTACAGTAATGTATAAATTATTACACAGTATATAAGTGCCTTTGCCTGCCGTTTGGTTTTAATAGACAGTTTGATAGTTGCATTTAGCAAAAAATGTTTTATCATTTCCATCTCTAAAGCTACGGTTTCTTAGAAGAGCGGTGACCGCATAACGGCCGCTGTAATGACTGTCATGTAAATAATGGCAACGGAGTTTGACTTTACGGTGTCAAAAAACACTAGGAAAAAACGCCAATTCATTTTCATAAAAATAGCGTTTCAGTGGCGTCATTTGCCGGTAAATTGCAGACGCTTTATGGCGGCTACCGTTCTTTTAGAACACCGTAGCTTTATGCATTACAAAGCTACGGTTATGACATACATATTGACACTTTACGATGTTGTCAAGTTTATGAAAAAATAATCGTCCATAAATGTTGTTATAGCTAAATCTTGATTGTACAAACTATTTAAATAAGAAGAAAAGTCTTACATTTGTTTTACATCAAATGTTCACAGTAGTATAGGTAGGTGTTAAATTAGTTTTTTAGAAAAATTCTTACAAGAGCTTACATTTATTTGCAGTTGACTGTACAACGTATTTATCATGCTTCTGTCAATATGTATGTCAAATATTACGATCTTAAGGGACTGTAAAATAATTCATGACATGGCAATACAGACAGCGACTTTTTTCGATTATATAAGGTTTATATTAAATTATCCTATTCAATGACTCTTTCATGAAATCATGACATTTGAGGCCAAATCTAAAAACGTATAAAAGTTTGAATTTCGCGGGTTACCCTGGCGTCTGCCCTTTAAGAAGTTTGACTTGTGTCCCGGGGCATGGAGCTGCACGCGCAATTTTTTTTTTCTAATTCTTATTTTCCAACTGGGTGACTTGGTTTTTCTACCTCGATGTTGCCAAAATGTTATTTTTTAACAGACATCAATCTCTTGAGATCGCAGAAACAGTAAAAATAATAATTTTTATTAAATATCAATATAAGTTGCGGTGTAGTGACCTTAAATTACACTTTAATGATAAGCCATCGATAATTACAAAGAGGCGCTTCCATAGTTAAATTATAAGTAAGTACATTACTTAAGTTATTAATAATAATTAATTGTTTTATTCAAAACTATTGTTAGGACTGTCTCGAGTATTTGGGACTTTGTAATGGAAGTCTAAATAAAATGTTTCGGTAAGCAGTCTGTTTTCTCTTAAGAGTTTTTCAGAGTTTATTATATAAAAATAATTGTGTATGTGACCCGATGGGACGCCAAACGATGAATGAGTGTTATTTTCTACTTACTCATAGCCGTATATTATATTTGAACTCTTTAAATATTCAAATAGTTTACTCTACAAATTGCATTCATCAATATTGTACCTACTATACCACCTATGTTTGACGCTGACTGTACATATGTTTACCACACACATTTTACCGACTTCCATTACCTACACGCAAAAATAAACTTAATTTCGTAAATCGTAAGGTTTTTTTTCAACCAGGCTTGCTGCACCGCAATACAGGCAGTACAGTCATCAACAATTCTAAAGTTTGTATAAATAATTAAATAAAGCTTATTATTAATATGTAATTATAAGCTAACGCGAAGTGCTACGGTTGACATTATTTTGTTATGTGGTTCTGTTCTGTAGCTGATAATGAAAATGAAATTATTAAAGGGAAATTCGATTTAATTATGTTGTTTTACTGAATACAGGTCGATCGATCAGGTTAACCTACGTTGGTCACCCATATGGTCACCCCCCATCCGTATGGTCAACCATCTTTACATACCGAGACCCCTCCGTGCCTCAGAAAGCACGTTTATGCGGTTAGTTCCGGCTGTCATTCATGGATCTTTGACAGTCGTTACGGGTAGTCAAAAGCCCGAAAATCTAAGAACCAGTCTTACCAAGGGGTATCGTATTACCCAGTAACTTGATTGTGGAGGTCAGATAGGCAGTCGCTCCATGTAAAATACTGGTATTCAACTGTCTCCGGTTAGACTGGAAGCCGACCATAAAACATAATCATCTGCCTAGCCTTTTACCAACTATATTGGATAGTTGGGAAAAGGGGCTAGGCAGAAATATTACCTCTCTTCTGTAATTCCTTCTTCGTTATTACGAATGACGCGGCGCAATGTGGGCTGCCTTTTTTTTTTTCAGGATGGGAAATCATCAAATGACTCCTCCCACTCTGGGTGGAGCAGAAGGGAGTGTCAGACTCTTACTGACTAAAACCCACCCGTGTTCCTTCCTTAGCCCTTTGTGTTCCAGGGCAGCGGTAACCCTTTCGGACGTTCCCGCTACCCTGGCAGGCTTCGGCTCTATCGGGCCCCGTCATTTCTGCTGACATCTCTTTGAGGCGCACGTTGAACACATACGCGCCGTCCGGCACGGGCCTGGTCCTGATCGGACGGTGAGTTACCCATTACTCACCGCCCGCAGGCCCGCGCCTACGGTGGCCGGGAGTCGTCACGCGGCTCCCGACGCGCGGCTGAGGCGTGAGGTGCGTTCCCTCGCCCACCCCGCCACCTCCTTCGTTAGCATGACTGCTTCGCAGAAAGAGGTGACTGCCTCCCACTCCCTCTCGCCCCGGACCATGGCTTGAACCAGGGCCGGACGCGAGAGGTCGCCGCCGCTGCCGAACGCCTCTACGAGGACACGGCGGTGCTCTGCCCAAGCAGGGCAGACCTCCACCGTGTCCTCTGGGCGATCCTGACAGTGGTGACACCCGGGCGTCTCCTCCCGCCTGATGATGTGCAGGAACCTCCCGAAACATCCGTGTCCGGAGAGGACCTGCGTCAGGCGGTAGGTGAGAACGCCGTGACGTCTCTCTAGCCACTCCTCAAAGAGGGGTCTTGCCGCCGCTATCGTGGCGTGCCCTGCGCTAGGTTGCGATAGTCGCTCCTTCCATGCCGCCATGAGATCGCGCCGGAGGTTCGTCCGCTCCGCCGCGGTTTGCCGCGGATGCGGAGTTTCCCCCCGGCGTAGTGCCTCCGCGCGCCAATCATACAGGCGCGCGAGGACTATCGCCTCCAGATCCCATGGCGGCAGTCCGGCAAGGAGGCTTGCTGCCTCGCCCGAGATCGTGCGGTAGCCCCGGATCAGCCTTACGGCTACCACCTTTTGGGGCGCGTTCAGGTAGTGTGCGGCTCGCAGCCGCAGTGAACGCGCCCATACCGGGGCCCCATATAGGGCCATGGACCGCACGACCCCCGCGTAAAGCCTCCGGCAGGAGGCGTTTGGCCCCCTCAGGTTGGGCAAGAGCCGCTTTAGGGCGGCCCCGGCCCGTTCCAGTTTGGGGGCCAAACGTTGGAAATGCTCGACGAAGTTCCATCGGCTGTCGAGGACGAGACTCAGGTACCTCATCGTGGTCTCGACGCCGATGTGAACGGAACCCCTCCTACCACTAGTTGGGATCCCGGAGGTGGCCCGTACCGGGGCCCATGAAAAGACATGGCCTCGGACTTGTGCAATGCCACCTCGAGATCCAACCGCCGGATCTTTTCCACGACTAATGTGGGCTGCCTGCCCCACTGCCTGGGGCCTACCACCAACGCTCCAGTGTGGGAAAGAGATGAAACTAAATGTCCTGTATAGCTTCATCTCTTTCCTACACTGATGTAAGATTAAAATAATACTGCTATATAAGAGGTGCCAGGCCCCCTGGCTGACTACCTAGGGTAACCTGGTCTAGGAGTACGCATCCGATAAGAGTACGCAACGCCAGAAGCCGTGAAGTTGTTTACGATGCGCGGCTAACTTCAATAGTATTTTGATGTCAACTGTGATAAAAACTGCTGTGCGAAAAAAAAATCAAATCCGGAAGAAAACAAAGAAATTATGTAAGTTTAAAGATTTTTGCTCAAAATCTTAAATGTTTTTACCATTTTGAAAGTATTTTTGAGACTAGAATACAATTATTTTGTAAAAACGAAGTAAACTGCGGAGTTTTCAAAGACGATGCCTAACGAATGCAGCAAGCGTAATTCCGGTCAACGCCAAGAGATAGCGTTGAACTCCGCTCGTTTACGATTTGGCTAGAGTGTGTACGAGTACGCAGTTATGTGCCTTATAAGAGTACGCGCGTACTCTTACATTCAATTATTTTTAAGTTCGTTTCGTTGGTGTTTTTTGTTCTTATTCGTTGCAAAAATATAAATGAAAATATAAATGAGATGTACCACGAGCTAAATACCTTTCAAGATCTAACCGCAAAAGAGCAAAGTCGGATATTTTGAGTGGGTCTCCATACAAGCTGGCTCTCGAGGAGTCAGTGGCTTCAAAGAAAGTACCAAAGAAAGTTCCAAAACTAAATTCAAAATCTCTTGTTAAAAAGGCCAAAAAACCTTTTAAAGTGCCAAAGAAAATGCAAAAAAAAAAAGGCTTGGAGATGACCAGCATGTACTGAAATCTACATAGACCCCCCCGCAGAAGACTGGATAGGATGCTCAAAATGCTCCGAATGGTGACATGAGGCTTGTACGACATATGAGGGTCAAGGAAATTTTATTTGCCACCTCTGAAAGAAAAAAAAAAGTAATGCACGTCCCGCGTACTCTTATCGACGTAGATGCGTACTCTTATACAATAGTGCTTGTAAGAGTACGCAATTCCCATTTGTGATTATTTTTGTTATTTTGAGAGATAAAACGTAATTTTGATTTTTTTTATGTTACTTTATGAAAGATGTTTAAATTGTAGAAGTAATAAATGCCTAGTTGATTTCCTAGACTTCATTTTTATTTTTTTAGAATATTTTGAACCTTAAGTGCGTACTCCTAGACCAGGTTACCCTAATCTATTCAACACTACATGAGTTATTCTCATATATAGAACTCCACTCCTGTCGACTCAACATAGGGGAAATTAGGGCGAGGCAGACGCGAGAAACTATATAAAATAAATAAATAGATAACAAGCACAGACAAAAACGAACACTCACAAGCTAGCAATAGGTATTATGTCTGTTGCAGCATTGCCGTATAAAAATGTTCAATCAAGAGAAGGCTAGATATTCTTTAGATAGGTAGGTACTTTTCTAGAATACTGGTTTAAGCCACAGAGCATGCTATGTCAAAGCGTTAAGATTTGTATGGCACGACTGATGCCTTTCGCGGCATTTTCCGATGTATGATCATGTTGAAATCCCCTTTATGAAATTACTCAAGTGCTAAGGTAAGGGTATGAAAATAAGATGCACTTATACACACAGGATTTAGTAAAAATGCTTTGCCATGTCGCCTAAGCGCGCCACCTTTATTCAATGGGTCTTTCGCAACCCTTGCTACCTGTTACGTATGTATAGTTGTGTCTTTTTATCAAGCGATCCAATTCAGGAACATAAACTTCTAAAACTTCGTACAGACTACTAAAATCCGTCCTTTAATAGATTTCAACTTTATCGCTAAACCATTATTCGCTCGCGACGGCAGGCGAGCGGCGATAGAGCGTCCTAAATGTGATTACACCCTTCCGATTTAGGATCCAATATAGATTTAGGACGTCGGAAACCATTCTTGTCCTAAATCGGATCCTAAAGAGTGTGTCATTGACTAGCAAGTTTGAATGTTGTTTGTCCTATACCTGCATATCTAACTTTAATGTTGTTCGTCCTCCTTATATATATTACGTGCCAGTGGCGACGAGGGCGAATTTACGAGTGCACAATGTCTAGTTTTGGTCTTTCATTCGGAATAATGACGAACTTTGACCATTTATCCCAGGACTGGATAAGTTACAAGACACGGATACAACAATGGTTTATTTTCAACGATATTACGGACGAATCGGACAAGTTGAAGGTCAAACGGAGGGCAATTCTTATAGGTAAGCGCTTTCACCGGACCTACTTATATGCTAGCGAGGGACCTGGCGTTGTCTAAGAAGTTAGAAGAAACATATTTTGAAGATATCCTGAAACTTCTAGACCATTATTTTGAGCCGAAGCGGCTCGGATTCGCAGCAATATCGATTTACTACGCGGCGCAGCGACCAGACAAAAGCCACACTCAATGGGCGGCCAGAATTAGAGGATGGGCGGCACACTTCGGGCTTAAGAACTTGGAAGAAGCTCTTCTGGATAAATTTATCATGGGCATGATGCCAGGACCCGAGCGAGATAAGCTCTTTGCTTAAGTCCACACGGACTTGACGCTAGCCAAGGCGGTAGATTTAGCAGAGGGCGTGCGGTGTACTCGGCGCGCCTCCCAAGCACCCACAGAACAGATAAAAGAGGTTATCTGTTCTGTGGCCGACAGCATCGATGAGGGTTGTGTTCGCGGTTAAGGAAAAGTGCAGTGTATGCGGTTATGCAAATCACAAATCAAATCAGTGCCGGTTTAAAAACTATAAGTGTCATACAAAGGGCCATCTGAGACGGATGTGCTCAAGTGACGCGAAAGTAAAACACGTAGAGGAAGGTGACGTGGATGATGAGGGAGACGACGGTAAGTTGTGTTTAAATATTCGTTGTGATAAGGGTCGACCGATGCTGGCAAGCGTTTTCATAGGTAGACTAGGATTGGAGTTCGAGATAGATAGTGGTTCCGCGCTTAGAATAATATCACACCAGATATATAACGAGCATTTGAGCAAAGTACCGTTATCAGTTACAGATAAAAAACTATTCAGTTATACAGGGGAACTTTTGATACAGTTGGTGTTATTCATTTAGATTTAGAATATTCCAAAATGACGCGTATACCCATCGTAAACCACACTTGTAACGGTGGCCCACCCAACATTGTTAGGCCGAGAGTTTATCAGCAAGTTTTACTTGGAACTAGCACCAATAGCAAAATCAATTAGCGGATCGAATGACAATTCAATAGGGATACCGTGTTCTCCGGTAAACTAGAATAAGTAGGTACGCCAAAACCGCACTCAAAACCATTATTTCTTAAAGCTCGGTCAGTACCATATGCTATGAAAGACAAAATTGATAACGAATTAGATAAACTCGTCGAATTAGGAGTATTGGATTACCCGCTTTGAAAAAGGACGGTGGAGTGAGAATTTTCGCAGACTTTTCCGTGACAATTAATTAGCAACTAATCGTTGATAAATATCCGTTGCCCACGGTAAATAATTTGTTCGCTAAGTTGCATGGTGGCGTTGCAAATTAGATCTGTCTTAACATATAGCCAATTTTGTTTAAAGGAACAATCACTGGCTTATCGAGCGCACCAGCAATATTTCAACGCGCCATGGAATGTATATTATCTGGGTTAGATGGAGTAGTGTTTTTGTCGACGATATATTAATAACAGGAGTCGATGAGTAGGTTAGTCACGGTACTAGAAAGGCTGGCGGACACAGGTCTTACAATACAACCAAGCAAGTGTCAGTTCTTCAAAAATGAAGTAAACTATCTAGGGCATAGGTGTTATAGACAAAAAGGGTATAAAAAAAGTCGCCAGACAAAGTCACAGCAGTATCACAAGCACCTAGACCATTGAACGTGTTACAATTGCAATCTTTTCTAGGATTAACAAATTGTTATCGCAATTTTGTTCGAAACGCTGCAACCATATAGCACCGTTATATCATCATTTTGAAATGGGAATGGTCTCAAATACACGAAAATGCTTTTAAATAAATTAAACAGCAGTGGGCATCAGTGGCGTAACTATTCCCTTTGGGGCCTGTGGCAAATTCGTGGGATAGGGCCCTCCCTCAATGTAAAGAAGCTCAACCAACGTTATAATTTTTTTTTACCTGGCACTTCGCGCGCGACTTCGTCCGAGTAGATTTCGTAATTTCCCCTACAAAATTGAATACCTGACAGCTTCGTTGGTTTAGAGGTCGAAAAAAGTTTGCATTTCTATACTTAGGTATGTTAGGATCCCCCCTATGCTAATGGCCATCTCGGGCCGGGGGCCCTTCCGGCTCCTGCCACCATATTGTTACGCCACTGGTGGGCATCGGATGAGGTACCCACTGGCACATTTTGGCCCCGCGGCGAAATGAATGCTGACAGTAGACGCATCTCCATATGGGTTAGGCGCTGTGCTATCACAAATAGGAAGAGATGGGCGTGAACGACCAATTAGCTATGCATCTAGACCGTTAACAGTAGCGGAGAAAAATTATGCGCAAATACAAAAAGAGGCAACAGCTTTAGTACGGTATGTACAGACGCCAGCACATAAAGCTACTACAATCTGTCAAGTTTCTTTAATAGATTTTCAACTTTATCGTTAAATCATTAAGGTTCAAGGTTGATTGGGAAAATTTGACAGTTTCGGGTAGCTTGACCTGCTGGCGTCTGTACCTATAATCGAATATGTTAGCAGTTGGCGCAGGGTCGAGTGCCGATCCCCCCGGTGGGTTCCCGCACCCCCCCGGTGGGTTCTCGCATTGTCGAGGCGGGGGGGCTCAGTAGCCGTGGCGAGCTGGGCCACGGTAAAGCTAAGAGGAACCCCAGCGGGGGCCGTTCGTCAAGGCTTTGCGGCTTAGCCAATGACGTAGCGGCCGTAGGGTAGGTTGCGGTGCAGCTTGGGCGACATCGCAGCCTACCTGAGGCGGGCCGCGGTGTCCCCCGTGAGGGAGACATCGCGACTGAGGATTGGAGGCCGCGGCGGGAGAGGAGTGTTGGTGTTTCGTTGCCGCTCTCCCTACCTTCCGCGGCCTTGACGGGGCCGCCACCGTTAGATGGCGGACGCGGTGGGGCCGCAGGGGAAGAGGAGTGTCGGTGTTTCGTTGCCGCTCTCCCTATCCTCTGCGGCCGTAGCTCCCCCAACCTGGGGGGGCATGCGGGGCCCGCCTTTTAGGCGGGCGTGGAGGCCAGCAGGCAACGGGTGCGGGGGCTCCGTTGCCTGTTTTGCACAGGCCTCCACCTTGTGGGACGGGAATGGCCAGGTGTTCTCGGCCATTCCCGTAGCCCCCCAACCTGGGGGGCATGTGGGGCCCGCCATACCATCTTGGCGGGCATGCGTCGGGAAGGCTGTGGATGTAAAGGCTATGCCGGATTCCCATGGCCCTCCCATCACGGCGACGCGGGAACACCGCTGAGTTTTAGTGGGTATACTGTCATTCCAACAGGGAGTCCCACATACCCCGTCTCGTCCCCCGGGAGGCGGGGATGCATAAAGCATTTCTCAGCGACAAAAAAAAAAAAAGGGTCGAGTGCCGACGCCGCGCGCCGGGGCGGAGCGCGCGCGGTTGCAGAGCGAGAGCGCAGTCAACCACGCGCCGCTGATGACCGCGCCACATAGATAGTTATGTTTACTTCGTCGTTGACGGAGGGCTGCCTGTTACGCTAACTGTTTTATAACGCGAAACCGAGAAAGATAAAACACAAATGCCAGAACACGACTCAAACTACGATTCAGAAGTCATCCCGGATATTCTGCGCGATCTACCAGACGACACTGAATGATGACGACCAACATCCAATATACGCCAACAACTACAACACCAACTCTGATTTAGAGGAAATAGGAACACCATCACCAGGTCCGAGGAGGAGAAGGTGAATGTGGTTCAGAGCGAAATGTGACCTTCGCCACGCCCCCTAGCAGAATCAGACGGCTCGGTCGATGCTCTACGCCCTTAACAGCGATAAATCCACGACGTCTCGAGTTGTCGCCCGACAGCTTTACTCCTTAGCATAGTTTTACAATTAATGTTATTTGATTGGGGTCGATTTTTAGTTGCAAAATAAAGGGAAGGGGATGTTACGTATACTTAGAGATGTAACGTACCGCGGCTGCGACCCGGCTAAGTAACTCGTTGAGAATGATTAAAGTTAGTGTCTCCTACGGTCCTACCTACCTTGTTTGACTGTTGTCTGTCCTACATAATACCTGCATATCTAACACTATATAACCTTTATAGTAAGTTCTCTGATCTTGGGTTTGCATGAGAATAGGTAGTTTCTTATGACAAGCATTTAATTTAAATTATTCATGAAGATTCGATCCCTGTCAAATTTTCCCAATCAATCTTGAACCTTAATGCTTTAACGATAAAGTTGAAAATCTATTAAAAAAAATTGACAGATTGTAGTAGCTTGATGTGCTGGCGTCTGTACTTGAAAATCAGCAATGTAAAAGTTTAAATGAATAAAACAAACTTTATAATTGAAAATGATTAAAGAGTTGCTTACCTGATTTTTTATTCATAACCATTCACCAAAAGCTTTTATTTCAATCAAACACTTAAAATATAAAAACAATTGAATTTTCAATTTGGCGCCAAGATCTATGTCATGATTAATTTATTTTTTTTGCTCTTTATTTTGACTTTGGTACTCTGACTGAATTGCACTCAAAGAATTTAATAGACTTTAGTGCTTGAAAAACACTGAAATTATTAGGAAAATGTATAGAGCAAAAAAAGAGCTCGTAAGATAGAAAACAGAGTCATGGAGTACAGTCTCAATAATTCTGCGTAGAACATAGCACAGAGAAACTTTCTTTTCGTTCGGAAACAAGGACTAGTTGATTAATGCCTAGATTTTACAAAATATTATGTCGATTCAAATTTTACCAACCATTTTATACTCAAACGCGTTGTGTGTATTTATTACTACTATTTTAATTAATAGAAACTGAATATTTTCCTAAAAAATTTAATAATTACTATTTTCATGATGACGTTTCATTTCATTACAGAACGAAAAGATCCAATGATTTGGCAAGTTGGAGTTACAAGAAAGTGCTGCTATCACTTTCTTTATAACGAAAGTAAACAATAAACCGCTTGTAATTAAACAAAATAAAGACTTTTACACGATTTAATCACTATCAAATGTATTTCTGACGATAAAACATCTCTCAAAAGAAGTGAACGTGAAAAACGGTGAGTGTTTTTAAAAGTTAGCGCTCGTCCGCTAGAGCCGATTTCGATGCTCAAAAACCTTGTTTGTGTTGTATATTGACATGTTTTAGTGTTATATAAGTTATCATGCTGTTGCTAAGAGTATTTAATACATACCTAAGTGTAATTAAACATCCTACTTATGTGGCAGGTGAATGACCTAAACGTTTTTACTAATTTACTATATTCGTTGTATTTTTAGACACGTATTATTAATGTTCTGATATTAATCTGGGAAATAGTGACACAGATACCACGTTTTCTATCGTTTGCTGAATGAAAATGCTTAAAACTTTGTTAAAAATCGTGAATGTAGGATGTCATTACGATTCACAACACATACAATGCTAATAAAATAGAGCTTAGTTGTGTATATTTTTAATTGATGTCAAAGAGGGCATCTGCTATCGAGACTGGCTTATCAAAACCATTTGTTCCACTACATAAACCTAGTTTATTTATAGAACTTACATTCTTGTATCAAACTGCTTGATTATATAAAACCTGCTTGCTTGCAATAAAATAAAAACTGATGAAATCTGACCTTATATTGTTCTTTAGTGTTGAAACAGAATTTATTTTGAAGTAACAATACAACCTGAAAAACTGTTAAAAATACATTTATCTAATATACTTAAAGAATTCTGTTTTATCATTTGATAAACTCTAGATATTTTTATCAAAACATATCTGATATAATTACACATTTTAAACACACAAAAACGTATAAACCTTATATTCCTACCAAGATCATGATTAAAAATATCCCTAAAAATTGCAAAAAAAAAAAACAAAAATCACAAACACATCTGAATGACTGCCAAAACCGCCTCACAGTCTTGTTCTAAATTCGAAACAAAAGAAGTACAAAATTGAAGGCATTTTATTCATCCGTTGACTTGACTCACTTCTTCCTTCAATACTCATTCAATGATTGCACATTTCTTATTAAAATGCAATCTAATCATAAACATCAATCAATTTTTATACTTGCCATTATAATTGTAAATTAGACTTTCAGAAACATGAGCTGGTAACTAGTTAAAAGACAATGTCTTTCTCTTATAACATCAATGAAAGTATTTTCTATTTCTCATTGTCCTATATGCTGTATGTCAGTGGTAACAAAACCAGTATAATCTGGCCCCGCATTCTATTGAAACTCTGTACTATGCTAGGCTAGCTCAAAACCAAATTGTTACCACCAATGTCCGGTCTATTGTGTTTGGTCTGTCTAATCTCCGAAACGGCTGGATAGGTTTTCATGAAATTTGCTATGCAGATAGTTTGAACCTTGGGGAAGGACATAAACTACATTTTATCTACATACCGTGTGGGCGGAAGCTAGTAATTTCAGAAGCAAAAGATAATCCCTAAACCACCATCACAGACATCAAAGTGAAGAATTACAATGGTGGAAATTGACCATAAAACACATTGCATTGTCAAACATACAAAAAGTTTTCTTCCACTATGCAAATAACCTACTGAACTGATCATGAAGTCACCTCGCACAAAAAAACCAGCCAGTGTACAACATGCATTACTCCAAAGTCATTACTTTTCCCATAGTCAGCTGCAAATTGCCGTAGCAACTGCATCAGTACATCGTAAAAATATATGTTTATGGCCGTTTAAGCATGTATTGTCTGTGATGTTTTTAAATGGCCTTTTTATCATGTTGCTTAACGTTTTGTGACAGAAATGTTGGAACTGAAGCAGATGGGTTTGGTTTATGAAGACGGTGTGTATTCCGTGTAGTTCATTTTGAGTAGATTATTCTTGTGTAACATCTGCATTTTATTCGTGCGACGGCACGGTTGGCGCAGTGGTTAAGCGATTGACTGCTGCGCTGCGTGTCGCGGGTTCGATTCCCGCACGGAACAAATATTTGTATGACCTACGTGTATTTGTTCCGAGTCTGGGTGTTTTTCTATCTATAATATGTATGTATTTACAAAAAAAAATGTATATAAGTAAGTTTATCAGCCATCTTGTTACCATAACACAAGCATTAGGTTGCTTAGCTTGGGACTAGATGGCGCTGTGTGAAATGTCCAGGGATATTATTATTATTTATTATTCATTTCCTACTCGGTCTGTTAAGCTGATTAATTTTGCATGTTCGGTAGATTTTTATTCAGGTATCTTTCTCGTGGGTGTCAAGTGTTTACTATGTATATAATCATCGCAAGAAGTGAACTGCTCAGCCAAAAGTTATGTTATATCTTGTAACGGTCAGTCAAATTAGCACGATGCCAACTGGCTACAAGAATGGGCGTAGCTGTGGGGGGTGGGCAATGCCTACCCTAGAAACTTATTTGCCCACTCTAAATCACCACACACCTAAATCGTCAGTATTGCAGAAGTGCATAACCAGCCTATATTTTTCCCACTGCTGGGACACAGGGCTGTAATCCACTTAACGAGATAAGACTGCGACTAGATTTTGAACGTTTTAAATTACGAGAATTGGCCTTCAGGTAGAGTTAAGGGCTGGAATTATTTATTACGAGGCGTTATTTATGATCTCTCATTAGATTGGCTGACTGTGACTGTGGTTAGTTCAGCTGGACGGCTGGCCCCTTAGACAAAATCCCTAGATATGCCAATGACTCACTGAAAACTGGCTGATGACAGTATAAAGAATTGTGTATAAGATGCAGGGACATAGGCTGCTATTATTATTAAAGAGAAATTTGTCTAAAGCAGTTGTAACTAGTTCTAGAAAGGCAGTACTTTATTCACTAATTTATTAATGTAATGTGTGAATCTCATGATATTAAGTTTTTTTCTACAATTTCTCACTCACTCATCCCTGCATTTAAAATTCAATTAAGATAAGCGGCTTGTCACACAACATTTTCAACATGAATATTATTCATAATTATTCAAAAATGTTAACTTTAAATAGGAATTTGAATATTCTTATAATTTATCTAATAGATTTTGAACTGACAAGATGCGGTATAGATTAAAAGCTAATTCTTCCAGATGGTCATCTAGACTAAAGTAATTTGTATAAAATAGCCTTATTTATAGTTAGCTAGATTGTTTCAATTTCGTTTGGCAAGTTGTGCAATAGGAAGTGCAAAAAAAGTTGAAGTGTGAGAGGGTGCAAGTTAAATAAATACTTATTTACCATTTATGTACACACATTATATAAACAGACATTGAAAGACAGAACAGAAAAAATAGGTACAGAGGTGATGCTTATTTCATAAGAAATCTCGTCCAGCATACCTGAGATAGGACAATAGATACAGAGATGTAGACAGCGTGTGATAGAGCAAAGGAGACAAAAATAATACATAGAATCAAAAAAACAATTCACTTAAAAACTAAATAAAATTACGAGAATATACTAACATACATACAAATAAACACATAAATACTTATAAAATAAATATTACTAGAATGGTAATAATTATATCATACTCAAAAAAAAAATACATACACAACTATGATGAAGTGGGCAGATAGTGTTCTTTCACTCTTCTTTTGAAAACTGCAATAGTTTGGCAGTCCCTAATGTCAGGCGGTAGTGAATTCCACAATCGCACCGCGTGCACTGTGAAGGAGTAGGAGTAGAAGTCGGTGGAGTGGGGAGGGGACTTGAGAAGGTTTTTAAGATGCGACCTGCAAGGTGCATCTGAAGGACGGGCGTAGGAAAAACGCTCCCGCAGATAGGATGGTGTTTTAGCGTTTTGAAGGAGATTGAATAGCAGACACAATATCCGAGAGTTCCTGCGAAGTCGAATGGGGAGCCACTTGAATATCTTGCGAAAGTTGGAGACATGATCAAACTTTTTAAGGTTAAAAACAAAACTAATACATATAAATACAAGTGTCAATAGTGAATTTTATAGAGCAATGTTCTTCTTAAATTTTCGACCCAAATGCAGCAAACTGTAACCGTGAATCCCTAGCATAGAAATATTTCGTTGGATCTTAAAGAAAAAAAAATAAATCCTTCTTGTGTTCCCCCCAGTTCGCACAATGTCCAACGCTTCAGTGAGCATAAAGTTCCGAAGCGGTCTGACCCCTTCGGACCCTGAACAGCAGCCGGTGCTCATAGTGGGGCAGGCTGCCCACCTCAGTGCCTTGAACTGGGACGATGTACGGTGCAAGTTGGAACCGAGAGTCAGTGAGGAGGTAAAGAATCATGTAGTATAATTATAAGGAAATTTTTTGTACACGTTTTTAACCATGTATACCTAAAGTCTGTTCAAATTTGTTTCAAATTGACGTTATTTCAAGTTAAACAAATATCAACTTTATTTTAATGGTAATAAGTTGATTTTAGAGGGACTAGCACTATTGTAAAAGTTATAAAAATGTGTAAAGTTGCAGGGAAATTGAACTTTATTGTGTAGGAATTAAAATTATTTTTCCATAAACTCATATTTGTTTACGTTTTTGGCGAATATGTCGCGAATGCAGATTAGGTACCGTACTGATAGAGATAGCTAGTGAAGATTTTATTATTTTTTCGAATAAAAATTACTAGATAGATTTTTGACTTCCAAAGTTTTTTGTTTTGTCGTTGAATCAGCTTTTTACCAGCAGCATATTTTATAATCAACCACCTAACCCCCAGGCATGGCGCCGCGGTCTCCAATGCGTGACATCCTCCCCTGGAGACACGTGCGAGCTGTGGCCCCGCGCCGTCTCCCTCGCGTCGTTACCAGCTCGACGCTCGCGACACGCCGCGCCTGCCAGGGGCTATGCCCTGGCCAAGATAGTGAGGTCTACGCAGCGCTCCAGCGATGAGACCATCGTGGTAAGAATCAAACATGCCATCAAAAAACAACTAAAATGAAATATTTCATTAAAATGAAAAAGTGCTGAAAGTACTTCAAATTAAAATGAAGAGGTGCTGAAAGTGCTTCAAATTAAAATGAAGAGGTGCTGAAAGTGCTTCAAATTAATTTCAAGAGTTGCTGAAAGTGCTTCAAATTTTTATTAAAAGATAATCAAAACGACTAAAACAAACAACCCCAAAACGTCCGTCCCATGATAAATAATTATTTTATTTCTGTAAATTGGCTGAAAAAAAAAACACTACCCCGCATCAAAAGGAATAATAATATTTTAAAACTTGATGAGGTCGGTGTTTCCTAACTGACTACTCTGAGAAGAAACATCGAAACAACCTTAGCACCAACCTTTCCCCTTCAACAACTTTGCTAAGGAAAGTACAGACGCCAGCACATCAAACTACCCGAAACTGTCAAATTTTCCCAATCAACCTCGAACCTAATGCTTTAGCGATAAAGTTGAAATCTATTAAAGAAATTTGACAGATTTTTAGTAGCTTGGTGTGCTGGCGTCTGTACTTAGCGAGGTGTCGGTATTTTCGAGGAGAAACAAATGTTTATGTTGAACACTATTTATGGACTCACTCGCAAATTGTTCTTAATGTGAAAATGTTAATGAAATGTTTGAATACACCCGGCTAACGCGGTAGACAAAAGTGCACTGAATATAATCTTAATATATATAAATTACGCGTCACCTTGTTTGTCCGCGATGGACTCCTAAACTACTTAACCGATTTTAATCAAATTTGTACACCGTGTGCAGTTTGATCCAACTTGAAAGATAGGATAGCTTACATCTCAATTTATGATCGCAATATTATTCACACAGCAACGCGTGGCCGGGTCTGCTAGTATCTAATATAAAATAATAAGTAATAAAATTAGGTCAAGGCGTCGCGCCGATATTGCTAACTAAGGTGTTCAGTGAAAACACCGAACAAACTTCATTGTTTTGCCAAGCGTTTTATTTATTGCAAATCTTTTAGACAGGATTTCAGAGGATGAAAAGGGTATCTTTTTTTACAATTTACAAAATTACTCATTACACAATTTCATCTGATAGCTGGTATGCCGCAAACGCGACGCTTTAGCATCAGCCGTCAGCATCGCGCGCTCGTACCCGCTGTTCCAAGCTCGCTCCGCCGCCGCTCCGCTCAGCACCGCTCCCACTCCACAAAACACCAGAGCCGTGGCCGTCGAGATACATCTGCTCAAGGAGGACAATCAAGGTGAGTGTTACTTCACAAGCTCGCTCCGGTCGGCTTTTCACACAGCCACTGAGATTCTACCATTATGAAAAGGATAATGAAAGTCAAGCAAACGGTCGGGATCTCGACTTATGGAACCTTCTTCAGGTTTTCTCCCACGACAAAAATAAATAATTTCAACATAATTGAAATTCATCAGTAATCAATAATCATCACGTGTCAGCCCCAGCAGTCTCGACATTCATAGCGATCGCTTTACGACCGAATTCGGTCGCAAAGTCCCGGATTGACAGGTGTAATGTATGGAGTGAATTTTCTAAGTTTCATGTTTTCAGACGATTTTGACCTCTATACTCCACTGCTCAAAGATACATTTAACGCGCATATCCTGCGTTTTTCTAATTTATTATCATCAGTAATAGTTACACTGTAAGGTTCAAAATCGCATAATACTGTCGTCCAGCTGTTTCCCGTGACTTTGACGATATCGTCAGCGCCAGCGCGCTTTTGGACGGCCCTACGGCGTCCAGTCACGAAGCTCGCCGTCCTCTGCGTGGAGAATTAGGCTACGGTAGCCCTGCGCCGGGGGAGAATGTTACGGACGATTGCGCTTGTACTGGTTCAGGGTCGCTCCCAGTGCCCTTTTAACAGAGCGCACTAGTCGCTCCCACGCTCCCCCCATATGCGGCGCCCCTGGTGGTTTCTTTGGGCTAACCTTGGCCACCATTCAGTCACAGCTTTACTTCATCGGCCATCTCCTCGTCTAGATAGATCGCTACACTTCACTTTCTGCCAAATATTGACTGCTTTTTATCGGTCCCAGCGCGGGTTGGCAGATGTCACATGGTTTCGAATTTTTTGGTTCTAGGACATGCCGCTTTCCTCACGATATTTTCCTTTACCGTTTTGAGAGCAGTTGTGATAAAATAATTTACATAAAGTAAAGCGCCTGTCTGGGTTCGAACCTACGACCTATAACTTGTAACTCGCGGCCGTTGCCACTGGGCCACGTTCTGCTCTCTGGTCATTAGCCTCTGCAAACACACCCTTGATCCTCATTCACCCACCCCAGATGCTACTAGTTTCTCATGAAAGCCGTCTTTCAGACGGCGAATCAGAAGACGAAGGTATTGGTGCCCTGGACCCTGCGTTATGTGATAACACGTTATCAGCCGAAGAGGTGCAAACGCTACAAGATGCGGCCGAGGCGACCAGGCTGGCTGCCAGGATCACTGACACGCCCGCCAACTATATGAATGTGGATACCTTTATTGAGGTGAGTTTCTATGATTTATTTGTGTTGGTGTATGGTTTGTTCCAAAAGTATGTGATAAAAGTGTAAACAAACCCTGTTCAGCACGCTAATTTTACACCGTAACACACTATCAATCTCAACCTAAATCATTTTGAAGGATATTGCTAATCCATTGCTTCATATGTTCGAAAAGTGTGTCTGCTCAACAACATAAGGAACGCAATGAATGTTGTTGAACTGTCAAAATGAAACCTATTGCGTTACGCAATCACCCTGTAGGTCAAATTCTTACGCAATCACTCACTAAAGGTAATTACTTAGCAACACATTCATCTGTTTATAGAAGGTTTCAACTATATTTCTCGCCACTTTTTACAAAAATTATTGTTTGAATAACATTATTAAATTGTAATTGAGAAACATCTTTAAAACATTTTCATCTTTATTTCTTGCCGGCTGATCGACATTTCACGTGACCAGAGGGTTGGGTCGTTCTTTAGCCAAAGAATTAGCTTTGCCATTCAACGAGGCAATGCTGCCAGTCTTCTGGGCACGTTTCCGAATGACAGCGATGCGGAGGAGTACTTCGACGCCTAAATATCCTTTTGTTTTTGTATTTATTTATACAGTTAGTTAGTCTTTTAATTTAGTACAGACGCCAGCACATCAAGCTACTACAATCTGTCAAATTTATTTAATAGATTGTCAACTTTATCAATGAAGCATTAAGGTTCAAAGTTGATTGGGAAAATTTTACAGTTTCGGGTAGCTTGACCTGCTGGCGTCTGTACATACTCGTAGTATAAATAGTTTGTCATAATTGTAATTTAAATAAATGTTCTTTAAAGTGATTTCAAATTAGAATTTCAATCAATGTATGCATGAATGTGGTCAATTTGTAAGTGGTACTACTAATTGACATCCCACAGGTACGTTTCCTGATCCATTTGTTTACATTCTCATCAGATACTTTTGAAATAGAACATAGGTAATAATATAATATAATATATATATTAAACATAATATATAATAATAATAATAATAATAATATCCCTGGACATTTCACACAGCGCCATCTAGTCCCAAGCTAAGCAACCTAATGCCTGTGTTATGGTAACAAGATGGCTGATAAACTATTTTATTATTATTATATATATATTATGTTTAATATGTATATATTATATTATATTATTACCTATGTTCTATTTCAAAAGTATCTAGTAGGTATTTCTTTTACGCTACCGTCAAATCAGAACTAACATGGACGCTACTTATTGTTTGTAAATCTATGACAAAAAGGAAGCCTTCGTAGAAACCCTGGAAGATATTTTTTGGGTTCCGTACCTTAAAATGAAAAACGGAATCCTTATAAGATCATTGTACGTCGGTCTGTCCGTCTGTCAAGACCCTTTTTTCAGGAACCCGTAGAGTTATCAAGTTGAAATCAATATCAAATACTCAGGGCTGCAATCCCTTGAAGCAGTGAAAAAATCAAACTTCTAAGTCAACGCAATCAAAAGATCCGGGCGTTTATGTTCCGGAATCAAAACCTATAGGGTACTTGCCGTTGACCTAGAATCATGAAATTTGTCAAGAAGTAATGTCATGTAGCACAAGTAAAGGAAAAAGTTCGAAAGCCGTAAACGTGTAGTTACATTACAAAAAAATATATTTTAAAACTATCTACATAGTGCTAAACTATTTGCGTACGCGAGTCCGACTCGCACTTGACCGGTAATTTTTTCTTACGAGTTGTACCAAAAGCAGCAGGTTTTTAATATTATTTTTTTAAATTATTGAATTATTTTTTATTTGAAACGGGTTTTTTTTTTATTATTTTTTTTATTTTTTTTTATTAACAGGTAGCTTGCAAAGTAGCAAAGGAGCTAGACATTCCGGAGCCCACCATCATTCGCGGTGAAGAGCTGAAAGCGCGCGGCATGGGCGGGATCTACGGCGTCGGGCGCGCGGCGGAAGTGCCGCCCGCGCTCGTGGCTCTGTCGTGGCGGCCGCTCGGGGCCACGGACAGCGTGGCCTGGGTCGGGAAGGGCATCGTGTACGACACCGGCGGTCTCAGTATTAAGGCAAGGGTGAGTTTGTGGCGGATTTTTCATGCTTTTTTGTGCCATTAATTGGTTGGGATACGGGATGTCATTTACTGGGATTGGGTTCTCATTTTCTGGGATAAAGATGCATTTATTTGTATAAACATTGTAACAAGTGATACATGGATGGAAACGAGTTTAACATTGCTGGTTCAACATGTTTTGCCGTATTCAGCTTACAATATAGTTTATAATAATTAATTATTGAAATTATAAATTAGGAAATATTTAAACTATAGTCAGAATTCAATCAATTCAAATACATAATTACAGTCAATACAAAAATATAGAAAAAAAAAACAATAAAATTAATAAAACAACTATATATATGAAATTATCTAAATTCAAGATTTCTTAAATAGAGTGCCTATTAGGCTTGTCTAGCGCTGAAGTTAGGAACCAAGCCTTTTGGCACTGCCGAAAAGGCCTAGTGGCCTAACTTAAGCGCTAGAAAAGAACTGGATTTCTGACTATAGCGACATAAATCAGTGATTCAGGCGACACTCGAGAAACACTGGATCATCAGACTAATATTTGCCAGAAACATAGTACAGTCACGAGCAGCAATATGTCAACACTTGGCAACTTGCAATTGCGATTTTTTCGTGAAATAACGAATGCAACATTGAAATACGATACATTACATATGCTATGGATTCGAAAATGCTATTTTCGTAACAACATAAAATTTCATTCAAAAATAAAGGGGTAAATCACTTTTGAATAAAGCCGAGCGTATACATACTTTTGCTCGTGACTGTACATGGGATGTTCATACGACTTTTCATACTGTGTTTCTGTGTTATTATGTAGTACCTATGTACAGACGCCAGCAGGTCAAGCTACCCGAAACTGTATTTTTTTCCAATCAACCTTGAACCTAAATGTTTTAGCGATAAAGTTGAAAATCTATTAAAGAAATTTGACAGATTGTAGTAGCTTGATATGCTGGCGTCGTCTGTACTACACAATTAACAGGTGAGACAGAAAGATGAATTAATTTAATAAAATAATAATAAATCATTTATTAATATAACCAGACGACAAAGGCCCATATATAAACATCTTAATCTAAACATATATTTTAATATAAACAAAACTTGTGTTCGTAAATAAGGCAAAGAGGAGAGAGAGAGAGAGGGAGGACCTCCCCTAGGTTAATCGTTTTGCACTCGTGTGTTTGTCTTTTGCCAAAATGCTCTAATATTCTATCCAACTCATACATGTCGAAACGTATACTGTTCACCATACTAATCCTAAATGTAGATACATCTCATTATGGTGTGCACCCGCTTACTAAATTGCAACTTGGTCTAACATTGTGTACTGTTTTTGGAATGTAACTGCACACGCAAATGAAGACATCTTTCTTAAACTTTCTAGGTTGCACATGATTATAAATTCATAGCTTTGGTTCAAATGTGGTCTCAATACATAAAACTACTACTGAAAGACTTCGTGGCTAAATTATGAGGGGCTCGTGGCTAAATGATAACAGCCGCACGGGACGGCCGGTTCGTGGATGGGTGACCATCCATTACATATCGAGACCCTTTCGTGGCTTCGAGGCTGAAGAGACCATTGCGCATGTACTCTTTGAAAGCACAATTGCACAGGCGTCACTCAGATTAGAACAAACCCTCGGGGCACCCAGATCTTACACAGATATTCTTAACAGATCAGGAGATGTAATTAATAATTGTACAGATTGTACAAAAAAAAAAACCCACACAAGATTAGACATACAATAAACATGATTGTATAAGCAATTATATTAACTTCTGGAGGGTGGGGCTGGTTGGGGTAGCCACCGACGGCTGCCATGGCCCACGCACAATGATCCACCTGAAGGATTACGTGCGGAAACCAAACCCTCTTACGTGAAACATAGAAGAAGCCTGTGTCCCAGCAGTGGCAGCTGTATAGCTTGAGTGTGCTTACTCATTAGCCACTTACAAATTCTATTCTACCTAATAAATTAACATATTATCCTAGCCAGACCTGGAAAACTAAATAAGAATAAGAATATTTATTTGCCAGAAACATGGTATAAAAATACAAAGATGGTCATAGTGTTTCAAAGTGCTACAGACATGTCTCACCGCCTAAACGGTATGCAAAATTAATTTAAGTAATCTAAGTTAAAAATGTCAAAATACATTAATTATTAATTTAAAATATTATTTCAATTATTATTACACACGATTATTTCATACACAATTCCACTATTACATACACTTATTATTACATATTATTAAATTTAGAGCAATCTCAATGTCACAATTATATAAAAAAAAAAAAGAATTTCACAATTATATTATATTTAATAAATTGAGAATAAATTCAATTTGGTAATTTATCTGCTATAAAATCTAAACGCAGACTATGCAAGGTGTGTCATGATGGAATAACAGTCATGATTTGTGAAGCAATGACTAATTCTATCTTTCTTTTTGCCTTTCTTATAAATAATGTTCCGTTCCCAACAGGCGTCCATGGTGGGCATGAAGGGCGACTGCGGCGGCGCGGCGGCTGTACTAGCTGCGTTTGCGCTCGCTGTCAAGTCCAGGCCGACCATCAACCTGCACGCTGTCTTGTGTCTCGCCGAGAACGCGGTGGGACCTCTGGCTACCAGGTGAGGATAAAGAACTAATAGACATTTGCGTCTAATGCATAATATACTTGGGAACATATTTGATAAAAACTCTTTTAAATAAAAACTTTCTTGCAAAAAAAAAACAACCGACTTCCAAAAACGACACTACAAAGTGAAAAATAACTTTAATTTCGGAAGTCGGTGGCAAACAACGAAAATGTGAACCCAACGACACCGACTTCCGAAATTAAAGTTATTTTTCACTTTGTACTGTCGTTTTTGGAAGTCGGTTGTTTTTTTTTTTTTTGCAAGAAAGTTTTTATTTTTCACTTTTCAGTTGTAATTTTGGTTTAAAAACCAAACTACTGAACCGTTTTTGATGAATGGGACCACTTCAGAAGTATCTCCTTTCGAACAAAAAAAGAATTTTGAAAATTGGTCCACAATTGGCGGAGTAATCGCGTAACAAACACAAAAAAAAAACACCGTCGAATTGAAAACCTCCTCCTTTTTTGAAGTCGGTTAAAAAGGATTTATAGTACTGTGTGACTCAAACCCGCACTGAAGTCACGATTTTCTGTGACTTAAGTAGTTCATTTTTACACAGAAAAGCGTGACTTATGTGCGGTTTAGGTCACAGAAAAGAGAGTAAATAAGTTTATTTGACCTAGATTAAGCAAGGTACACAATATTCAGACAAAAACAGAAAAAAAAATCAACTTAAAACAGTATATTAATTTTATTATACAATATTCTCATGGCTGCGCCAAATAGGCCCAGTTCAGCATAAATGTCAGACAACTAATACCTGACGCTGGTTTTCAACTGGACCCTATGTGACGAGGACGTCTTTAGGATCTAAATCAGTTTTATGATTGTGTAAATAAAACAATCATACAAGCTATAATATGTAGTATACGATAATTAATGCACGTGTCGTTTAACACCCTCGCTACTATTTTTTTGTTGTTCGAAAAGCGAAAAAGATTTTTTGCTTTTTCAGTAGCTAGCTCTAAAAAATACGCATCTCATGAACTAAGCCTTTTAGCGCTATCGCTTTCATTAAGATACCGCTTTGCGCTTAGTTGGACAGTATTTAACTGAATAATTATTTGTCTTTGACATATCTCGGGATCCTGGGGTCTCGGATCTTTGAAAGGCGTACCAGGGGCCGAAGTCGACTCGCAGAGACCCTTTAGACAATGTTAAATGATGAGGAGGCACCAACTGACGATTATCCCTGTATGCACTATGCAAGTGCACCCAAGGACAACCCGCTGTTGGTGCAGGACTATTGCAGAACATGAAATACATTATTAACAGAACTATTGTCATTGAAACTAGCAGTATTTTAATATTAACATTATGTTTATTTCAATTCACAGACCTGATGACATCCATACGTTATATTCGGGTCGCACCGTTGAAATCAACAACACGGATGCTGAAGGTTAGCAAAATCACTACTATAAACTTGTTGACTGGTCTGTCGGTCTGGTTTCAGCAGTTTTGCTGATTCTAATGATTATAATTCTTTAAAGCCATATTTGTTACGGTCGCAAATCATATTTTAATCAACATACAACTTGACACTGACCTGCAAATTGCAAAAAACATGCTGCATGCTGTGAACTTATAATAAACTAGCGGACCCGGGAGACGTCGCCTTGCCCGGAAAAGCAGCGCCACCTACCGGTTCCAATTGTGTTTTCAAACCATCCAGGAACCTATTGAAATATACACAGAAAATTTCGTCCAAATCGGTCCAGCCGTTTAGGAGGACTTAGGTGACAAATACACGTACAGAAGAATTATATATATATTAAGTTAAATAATAATAATAAGTAAATTTGAATTTCGCAGGCTACCTAATGCATCCTCTTAATGTTCTTTTTATTTCCTCTACAGGTCGTCTGGTCCTCAGCGACGGCGTGGTGTACGCGTCCAGGGATCTGAAAGCTGACACCATCGTAGATGTCGCCACTTTGACCGGGGCACAGGTGCGTGACATTCATGGAGATAAATGAGACGTCAGACAGGGCGTTATTAAGACTTAGTTATGAAATTAAATGTGAATTTGTTTGTAATTATAACATTTGTTTAATATTACCCTCCCTTCTTGGGCTTTCGGGTAAAACACTTTTTATTAATGTTTTTTTATTTAAGGTATAAATATACCTAGAATATTTTTAGTTTTAGACTTGACACATTCATATTTTTCTCTTCTTGTTCTCACACACTATCTACATTTCGTTTTTACCTTTCGCAGGTCTGCTGGAAAAAAATTCTTAAGATATATGCAGTACCTTTGTACTCAAATTATAATTATGTCATATCCCTAGATATTTTACTGTGTACATAAATAATAAAATAAATAAGGTCGGTAACAATAAACAAAGTAATTGTGTCTCATTAGTAACAGATAAGCTCATAAGGGAACAAAGGTAAAGCAACTTATGTAAGGGCTAAATTAACTCGACCCAACTGGCTTAGGACAGCCTCTTCAAATTTAATTAAAACTTTGGACGACACTCTTTATTCAGTGGTTTTTTTACTCCCATTTTTATTTCAGAATTTCATATCAAAAGAAAACATACATACATAATCAGCCTATAACGTTCCCACAGCTGGGACACAGGCCTCCTCTCAGTGAGAGGGAGTGGGCTGTAATCCACCACGCGGGCACAGTGCGGGTTGGCAAACCAAACATACTAGCCTCATCATCATCATTCTCCTGCCCTTATCCCAATTTATTTGGGGTCGGCGCAACATTTGTAAACATACTAGCCTATTATTGTTGTGGTCCTCCCAGGGCACCGCGACAGGCAAGTACCACGCGGCCATCGTGTCCAACAGCGGGCGCCTGGAGGCGCAGTGCGTGCTGGCCGGCCTGCGCTCCGGCGACCTGGCGCACCCGCTGCCCTTCGCGCCCGAGCTGCACTTCACCGAGTTCACCAGCTGCGTGGCCGACATGAAGAACAGTGTGGCGGTACGTATTTATAGAAACACTAGCTTCGCCCCGCGATTTCACCCGCATAAGTTTCGATCTCGAGGAAATATCGGGATAAAAAGTATCCTATGTGTTATTCCAGGTTATAAACTATCTGTGTGCCAAATTTCATCCAAATCCGTTCAGTAGCTTTTGCGGGAAAGAGTAACAAACATCCATCCATCCAAATTTTCGCGTTTATAATATTAGTAAGATTTAAATACCAAAAACAACCCTACTTTCTAATATTCAATGTAGACAGAAATGGCGCATGTGTATCAATCTTACAACAATGCGTTATTCCAGGACCGCAACAACGCGCAGACATCTTGCGCAGGCCTGTTCATCCTGTCGCACCTCGGGTTCGACTTCCCCGGCAACTGGCTACACGTCGACATGGCTGCGCCGGCGCATTGCGTAAGTTACCAACCTATATAGAAGCAGTCATATTCTGAGAACAACTAGGTTTTGGCTCGTGACTAAGTAATAACAGTCGCACGCGTTTTTCTAAGGTTAAGCTACGCTTGCAAAGGTCGGTCCATGGATGGCTAACCATCCATTATATACTCAAACCCCTCCGTGCATCGGAAAGCCGTAAAGCCGTTGGTCTCGCCAGTTATTCATAGATCTTTGACAATCATTACGGATTGTTCAGCAGAAGTCCGATAGTTTGACAACCAATTTTTCAAGAGGCCAATAAATGGATTGTGGAGGTCAAGTAAGCGGGCTGGTATTCAGCTGCATCTGGTAAGACTAGAAGCCGACCCGAACATAGTTGGCACAAGGCTTGGCAGATGATGATGAGATCTTTGGAGAACCTAAAATGAAGTGTTATGTTTTACCTTATCGTATTAGTGTTTGAATAGTTTGTGAATGTCCGGCAGGGCGAGCGCGCCACGGGCTACGGCGTGGCGCTGCTGTGCGTGCTGTTCGGTGCGCACACGCAGGCGCGCCTGCTGCGCGCGCTGGCGCCCGCGCACGTGCTGTGAGCCGCGCTCTAGGGTAGCTGCTTCTTCTATTTCTAACGAACTTTACAGGGATATGTATGACTTTTACACGTCATATTTAAAAAATAATAAGCTAGACGGAGTCGGTATTTGCTATCTGACTATCTCTGAGAAGAAATGGGTCGCAGTCTCTTTTAAAATCCTGACATATTCTTGGTCAGATCATGTGAGGACCATGTAGAGTCTGGTTTTTTGATAAAGGACCAGACAGATTTGCATGGACCTGTCCAGTCCAGCCAGTGCAAGCATTTGTCGGTAATCGTATAGTGCAACTCAAAAATCAGCTTATTCTCTCCCTCTCCCTTCTTCAGCCTTTCACCACTCAATACTGTCGTCAGTATCCCGAAAATCTCACAACCAGTCTTACCAAGAGGCATCATATTACCCAGTAAGTTGGTTATGGAGGTCAAATAGGCAGTCGCTCCATGTAAAATACTGGTATTCAGCTGCCTTAGACTGGAAACCAACCCCATCATAGTTGGGACAAGGTTAAACAGACATCAACACACCACATTTGCCTCTATGTACTACTAAAAAATATTATTGAATAAACGAAAATAAAAATATGTTTGTATTCCACAGATATAAAAACCTGTTCACTAAATCGGAGATGGGAATCAAGCTCGAAAATCAAGAAGAATCTATCCAACATTCTCTAAATTAGTGAACGTCCAGCCTTTAAAACAGCCTTTGCATTTCGATAAATATTATCTACAATAGTAAATCGCTAGGTACGTAGATTTGGTATCTTATGGCTTCTAAACATCATGAATTGATATCAACAATCAATCAACTAGCCTAGTCTACTGCTGGACATAGGCTTCTCCCAGGCTGAACCACAACACCCTGTCCTCCGCCTTCCGCATCCAGTCTGTTCCACTGCGCCACCTGTTAAGTTCGTCGGTCCATCTAGCTGGGAGGCGTCCAACACTACGCTATGAATAATTGATAAAATAATTTAAAAAAATAATATTTTTGAAATTCTGACAGTTATTTCATACAAAAACTGTCAAACATCAATTTTATTCTTCGAATAAAAGTTATCTGGCGATGGAGAAATCAGCCCTAAATTGGAGTTCCTTTAACGATAACGATAACTTAAGCCTGTCTGATCAAATCAAATTACATTTAACATCAGATTCAACTGGCCCGTAATTACATCTCAGCGACAATCATGTCTCAGAAATGCAGGAAAATTAGAGAGATCTTTGACAGATTGAGGCAGATTAGAATGTACGGACGTTCTTTATAATGAGGGAAAGGCCTTTTAGATTATTTTGAAAAAAGATCTTAGAATTACTGAAGATGTCTGTTTGAAATCATAAGGTAACCAAAAAGCATATTTAATTGAAAAGATTTATACAAACAATGTCTTATGCAAGTGTGCTTATAACTACACCCTAATTATACAGGGCGGCAGGGACATCGACTCGCATACTGTAACCATGAATTCGGCACATGATTTTAGACCACTTAGCGTAGAAATTTTTTGTCGGTTATCAAAAAAATATCTGCTGTTTCATAGGAAAATGCAATACCTACGCGGTCAAAATGTATAGAACAGCTCACTTTTTTTTTTAATAAGGGATTTGATCTATCGACGTGAGGGTGTTTAGAATCATGTGCTGATGCCCCTGCCACCCTGTAAATTAATAATCCTCTTAGAAAATTAAGTATAACTTTTAAGTAATATCAAAGAATACTAGAATTTTTCTCATAATTTTTTTTTTTAGTATACATGAGCTCTTTATTTTTTTTTTCTTGAGCGTAGGATAGGATATGTAGATTTAAATATAACTGTTGTCTAGAAAAATAATTATGAAATCTGAATATAATAGTAATAATATTGTGGCTATCTACTAATACTGCACTGTACAAGATTTTATACCTTTATATAACCGAATAATAGATGTAATGGCTATTAACTAGAAATAATATTGTTATAACAAAGTTTTCTATATATCTAGGACTAATTTAGTTACTAGAATTTACCTAACATGGGCGGGGTTGTCAAAAATCCGTTTTGAGTATGCTGAATTTGCAAGAAGCCAACCCTAAAAAATATTAGAAAAGATTATGATGCCCAACAACGAACATTAGGCCCCACATTAGACCCACCAGATATAATATCTGTCTGGCCGACGGTCCAATTCACCCAGAGAACATTCCACCTAGTTCCTCCCCCTCCAAAAGCATTTCACTAAGTTAGTCTACTCACTAGGTAAGGGAGACCTACTCTCTATTGGGGGCTTAATTATAAAGAGAAAATTATAAGTTTGTATGTACGGGGTAATCTTTGGAACTACTGATCCGATTCTGAAAATTCTTTCACTAATGGGGAGGTACATTGTCCCTGTGTGTCATATGCTATAGGTTAAAACGAGAAACTTCACGTGAACGCAGTCGCGGGCAGAAGCTAGTCTTATATAAATGTAGTGTCATGTTCATTATATCCCAGGCCTCCTCTCGTCGAGAGGGAGTGGGCTATAATCTACCACGCGGGCCCAGTTGTTGCGGGTTGGTAGAGGTCACGTGTCTTCGAATTATTGGTTCTAGGACATGCCGGTTTCCTCACGATGTTTTCCTTCACCGTTTTGAGAGCAGTGGTGATGAAATTATTTACACAAAGTAAAGCGCCCGTCTGGGTTCGAACCTACGACCTACAACTCTGTAGTCGCGGCCGTTACCACTGGGCCACCACTGCATGTATACCGGTTACCCCTACTCGAAGGTCTGATATTTCTTACCTTCCCTTTACGCGAAACCTTCCTGTATTTGGGTTTTTGACAACTCTTAACCATGTGGCGAGTATAACGCATGCTAGATCTAACGGAAGCAATAATATAATGTACAATAAATAAATGTTAAAGTTAATGTTATCTGCAGTTACCTGTTACAGATAAATAGACAATATTATTCATACCGTCCGCTATACAACCTTCGTTATGGTGACAACAACCAATATTTTAGCAGTCTTACCAAGGGATATTGTATTACCCAGAAACTGGGTTTTGGGGGTCGGATAGGCGGTCGCTCTTTGGAAAAAGGCTAGGCAGATGCTGCACCAACATTTCATGATATAAAGTCGGGGAATTGTATGAAGCTTTACTACAAACTTAAATTGTCCGTATATTCAAATCACAACTGTCCTTCAACAAGTCATGGCTATTACACAAGAGAGGCAAGAGTGAACAGGCATCTTCTGGGCACGCTCGTTCCTTATCCATCGCTTTCCGTCAGGCGTGATCAAGGTAAAGAGCAGGCCCATTCAGAAATTTAAAAAAAAAATGACGTTGGTTACTTAACAAATATTTTCCATGACTGTATGTAGCAGTCAGAAGTCTGGATTTGTCCAGCTCGCCTTCTGTTTATTACATGGGACTTAAACATAACAGGGGGCCTAAAAAAGCCACTTTGGCAATCATATGAAAAAGTTGTAAAATGGTCACAAACGGACAATTTATAATATGATCTGTGTGCAATTCATATCACAATGAAATAACAATTAAACTGTAGAATCAAAATATAAAAAAAACAATTTGATTAATAAAAACTGTAATGAAAAATTTACCGATAAAATTACGGTTTTTTTTTTAACTATTTTTATGCGACAACAATACACCAATTATGACATGAAATTTTGCGAAAATTAGAGGAATGATCTCCTGGGAATTCAGAAAATGAATAGCTTTTATTGCTAAAAGTGGCCTTTTTAGGCCCCCTGGTAAAATGTTAGCGTACCATACAACTCTGCTTAGCCCTTCGGGAAATACAGGCATGATGTTTTGTTATGAGAAAATATACATCAGTGTTGTTGTCAATCAAAGAGTATTCTGACGAAAGGTTTATAGCCACACAAGCAATATTCTGTGTTCTGCAAACTGCTAGCAAAGCCTTATCATGTATTAGCAATTCATTTAGTATAAATATACATAGTTGCAGTTATGAAATGTTTTATATTGTTACACCATTATTATCTAGCAATAACTTATTAATACGTCTGCTATTTACTGCGAAATGGGGGTTTGAGTTGTACCGATACCAATAGCTGCACATTACAGGAACTGATGGACGCCGGTGATGGCGCCAGACAAGTCGCCGAATTCGGGGCCGAGTCCATTTAGATTGCTATCGACACGCTAGGAAGAACAGTTTTACGAAATAAAAGCATTAATGAACCTGAGTATGGTCACTATACACCTCTGACAACCCTTTTGGCCATACAGGCGTGTTGAAGAACATAAATAAAAATAAAAAATTGGAATGCCGTTCGTTGGTAAGCACATACCTGACAACTATTTTTTTTTTATTTTAAAATGTTCGTAATAATCCAAATAAGGTTTTTATGAAAAAAATATTGGAAAAGTTGCCCGGAAAATTCGAAAATTCGGGAAAACTGAAAGTGCTTTTTTCTATGATAGATAGAATTTGGACAAGGCAACGACTGTCGGGCCAGTTAATTAATGCAACTTGAAGAAATATCAGTACAACTTGAAGCTCTATTCATTTTATAAACACGCTAGAAATCTAAAAACATTTAGCAATAAGTTAAAAATGTGTTCGTTCTGAGCCAAAACATAAGCCATAATATATTATTTTTATACTACATAATCTAGTATTTAGTTTCAATATGCAATAAAAATACTAACTTGTAGATTTTTATTCATTTTGAAACGAATAAATCGTCAATGGAATGTATTCGTAAGCGAAAGTGTTGACTTTTTTTAAATAAAGTTGTATTTGAAAATAATGGTTTTTTATTGGGGTCCTACTCATACATGCAGTGCCCTCCAAAAGTTAGTTGAATTGTTCCACTTCAGCTGACACACATTATACTTTAAAATTCTAATGATCCAATGTTTGAACTGCTATAACGTTATTATTGACTAAGGGCTGATTTTTAAATCATCAGGGGCCCAATTCTGTAAAATAACCAACTTGTCAATAGTGTGTAAGTAGTGTCTCAATAGAATAGTTTTTGACATTCGGTATTCTACAAATTATTTATGGTCATTGACTTGCCACTGTAGTGCTATTGAAATGCCATAGTAAGACTATTGTTATAATTTGGTAGTCTGGTCCACTATAATGTGTCAATGTCATCGTGATGGCCAAAGTTACGGTAGCCTGTATTTGACAAGAAAACTATTCTACTGCCACACTATCGACACATTACTGAGACACCACTGAAACGCCATGAAAGTTTTTGCAGAATACCAAATTTGCAACAGTGGCAATATAATATCTGTAGTGTGTCGATAGAGTGTCAATGGCGCAAGTTATGGAATTGGGCCCCTGATAACTTTATTCGAGGAATAATTTTGAATTTCTGACAGTTATTTCATACAAAAACTGTCAAATTTTTATTTTAAATCATAATGTACAGACGCCAGCACATCAAGCTACTACAATCTGTCAAATTTCTTTAATATTAAATTAAATAATAATAATAATTTAATATTAATTATATAATAATTAATTTTAAATTATTATTATAAGTCTATACGTGAGGATTTGTAATTGGCTTTCGGGTGACTATGATTTCCTTTTGTTTATTTTTATTAGCTGTAAGTCCTCCATGTACGGACGCCAGCACATCAAGCTACTACAATCTGTCAAATTTCTGTAATAGATTTTCAACTTTATCTTTATGCAGTTAAGGTTCAAGGTTGATTGGGAAAATTTGACAGTTTCGGGTAGCTTGACCTGCTGGCGTCTGTACTAAAATAAAATATTAATATTAATTAAAATTGTTTTAGGGCAATATCTTAAAAACTAGACGCCCTAGGTCAAAAATAATGAAATTTTCACCACCCCCTTGTATAACACCCCCGAGGTCTTAATCTATAGATTGAAGACGACCAATTACTTGACCTTGACTGTGGCGTTTGTCTAACTATTGTTCAATTTGTATTGCATGAAGAAGTGTTGACATTGTAAGTTCACTCTGCAACTGAATTTTGTAAAATATCTTGAGAATCTCTAAGGTGATTGTCAGTTGCATTCTAAATGTGCCCTAAATTCGGAAACTGGGGTATCTATATACGTGAATGAATGTTAAAATAGTAAAGATATTTAGCTTCTATCAGGCAAATATGAACTGCTAAGAGGTTGTGTAGTGAAAATAGACTGAAATAGCATGGTTGTTGTATAAAGGAATCAGCGGGGTAATTGATAACACACTATCAACCACAATCTGAATCAATTTGAAGGATATTACTAATTCACTACTGGTTATGTTAAAAAAATTTGGCTGTTATTAACGTAAATAACGCAATGAATGTTGTAGAACTGTCAAAATGAAAGCCATTGCTACAGTTAGTGTAGTACTTATCCTTATCTATGGTTAGTGTGTTACGCTATTGCCCCAGTGCAGCACTGGTATCAATGAATATAGAAAAAAAACACAATTGGTAGTTTAAATCAAAAACATTTAATTATTGAAAGTCAAACGTTACAATAGACAGCTCCCCCAAAACGCCCACCCTTCACCACTTCCTATGTGTTCTCGCTGGGGAGAAGAAGTGGCGGAACAAACTCCCCAGCAACACATCTGTCTGTTTAGTTTGAAGAACTTGAAGATTCTATACAAACATTTACGTAGTCCAAAGTTTAATTTATTGGCAACGAATAATAATTTATACGGTTAGCTTTCTATTGACTTTAAAGTTAAAAAAAATCTAATACAAAATTCGAGAATAATAACAAAACCAATTACTTAGATATGTATTCATTAAAATAGGCAACTGGTGAAATGTTGGTGGTGGTAGGCACTATATCTACACTACCTACACCTTTGCAGTCACTTCATAAAAAATCATTACATTATAATACTGACAAAATTACTGGTCAGCTACCCACACAAGTTTTATTATTTTATGCGGTGGAGACTGACTGACTGACTGACCAAAAACGGCCGTCTGCAAAAAATTAAGGAATGGGAAGGTTCTAGGATAAGAATGAGTACTGTGTACACCCAATGTGGTTGTTTGTAAGTGGGTCAACCAGTACTGGGGCCGTATTTTGAAGTATTAATACCATCATTTTCCACTGCAAAAAAGAGATGGTGCTATAGGCCCTTTTATAGTTCCGTCTCTCTCTTCATACTGGAAAAAAGGTGGCATTAATACGTCATAATATACCCCTGGTGTATTAGACAGCGCTGGTTTGAGGAGGAGGAATTGTAATGGTATTATCCAGGGCTAGTTGTATAGAGACGATGATCCAGTGGGACTACTGTCGCGGTCTTCGTTGTTCAGGAAGTTCGAGTTTAGGAAAGAGGACAGGGAATAAGTACCGACTGGTTTTACCCAGTGGCAATGTTTGTGGACGAGGACCAGCACTGGTGTTACCCAATGTCGTGGTCGTTGTTGTATAGACCTGCACCGGTTTTACCCAGATTCGGTTGTGTAGACGAGACCGCCACTGGTGTTACCCGGTGTCGTGGTCATCGTTGTTTAGGACCGGTACTGGTTTTACCCAGCACCAGTTGGTTAGAGACGAGGACCGCCACTGGTGTTACCCGGTGTCGTGGTCATCGTTGTTTAGGACCGGTACTGGTTTTACCCAGCACCAGTTGGTTAGAGACGAGGACCACCACTGGTGTTACCCTGTGTCGTGGTCCTCGTTGTTAAGTTGCTTGTTTTGTCTTGGATGTAGTTCTCGTTACATTTAGACTGGCCGGTACCCTTGTTGTTCCTCTTACAGCCTAGGCCGCAGAGCGTCAACTTGGGTAGTAAGCACAGAAGGTGTTTGTGACTCCGTCAGTTTTCACCGACTCGGCCTCTGGTTTGGTAATTTTGTGCTTTATCTGTGTATTATTTTGTATTTATTGTAGTGTTGTATTTTTAATAGATTTTCTCTCTGGCTTCCACCCTCGATAGAACATGAAAAATAGGTAACACCTTCCAACCTTAAAATAAAATAAGAAATAAAAAATAGACGACTGTTAAACGGGGTGAATAGGGATGAATCGGGACGAACCTTAAAAAGGGATTTTAACATTGAAATAATCTAGTTCGTTGGATGAAATTGGATTACTGGAATGTTTGTTTAAATTTTAAAACCGGCCAAGTGCGAGTCGGACTCGCGCACGAAGGATTCCGTACCATTATCTATAAAAATCACGTCTGTTGTATGGGAGCCCCCATAAATATTTATTTTATTTTGTTTTTAGTATTTGTTGTTATGGCGGCAACAGAAATACATAATTTGTGAAAATTTCAACTGTCAAGCTATCGCGGTTCTTGAGATACAGCCCGGTGACAGACAGACGGACGGACTGACAGCGAAGTCTTAGTAATAGGGTCCCGTTTTTACCCTTTGGTTACGGAACCCTAAAAATTTAAGACAGCGCCCTTGTTGACCAACGTTGAAATCCATTTTAAAGTTTCGTCCCCTGCATCCCTATTCACCCCGTTTGTAGGTGTATTCCTGGAATTATTGAATTAGGGTGAATCAATTGATCGCATTTCCCACCAGCAAGTAAAATACGCTCTAAGACGAAGAGAAAGAAGAGAAGATACATAATTCAGCCAGTCATTATAATGAAAGAAACAGAATAGAAGATAAATTGATTGATTTTTATTCAATTGTTTTCCTACAACCCTCTGTAGTTAAAATATCGTTTACTGCCCGTGGTCCGACCGCGTAGATCTGTTAGTAGGACCAAGGGTATATATATATATTTTCTTTTCGGCTATTATGTTTGCTTGATAGTTCTAAAGTTTACTAAGTAATTATATTATATTGTTACTAGGGTGAATGATGCACATTATATTTTTCTTTGAGAAAAAGAAAATGTTCTTCTATTTTTTTTAGTTGAGGGTAGATTCTTTTTCAGTTTGTTTATTTTCGATTTAACAGTCTGGTAAGTACCTAATTGAATAAATGATACTTAGCTGTAAGAACGTTACGTAAAACGTTGTGTCCTGTGTCTGTCCCTCTTATTGAAATAATTTCCTCGAAATTTAGTTGCCCTTACGAACTGTTTTTGCTCCATATTATTCTTAGGTAAGTACGTTAATTGGCACTTTTCTCCGGATAATCTATCAAATAAATAAATCATAACTGGATTATATATTTTAAGACAAAAAAAAAACAATTTCGTGGAGTAGTAACTATGATGTAGGGTAGATTGGTACCTATACCTACCTGCTTTACTTAGAAAAAAAGTCAGCGTTTCACTTAATTCTTTTCGTTTTAACGGCACGTGCACAACCCGCCCTAAGATAACCTCTGACGCGCTCCTTTCTCCATTTATTAAAATTAAGTTAAATCTTGAAAAAGAAGGCAGCGACAACTGCCTGGCCAAATGATATGATCAAGGACGGAAACGGAAAGAAGGGACGTAATGTACTATTCATTGTCGTTTGAAAATAGTTACCATGTAAAAAAAAACAATATGTGCAGTCCACCTAGACAAAAACAAAGAAATATAGGGCAGCAGTAACTAAGTGATTTATTAAAATTAGGTAGGTAAATAAAACAAATTTTGGTCGTTTGGTTAATGTATGTATTTACTTCAATTCGTTTACCAATAATGCTGGGTAAAAACACTAGTCAATGTATATAAAAGCCAGTTTAAAATCCAAATACTTTTGTATACAATACATTGTAAAATTTCGTCTCAGTAAAATACAGGTAGACAAAAAAATAAATGCACTTAACGCGCCCTATACATGGCAACATTCACTTAAGATTTTTTGGCAAATCCTTACGTTACATTATCGAGTATAAATTGCACAATGACTTTAAAAAAATAAATTATTGAAATTTTACAATTTCCCTAAATAAAAAATAAGTTCCAATATCAATTTTGTAAAAAAATAAATAGGTATCTTTTTGACCGAAACAGCATAAAATGACTCAATGCAGAACTTAATCACACCAGTATAAAAATTTTAAAATAAAAAGCACATCCCTACTTATAGAAAAATCAATTTTGGGCCTGATGATGGCCTAATTAATAAAAAGGTACCATAACTTTGATTTTAACTAAAGATATATCTCTCACTCACATTTTTTCACTGCAAGTGAAGGAGACAGGCATTAAAATCAAAGTACTGATATGTTTTAGGATATAGACGGATAATTTATTGTGCAATTCATAAATCCCTAACCCCAGTCCCATAGTTGGCTCCTCCTGCCCTATTCAAGGCGTCTTTGAATTGATCGATGTCTATTTCGGATTGATTTTCCAATTGTAACTCCACTGCAAAATTCTGTAAAAGAAAAACAAAAGTTGTAATAAATTGATTATTATTCCAATACTTGTAAGTGTACGGTATTGTTTACTTGAGTTGAGAAATGCATAAAATTAACGTAGTGAGACCGCACCGCCCGGGACGGAAAACGGAACGTAGACTGAAACGTCAAGTGTCATCAACTCGACCGCCAAAATAGCCAACTGTCAAAATAAAGTTAACAACGAAAACGAAAGAAAGGTTGTCGTTAAAACCAGAAAAATAATCAAAAATGGAAGAATTACAAAACAAAGTGCCATGTAGAGAAGAGCAGTTGAATGACTTGTTAAATTTACTCGGCGAAGGTGACGAATGTTTACCTTGTTCTATATTTATCAGTGGCAGTATGGCAACGGGAAAAACTTTATGCGTAAACTCTGCACTACAATGTTTAAACTATAAACATGTTTTTATTGACTGTATCGAGTGCTATACACCTAAAATAATGTTCGAGAGTATCCTGTCGGAGTTAGAAGATGAGGAAATCGACGTTAAATGTGAAACTTTGATGGATTTAACAAACTGTTTGAATAGGCTACAAGAGACCCAAATAGGTTATGAGCCGGTAATAATAGTGTTCGACAGGGCTGAGAGGCTACGTAGCATGGACCACAACATAATGAGCTCATTTTTAAGACTCCAAGAGCTTTGTAACCTCAACATTTGTACTATATTCATTACACATTTAGTTTATGAGAACTTCTACTTCAAAATGGGTGTTAGAGAGCCCATCAAGCTGTATTTCCCGAATTACAACAAAGAGGAGCTGTTCAAAATAATCTTCCTGCATCAAAAACGGTTTATACACCACCTACTTGTAACCTATGAAGTAGATGAAGATATTAAAGAAGAATTAGAGAAACCAGAGTTATTTGCAAACTTTCTCAATGCATTTTTGAGCGTATTTTATAGACCGTGTCGCGATCTGATTGAATTGCAGCACATGGCATGCGTCAACTTTATAAAATACTGCGAGCCAATCATTAAAAATGAAATAAATGCTTCCGATTTATCCAAACTCTGGCGTCACATCTCGCCTATCCTTAAATCAAGATTAGAACTCCTTTACCTACGTATTAGTAACTCCAAACCTACTAAACCATCACCTGGAAAAGAAAATAGTGATGCTGATACGATACCAACGCACAACTTTGAAAATATATTAAAAGAAGAGTTAACATCAACCAAGACATTTGCACAGAGTTTCGAACTACCCTACTATGCTAAATTCCTACTCATTGCCTCTTACTTAGCCAGTTACAACCCACCGAAGGAAGATAAAAGACTGTTCATGAAGCATCATGGAAAACAACGAAAGAGGTTGCAGCAAGTGAGAGCTAAAGCAAAGATTACCGAGAAGTTAAACACGCAACTTGGACCAAAAGTCTTCACTCTAGACCGTTTACTGGCCATATTTTATGCTATATTAGAAGAAAAAATCGGTTTGACAAGTAATTTGCTCGCTCAAATAGCTACTTTAGTTGAACTGAAGCTGATTGCGGGCAGCAAAGAGATAGATTTGGATACAGCAAAGTACAAATGTATAGTTGGCTACGATTTCATCTCTGCGGTTGCTCAAACTGTTGGTTTTAATGTTAGAAAGTATTTGTATGATTTTATGTGATCTAAATTTTTTATTGTGTACTTATTTATTGCATTTTTTAATACAATGTTTGTAAATCCTAATCGTTTTTGATGTTTTTTTTTTTTTATTCTTATAAAATGCCTGATCCTAATTCACTATGGCCTATTGTATTCAGGGCCGATTTTTCAATCGTCACATAATTTTTATGTAAGGAATAAAAAGGCGCTTTCATGTTGTTTGTATGGAACTATGGATATGTCGAACCATATTTTATTCTTCAGGTAAAAATTATCTGTCTATTGAAAAATCAGGTACATAATAATTTTATTATAAAGAAGAATAATGTGAAAAGAGGCTACTAATCTTTTTACTTTTTAAACACCGAACAAGGTCTAATGGCATCCCTTAGTTGGCACCAGCATTACCATAGTATAAGTCCTGATCAATAAAACAGGTTAGTCACGTTACCACCGACCTCCCCCTACTAATAAGAACTCCTCGTAAATCTGCCTATCCCAATCATCATTCTCCGAGGTATGAATCATGACGATTCACATTTAATTTATTGCCAAAACAATTTGTATGAATGCCGAACGACACACTCATATCTGCGAGACAGTAAAGGGCTCTGTGCTATGGACCATTTACACGATGCCATTTGACGAACCATTCCACTAAGCCATGGCGTTGTGTAAATAAAGACTACAATGGAGCATCTTCAGCTTCAGGCCAGTGATAAAAACAATATTCAGGACTACTGGACGGACTGGACCCTGATACACCATGACCACTTAACGATTCCTTAATAATAATAATAATAATATCCCTGGACATTTCACACATCGCCAACTAGTCCCAAGCTAAGCAACCTAATGCTTGTGTTATGGTAACAAGATGGCTGATAAACTACTTATATACATGTTTTTTTTGTAAATACATACATATTATAGATAGAAAAACACCCAGACTCGGAACAAATACATTCCTTACTTCGAAACCACGTCAATTCCTTAGCTAATCCCGCCAATCGCGTTGATTTTGCGCGGTTTCGGTCATTGTGTCATATAGAATTACGGCTCTGATCAGAAATAACAATTTTGCCATATAATATTCGTCAATATTGTAAGGTCTAGACACACGGCGTTTTTTATACGCGCGTTCCCTGCAACGGGCGTCGACTGCCCTGCACGTCAACAGCGCGTTTTCTGCCTTGAGAAAGCAGAACTATAGGCAGTCGCGTATACATGCGTCGACGGCGCGAAAAATACTGGATCTACGCTCAATCGGCAGCTGGAATATCTACTAGAAGAAAATTGTCGAAACGCAAACAATCTGTGTGACTTGATAGGCCACACTGACGCAGTTTTGCCTGCACAATTTAGTCTCTCTATGTAAACTAGGCTTTACAAGACTGTGCCGTGCGTGCCGTTGCCGAATGAAACTACGAAATATAGCGAATATTTTATCGATACTATAAAATCTGTTTGAAGTTGCCATCGATACCGACAAGACGATAAACGTTAGTATGTAAAATACTTAAGTTGTAGGCATCAAGTTTTAAAACCGTAAACTTATCGTATTTCAATATTTTATGGTGCAGATAAAAAAATGCTAATATGTGCAGATATAATATAATAAATAAATAGTCCCAGTATGGGTGTACGGTCAGCAACAAAAGTCTAATAGACTTTTGTTACTTATCACTGTCTGTATCTTTTACTTATACCTAATAGCTAAGGGTTTTTTTTTTGTTACAGATGTAATTTAAATTAACATTTTGCTTAGTGGTTAAGACTAAGGGCGGGTTGTTTCACGTCCACTTCACGCACGCGTATACGTCGAAAATGGCGCTAACTATCGTCAAACCAAAAAAGCGTTGTTCCAAATTACAATTACAAAATCATGGCCTTGACTTACGTCAAGTAATAAAGAGCACGTAATCGTTATTATTTGACGTACGTATGGTTGAAACAACCGGCCCTTAAAGAATTGTTTATCGACTCCTGTTGCAGACCAGACACACCACTCTGCCTTCCCCTTTAGGGATTACAGGTGTGATGTATTTAGTAGATTAAATAGGTGGTATAAAGAGGTATACTTACAGAGATGATGTCTTTAATGATGGCTTTGTCGGTGGACATCTTGGCCCGGTTGATGACGGACACGTTCGGCCCCACCCACGTGACAAACAGGAACTTCTTACGTTTTGACATCTCGTC